>CM024177.1:10372609-11047307 GCA_013433145.1 Ascaris suum
GTTTCTAATGAGAGAATTTGAGTTGTTTGGAAGTACTTGTTCGCATTATATGACAGGGTTTCGTATATACTGCATAGGAACTGCCTTTGAACGTTCTCGATCAAATCTTATCAGTGTGCCTCGTTATTCGGTCAGGTGGCTTCCAGATTTGAAAGGCATGAGTTCATAGAAGCCTAATATAAATCGTGAATAGTGCTATATGAAAGGATAAATTTCTCGAAGAAAATGCTCGATGGAAACTTTTCGATTCGTTTTTTTTTCATGATATCGATGATGAGCTAATGAAACCAGGAATATTATTTATCGTCAAATATAATTATTAAAAAAGGATAACGATATAAGCGCTATACCGTTGGGAAATATGGGCTGGGTATGATTACTACGACTAAGATGAATAAGGCTATTTTTATTAGATGCTAGAGACACTCATTAATTGAACCGTGCTCGTGTAAGTGATGGTTGTGACGTTATTCGCAAGAAGAAAACCTTAGGATTTGGGAATATGCCTCTTCAGGTAAGTCATTTATTGCTACCAAATCAGAAAGAGATTTGTATCGCAATCTTGGGGGATTCCTTTTCAAACCTGCATCAAGTTGCAGGTTGAGCTTTTCGGTCAAACTTAAGCAATGAGACTAACCATATACTTTTCTGAATTTGAACTAGATAAAATTAGCATTGCTCACTCTTATTGGCATGAGACAGTGAGCTTTGCATGGTCTAAGGGAACATAATTGAGGTATATATCGATTTAAAGAATCCGTCCTGATGAGGCAAATCGAGATTAGAGACGTCGAAAAAAAATTTTTTCTTGTATTTCAGTGGATTTTGAACGTATCTTAGATATAATATAAGCGAGTGACATAGTCTGTATTCTTGAGTATTCTATTTCAATGCCATTTTTTTAATGGGTCAGGGGTATTGGCTTTTTTTCTAGACGAAGATGCGCTTCTAATGGCAAGCGATCGACAAAATAAGTGGGCAGAGTTGTTTATAAGTCTTGTTAATGGGAGAAATGCTATTTGAGAGCAAAATGCTAGGTCAAATGTAGTGAAAAGTGATATACTATCTCATCGTTTTTCACCACTGTCAATGTTTTCCAAGTGCTCTATTCCATTGTAATTTCGACATAAATTTCTATTTCTTTTTCCTCACATATTTTTCCGTTTTTTTTAACGGGATTTTGGTCATTTTATTCGGTTATTTGCTTTGTTACTTGTTCTCTTTTAATATTTCAAAATTTCTTTAATTACTGAATATACAGAGGCTTCTGCGAAGAGACAACAGATACGAGGAAGAGATTATTTGGTTTCAAACCATTGTCGCTGGTGTCTAATTGGTTTAAAATAACTACGATCTGAATGAAGAGTATTCTTCCGCTCAATTTGTGTTGAACATATTCGCCAGCTCCTTTAAATTAAAATATGGAATTTTTTACGTCTTCGCAATTTCTATCATACAGGCGCAATATGATAACATTTCTGAGTTTATATATGAATAAATCTATTTATCTTTCAGGCAGTTCCACCTAAAAGACCTCTAGAAGTAGACCCTACGAAATTTGATATGTATAAAATGCATCATACTTTTACGTTCTCTGTTATATTTCACGTTGATGCGCCAAATTCGAAACAGCTTATAGATATTTAATTGTGCTAAAAGTTTGCACCATTTTGCGGTGATTGAACGTGCATTATACAGCGGCTGCCTCATGGAAAAACGAAACATCCACAGTGGCTATGCAATGGCGATCGGATCGTCTGAAATATGAGAGCGTTATTTTTCGTTTTTAACTTGCGAAGTTGGTTCCTCAAGTAGGTAAAACGTAAAAGCAAATTCCGTAGAAGTTTCTCGAGCATGTTTCATCAGTAATTTTTTTCCACTCATTATCTCGGTCAGGATTTATTTATTTACTTAATTGGTCGATATCTTTTAGTTCACTCATCTTTTTTTTTGAGAAACTTTTCAGCTTCGATTGGATAAATGATTTCTTTAATCAATGAAGAGATAATTAAATTTCTTTGTCATTATTTTCATTATTGTCCAATTTTTATCGTCTCGTTGAGAAAATTGGATTAATTCGTTCATTACATAGATAGCGTTATTTAAAAATTGCTGATGAAATTTGAAATGTAAGGCGATATTCGATTTTTCCATCTATCAATATCATAGTGCATCTAGGAAATTAGAAAATGATTTATTATTGAGACATCATGATTTAAGATAGCGTAATTTTTTGTCGTATTTCTTTCGAACAACGTGTTGAATATCTTTCTATTTTCTTTACGCCATCTAGTTTTCTTTATTCTGGTTTTGGGATCGGTATTGTTGAATCGAGAAAAATTTTATATCCTTTGAAATCATAAACAAAGAAGAAAGTCACTTCTTTTTCACTTGCAAATAAAGCGTTCTCTTCAATTGAAACGTTCTCAACGAAGGATCACCGTAGTGTAAAGGCTTGTTAATTAATTATGTTTTTGTTAGTGTTCCATCTAATCATATGGAATTTCCTTAATTTCCTGAATGGTGTCTTTATTTTTTGTCAAGGACTTGAGTATAAGGAATGGATTTTTTCTTTTTGCTCCGTGGCATCTGAAAATCTTGGCAGCAGTAATTCGATATGTGGTTTCTATCCTTGGATAATTTGGAACTGTTTCCACGTTTCCGTTCAACAATTAAAATTCTGGATTGTTGCAATACGAGTTTTTTTTTTTCAAATCTTTCTGAGAAATATTTATTCCGTTGTGAGACTGCTATGGAGAATATATTTCTCGCTACTCACATTGTGATATTATGCCTACTGTGAATTATTACTACTTCTCTCATGATAAAAAGCCATTTAAATCGTTTGTGAAATATTATTTTCATTGAGAAGAGCGCATTTGTATAAATACTGTTGATTGTTATTTGCCTCAACAAAGCAAATTAAACTGAAGCGTTTTGTAGGTATTCACGAAAAGTGACTAAGTGAAAGACGAACGAGTGAATTCGAGAGGCGGACGAAATCTCACATCCGTTTCCAGAATCGATCCATTCCGGAAGCGTTGCGATTAACCCATAGTGACGTCGAGTTTGCATGATTCTAAAATTGCGCCGAGTGAAGCGCTTACTGAATTGCCAAAATTTCGCGTTCGAAGCAACCGTATCGTTTCAACTGCTATTCGAATCCGTTCTTTGAGGAGTCGCTTATGGAAAATGTCGTTGGAACAGATCCAGGTTAGTCATATGCATAACATCGTGAAAGCATTCTTGTAACAAAGCTCCGGATAGGAAGGAGATGAGAGTTGTGGTGTTCGAAACTTCATTATTTACCTCTCATCTATTCTAGAATCGTTCAGGAAATGATTTTAAAGTGCGGCAACTTTAGAGGGAATTCTTTTCATGAGAAATTAAAAATAGTGGAAATTCGCAGCATCCATTTTATCTGTGGAAAATTTTACAAGAATTTCTAGCGTCTTCCTTCTACCATTGGAAGATCAGTCTTCTTATACAAGCCTAGCTTTATATTTTGTAATTTGAGTCCCATAAGATGTAATAGGAGTGTTTCTAAACATTTTCTAAGATCAGTTAAAAATATGAGCGTTAATGATGACAAATGGTTGTTTTGATTTTTTTTTTCATAATCTTATCTCCATGGAAAAAAATTTTTTAACCTGTTTTATTCGTAATTTCTTTTCTCGGTTTTTCATGGGAAATTGATTGCAAATTGTGTTCGCTATTTTGCTCTTACTAAATTTTTGTTCTTTGAAATTAAATATTTTGATAGTATTCAGTTAGTTTTTATGATTAGAAAATGAACGGAAACGATAAGATGCATTGAAAGTTTTCCTGATTGTTTCTTCATTCATTGATAGTGCTCATTTGCATATTGCGCTTGTTGTGCTGCGCTACGGATAATAGTTTCGCGTAAAATTTATCTCATCGTATGCAATGTGCTGCTCAGTGTTTTGGTATTTCAGCAATGGATGGGCGGAAGACGATTGTGATATATACCTTTGTTGAGCAGCATCCTTCATAGGGAGTAAGGAGAAATAGGGGGATGGGGGGGGGGGGGGAAGGGAGGTCCAAAACAACGAAATGAAAGAGTGAGAAAGAATGGAAGGCCTCCTTCTTTATCCCACCGTTTTCATAGCATTTGCAATTTCCTTCCAAAATTATTCTTTGATCTATGTGAATTTATTTCGATGATTTTCCCTGAAGTAGTTTCTAAATCGAATCGTTGGAAATATGTAGAATTTATAGTCAGATGTTTAAAAAAAAGCGTTGATATATTTTTTATGAGGAATGGCAATGATTTCGAACGCTTTAAGTGTTTAGTAAACGTCCTATTTAGTAACGTCCTTTAAGTAAATTAGTTTCCAATTTCTAATGGAGACTTTTTATATTTTATTCCATAGCGACATTATTTTTTTTTATTATATATTAGTATATTTATTTCATTAGTATTTTAGTATTTATTCCATAGCGACATTATTTTTTAGCGTATACTGTTGATAGAGAGTAAAATATCATGGAAGCCTGCATGCTCAGTTTATGTTCAAAATATCGATGCCTTCTTAACAAATATAGGAACATTGAGACCTACACGAATCAGTGGATTGTCACTCCTCAACAATCGCCAAATTGCGTTCAGAAACGCATCACGAACAAAATCCATCTCAAGACTGGCTGATCGTTCCTTTCAGACTCCAGCTGAGGCGTAGAAGCTGGCACATGATATGATCTACCGTAGCAATTTCTCTTGACGATGTTATTGTGTGATCTATAGCGTCCTCTTCTCCTTTCTACCAAGCGTGTCCTATAATTAGTAGCAGGCCCTATTTGGCGCAACATTTGTAGCTTCAAAACGAAGGATTTGCTGGATGGAGTATGCAACGATTTTTTTTTTCAGGCAAGCTTTCGATGCCGCTCTGTTCTGAAGAGACCATAGGCAGGAGTGATCTCATGCATTCGACGATGCAGTATCACTGTTGCATACGGTCGCTTTGAAACAAGATCGTGTCGGAAGCTTTCTTTCGAATGTATCTTCATAAACAGTAAATGCAGCATTCATCTAAGAAATAATTTGTGAATGAGAAAAAAACGTTGCAGTCAAGGTGTTCGATCCCGTAGTAGAATAAGCGAACACATTAGAGCAGACAGTAGATCCAGGCCTTTCTCCTTATATCAATCTACTGTTGACGGGATGCAAGGCCAGAAACCACCTGAACGCTCTTCTAAACCTGGTTATACAAATAGCTCGTATTTCCAGCGATTCGTTTAAACAACGATTTGTAGAGGCTATCGAAATTTTTTCACAATAACTCAAAATTATTCTTAGAACGGAAATGGCCGATCCGGCAAGGCGGCTAATAAATACGGGGCAACCTACTAGCTTATTTCCATTCCTACAGTCCTTCTGATCTCTTACAGCGAATAGCGCTCTTTCTCTTAAAATTGTTACACTATTTTTATCTTTTTGCGTTTTCTTTACAGCTGTTTTCATATCCTCAATATTTTCCCTTTTCTTCTTACCTATCCTTTTTCCCATCTATTTTTCTTACCTTAATTTCTACCTTGTTTCTACAAATGCTGATCGATAAGAATGAATAATACAATCATCGGCCATCTTTTAATGTTGGGGAAAAGTCAACATATTAGATACATCAGATAAGTAGACTAAACGTCACAAAAAATCGTTTTCTTCAGCATCATTCACCCTATGGGAAGTATTGGATGATCTATAGATGAAGAAATAATTTCTGACTTGTTGCACTCTTTCGGTTGACCTCTTTCTTTAGACTGTAGGTTTTATTTCTTCGGCACTTGTTCAAATTTTCCTTCGCAATATTTGTTACTGTGATGTCGTTTTCGTTTGCTTATATCTATTTGTAATGAAATAGGTTAAAGTAATGCCCTATACAATATTCAAATTGGTCTAGCAGACATTTAGATGTGTTTAGTGCGATCATGTACATTTATAATGCTAGAATTGCTTAAAATTTGCATATATTTTAAAGCAGTCGAATCATAATCTGCGAGTAGTCAATTGGAAAATCAGCTAAACAAATGGCATTATCCTTGTTTTACTTGTTCCATTCGTTGGACCAGTCAGTTAAGTGAATCGTCATCAAATAATAAAATATGCGTGCCTTTACATTTTCGTCGGTCCGAGCACTTGTACAAGTCGCACAAGTATTGGGCTTTCACTATCCAACCAATGTAAGAGGGAATTATGGCTAAGTGAAAATGGATGAAAGCTGTTGCGCTTCTTTAAATACTCGAATGGATAGCTCCGCTCAAATGTAGTCGTAAATGGCCATGTTATGGTGTACATAATGCTCGCCGAATTTTGTAGCTCCCCACTTCAATGGTTCCGGAGCTGAAAGCACCGCCAAAAACACACGCAAACAGCCCTATTTACTTGAACACAGAGACGATTTCAATCTGCTTTGTAAGCAAAAATTTTGAAATGCTCGTAAAAACGAATCTCTTTATTGGAAATTCGAGCACCTGAGAGGATCAGTAAAATAATAGGTATGATATTGTGAATAATTTATTATTTTTGGCATTTCCTAAAGCCAATCGAATGATCAGTGAAACTACAAAAGCGCTGATTGTGCTTGTTCACTTAATAGGGTTTCATTGTGAGTAAAGCCTGTGTCCCGTATCCTGAGGAAAACTATCCAGGATGAGTCCCATCTCATCTCATTTGAATCCTTAGATTTTGTGAGAGTGGTCGTATCGCACAGTCCAGAATAGAAAGCCGAAAACAGTTACAAATAGTTTGCTGTTACCATATAGTATACAGTCAGCTGTATACTTTATATCTCATTTCGATAAGAACTAACAGTCTCATTTCAATAAAGCACTTGTCTCAAATATACTGTTAAAGTTTTAGAGAAAAGTTCGACCTTAGAAGAGAAGAGATTTATCGGAGGTACTGCAGGAAGTCTTTCTTGCGATAATTTCGTTCCACTCTCCCTTCCTTTGAGATTTAATATCTCTGATGTGCTCCACATTCCTCTCAAAAACTTTTGAGCTCTTACCGCAGAGTTTAAAATAGCGAAAAAAACGATATCTATTCAATCATCTGACGCAAATAAAGGCTCTTTCAAATGAAATTCTCTTGTAACAAAATTTCAATAGGTGATTTAAATGCTGTAGTTTTCCTGTTGATTCATCATCAGATTCCCTCCGGATTTCATGCTCTTCACTTTTTTTTTATAACGGACGGTAATAACCTCGTTATACAATCTATGAGATGATCCGTCAGCGCCTTGTAGGGAAGTATCTTCATCCAGTACAACTTCACTCCAGTTTCAAATATTAAGTTATATTGTTTTTTATTTCTTGTTGTTGTTGTTTTTTTTTGAAGCTGCTAAGGTGAGCGCAGTGAGCCGCGAAGCCATACTTTCAGCAGCATTGCAAATCATTTAAATTGCCTAAAATATTGGAGCGATTAGATATTCACTCAAGAAATTTTATACTCGATTTCTTTCCAAGTAAAATTATCACTTTTCAAAGTACTAATTTCTCTATAGCTTGCGATGCTTGTTAAGCTGAATTGATATTTACAATAAATATGATTGTTGAAATCTTCGAGAAGTATTCTTGGATTCATCAAGTGGGATGGATTGAAAAAAGATTTTCTCAAAGAGGAGGGGGAATACATGATATATGAAAGTTTTTCGCTTTAAATGTTTGATATGGACAGATTTTCGTCCATGAGAGCGATATTCTAGAAAGCATTACATATAGCCGCTTTTAGGGCTATTCAAATATTGTACAAACTGGTTGGGGGGTTGGAAAAATTGTCATAATATAGAGACTCCTCTGTGTTATTTATCACTTAATCTCCTCGGAGGGCTGGTTAAATCCGCAGGTTGGGGGGGGGGGGGGGGTAGTAGCACATATCTTTCCTCTCCGCCCATCATTTTTTCCACCACAATCAAAAATTCTGTGCTAAAATAGTAACGAAATATACAGAGGTATAAAATGTTGGCATATCGCGATCCGTAACTGATATGGAATCGAATGTTTTTCGACTTTTCAAGCGTATCTAACTACTTATATCAATTTAATATATCTTAGTCAATGAAGCAGTTTCAACTGAATTATTGCTAGTCACTGTTCGACGAAAGTCATTGTTTAATCTTGAAAGCTTCGAGAACGTATATCGAAGGTGTCACCGCAATTGTTAGAATCTACTTTGTCACTAATATATTAGGGCGCAATTACGAAAATGAAAATTATCGATCATGAAAAATCCATCAAACATTATGTGATTGCATCTCCATATTATATAGGAAAGCATTTGTAATGTAATGAGAGCAAAAAAAATAACAAAAGTGCAACAAGCGGCAAAAAGCATTTCGATGCAATAAATAGATGCATTTTGCATTTTGCATTTAGTTAAGTTGAAATATTTGTTTCCTTTAGGACGGGTAATCTACATGGAGAATTGATCTGTTTTTAATGGATGCAAGATATATAGTTTTTAGACGTTTTAAGTATGTGTGCGGCTCCTCTGGAATAGGTAACATTTTAGGTGACGGCTGAGGTCTACCCGTTCCCACCCTTCGCCCACTTATTTATCTTGCCGAAACGACCAGTCACGTCACATCGTGCATCAAGTTGATCTTCCTGTCTATCACAAAGTGATCTCTCCTCCCTTCACATCCCTCTCCCTCACATTGTCCATCAATCGCCCCTCTTTCGCTTTCACTATAGCATGTGAATGAAAACACTGGGAATAGCAAAATCCTATCACTGCAAACACTCAAGGATTTGTTGATTGCTTCGCTGATCGAAACCATATATCGATTAAACCAAAAATTACAGGCACAATTCCACCGGTACAAAATTGCTGGTAAAGTTTATTCACTTTCATCGATGAAAGAGAATAATGAAATGAGATGTTCCGCTCTCGTCTTATTCACTTCCCACTTTGCTTCCGTCAGTTCTTGCTATACCGTCCATTGCTTTAGATTATTAAAATCTTAACTTGAACTGTAATATCTGGACAAATCGTTTATGTGCTTTTAGTCTCGTTAGCGCAATTTTTAATTCCAGTAAAAGAAAAAAATAATTCTCATAATTGCTAGTGAATCCCATTCATTTAGATTCACTTAACAAAGAAATCACTTATTATTTAAGGAGTTTGTTTTTCTTTCCTGACAATGTTGAAAATGGCCAAGGGAATAACCAACCAAGGGAATGGCCAAGAGAATAGCCAAGAAAATGGCCAAGAGTGCATCCTCTTCGTTCATATGACGAAATGTATCGCATTTGTCTATTAAAAATATCGATATTTTTACATTTCTAACTATAGCCTGTAAAATTTTGGAGAGAAGTATAAAAATTAATTTGTAGTATATCAATTCGACCAGAAATGATGAATTTTACTGAATGCGTTACCTGGACGTTCAAATGTGTTTTTCACACCGATCGATGTTTATCAGTTCTAGCAACACCGGACACGGGCAAATGATAGTGTGGGTTCAAACTCGTTTCAAATTCCCCAAGAACTTGCCCATTTTCCCTGATGTTCAGATGAATCTCTCCTAGGATCTTACTTTACCGGTTGCCCCTTGCAGGAGCAGGACACGATTATCATGCGCTCTTACGAGCTTCCATTTGCAGTGAGCATTTTATAATATCGCACCTGTTGTGTGTTTAAAGTGCATTTATGTGCTTATTCGTCTGAAGGGAAATTCGCTAAGTTTGTTGCGCATAATATGCACGATATATGAATAATCATCTGCAGTATGAATTGCATCTATATGGTAATATATTTGGTAATATATGATAAAATATGATAGCATAATATGTATCCATATCATTTGATATGTTCATTCATTAACACCGGGTGTAATCATTACTGTTTAGAGGTTCCCAAAAATTTACATGCACTTTACATCGATTGAATCATTAAAAGTATCTTTTTGGAGAAAATTTTTGCGAGCGGTTGGTTTTAATTAAAACATGAAGGTCGGGAAAATCAGGAAAATGCGAAAACGCATATTATACCATCTAATCTAGCGTACTTTTCCTTTTGTTATATTTGATTAGCAAAGCAAATGGCTCGAGTATAGCCTTATTAAATGTGTAAATTTCATTGAAGCGAATTAGACGAGCTATTTACAGCAGTGTAGTTATCTACGCATGGAAGCGATTTCTCTATTGGCACATCACAGAAGATGGCCATATAAGTAAAAATCCGCTGTGTTTATGAGAGTAATGAGTATTAAAAGGTAGGTGGGCTCTAGCCAACTCAGGTAGCCGCGATTTTTTTGAATGTCGGCATCTTGAAACACTCGGTCATTACCTAGTAGTTGGGATTAGTTAAACGGTTTCACTGGGATCATTGTTGAACGATTTCAGCAGTAAACTTTAAATCAAAAATTTGCAGCACGTCCTATCGCAGTGCCGAAATCGCTATGGGAGTCGTCTAGATCTTCCGCTCCATCATGCTACGGCAGTCTGAATGCATCAACATCATCTGCTTGTGTATCTGGCATCGCTCCCTCCACCAGTGTCTCATCTAATACACCGGCCTATGAGTAGGTTTTCTCTTTTTATGGTTCTTTTCTCATTCACTCATCTCTCTGCCTTTCATTTGTTCAATTTCTGTCATTTTCGGCGAACATCCCGTTGCTAAGCAAGGGAGCGTATTTATAAAATTTGAGCATACCTCGAGAATTTTGCCTAAGACCGTCAGAAACATACCTCAGAAGTTTACCGTCAGACTTTTAGCGTCATCTACATAAGATAAATGTATGAATAATCGTACAAGAACTGACAATCTAACATGAGATTTTGTATGTACTTTCATCAGACCAACCACTTTCATAATTTGCCAGCAACTAACAGCAGCCTGTTACGCGATGCAGTTTTATGTCAAAGCGACCGACCATCTTGCAAATCTGTCACAGGAGCCTACAACCAGATGACACACGTTTGTCACAGACATCTGATATATCAGCATTTCATTCCATTCGTTAGTCCTTCGAATGCGGCTCGATCCAACATTCTTCGCTAAAACTTTTGCCTTCCAACCATCCTCGGAGCTGTTTTTGTTGCCGCAGACTGGGAAAGCACCTGAAATATTAGCCAAGGGATGGGGGCACGATTCGAAGAGGGAAAACATCGAGTGGTATTATGATGTCTTCAACTAGAGAATTATGTTTCGGATCCGAGCTGCATAAAATGTGCTTACATCCATTTTATGAATGCATTTCGATGCGTTTAACAACTTTCGAAACTAATAGATTTATATAAGGAATGTATGATTTGAAAGAATATCGTCTATTATGCAAGGAATAACGGGATATCCTTCTTAGATGAAGTTGATCCATTTCACTGTTGGATTTGATTTTGCTGATGTCATATGACTTCATCACCCTGCAGGTATGTCCACCATGAGCTTGAGTTATATATTCTATTAGTTTGAAATTCACTGTGAAAATTCGTAGCATTGGATTAATTCTTTCGGAGCGCCTGCTCGTTGATTACCTGATTCGACGAAATACGGATTCCATGGCGATAGAATAAACGTTGATACTTATCTGCTAGTAGTCGGCATAAAGAATTCATTCTCTATTCCCGCGACGTTTCGGAAGGGTGGACTTTACGCTGAAAGTTGAGCCGATTGTTGGCGTGACCGATTGTGAATCGACTATAAGATTGTCAGATTTGCACCACTGAAGTAGAAGCGTTTGCTAGAAATAGTTTCCAGTTTATTCGCATCACTTGTTCGATCATTCAAATTCGGCGCGTATTTTCATTTTACAACTGATTTCATATCATCAAAATTTATCACTTCGAATGTATCACGTTAAAGTGATATCTTTCTATTTTGTCTTGACGAGCTCATTTATTTTTGATTTGAGTTGATGAATTAGTGACGTAAATTTTGCATGTACGCATCCAATTTGCATGTTTGAACTATAACAATAAGTGTTTTGTTGAGCGCAACATGACCGTATGTTTTTTTTTTCGTTATGGAAAGGATTGTCGGTGAGTCTCAAATCAGATCAGGCACTAGTAAATACTATTGCTGGCTGAACGTCATCTAAGCGTTGTACCGATGTCGGTGTCCGAACCGCTCGTTCCTTTGTTTCCAAAGGTGACTGACCGCTCGGAAGAGTTGCATCTCGTGTGCCCAGCCGAGGAGTCTATGTTCATCAATCAAGACAATTGCAACTAGTAGATTCAGGACACGGAGTGATTTCGTATACAGAATTTCGTCGTGCAGCATATATCATTTACTGAATGTTCTTGCTTTTCAAATACTCAAAGATATTTGTCAACGTTCAAAATGATTAGTATTGTAATTGCGCAGATCGTCGTGAATCCGTTCCTTCCGCTGGAGACGATGGCTCGATGCAAAACATTTGTTTGAGAGAGAGCGTTGAGGACGTAATCGTCCTCTGTATGAGAAGATAATAGTCTTGGCCAAGAACACTTCTTGGCCCTCAAGCGCTTCTGCAGGACTGGATCGATCGTTGCGTTGGCTGAAGCGCGAGGTGAGCATGATGCGTTACAAAGTACATCGGCAGTGTTATGGATGCATCGCTTCAACAAACAAATTCATCCGAACGCAGTTTCCATGAATAGTCTCGCTCAACGCAAACGGCCATTGCACAAAACCTGCCCGAAATGCAAATTTTGGAATGCAGCTTCTCATTATTAGTTGTAGCATTGTTAGAAGGGAAGGTAACGATCGTTTTGTTGAGCTTCTAATAGTTAATTTTCAATGCATAGAGGGATATAAACGTCGTTCTTAGACTTGATATACGGTTCAGCGAGTTGCTTGCTCGTCGCAGAAGCTTACTCGAAAATTCGATAATTCTAAGCAGCGAAAACCGCTACGATCTGATGCAAATTGACGTAGCAAAACGAAAGATTGAGGAATATGTTGATCTATGGTAACTTATGTCAAAAATACGGCTGCTTGAGAACGTAAGTTCATGGTTGAGAACACATGCAGCTAAAAATTTGTCCACTTGTGCCACTGATTAAGTGCAAGTTTCTTTGCTTGAAAGGGGCAGGCAACAAAAGGCAGCTCTTCATTTTGAAGTAGCTAGAGAAAGAAAGCCTTCATTCAAACTCGACGGAAATAATCGTCATGCAGATGAGGAGGGGGAGGGAGAGGATGAGAGTGAGGGGAGGAGTTGTAAACGAAAATGTGCCAAATAGAAATTTTCGTAAGGCCAGTTGCGTTTGCAAACCTGCACTCCAAGAGCTTGAGCATAAAGCTAAATGACTGTATACAAAAATTTGTTATAGACGATAATACGGAGCATTACTTAGAGAATGATGCGAGGCCTTCTAGTAGCCTTATTTCTTTGTCTATAATCAAGACAGCAATGTTTTGCACTTCACTTCAGCACTCTCAAAAATCAATGAAGCTATTGCAAACGGAACTAAAGTGACAGTGTGAACGTGAGTCTGCTGAAGCTCAAATCAGAGAGTAGAGGATGATGCATATCTGTGGCACTGCCTGGAATGACTTCCAGCCGGCTTGCAAAATACTCGTATCCGAGGTCCGTATTTCCTTGAATACCTTGGGGCTTTAGTGAAGCGATCAGTGCAGTCGGAAGGGTCCAGTGTTATTCACGACTTTTGTAAATGCTGATTCATGAATTTCGAGAAAATTTAGTAGCCGCTTGCATTCCATCCATTTCTGACGATTTCCAAGCGTCTAATTTGTTTGCAATTAAAATTCGGCAATGAGTGCAGTTACTCGTGTCTAAATTTGTTTCTCAAAGACAGCAAGTAAAGCGGTGTGAAAATAACCTTGACTGGTCCTCCACCTCCCTTTCCCCCCCCCCCCCCCTCAAGACTTGTAGTTTTTGCAAACGAGTTGAGCATATCGAATCTGTTTCGCTTGTCTGCAACGAAACAGCAATTTGCATTTTTCTTCAAAGTGAAGAGATGCTACTATTTCATAGAAAGCTGACGGGAGTAATAAATCCAGCTGAAAGACTTGTTTCTTCGATTCAATTGAGAATCGAAAAATAATCAACGTTGATAGAGTTCCTCATTTCCTATAAGTTTAATTGACATTAGTTGTGATCTTGATAAGCTACGACGATGAATTGCAATATCCACTAAGCGTAAACTCCAACGTTTGATATCTATAATTCTTGTTGACAAATCTTATTGCCAAAATGCATCTTTTGCAAATACATTCGGCGTAGTTGTTTCCTCCCTAAAACAAAGTGACTTCGCCATGACCATCCGCCGGCCGACTAAGAATCAAGTATTCAACTCGCAAAAACTCTTGGATTTTCGATTCAGTTCATATCCTATAAACGAGTATCGTGGAAACGACGAAATTCTCACGAACAGACCATTCACTGTCGGACTCGGAGCAGTGGGAAGAATTTTTTTAAAGCGAAATTATGCTCAAGAAGGTTTTTTTTGTGAGGAGATATTCCATTGCAAATTAATAGTTGAGGTTTTATTCCTTCTTATGTTCAGCTTTGCAAATTTGCGTTTACCTTTCGTCACCCATATACGTTTTAAAAAATTCCATGAAGCTTTCTTCAGGTATGTGAGACACCACGAAGTATATCCCTTCTTCTATTCTACTAATTTTTGCCATCACAATCGTCTGTTTTCTGCAGTTGAAACAAGAACTTCATTTTATTGATTTAAATGTCATTTCAAGTGACGCACTACATTCGACGGATTTAAGACCAAGCTTAACAAAATGCCCAAATAAATTCACCAAGATTTCAAGTGGGACATCTGCATGCGTTTGTTGAGTTAAAACTCACTTCAGCAGATTGGTTTCTTCATTTTCATGTATCTATCGCATCCAACAATTTCATTCATATTCTCTCACGAGATTATATAGTCGAGATTTTGCCAATATGCACCCGCATCTCATGCTTTGTTTAACTAATATTTTGACCGTCATTGCCGAATGTGTTTCGCTTTAATGATTTCTGCAGCTGCGTTTTCTGAGTTGCACAATGCCCCGACATCGAATTTTTGACTTTTTCTGTACAGAATGCTATCAGTACAGACTCACACAACATAAGTCGTTGTTTAGCCTTAATTCACATGATAAAAGCACCTCTCGACGCATTCTTCTCCACTGATAGTGACTCAGGTGCAAAAATGAAACTCAAATGTACGGTTCGTTGATTATGAAGGATCGCTGCATTGATTTGGAAACGAATTGTGAAGTTTATCGTTCTTTTGCTCAGTTTTCAATCCAAGTTATCAGGAGGTAGGAGGGGGGGGGGGGGGGGGGCGGGAGGCGGGGATAGCAGTAACTCATCTTATCACATACATCACCGATATCTTTCTTCTAAAAGAATGGTGCGAATAGTGGAACGAACTACTCAAATAGAACGATGAACTGCAAGATTTAATTCTTCGTATATTTGCATAATATTTTCATTTCGAATGCTTTATGAAATTTCTTCCACATTGCACAATAAGGTCCTCATCTAGCACACCTTCATTTTTTGCAATTTCTTTCTTCTTTTTCCAGGCGATTTTAATTTCGGCGTTATCTCGTTTCGTAGAGAATATCGATGATTCCATATTTTTTTTTTGTGCGGTATCGTTTTCTTTTCGATTTTAGTGCTATGTTTTAAAATGTTTTGAATTTTTTTGTGTCAGTGAGTTCGATCATATTTATTCACTCTTCAAGTTTGCAGTTGACAACTCTGGGCTTTAATGTACATTGAAATTGAAAACACATGTTTAAGGAGGAGAGCGGAGAGGAAAAGGAAGGTGGACTTTTGCCTCATCTCTAGAAGTGCAGTTCCCATCACTTTGCTTAAACGCTAATTCGGCGATATAGGGTTTCCTGATGAGCTAATGTACAACTTTATTGGACTCAATAAGCTTTCTAGGTAATCTTGAGACGTTACACGAAAGGGAGCGTTACATATGACTTTTATGATTCTCGTAGTATCAGTTTCCTATGTTCACTTTCAACAATCACCTAGCTGCAATTACCAACGTAAGGGATCCCTGCATGCATAGATTACAGGTAAAACGTGAAGCCGGCATGGTGCGCTTTACAAATGTAACTTTTACTAAGCGCATAACAGTTTTTGAAAAATGTCTTAGAGTAATTGCTATGATGTGCGCTTCTGGCAACATGTTGCTTTAGCCGGCCCTTTTCTGAAATTCCCGACGCATATTGAAGTGTATCTATTATTAGGTTCATAGTTGTTGGCGTTATGGAACTTTTATGCAAATCTTTAGCAAGTGATTTTGATTGATTGGTTTGCTTGTTTGTTGCTTGTTTGTTTGTCCATCTGTCCCTCTGCTTGTTACTTGCTTGTTTCACAACTAGATCGGTTACAGAATGCGAATTCTAGGCGACTTGTAGGATTTTATCGATTTGGTCCAAATTTAATGGGTCACTTCAAAAGTTTATGCATGTGATTCATAATATTGCTACAAATTTCTGACTCTGACGTCAACAGTACCCCCGTGAAATTGAGGAATAGAGTGCTCTTTATGTGCACCTAGTAAAGTTTTTAAACAAGAATAAGTAACTTCATATATGATATTTCCTATGACTTGCCGAATGAGTTGCACAATCATCGTTGAAGAAATGGTCAATTTTGTCGAAAACAATAGTAAAGCTTTAAGTTCGAGTATCTGCGGCTCTAAGATGAACTCGAGCTCAGGTGAAAATATGATAAGGTAAGCCTATTTACCATTTTGCGTTTCGTATGGTTGGCAATTTAGACGTGCAGCAAAGAAATTGCTTGGCTTGTTCTTTTGCGCTTAGAAAAATTGCTCTTGCATGGCTTAGTATGGAAGGGATCGATCGTCGCAATGCCACATAATGAGGCAGTGGTGCAAGCGCCAGAGGGCTGTCCCCATTGCATCGAGGACAGACCTTCACATAGCCGTTGGCCATATTCGATGCTCGTTGCATTCGAGAGAATTCATCACCACTTCAAATATATCTATTGTCATTTTAGAAACTATGCGGTTTATTTTTGCATATGATAATGATATGAAGCAACTTGTTTATCATTGGAAAATGCTTAAGAACCAAGTTGATCTTTGTCAGATTATGTTGCAGAATGATAATATCAACTATATGTAGTTTATAATCTTATCTCTCTTAAAAGTAGTAAATAATCAACCATTTCCTGTAACGTTTTAATAGCAAATATAGCATTGAATGCTTCCTCCTATTGAAATTTTGGTAATTACATTTCTTTAGGTAATTTGCATTTTATGTTTGCAATTTTGTTTGCAATATTTCTGATAATTTTGCAATGTTTGCATTTTGCAAGCAAATCCAGTAAATGTCAACATAGTATAGTAATAATATTTCATACCTTTATGTCTGCAATCTCCGGTACATTTATATTTTGGCAACTACATTTCCGAGTTTATGTTCTTAACTTTAAGCTTTTTTTTTCTTTATAAGTCTTCGTATGCTTATACGATTTCTTGTGATTATGTCATAACTCTTTAACGAATCTTTCCTTATTAACAGCAACAGCTCCAATTAATTAATCTACCTTGTTAAAACCTGATTACTCAACTCGTGCTTCTGAAACAATCCTTTGAATTAGCAGAAAAGCTATTTATTACGATCGTCACTATCTTCCACCTTTGTATTGCAAGAATACAATTTCACAGGTATTTAGCAATTCATCTGTTATGTGCTAAACATGAGCTGATTAAAACTCAAATCATTTTCATGCAAATATGGGATCGATGATTTTTTCAGCTATTACTGCCTAATTTAAAATATACTTTTAATTCGTCACCTAAATCGATAAATTTCTTGTATTGGTCCATTAATTGCATCTTTTTACTCAGCGTTCATATTGCTTACTCATGAAGGTGCAAACGCCTAAAATTTGCTATCTGTTTATTCGAGTTCTTCAACTTCACAATTATTTCTTTGGCTTAAATGTCTTTAATTTTCTAAAATAATTTGGCTTCAATTTGTGTTCATTGGGGTCTTCAAAAAGCTGCTTAATAGCATCTTTAATTGCGTCGTTTAGTAATTTTCTTACTCATAGTCATTATAAGAAACGAAACCATGCAGATCACAAACTTCAAAATGGCACTTTTCCAAATATTTTCCCCGTAGTTTTTATTGGCGTTCGGATTTATCCGATCTTTTTGAATCCTATCATTTGCTTCATAGGGACATTTGAAAGTTTTTCTCCGCATTTTTTTAGTTGCAATTCGCAAGCAAAAAAAAAAAATTCTTGCGTGATGTTTCAAACCAACGGAAGTAGTTATCGAGATCACATTGATGTGATCTGCTTGTTCGTTTTCCGGAGAAAGCTAATTATATGATCGCATAGTTCGTGCAAAAATGAGGACTAACAATCTACTTTGTTCTCTATGCTCGATTGACTTCTGAGCAAAAATATTTGTTCAGGCGAAAAAAAGAATTTTTTTTTCGATTTTTTCTTTATGTACTCCAAATGTTTCTTATTATTAGAGCATATAAAATTCTCTCAAAGAATGAGCTATCTTTGTACTTTCCTTTTCCTACCACTTCCATCATCTTCTCGTTTCCATTTTCGCCCATATGTGTTCTCCTTACTCTTCACGTTACATTCCTTTTTTGCTTCTATTGCAATCCTCATATCTGACCTTGTCGTTTCTTCTGACATTGCTAAGCAGCAACGCGCTCTTCCTTCATTTAGCCGTATAATGCATTATGGAATGGATAAAATATTTCAGTAACTTAAGTTTCAACGTTAATTGCAATAAGAAACATTCTATGCGTTCAGAACATTGAATTTATACGAGAAATTAATATGGTTTCTTTGGAAGCTTAGATGTAGTCTTCTAATATGGTTATATAAGTAAGAACTCCTTGTCAATAAATGTCTATATATCTGTTCATTAGAACAAGACCAGACAACTTCGTTGTCTCTTATGATCGCATTCATGCCTAAAGGTTTCTATCGTCTCACTAATATAATAAATATCCAGAAAGCGGGTGAAATGAGGATATTTTTTTGGAAAACTTTAAAGTGAATTTCAAAAAATTTTGGAAATGAATTCAAAAAATAAAAAATTTTCTTCTAACGGTCATATCATATCGGCTTTTGTTGAGATCGATTTTCTTCCAGCTTTAAGTATCAGCACATTGCATCGTCACATTTGCTTAATCGATAGAGAAATCTTCCATATTTTTTAAAGAATTTTTAAAGCTTTTCTTCTCGAAATTTCATCTATTTGAGAAGTATAGAACAAAAAGAGGTATTCGTTTTTCGATACGTATTGGAGAATATATTAAAAACATTTCCAGTTTTTTTTTTTTGCTGAATTTTGCCGAATAGTGCTAAATTTGATGTTTGAGGTTTATGAGAGTATGGCATATGAGGGTATTAACATTATCTACGTTCAAATTAATATTCAAATCCAACGTCGAACTATTTTTACTGTGTGACACAATCAGACCATTGACTCTCCTCAGTGCACATTTCCACCTCTCTCGTTCTCCCATAATGCGTCTGAATAAAATTTCGCGGAAGAAGCTTACTCAATTACGAAGAAAATCATCGTAAGTTATTGATGATATTTAGGGGTATTAGAAAAGGTGATTGCTGTGAAGGGGGTTAAGGTGGATTTACTTTTAGTGCGATTTGCGCTAAGTTGTAGGTAAAGATTTTATATCAACTTTTTTTTGATCATTTGTAGCGATATTTTATTAGTAGTTTTTCAAAGATGATATTACTATATGTCTAGCAGTTTCGATATAAACTACGCATGTATTCTCACCCGTTCATCTTAACTCGAAATGCTAAATAAAGTTTATTTCTAGGCTGTAAGAAATGTTCTCTTCTGACTGTTTAGTATGAAGTAATAAAATCTCAGAACATTACAGGAAGCTTCCAAAGTCGGATAGTGCAGATTTTGTCGATGCGCCGAAATTCCACTACGATATGGACTTTGATTTGCGTGCGCTAAAAGCCGCACTAAAATCAGCCGAATTTCTGGAAGAATCAGGTTATCAATCGGTACTTGAACGTTCACAAAACAATCAATACGGCACAGGGTGGCTTATCAACGAAAACATGAGTGAGGATGGTAGTGATGACGTCGATGATAATTGGGGTAAGTTCATATTTATTTCAGCTTCGAAAACTTCTCTTAAATTACATTTAGATTTTCCATCTATTTGGATCGCCCTATTTGGACGCTCTTCCCTTCCATTGCTGCATCTAACCTGAATTCAAATTTTTCCTTAATGTTTTTCCTCATATGAAGATGGTCAACAAACCGAATATAATATCGCTGTTTCGTCCGCTGCAAATGAACAATTTTGACATCGAAGTGTCTCCGCTTCATCGATTGGTAAACCGGCAATTAAAGTAGGTCTGTTGAAGATCGGTAATCTTTTATAACGCTTTAGAATGTCGGAAGTCTTTAAGATGGAGCATTCGCATATCCTTTTTATTTTCCCCAAAACTGAGCCTTCTGTTATATGTTTAATTCTCAGTGTACGAGGGGGGTTGGACCAGAAATGCGATATTTCAATGCGTTTGAAGTATTAGTCGATTTCATGTAATATGCATTACATTTATTTAAATCACTGAATTTATCATTTCCTCTTTAATTAATTTGCAAATTCTCACCGCTTGTGCAATGGCGATGTTGCTTCAGCGCATAGACTATCATTCCTTTGTGATTTCATTGCTGCTTTTGAAAATTTCTTTGCATAAAATGCAATAATGCGTTTGCAAAATCTAATAAATTCATCACTGTTTCGTTATTATCATTTTTTTTTCGGACGCTTTAGAAAATGTAACGAATTCTGAAATGCGTCTTGAGCAGTTTTCTTTTTTTCATTTTGCTGGATGAGCCGTCCAAATGGTTTAACTTTTCCATGAGCATTGCTTTTTGAAAATTTAAAAAAAAAGAAAAACTTTATGCGCGTTTTTCTCATTAGGACTGCCAGTTCGACTTCATCTATTCATGCAGCATTGCTGAAGAAAAAATTAGCTATCTTTCTTGCCAGTCATATGCTAACGTCACAAACTAGACGCTTTTCTTTTTTTGCAACGGCACCATTCATATGGATTTTTTTAAACACATTTTTGAAATTTTTTTTTTTTTGCAAATGCTCTTTTGTTTTTTTTAACACTAATATCCACGCATTTATAAGAGTATGAGTTTACTTATGCGAACGGTATATTCGATCCGTGAACGAATGAAACGAGATCTACGAAGATTACTAAATAAAATCTTCAAACGTTTGTCGAATGTTTTATTTTATTTCCAATTCCATTCAATAATTTTTTCTAAAGCTAATAATTGTATCAATTTTAATTCCGATTAGTATTTTTGTTGCATGAGTAGATTGGAAGGGGTCAAGGTGAGCACTGATAGAAATGATCATTTCTATACATGAGAGCATTAATGGTCGTTGGATTTCTATTTATTTTTGTGCTTATCATTTTAGACTCCTTCATAACATTCCTCTCATTCGTTTTCCATGATATGTTTATTCATCGTTGTTCTAATGTGTGCATGTGCGTCCATTCAGTTTTGAATCTTTAATAGGGATTCATGCACATATGATTGCCACAACATCCCATTCACCGGTGTGAAACCTGGAATCGAACTTCTAAATCGGATCGGTCGAAAACTGTTTGTCCTACCTTGTTTGTGGAATGCTGAAGTGCAAATATAGATCGGATGATTTCTTCGTTAATATTCAATTGAATTCATAGAAAGAACTGACTCTAGTATCGCTCATCGCTCTTTGAGAATTCGTTCGTCTAGACTACGTGGAAGTCTTGTCTGTGCAAAAGAATCTAGATGCCATTAAAGAAGAAGGATGTGGTCATAGGAAAATCAGGATTACGTTCGCTACCCACAAATGAACATAGGAATTCGTACATTTTAAAGACAAATATCTGAGCACTTTCTAGAAGATTATGCTGCGCAGTTAATCATTTGCTATCATAGAAAGTCATCATCGTTTATTACGTTTCAAAATGGCCGACTGAAGTTGATGTGGTTCGCGCCACCTGCAATCCAGGCTGAACTGATCAAAGATTGCGAGAGTAAGAGATACTGTTCATATGGGGGGGGGGGGTGGGGGGAGGGGGAGAGGAGGTAGGGGGATCCAGCATAATTGATCATACATCCTTACATGTAGCAGCTGTCGGAAAAACTTATTTACTGAATAGTTTCAGTCGGGTTTTTGATCAATTTCCGCCGGAATTTTTCTGACAGGGTATGGCTTAGAAAAAAATGGGTCTGTCCTTAAGTGGTATGAAGCATTTGGAATCAAATGGCTGTTTTTTTTTTTTTTTTTTTGCGAAAAGAAGATCATTTTATCAATGCATCCAAATAACATAAAGGGATATATTTTCCCCATTATCTTTTAATTCCACAGTCTTTTTATCACTCCCTGCCCTCCCCCCCCCCCCGCCACCTTCTCACTTAAATCAACATCGTCTCTATTTTTTCTCATGAGTTCAAAAATATTAATTCAAAGAAATAGCTTAGTGAAATTTTTTTAGATTTGTGGAGCCCAATTTGAAGAACTGAGCCTCTTTGCACTTTCCTTTTGGTTTGTTACTTGGAGCATTTTAAAGATAAATAAACGTATTGCCACTCAAGGACATTTCATCACGATAGTCCAAATGACTAATCCTTCAAAAAAGCGATACATAACGCCGAATAATGCGTTTTTCTATGCTATCAGCTGGTTGTGATGTTCATTTTTGCCATATCCGGTCGCTTATATAAGAGAATTTTGTCTAGCAACTCTCAGAAAGCTTCTGTCGCTAACTTATTCAGAAGTGAGTAAATCGAAACATTAAAAAACCTTTGAACTTTTCAATTAGATGAACATCGAGCGAATCTAGCTTAATTGCTTCAGTTATTGAATATATTGAAATGACCGACAAATATTTTCACAGATGTGCATTGTGATATCATAACTTTTTTTTTGCGGGAAATGCATAGAAATGGGCTATTCAAGTGCAAATTCGAATTGAGGCACAGCAGAATCGCTCTTATAAGGGAAAATATTTCCTTATTCGACAAAATTGTGGAAATAACGACATCGAGCAGTGCCGCCCTCTACATGAATTCTTCAAATAGAGCTGTTTTCGTAGAGTTGCTGCCTGCTTTCTAGTGTGAACTGTGAACAAACGCGTAAAACTTTAACTGAAACTATCCCGGTAATTATGTCCGATATCCGTTTCGAAATATATCAGAGAGCACCAAATTTCCATACAAGAGCCTTCACGCTCTACTTTCACTGTTTCTGAGTTCAAGTGGATGAAAAATTCCGTTATTTGGCTAAGTCTACAATCGGCTATTTCAATTTCCTCGTTTCGATGAAATTAATCGGGTGAGATAATTATATCCTAATGGCTTCATTGTGTTTGAATAGGAAATGCTATCCCTGAAATAGTGACGACTGAATGCGTTTGTGTGTTCTTGCGGTAATCGAACAGCTAGCTTTACTTCACATTAGCTTTTTACGATTATCAAATGAATATGCATCGGCAATGACTAATTGCGATGGTTATTTATTTCGATAAATTGGAGATGCTTGATCTTGCTCCAAACTAAGAAGCCTAACGAGGTATGTAATTATACTTCGAAAAAAAATCTATTTTAGTTACCTTCGTTTACTTTTTTCTCCTTCCACCTTTCATATCCTCTCCACCTTGTTGAACCTCCTCTTCTATCCTCCTCTCACTCTAATCCACTTAGCCTATCTCCTCCTCCTCAGTCCACCTATTCTCACCTGATGATGCCGCACGAAGGCGCGGCATTATGGCAATGCATTTCGTTACTATTATCGCCTGCGTCTGAGAGAGCCTTTCACCTTTTGTCAAGTGTATAATAAAACAAATAAATATGCAAATTAGATTGCCTACCTGCTACTTGCGTAGAATTTTGAAAATTAGCTGACTGTTAAACAGATTAAGAAAAATAGCTCTCAAAATATCTATACGCATCCCTCAACAACGTGCTTCCATTGAATGTTCGTCTAAAGTATAAGACATTTGAACTGTGGTCATCTTTTGAATGCATTCAGTTTTTCCTTGGAAACGATCCAAAATAAGCAATAATTGACATGTTTTCATTTGAAATTAATTTCTATTGTTTTTCTTCTTTCTACCGATTAGACGTCTTCTTCGCATGTCTTCGTTGTTCGGTTCTCATAAAAGTTCGCTCGTTAATATTATTTTTTTGAAGAAAATTTACGTTTCTGCAAATAAAAATGTAGCTTATACGGAAAGAACTTGATAAAAATGCAAATTCAGGCATAAAATTTCTTTGGTTACTCAATTATTTTTCGCTTTTTTTGCCTCACATATATATAAAAATTGATCAGATGAATAGATGCGCATAGCTCAAGAATGCACAATGCACATATTATTATGGAGCGGTCGAAGGTCTATGCGCTATGCAGGTGGGATTGACAGGTGACCGGGTATTGCAAATATGTCATTTTCAAATGCTTCTACGGTTATCATTTGGAATCGATATGCCACCATCAACCCTCAGATATATTTAAAAGATGACCTCAAGCAAGCGCTTTTATTTGCTTGCCTGACCAATATGGTCGTTTATATTAAACGTACGAATTCTTTCTGATTAGAGAGTACTGTGACGGGAATGTTGATTTCTGTGTGACGCTTTTTTAATTGTTTACCTTTGCCCTGAATCAATGCTGTTGCCGAGTATTGTAAGGGGCATAGGCATGCATGAGCCGATTAGTAATGAAACTCAATTATCATTGCAACGCATCAATTTCGATTGCATAACACAAAGATTCTTTAAATAAAGATTCATTAAAAAAAGAGACATTTGATCAATCGACGTTACCAGGTTCATAGAGAACTTTTATAATTTGGCTATATACTTACTTGCTTCGAGCCTAGTTTTAAACTTTCATTGTAGTGAATGTTCACAGAAAATTTTTCCGAACTCTTTACTCTTTTCCGTCCTGGAATTAGGAGGAAAAGAGTCTTTGCTGACAGCGAATATCGTGACCAACCAAAATCTTTGAGTGCAAAATCCATTCTCATGTTGTTTGCACACACAAGCGCTATATGTATCATACCTATAGAGTAACAAAGCAGTCAGTTGGCGATGTTGAAGGAAGAAACATCGTCGTTTTCTCGGGGCAAGTTTTAAGTTAAGCATATAAATTTAATTAACTTTATATATATATATAATATATATATATATATATATATATTATATATATATATATATATATATATATATATATATATATATATATATATATATATATATATATATATATATATATATATATATATATAGTACGACGATATAATCTAAATTATAATCTAAGATATTGAATTTTTGTTCGTTGTGGGCCTACAATACCTTAAAAATCTCAAAATTGACCAGCAAGGGAATGGATAAAATGGTGCTGCTTGCTGATGCACCTTTTGGAACGTTTATACTAATCCATCGTGGAAAAATCGCATTCGTCTTATCAGAAATAGGATACGTGACGTGAACGGAAAAGACGCATTCCCTCATCGAAAGAAATGTTGAAAGAAAGCTCCGAATTGCTAATCGAAATGCGCTTTTCCAAAAAAAAAAGACCCCACTTTTGATATGCGTTTTGCGTTTCGCAACAAAACGCGCATTAAATCATTTTGTTTTACATTTCTCAACGATTTTGCAAATAGGCATGAAGACAAAGTCTGAACATTTCGCTTCACAGATACACTTTTGCAGGGCACATTTGCATATATCTGTCTATGTGAATGTACGTGCGCGTGTGCATCGTCTGTGTGTCTGCGTGTCTGCGTGTTTGCAAAGTGTGTTATTAAAAAGTTTGCATAATTTTACCTCTGCAGTCAATAAAGACAGCGTTATAAAAATCGATGATACGGCCTGTGCAGTATGACGATCATGCCAACTTTTACTTCAATGTTTCAACTTCAAAAATAGTGCTGCGCATTCAAAGGTGCTCCCAAACCTTGCATAAAGGAGGATACTTCGACTTATTGAATTTTTCACCTGTGGCAGTTCAAATTTTTTCATGTTATGGAAAATGCATGAGGCAATCGCCTAAGTCAAAATAAAAGCAGCTTCCTCGCGTATATTGTATTATTTATTGGTAGTTTGTGAAAACAGGTAAGTTAAAGCGCCTGTCATGCCAGCTCTTTGGCGCCACCCAGTTTTACTTTTATTGGCCTATCGTTGAAAATGGCCATTGAAAATTTTTATGCATCTATCCTTCAAAAAGCATGTGAATTTATTCCTTGATCGATTTACTCATGAATACAATACTGTCGTAATAATTTCGCTTGGAGAGAAGACGTTACGGCACACAAGTCATGATATATGATCCGATTTTAATCCGTGAACACTTTACAACTTATAGTTTAATATAAAAATCGAGGGTTTTAGGAGTACTCTATTTCCTTACATATTGATTATTTTACCTATGATCTTCTCTGATTTTCCATGGAAAATTTCTCTCTTATAAATAGAGGGCTGCCGAGATTCTTTGCAGCGTCTTCTTCTTTCTCTCCTCTCTTTGAAATCAGTTGCTCTATAGTTAATGCCAACGAAATAAACCGTCACCGCTTTACATATTCATGCCATATTTGTAATTCAACGAATCATTTATGCAATTTTCAACGTGAGAGCAATAAATATAAAACACTTGCAATAATAGTACTTTTCCCTTCTATCAAAGAACTGATTGATCACATTGTTTGAATTGTATGAATGAAATTCTATTTTTTTTTCTTTGAAAATTCTTAAGTTTTCGTTATTTTGAAAATTTTCGTTTTTTTTTTGAAAAATTTTCATAAGAAATTTCATTGAAAAAATCTTGAAAGAAAAAAATTTTCCACAATCATAGGTCAATTGCATTTCGACTATCATTTAATCGTTATCATTAGTAATCATCATCGCTTCATTCCTGTCGAAACAATGAGCTCATCTGTTACTTAGCAGATGGGTATATAATTGACGCAATGTTATTTGCTTTTCGTTTTTTTTTTCTATACTTGATTATTTACTCATTCTCGATGAACGTCATCCAGAGTACTCGTTTGCCTATGATATGAAGTGAACACTTCTTTGAACTATTCAAATCAATATGTTGAGAAATTTAAATCTAAATCTACATCTGGAGTATATTTATGCTGCCCGATTATAATCGTTGAATTCTTCGCCTCCGCTTCTCTACCTCCCTCTCCTCTAACATTTTTAGTAGTAGGTATTAGGCGATATTTGATATCACTATTGACGATTCTCGTGCGACAATCGGCTTAGCTAAAGCTCAAATGATAGTTGCATTCTATGTCCTGAATCTCGAACCCTTTTTCCCGCTGTCGTCTATTGTTTGTTTTTTTTTGGAGAGTGTTGAGTGGAGACTTTCGAAAAATTCTCTAATTTTTTCTTTTCCTAACGTTTTGCAGGAATATTGCAACGCTATTTTTTTATTTCAGTGTCTTCTTTCAATATACATTTATTATTTTAGAGTTGACCCTTCTCATCATTAATAGAAGCCTTCAGGATTGATTTTCCGATTTCTGCAAACTTCTTTACTTTCTTTAGTACAGCATGGCATTGTCTATGATCTTTCTTATAATTGGGGTTGGAGGAATGAAATGAGTCAACCTATATTTAGAGGGAGAAGAGATAAATTTTCTTCTCGTTTATTTTTCGTGGAAAATCGCTTCATTAAGATATGGTCATTTCAAGAAATTGCGAATAAATATTTCACCATACGCAGCGGTCTTAAACGAAGATTTTGGGTTATCTCTTCTCGGTTAGGCAGAAATTGTCTCATCTCTTCTCTCCAACGATTATCTGTGTGGAGCTTGTTATATGGGGGCTGAAATTCCGGAAAAATTCCTATAGATGCTAAAATGCTACATTATTTCAATTCAACAGGAAATATTTCTTGAAGTCATTGAAGCTAAATGTGAAGCTCAAGGACTAAGTGGTGTTTGTCTTATTCATCGGTTTGCATAGTATACTTTGTGGTAATAACCACTTGAAGTACAAAAGCGTACTTCAAGGCAGCATCTTTGGTACGCTTCTTATTTCAACAAAACATGATTCCGTTGTGATGATCATTAACTTATGTACAGATTGAACAGATTGGTGACGAGTATGCAAAATTCGTTCTCACGATGATTATGCAAAGAACTTTGCTGTTGTGAACCACCTAAGTGACTGATATAAACTTCACTGGAGGATGTTTTGAAAAAGAATTTCCCGAAAAACACATGAAAATAAAAGAGCGTATTAGCATCTTACGAGGAAAGTAAGCCATTTTACATGCATTGCCTCTCAGTCATTGGAAGACCAGCCCCACCACTCCCTCTCCACCCCTCGTTCTTCCCCTCTAGCTCCCTTCCATTACTTTGGCGATTTGAAACTCTTGTCCTCCTCTTTTGAATTCGACGCACAGAGCACGACGACCGAAACATTTCACGTCAGGCATCGCAAGCTATAAACTGGCGATATGTCTATCGAGTTTTGTCGGTTGAGTTGAAAAAGTCGCAAATTTTGGTCTGTTTTATTAGATTCACCAAATTCGAATGATTATTTCTATCTAGATTAGGGATTTGATAATAAAGGTTGGCCCGACCTTAGCATATAAGGCAATTAATTAAAATTCACTATTAATTGCTCAATGAAGCCAGCCGAATGCGAATATTACACATATGCAAATTACGATGATGGCACTAGTATTGTAAGTGATGTTGTTTGTTGAGTGTGCAGTCCGTCTGCCCGTTAATAACAGCTGAATAATAGTCGCGCTATTAGCAATAAAGCGAATGAAAAATATAAACAATACAGCATATGGCACACCTGTGCAAATTTCCAATCGGAGCAAAGCATGATTCGGCGGGTTACGAGTGCGTATCATCATAATAGCACGAATAGTGCACAATTGAGCTCAACTGACCACCTGGCCAAAAGATCAGCACTCTACCGCATATTGGCGATGAATTTTTGTAAGTAATTACAGCTTTTTCTTTCCTTTTTTTCCACCTCCTCGAAAACATCATTTGAGGAGTGGATCGTCAAAGGATGTTTTCTAGTATTTTGTCAGGTGATGGCGAGAAAATCTTCAACATTAAACGAAAAATTGATTTATAAACTCGAATCATTTCGATGTTTTTGAAATGCTTTCTTTTCGTCAGCTTTTTATTCTTCGCTCGAAGAACGATTCAATGTGCCTTATTAGGATTTGAATTTGATACGATACGATAGAATGATAACGAAGAACGATCATATATACCTGAAGATAAATATGTGATTAACGCCTACATTTATATCGCTTATTTTGATGATAGTGGAATGGGCTTATAATAAGCTTCTATAGCTCTATAATTTTTAGAGAAGATATTCATCTACCCACTATATACAATCTATTTGCTTCCTAACGAGACTATGAAATACATGATGGGAGCGATCATTTTTCGATTTTTTTTCCACATAGATTTTTTTATTGCCATTTTGTGCAAACGGAAAAAATCGTAGCATCTTCTTTGCGTTGATTTCCTTTGTTGAAATTCAATTCGATGGACGACATCTTGTTCAGCACATCGATCTAATAAGAGGAATACTTGTTTCGGCTAAGAGTAAACTGGAAAATAGCTACGTTGATAGGTTTGAACTGATATCACTCGCCTTATAGTCAATTGATCTTCTATCCTCCCCTTTCTCTCCTCTCCGCTTCTTGCCATAGATCATGATTTAATGTCCCATTCTTTCACTAGTGTGGGTTGAGCACCTCTCAATTAACTTTCTAGAGAAACTACTTTATTCTTTATTGAAACTATTTTGCTTTGTATTTCTCAATGCATTCGCGGTGTTGGCTAATTGAAACGATAATAACGGAATTTTAAAATCGTTCGAGTCTAAGATTGATGAATTAATATATCATTTGATCAATTTCTTTACTGATCCTATCAGAAGTGATCACTTTATTGTTCCTCGTCGACTTACGATAATTCACCCTCACCACTAGTTTAGTGGTGACATTCGTGAAAGTCGAACACTTACCGGTTTATTCAATCGATAGTTGAAAGTCGATCAAGTAGGTCGATTTATAGAATGTTATGATCTGATGAGTAATATGAATGGTAACTTAACAAATCTTATAGCTTCTATAAAATTTTGCCGTAAGACAATGTAAAATTTGCGAATTTGAATCCAGCAATTCTTGAATTAGCAAATAGAGAAACGCGCCTAAAGAATCGATCCATTATATGCATCTGCAACAACTCTACACACTGAACAGATCAATAGCAAAGAAGTAATGCAGTACCTCAATTATGCACTAATATTTTTTTGTAATTTATACTCCTACAAATTTCCTGGAAATAGATTCAGATTCCCCACTCTGCCTGCATAATATGAAAAACTGATCGGCTGCAAAATTCATACGATGTTTTGACATCTTTATCTACTCTAATTCATTCTGAAATTGGTGAATGTTTTCCAATGCTGATATGAGTGGTAATCATGTGATGTACATCAAATGTATCAAACTTCTTAGCTCTAGTTCCGCATTGTTTTGGAGTGTAGAATTATAGAGCAGGTATACAGGTGAAAAATGCTTACATTCAGGCATGATACAATTTTCTAAGGGTCTATAAAAAATTATCGAGATATTCATGATCATAAAAGCGCGATTTCCATATTTATTCATGAAATGTGTCCAATTGAATGTAATTCCTCAATTTTGCATAATTTAAGAAATGCTTGCTAACAATAGAAATACGAATCTTTAGTGTTTGAAATTGGATGTGTATTCAACCGCAAATTGTATGGACCATGAAAAAAGACAGATGTCTGGTTGCCATGCAATTAAGGCATTCAATGGTAAGCCGAGAAATTGTTTGCTGCTTTTGCGTTGATTAGGCAATGAAAAAATGATTGTTCGGTCTCATCATTTTTTCTTCCACAAATGTATGAATGACTTTCATATAATTAAAGTCTTGATTTCTTTTCGTACTGATGCAATAATGTGAAAATATTCAAAAAGAAATTTGCCTAGAAGTTCAGCGTGCACAGAACGACGCAATTTGCTTGGGATTTAAAATTGAATCTCCCTAGGTTAAAGTAAAATTCATGCGAAACAAGATACACTATGCTTTTTTTTTAAATCTCTACTGAATTATTCTAAGTGTAAAATCCAGAACTATTCAATGCAGTTGTCGAGTTTTGTTTTTCTGTCGGACAAATGTGAAGAAACGCTAAAAGGGCTGGCTCTATTCAAAAGCGCTGTTTTCAGTTATGCTGCAATGGTGGATTAATTTACAAATTTGTTACTTATTGATGATACGAGTATCCCATAAAATGGTGTTTTTTTTTCTTGGTAGCTATACTTTTGTGTTGAGGAAATGTTCCTAGAAAATACGCTAATCAGGCTTTCTTTCAGACGGCTTTATGGACGTTGGCGATCGACGTGTCAAAATCAAGGAGATGTCCGATATTCTCGCCTCGCGATTCGCTTTCATATCCGGTAACGTTTCGTTCGTTGCATATTGTCTAATCTTATATTAATATGATGCCGGAAAATTCTATTTGTAAGTGAACATAACGAATAGCCGAATATCTAATATTAATAGTTGAAAGGACGTGTCGAAAATGGCAACTGCTAACGAGGATATCAAACTGCTCGCTTGAGTCCAATTTTTAACCTTTTATGGATTTGTCGTGCAATGAAATAAACTATCATCAAGATGAACTGCATTTAAACATGCGAGCGAATAAGTTTGCATAGGAAACAATATTCGCCAATTGGCCTAAACACATTTGTATGTCCAGCGCATTTATTGTGCTCACTCGATTGGACAACAACGAACATGATCTTTCTTATCACATTTGCAAAATTATTCAGCGTTGCGCTTAAGTGTTGACTTAGTCGGTTTATTCCCATATGCATATAAGCGATGTCCGTTGGCGGAGGGGAGGGGAGGAGAAGGGGGACCTAGTACATATAATCGTCCGGCAGCTAGCAATCGTAGATATTAACAAAGGGTTTGCTTATGGTGCTTTTACTTGTATATCACAGTGGTATTGATTAGTATTGCCACAGCAACAATATTTTCATGTTTGATGGGATTTTATTCATATAAGTGATCGTATATTTAATTGATTTTGAATGTAAATAATATTGCATCGTGCGCGCTGATGGAAACTAAATTGTGAACACAGTTTTCCTTACATATTCATTCTTGAGTTTAATCGACCTTAACTTGCTGAGCGCAGGGGAGCCTGTTTGCGTCCCTCAGAGTCGTCGAAAACCCGAATAGTTCGGGCTTCTCAAGCTATCCTCAAAGCCTTTCCTTGTCCGTGCTGCGCCGAAACCGTGGCCCTCAAAAGCCATCGAAGGTAGACGATATCATTGTTCATCTTTGTCGGCCAAGAATATCCATCTTTCAAAGACCTTGAAAGTGCCTCTCAGATCCTTTGCCCTCTGACGCTGCTGCTGAACGACTAATGAAGAAAAAGTTTACATTCAAAGAGAGCTGTTGCCGATTAGAATTGAGGGGGGGGGGGGGGGGGGGGGCTGTCGTTCTCGGAGAATTGCAGGCATCGACAGCAGCTCACCGGAGGTGCTGAATTATGAAGAGTTGCGCAGCTTTTGTTGTTTTTGGTTCCCAACGCTTGAGTTCTGGGGACACCAGAGAATGCTTTTAGTGGGTCGCCGAGCCCGTCTATGCTTTGGTTAAGCCCAATTGTTGAATTGATTACAGTATCAGTCCAATCGTGAAATAGAAACGCAGTCGAGTATTTATCGCCTCTCATCTTTACTGGTTAACATCACTCGCTAAACCCAATGTTGCATTGTCTACTGCCGCTACACTCCATTGCATTGTGTGATTAATGCGAACACTTAAAAAGATTATTCGAATATGACTTATGCAAATATTTGGAATATTCAAGAGCGAGACTTGTTTATCATCAAAAAATCTGCAATGAATTGCATTCTTTAGGTCTCTAATTTTTTGCTTTTCTTCAATGGAACTTGACTTTTTTAACACAGCAACAATTTTCTTGGTCTGCACTTTTCTTTTTAACTTTTGCTTGCAGCATAATATCGTTTGTTATAAATTGTTAGTGAAAGAAACATCTTCACTCCTCGACATGTCGCAATTTGATAGCTTCAGTAAAACTCTTTCCGGTCACTTCATTTACGTGGTGTTTCTATCAATTGCTTGGATGGGGAGGAAGAGGGAGTGCTTTATCATTTATGTTTGGAGGGGGGAGGGGAGAGGAAGAGGGAGAGAAGATAAGAGAGGAAAGGATTGTGGGTAAGAAACGAGAAGTGTGAAGCCCGTTATGAATTAAGGCAGAAAACTGAAGATGAATGCAATATGAGTTTTTCGAAAAGAAAGAGAAGCTATTCCAGGTGGAATTACGATGTTTCCAGCATGTTCTATAGTTAGTATGATAAATCAGTGCAGGAAATATTTTGACTGTTAGGACCACATCAGATTTCAGTGGGATTGCGTTGCAGCTAGACAAACCTTCTATGCCATGCCTTCCTTGATAAAAACTCTCCACTTAAAATATAGCTATACCTCTCTTTCTGGTCACCATATTGGAACGTTTTAGAAATTGAACTGTTGTCTAGAGATGACTTATTGCCTAATTCAGTTGTCAAAAATACCTTTGAAAAGCATTCATCGATAAGGATGAAAGGACCGGAGATTTTATAGCGAAAGGTTTTTAAATGATTTGAAAGCGCTAAATTTAATGATAAGAGTTGTTCGAAGTAAATTTTGCGACACTCTATCCTTATTATTGGTGAGGAAAACGATTTTCAAAATATATGCGAATTCATTCTTCTTAGAGAATATTGCAAAGTTATCGTGAGAAATCATTTTTTTTCGATGGGAATTTTCTTCTTCTTTTTTTCAAAGTGCTTTCTCGGTGTATCATATTCTTACTCTATAAATTCTAAGCATCGCATTACCTCCCAGATGCACCTTATATTTATTGGTGATGCTCACAGTTATTGCTGATGCAGAAATAATTTGTTTAAGGCATATAAGAAGTGCAGAAATCACTGTTATGAAGCGATTTAACATAAGAAAATATTGTTGCAATTACCTCTATATCATTACCTTTTAATGTTGTGTTTTTAATGCATCTCAGAACTGCATTCCTAGTACATCATTTTTCCTCTCATTTCGTTTCATTTTTTTGCCATTTCTTTCCAAAATTATTTAACTTCACGTACCCAAATCCATAATCGTGTCGATCCATAACATTATCCAGTTTATCCGATATTCCGTCCACACTCATAATTAAGCATATTTGGCCCAAAACTATCCAATATGTCCACTGATCACTTTTTCGACTTTCTAACATCTTCATGCAAATATTCGAAAACATGAAAATCATCGTGTTTCTTCAATCATATCTTCGTTAAGCTCACAGTGATCTCGTGACTTAGCTTCCAAACAACAAAATGCATCGGTTTCATGTGTTAAAATTGATCTAGTCTCTCATATATATTATACATTAAAGACTCATTTTTAAGCGGTTTTGCAGAATTGCTTTGCAGAAGGCGTGTTGCACTTCGTTATGCTTGTGCTCACGCATGTGTGCCCACGCTGCTCATTTACGTCATACATACACTGTATTTTTAACTGGAGAAAGAATGAACCTTGACCACATAATTTCATATATATATATATATATATATATATATATATATATATATATATATATATATATATATATATATATATATATATATATATATATATATATATATATATATATATATATATATATATATATATATATATATATATATATATATATATATATATATATATATATATATATTTGCTTCATCTGCAGTCATTTCAGTTACACCAGTTCCTAACATTGATCTGCACTATAAACATTTCAAAGTGCTAAAAAATTTGCATCATTTGAATCACTGAAAAGCTGATTCTTTTGTTAATGAATTAGCCTTTAGTCGATGCACTTGAAGTATGAAAACGTTTTTGTGCATATTTTATTTTTTTATTGGTAATTTGCCGAAGTCGGATGAGCGACATATAACAGCAAATATTATGCGAACATTTTTACATTTTTCTCTATTTATTTTGAAACGCGATCTGCTCAATATAAAATTTCCGTGGATTATTTGATACCTTCACTTTCTATCACCCTTTTCGAGATTGATGGATCGATATTGAAGAGGGAGATTAGCTTAGGGCCTTAATAATATGCGTCGAATTTAGCAATGGTTGCAGCAATGATTCACTTCGCTCTTTGAAACTATGTTAGAACTTTTTGAAAGGGATATTGTTTTGAAATTTTTACATATATCTTGGTATCAGTGAACAACAATTTATTTATTACTAATATACTAATATGGAATCCGACATCAACGCAATTCTGGATCAAAAAAATTTAATTTATGATATCACCATGCACAGAATGTCCTTTTACCTCGTGCAATTGACAGTAGGATTAATTTGTTAAGTGGGAACGAATAAGGTGGAGTATAGGATTGTCATAAAGTTGCTCTGTGGATGACGTTTAGTTGAGACACTGAGTGAGATCTTCTCAAGGATCTGCCACCTCTATCGAAGACGTCAGTAGTTAGTCAGGGAAAATATCAGCGCCCATTGAAGCCATTTTCAAATTTATAGGAATAAATTCATAACAAATGGCATACAAATATACACATGCACAGATTAAAAAAAAAAAGAAATGAGGGAGTTTACGAATCCAGGACTTTCTCCCTGTAGTTTGAAGTAAACATGATTTATTGAAGTTGCAAAATATGAGGCAGATTAGTAGCACATATTGTATGCTTATACAAGATCGTATAAAAATAAGAAAGTTTTTGTTGAATTATTCGAAGAATAAGAAACACTTCAGCAAACATAAATTATTTATTGGGATCATATAGAGCCGGACAATTTTGTTGTTTTCTTTTTTTTCCTAAAATACAGCGAGCGAGCAGCTAAACGATTATTCTCTAGGTTTTGGCTATAAAAAGAAAAATGCTGAAGAATTTTATATGATAATGGCTGAGGTGATTCGTATTGCATTGTGGTTGAACTTTTTGGGGTGTTTCTTTGATTTGTTTGTTTTACGCATCCATACTCTCATCGTACTCTTCTACTTTTATTACAGCGATCTTCGTTAGTGCTATCAAAATTTCATTTATTGATGCGATTACCTTATTCTTCTTCTATAGCCATATGAAAGTATGTATTGTGACTGGAGCATAAGGAATAATTGAGGAATTTGCACTCCATCTGAAGAAATAAAAACTAATTGTTAGGTCTAGGTAGGTAATTAGGTGTAGCGGATGTTGCGACATTGTTACAGCTGCATATCAGAGACAATTGAGGACCTTGAAGTGTTCTGAGGAATTCTTTTTCACCGTCTAATGGATCACAGTAAAAGGGCCTTTAAATTTTAAATTTAAGCAGCAAGTCAAGGTTATTGACTACTCTCATAAACTTACTCTTTGAACAACTTTGTGATCTTGGCTAAAGCATCATAAAGAATTGACATGTTCCTTTTAATGCTTTGCGAGATTTCGAAGTTTTCTTTCCCCATTAATGAACGATGAAAGAAAGAGGAGGGCCTGAAACTCGATGACAGGTTTCGGGAGACTGATACGGCAGGAGAAATACATGAAAAACGCCACTTCTTGGAACATACCCTCAGTTGGCTCTTTTGGTGAAGATTTAAAGTCACGATAGGTATCATCAACACGAACGTAGTTGTCGGATGATCGACGCCTAGAATTCACAGAATCCATGACGTCTGGTCGACGAATAATTTATATAACATTTGTATTACCTTTACTACTATACTTTCGGAAAGGATTGTCGAACTCATAAATTTATTGCGCTTATTTTATTCTATTCGTTTTAAACAGCGTTTATTGTCGAATAGACTTGGTAGTAATGTGTAGCCGTATTCATCCTTCTCAGAAGACGTTTAACGATATGGCAATTAGCTTTGAGAGAAGTGAGCACCACTTTAAGCTGTTAACGATGTGAATGCCGATGCGTTTCTTCTCTGGCTCTCATTTTATGATCGTTTTCATACTCATAGTGGCGCTTACGTCGAGGTTACCTCTAGCCATATTTATCAGTAATGTTGCTTCGGATTTTTAAATTCATATTGGTATCAAATTATATTTCGATAAATATAAGTAATTAAAGCGTTCGATTGCCATATTATAGATGTGTTTTTAGCGACTACTACATATGTGAATAGCACATCGCTTTATTTCCAATAACAGTTTTTCTACCAGCCAAATGTAGATAGTGGGGTATTTTCGATAGTTACTGAGGTAAATGTCAATAGATAGTGAGATATTCCGTCCCTTAATTAGATATTTCACAATATCTGTTCGAAGGACGAATTTTTTCCGCTTAATGCCCTATTTTTCTACAAAACTCGAGGATGAAATATATGTATAAATTTCAGCTGTAATTTTAGCTCTTTAGTGAAGAATTTTTGATGGTGGAAGAGAAAAATGATTGTGGCCAAATAAGCGAATTATATGGATAAAAATGAAAAGAAAGCTTTTTGTACTACCTGAATTAATAAAAAAAGGCAAAGAAAATCCACTTTGGTAGAAGGGAGTTCTTTTTCACACTTCTGTGTGGATGCTTTTCTAAAAGATTTCAAGGAGAAGATTGCTTTCTGGATAATAAGATTATATTGAACCAATGTGAATGAGATTGTTGGTCTATTCCCAGATGTTTTAAACTATATGTTAATTTCAGCTCAAAGAGCTTATCTGCCTACTAACATTATAACTGATTTGGAGAATTATTTCCACAATGGCCTAATTTGATGAGGTCCGTGGAAGGAGAGAAGGGAAATGGATGGAACAAAAGGGAGAATAAGGAGGTAGGACATCAAAATGAGTATGAAGTGACTTCGGAAATGGTGCCTCAATAAAAACATACAATTTATTAGCACCTAAGACTGCATGAACATAAAGCGGTGGAGACAGCAACATAAAAAAAACCACTATATATTCAAATTTTTGTCGTATTTACATATATAGCCGTAGCATGATACGATTCACCTCTGATCCCCCATAGTTCGGCTTCTCTAGTATTCCTATTCCTATAACAGCGCAAAATCTTAGTTATTATATTTGCTCATGAATGCTATTCGGAGTCATGGCGATGATTGGCAAGAGAGGAGGAGGGGTATAGAATGGTGTTTATTAGGAAAAAAGCACATCGTGAATATGTATGATCGGATGAGAACATTGATTTCGCGAAGAAAAAAACCACCTTATTATGCAATGCTTTTTTGCTATTTGCGTATAATAACAGAATCGTACATTTGCTAGCTCATCTGACTTAGGCACTTATGTGTTCCTCCAAGCTAGTGGATGTTTCTAATATTGAATTATTTGTTGCTCCACAAAGATGTACTCATTTGAAAGGCTTTTTCAAATTTTAGTAATTATTAGGCGTGATGAAAACTCTGAGACATTTTTCTTAGAGGAGCGGCATTTTGTTTTCGTAAACTATTCTTGCAGATTTTTTTTAATTTGCAACTGATTTCGTGAAGTATCTGAAATAAGTTGTTGCGGACCTGTCTCAAGCATACTCACCTTCCTTATATACCGTCGAATTAGCCATCCTATGCCTAACTAATAACATGTATATTCCATATAAATGTTTTATTATGTTTTCTCACTCTTTTTCTTCATTTCGCAACGTCGTGTCTATGCATATGTATTTGTATGTCTGTTCGTTTGTTCATGTGCCATTGAGCCATTAATCAAGCACCCGAATGCCCACCGTAAGGTAACTTCCTATACTATTTTCAGCGTTAATTCCTCACTTCAAGAGATGTCATACACGCTTCAACGTCGCTAAGAAATTTTCTCTCTGCACATCCTTACACTGACTGAATTATATCAGAACGAATCTTCTGTGTAAGATTTGTGAGAGCGATCCATGGCTAGGCATAATTTCGCACATTATTTGATAGTGACCTATGGAAATGGCATTCGGTTGAATAGGGAAACGAGGCTATACTTTTCAAATTATACTAGCTTTTCTCTCATATTTTATCGTTTTGACTTCGTTATAAAGATTTAAAAATATATGGACGCATAAATCGTGTATATTTTCTATTTAGATGGGTGTCGTATATAAACCGCTATACTGTGGATACGATCATCTTTATGATTATTTATTTCTCATCGAAATGGTTTTATCCTTCATCAATAGTTGTTTACTTTTTCGCCTTTAAGATCTCTTTTTGTTTGTCATCGCCGTTAATGTGGCACCATGAATGCAATTATATAGCAACATTCCGACATAGTTTATTTAATGATTTCTATACGGACAGATGAAACATTTCTCTATAGAAGTATTCTTCAGCATCTGTTAGAATGTTTCTTTTTGTAAGCTTTAATGCAACTCACTAAAACCACTTTTGGCAATTTTTGTTGTTCGACGGTATGATATTATCTCGGCATTCGTGAACGATAAAAATACGATGATATCAATGACTCGCTATCGATGAGCGCCGCGAATTGACCTCAGAATTATTTTCTCTTTCTAAGAACCTTTGAGACTACTAGTTGATCAAAAGTAACCCGGATTTGCGAAGGAGGTAGCATGATCTCCAACTCCATGGAATCATTGACACAACCACTTCGCTGTACTGATTCAGGCACATTTTTGCGATTGTAGCTTGACCGGTCATGAAATGTAACACCATAGTGAGAATGATAGGGATAATGCATTTATGAGGATTCAAGTGTTGAGAAAACTTCAATAAGTTTGAGGCACGCGCATATAGGTGCATTTGGCCAAACAAATAGCTATAATTTTCAACTATAATCGATCATAAAACAGCGCGCTTTCTGTCTTTTCTTTGCAAAGATGCAATAGTATTATTAATAGCTTGGCATCTCTACTTGTCCATAGAGGATATACTGCTGCAAAAGCGTATTTTGCGCCAGAATGTAAATAGAACCAATGTGTGCTCCGCTAGATGCGTAAATTTTTAAGTATTGCATAGTGGAATAATTCATCACTTCTTCACTAAAAAAATAGGAATTTGTTTAGCAATTCGCAGAGATGCATTAAAATGTGCTAAATTTTATCAGTAAGCTTTGTTCGAGGTTTACTTAATTCCATATTTTAATATCTTTGCAATTAACTTTTCTTTTATTATGGGAATGCAATATTTTCAAATAGATATAGTAGCAGAATGCAGTATATTTATCGCATTCAGTCTATAGGATGCAATTGTGTTGATCGATTTTACCGTTGCACATCTATGAATTTCTACGTACCATTAACCAAATTTTGCTATCTGGAGGATGGACGAGAGGCTTAAAGAGAGACCATTAGAAACGTGATGGAAATATTGAAATTGATTTCTTTCGTTTTGCCTCTGATAATCGGTTTTATTACGGTAGCTTTCAGAAGTACTGAACAATGTTGCTCATAATATCTGCTCAAAATTATCCGCAAATCGTTGGCTTTTAGGTGTTATGCAGACTTGGTGATAGCACAATTTCTAATCTTAACAACCAGCCGAAAAAAACAACAATAAATTGCACAAAGCTAACCGTTGTGCTTATTCTATCAGCTAAGTTTTTTTTTCCCCAACCATTTCCGCAATTTCTCTCCGTTATCTTGAAGTTAGTTTCTCTATATTTTTCTCTTTTTTTTTTCATTTTCTTTGTAGGATAAGTCAAAATTGTGCGGCAACTGTCTGCCATATTTTTTGACATACTATCTATCTCGATCATTAATGAAGAGTCTTAATTGGCTCCCGCCATTATCGATTGTTATGCCATAAGACTCCTTTACTTGAACACCACTCATCACAGTTTCACTCGGCGCATACGTTCACCCTAAAGTATGCCTCCTTTCCTTTGAAATAACATCAGCAAAAAACTACATTGTACTAAATTATTGCTGAGTACTTGTTTTCCCCTAGGTAATTAATTTCTGTTTTAAATATCACAATTTATGGTGAATTTTAAATCTGCGGACATTTTGAATTTTAAAATCATTTCTATTGTTCGCTGTTTTAGATTCACTTTGTTCCCGTCTTATGCTTCTTTACTCTACTGACGCTTATTTATTGAATAAACGCTATTTTTGCAACTGCTATTACTGCCACTAATATTACTTTTGTTCTATAGCAGAGAGTTTTTCCTTTGATTCTTTTGGAATTCGGATATTCCTCATAAAAACACTTTTTCAAATTTATTGATCTTTTTTAAACTCTTACGTCAATTCATTGACATTTGAAATCCGAGAATAATTTTGATGAGTAAAACTAAAAAGTATCAATCAATGTAGAAGTTAAAGATATCAAAGATGGAAATACTCGAAACTTTCTCAGCTCATGCGGAGGTCTTAGCTGAAAATATGGATAGCTCGAAATGTTCATATTTTTGCATTTCATTAATCAAAAGAAGGAGCATTTTCCTTGCCAGGTAGCAATTCGTTTAGAGTATTTTTCCGTATCGTTAGTCAACGTTTTTAAAGATTTCCTTATGTCGACATGGTGGCAGGTTTAATGAATAATGGGTATAGGTAGGCACCTGAATTGAACATAAGAATCGAAGACGAAAAATGGCGACTGTCGAAATGTTCGAGCATTTTTGCTGACGATTTGAGATCTCCGATCGGCTCATTGCCTCAACGCTTTGTTCAAGAAAAAAAAAAAATGAAGGTTTTATATATTCCCGATGATAAACGTTGGGCGAATTGTTCTTTAGAGGATGGTTTTGAAGCCTTTTTAGTTGTATGTCATCGTTTTCTAATTATTGAAGCCTTCATCTCACACAAATCTCTTTTTGCAGACGTCTTTATTTCACTATGACCATATGTTCGCAAAAATGTTCATTTCCGCTTTCGTTTACCGCTTCTTTCATATTACAGCAAAAAAATATATTCAGAAAAGCTTTTGCTGCCAGTGTTTCTTCATATTTTTCATCCGATTCATCTGCTAATATTTTTCAAAGAAAAAAATATATTTATATAACCATGCAATATTGCTCATATTTCCGGATTTGATAAATTTAAGTAAAGAGAAGGTGAGAAACAACGGTTTACTTCACTTTTATTCCCTCATTAATTTGTGAAACGATCTTTCTTTCTTTTGGAAACGAGAGGAACGTCTCTTAGTCGAGCGTTGTTTGAATAAGAAAATCATTTTTCATTCAGCAATTAATAAGTTTTGCCAGGATTTATTGGATCAAATGCATGGAGAGGTGGAACTTCATAGTAGTTAAGATGAATTTTCTATGTTTTCTTCACTGCATTGAATTTCCACACGCACAAAGGATTATTGTATAGCTTTTGAAAGGACAAGGAGTTTATCATTTATGAATGAGCAGATTGCGGCGCAATGTTGAAGCTAGCTAATCGCTCTTTTCTTTTTGTTGTCATTTTTCGGCCTCTTTTGTTCATTGTAAAAGACAGATTGGCTAAAAATTTTCTCTTTTTTTTTCTTTCTGAAAGCCATCGATTTTATAAATTTCGCCGATTGATGTTTATTTTTATGTATTATTAGCCGATACGATTGCAATAAATAAATTACATAAGGGCGCAATCTGTCATGATAGGAGTTAATTTAGCATTTTTTGAATAAGTCTCTTTTTTTTGTTATTTTTTGATGAGAAGAAAAATAAACATTGGTGGCGGGATCGATTTCGATCAGGCGGCGAATCATTCTTTCTGCATTAATTACTCAGATTTGACAAATAACCGACACTATAAAGGATCCTAAAGAAGTGAAAATTTTCTATCCTTCATAAGGGTATTCATTCATTTTTTTTTTCTCCCCTTCAAGCTGGAATATTTGCGGTGTGGCCGGAGTCTATTGTATAGGTTTAGGATCGGTCAGATTATTTGTAACTTTTTTCGTATTTATTTGAAATTCCGCTCTCAATTGAGAATGTCGATTAGCTCATTCCACTATGTTTTTGACTTTGATAGTATTGATAACACTGATAACAATATTGATATTGAAAGTAATGTTCAGCTGTGTCATTTTGTAAAACGATAGTGCGATACAAGACTTAGGGTTTAGACAATTCGTTGCCTATGTCTTTTCACACATTCATTTTATTCTTGTTCCCTAACTCACACGCCTACTACCCACCCTCCTCCCCCTCCGCTCACCTCGTTCCTTATCCTATCCTCTTTCCACACGTTATTTCACATCATTTACCCTTTCCTCGTCAGTCTAACCGTGCCGATATTAGGTAAAAACAGTCTTTATATGCACCAAAACCTATCGATAACACTGTCCTCTCCTTACCTATAAAACAATCAATGAGTTTATTGAGTTTTATTCTGCATTGATTTTATGATGTTGTTTTGAGCTTTGCATAACCTTTTTTCCCTCAGAATTTTTGTTGCAAGCCCAACAACACTGATGGGGAGTATATTGTTCAATGATAACTCTTGCGATGCTCTTGAGGATCGGTCACATTATTTGTAACTTTTTTCGAATTTATTGAAATTCCGCTCTCAATTGAGAATGTCGATTAGCTCATTCCACTATGTTTTTGACTTTGATAGTATTGATAACACTGATAACAATATTGATAATTGAAAGTAATGTTCAGCTGTGTCATTTTGTAAAACGATAGTGCGATACAAGACTTTTTTTGCATGATGGATTGACGCTAAACAACGTAGCACTTTCCGTTGAAACCATCGAAAACAATCGAATCTTTTAATGCATTTTACTCTAATTTCTCTTTTATATTCTACAAAATTACATTACGAAGAGATCTTGTAGCCTTTTATATCAAGGTGCAACGCTGCTATGGAGAGGAGCGGCGGGGGGGGGGGGGGGAGCACCTGAAGACTTCTTCGGCAGAGGTTTTGCATTGTGTACAGTTGTCTCCGTTTTATCATAAAATTTTTCTACACGTAACGTAACTCACTGCCGTTTCACCGGCGTTTTTCACATCAGAGGTAGCGTTGGTCATCTCGAAATAGCAGCTGCCTCAGTGATATGTATGTACCCATCTTAGCCCATGCATGAACTAAAACCATTATATTTCAGTGATACGAACACAGCTCTAATAGTACAGAGAGACAATGAATGTGACTATGAATAATATGCTCTGGGGAAGGAGAGGTAGGAGAGGGGGAGGGGAGGAGAGCAAAAATGTCTGTTTTGTTCGTTCGAACATCGCAAATATTGCCTGAGGATGTTATATTATTCGTTGTGTTCATTAGATAGCGGCTTAGCGTTATAGAATACTGAGACGAATCCTATACGTTCTAAACAAACGGCGTATTTGTGATGAAGGTCTCCCCGAAAGAATTACATTTCTAAGCGCTTATATGCTCTCAAATAAAATCCCTTCTTCCGACGTGGTGGGGTGGGTGAGAAGTGGGACATGGACGTGATTAGCGACATTAATTGTACTGCTGCTTTGTCCATATGCATCCTCTCCTTGTAGGTAGTAAATGTAACTAGGATTCTGCGCCTAGGCGGGTCGATCAATTTGCGAAAAAGAGAAGATAAAATCGCGGGATACAATTTATTTACCTGGATGTAGGTAATATAAAGAAAATAAACAGCTCTAGATAGTTGCGTAAATTCTTTAGGCATATTATATATATATATATATATATATATATATATATATATATATATATATATATATATATATATACTTCAGTTATTTTCTTTACGTTACCTGTATGCGACTAAATAAATTATATTCCGCTATTTTATCTTCTCGAAGGCGGCGATTTGCGTTTCAAATTTGTATGCCTTTTTTCAAATTTCTGTTGTTTTTCCTGCTTGCTACTTTTTTAAACATGTATTTTCGTGTTCGTAGAATTTATGCGTTTATGCGTTTTCACCTTTGAACAATCCTCATAGTATTGACAAAAAAACTTGTTTTTTTTTGCTTTCTGTTTGAAGTTGTGTCGCTTTTTCCCGTCGAAAGTATTTGCTTCGCAATCGACGTTCTCTTAAGTTAATGGATTTTCATGTATTTTATCATTTTTTTTTCGCTCATCTATAAAATTTTCGACGTTAAGTTGAACGATAATATGTAATGTGGATTGATTTGCTCTTCATTACATTCCAAAAATTTCTCTCTTCCATCGTACGCGTTTTCACTCTTCTGCTATTTGCTGCATTCGATCAACTTCGTCCGAATAAAAATGGTGATTTTATCAATCATTCCTATGCGCTATTCTTTTTGAATGGAACAATATTCTTACATAGATTGGCGTGATTATTTTACGAAAATATTTAAATTAAATTGGCATTTGAGGAGCAGTATTCAATTCGGCAGAAATGTTTTTTTTTGTAAATTGTATTTTGTTACTTTACTATTAATTACTTTAGTGATGGGTTTCACTTGAACTGTTATCCTCATAAAGCACAGAGATACATATTCTAGCAGAAGCAAAAAAAAAAAAATTATGCGTATGCTTGGTTTTATTTCAGTTCAAATTTATGTCGTTCAAAATTCGATAGATTTTGTCATATATGAATGCTCCATTGTAAAAGTATGTGTGTCTGAGGCGGAAGAGGGGGGGGGGGGGGGGTCATATCTCTTTTTTCATCATTGCTTATAAAATTTATTCTTTGGTTTTATTGTTGTTTGTTTCTTTTTTTTTTTTTTTTGAAAATTGTGAATTCGTTTTATCAAAAGAGTTTTATGTCGATTTTTAAACTCTATAAAAGAGATTTAAAGGATACAAGATAGGTGAAAATAATCTACATATTTAATGCGTTATAATTTGTAATAAAGGGATGAGCATAAACAGGTATAATAAATTTGCTATTCTTGGATAGGCATAACGGGTTCTGATGGATCTTTGCAGATTTAATTGCTTCTTGAGGGCATGAGAATGAAATAATTTGCATTCGAGTTGAACGCACCTCCACATCCGAAATAAAACATCAATTAGGCAAAGAGTGTTGAATCGTGCACTAACCTTTTTCTTACTCAGAAATGAGTCAATTTAAGGCGCACGAACAAAGGATGGGTATCCGGTTCTCACGTTTCCCGACAGTCGATCTCAGCTCACTTTCGAAGAATTTCACCTCCTCGTTTCGTACCTTCTTCAGGTTCCTCCGTAAGTTTTACCGTCGACTATGAAACTTTTTGTCTTTTTCGTGTCATCTTCTTATTAAATACTGCGACAGTTTTTTGTACATCTACTATGCACATCGTAGCAAGATCATAGCCGCAAGTATATGTTTGTATGTGTGTGCGTGCGCCTGTGCGTATGTGTGTACATGCTTGCCTGTGTGTATGTATACATATGTGCCTCTGTCTGTTCACCAGTCTCATGCTGCAACCATTAAAGCGAGAGGCATGAAATTTGATAGGCGTAATATATACGATACCTTAACATCTGACACTAGCTTTCACTATGATGCAGCAAATTCGAAAATTGCAGATTTTTTGAAGTAAGACAAACTCTATGCGTATTCTACATCAATCGATTTTCTCATAGCACATTGCCGGACAAATAGAAAAACAACTATTTTGTAGAAGATTTATACGAGTAACCAAGACGATCGTGAAGAAATTATTTTGCTTATCACTTATTGATTGATAACTTTTAAAGTTTGTTGATCACTTAAGCGAAACATGAAAGCGCATATCGTGTCAAAACCCTTGGCAAATTTCTACAATTTGAGCAAGTGGAAAGAATATGCAATAGAAGCGTTAGGAAATGGAATTTCTCCACTAGTGCACTCATATATTTTTTGATGCATTTGTCATAAAAATATTTTATGCAAAATAATGATCGTTTTATGAATCGACCCATAGAAAACATATGCTCTTTTTTTTTCTCATTTTATTGTCTGCATCTCTGAAATTAAGAAATAAAGTAGAGGATGGTATAAGTGTTCGCTTCTGATGTATATATTATATTCATCGAACTTTATAATTCTTGCTCAATGGATCTCAATCTTACCTCAACCTATTTGACAAGCATACATACATAGGTATGTGCATGAATAGGTATACATAGGTATATACACGATATTAATATGAGTGGGCTTTCAACTGCAGATTGGTAAAAGCTCATCTCTGTGCTTATTTTCGAAATCGTGATTTTTGTGAAAATAACGCAATTGTTTATTCTTACTTAGTTGAAAGGAACATTTTCATCTTCTAAAAAGTCACCTATTCGTTAGCTATGCATGATATAGGGAATATGGTGCTGCACTTTAACGAGGTTATCTCATTGTAAACCGCAAATGATGTAGTTTATCCAATCACAATTTTCCACTCATTTCTTTTTTTCAATATGATAGACAAGTGTCTCTTAGTAATTATCCTCTCCCAAAACTCGATTGATCACCTAGAGTACCTGAAGAACTACCTGGAAACCACTAAACAAATTAGATCAGTTTTATGTTATTGAAAAGGATATTCGCACATACGATAAGGGGTTGGACCGGTTTGTTAAGATGGATCAAATGCTGCAAAGAGCGATTGTACTATATGTATTGGGGAAAACTGAGACAAGGAATTCCAAGGACCCTTAACTGGTTACTTTCGAGGTTCCACAACCTTCGCATACATTTATATAACGTTTCGTATTCTCATTTGGTTTTCGCATAAACTAGACGTAATGCAAGAGAAGGTGGAAGATCGTTGGTGTTTCTGAATCATTTACTGCGTTAACTGTTGAGAAGTTTATGAAAAAGTTTCCTCCAAAAAGTTCAACTCGCTCTCTATTTATCTCAATCGGCATTCTCCAGGAAGTCTGTCGAAAAACAATGAATGAGCGTGGTGGTGCGATGGAGTATTCAGTCACCTTCTATTATAGCACACAGCTTCTACAGTTTCCTTATAGAGCAATGCAATGAAAATTTCAACTATCATTCATAAAACACCTTAGTATGCACTTTATTTGAGAATAATGTGCACTGTAGTGGAAAAATGTTAATTAAAATTACCTGGTATGCGCCCGTTTTGCACAATTTCTTCGATAAGATAGCGCCTGAACGGCGCGATTCCTTTGGAGAAGAGCAGTGAATTTTTAGTTTTTTTTTTTGTTTGAAATGAAAATATTAGAGTGATATGCTTCTCCTAACGAATATGATTATGCTGCCTTTGAGCAGTGATATTCGAAGAAAATTTTTCTATATTCTCGATACATTTATATGTACATAAGTGACGTCACCCGAGAAGAACAGAAAACGGTGCAAACTTAAACCAACTTATTTTCAGGCTCGAAGAGGTGCATAAAGGTTATGTGATCGTTATCGATAAACGAATGGACAAATGGTCAGCCGTGCGAACATTGTTCTTCCATTTGGCGGTATTTTATCATATTTCTATCACTGTAATATATACTATCGTCGCAGATTACCTTTCCACAGGGATGTACCACATGGAAGTAGTTATGAATAAAGTTGAAGCAAGCTAAGGTGGATTATTGAAATATTAGGCCGAAGTTATTTTAAAAACTGATGCGGAAGACTCATATTAATTGATTACAGGTGGGGAATATCGCGAATTAACAGTAACCTTATTATGTGTTTTTGCGAAGTCTACAAAAATATGCAAAAATGGTGGCTGTAATTTGAATGAAGCATCGTATGAAAGATAGTGAATAATTTTTTCGATGACTAAGAAAAACGATCAGTCAAACATTTTTTTAATTCTGCAAACCAATATTTCCACTCAATAATATAAAAAACATTTGAAGCTTTAAAAAAAAGCTTCATGCTGGTATAAAATAGATGATAAATGCTGATACAAGTATCTTTTTCGCCCGTAAATTTTTATATTTTTTTTTTGATTATTTAAATCATTTATTAATATAGAAAAGCGATTACTTTATCATTGAATGATTGCAATTTGAATTCTTTGCATCAGAAAAAAAAAAAAAACGCTCTTTATGCAATCGAATCGTAATCCCGCCTAAAAGAAATGGAATAGAAAACTTTGAGAGAAATGTCAAAATCTCTATTTAAAAAAAAAACTTCTGATTAGCCTTAATTTGTTTCACAAATTTTATTGCACATTTCCATATTAACCTTAATCCATTAAGAAATGAAGGAATTATTCTTGAAACATTGTTGTGACCTGATATTGCATTTAATTCGAATCGTTTATCACTATCTTCCTTTGAGGATCCCTCTTTCGATAGTTTTTTGAAACACTGAAATTGTTTATTTCACTAGGCTTCTTAATCGCGAAACCTAAACTCTTTCATAAGTTAGGCTTTTATTTGATGTTCACGAATAAGCTAAAAGGATGTCTAGCGTTGTTTTATTCTGCAAAAGATAACATGGGCAATTGTTGTCCCTTATCATTATCAAGATTTTGCCATTTTTGACTGTTGCAGTAATACATTTTATCGATATTTTTTTCGTTGTTTTGTTAGCGTTCCATTTATTAGAGGGCGTTGGAAACAACGAAATTTTTCCCTCCTCTATGCCACCGAAAGCGTTGATTTTAATATTTTGAATGCATCAGTATGCAAATTTAGCTAGTCTGTAGTAAAGGTGCATAAGAAGCGCTTCTGCTTCGTTCTCTATTATTTCTAATCATAACCTTTGTTTATTTATTTACTCATTTATATTTATATTTATGTTTATTTACTTGTTTATTTATATGTTTGGAAACGCGCATGCGCTTGTACATCATTGATCTTTGTGGGATTTTTCTGAAGAGGAGTTGCGAAGGACTAACCTTGTTTTGCTTTTCCAGTTCCATATGATAAGAGTATTGGATGCATTAATGCAAATGGCACTGAATGCTCATGAGGTCTTCTGATATGAAAAAAAAAATGTTCTGAGAGTTTACCAAGGATAATAGGAAGAGTCCGCATGCATACTTGGCATGTTCATTCTCGTCCGCTTCATACGTCATTCTTACTTGTTTTGTCCTTTTTTTTTATGTTTGTGTTTAAATCTCATAAAAGGCAAACCTTATAGAAGTAGGTTCATAATCAAATATTTCACTCGTAATTCAATTTCATTCTGAATCGCAAAATCTTTCGAGATTTTTGGTAATAAACATCGTTTTCATCTCAGTGAATGAGTAAAATTTCTCTGAGATCAATTTTTAGTGTGTTTCTTTATCAGTAATCTTCAGGCGTTTTCTTATGCCAAATGTATCTTATATATAAATGGCAGAGCTTTTTCAACTTATTTCGCGATATTTGTACAAAATGTGCAACAAATGTGCAAAATTTTCCGTAGCTCTATACTCCAACTTTCTCATCCATTCACAAACGAATTTTCTAAAAGAATGCTGAATCGCCGTAAATTGAGCTGCAAAATAGTTGAGGAATCAACCGGTTTGGAAGGCATTCATCGATGCATGAAAGCGTTGCTGCCAAATTAGGCTTATCGGCTGCCATTAAACGTTGCATCCTAATTAAATCTTGTACCACTTTGTCTTTTCTATGGCTCCTTTATTATCATATGGCATCCATTTGCAATTTTCATATAGCACGTCATAGTTGAATTGTTCTTCAAAAAGGTCGTACGATACAACATAAGTCATGATTTATTATTTTAGTCATCGTTGATAATTGTACTGATAGTGAGCTTATAAATTAAGGAATATTATTTTATAGATTGATATTTCTATGATTATTTCTGCAAAACAAGTAAGATGCTTACGAATAAAATCGTAACATAGCGAATATGAAAATTTGATATGAAAGGATTGCGTAATCGATCCTGGAAAAGTATGAATGAAATACGCAGATTTTTATCGTATTTTTTAGCTCCCAATTGAAATAAGAACAAAAGATGCATATTTTATTACAGCAAAAAAAAAAATGCGCAATACATTAACAAACAAGACTTTTCCACCTGAGTAATTTTCTATTCGTGTATATTTAGGATATATTTCGATACGCTGAAATATTAGGCAGTTTGGGGTGCACTAAGAAAATCTGCAGATTTTTTTTCACTAATTTTGCAAATTTGCGAAGCGCAAAAGTTTATAAATTTGTCAAAAAAGGCGTGACACAAAATTTGCAACGTGGCCAATATGTTGAAATGTGCGACAATGCATTAGTGCATGTTTTTGGTATGGTCGTTATTGTGTGTGTCATCTCACTAATGGATGCGCAGTTTTTATCGACGCCTTAAATATACAGCACTTTTTTGTGTGAATGTTGACGACTGCATATTCCAATATGGATAATTTGGGTCAGCGCGGATTTCGTTGATGAATTTAGCGATATTTAAATTATAATATTATTGAAAAATTATAGTATTATTGGTTTTTATCTTTAAATTGTTTTTTTTTTCGCAGCTGCATCTCTTTTTTTTTTTAATAATATAATTGTAAGTTTTATCTCATAATTCAATATCTTCTTCTTATTGATAGGGTCTCTTTTTTTTGCATTTTTAAAGGTTTTTTTTTCTGCAAAATTACACAGTGAATTTTTCATGGGAATGCTAATGAATTTTCTTATAAGTGCGTACTAAAAAAAAAGCTTTTAGCTCGGCTCTCTTCATGTCCATGAAGTCTCTTCATGGTTTTTGAAACTAAAACATATTGAGTCATCTTTTTTTTAAGAGAAGTATACTACGCTCGAAAATTAAGAACGCGCATAGGTTTTTTTTTCAATGATAGAATAGTTGACATTTTAGTTTATTTATTAATTTTTCAATTTCAATTTCAATTACAATTACAAACACTTTCAAACAAGAAAAATTTCGCTCTAGTAGACCTCAAAAAAAAAAATTCACCTGTTTATAACTTCCGACCTCGGCGATATATTTCCCGTTCCCCATTCTTTTTCTTCCATCTTCTATCGTTGTTGCTTTGACTGTCTTAAAATTTAAGCTATGCCAGCGATGCTCTTTGAAGTTGGTGTTATAGAGATTGTCTTCTTTAAGTACCTTTGAATTTGCTTGAACGAATTGTTTTTTTTTTCGGCTGTATTTTTTTGCTTCCTATTTGATTCGAGGATTATTCGCTTAGCTGCTATCTTCTTTGAATACTACTACTATAAAACGTTGTCTATGTTTTTTGGTCATTTACATTTGCATCTAAAGGTGATCAACGAAATCAATAATGAACGATGTTTAGTTGAAAGTTTTTGATAAAATATTCCTGAAATTTAACTGTGCAACCTTGAAAAATCATGCAATTTTGGAGGACATCACGTATGTTCAGTTTCGCTTTGAGCGTAAAAAGTTGGCAATGAGCATGTTCCTTCATTGGCGTCAACCGTTTAAATGGAAGTGCTCTTTGTTTACCAGTTTATATGGACGAATTTGGTTGAGCTTTTTGCGCTGCGCATATGTATAATTGGCTGCAAGGACGTATGCTTGACTTTCCGCTTATGGTTTATTTATTTTCTTTTTTTTTTTGCGGAAATTTTTTGAGGTTTTTCCTAGTTAGGGCTGTTTCCTGTGCATATTTTGTGATTTCCCTATTGTGACTGTTCAATTTTCAACACTGATGAAAACTCTTTCGACATAAATGTATGGAATTGTTGACGAAGCCTTTCTTCTTTACAGAGTACGAATTTGCAGTCTAGCATCCCCGGACTGATGTTTTTTCACTCATATATGGGTGATGTGCGTCTAAAATTTTTTAAAAATAATTTCCAATCTATAATTTGGTATGTTGCCAGCTGTGGCATTTTGCGTAACAAAAGTTGAGGCTTCAAAAAGGAGACATTTTCTTGGCTTTATTCGGCTTTATTTGAATGATCTGCGGACAGCAAGGTTTGATTTGATTGTAAGAAATACCCAAAGTGCACTATATGCACATCCAGATGACTTTCTTCAAAATTTTCTCGATTTTTTGCCTCTTCTTGAAGCTATTCTCCGTTTAATTGCGCCCCAAAATCAAAAATCCCGACATTTGCAACTAACAACTACCCTCTTAAGAGAGTGATATTTGGGAAAATGGTTGACTATATCCAGCTGCAGTCGGAGCCACGGATTTTATTCTTGGGGTGTCAACGAGTTATCAACGAAAGTGTCAAAATAATTGATTTTATACTACTACTTGTGCACATTTACGCAGAATAGTTCTATATTTTCCGAAATTTTTGAGAGGTTTTTTCAAAAAAAAAAAAAAACTGACCATTGTTAATGTCTTCAATAGTGACATTGTTTTTTTTTTCATGAACTCTTTATGGGCATCGATACATCGAATACGCAATGTTTATTTATTGCGATTGAATTTCACTTCGTGAGTTGAGCCGAATGTAATGAAATCTCATCGAAAGTTCCTTCTATTGATCGTTAATCGATTGCAATAGTTTTCTCTTTTCTTGTCTTTTGTAGGCGAATTTATAAAATTACTTCCAGTTAATTTTTATTTCGATATTTATTTGAATCCTTTTTAATTATTTTAATTTCATTTTTTTTATTTATTGTAGGTGCTTGTTTTCAAAAATATTTATTCAAATAGACTAAATTCGAATGAATCATTGGAGGAATAGATTTTTCAAGTTCATTCTCATTCAACATTTATATGTGATTCGAGCATAACCATTCGCTTTTTTTTTCCCCAACAATAATGAGTTAAGAAGCTAACTAATTGGATTTTTCGATGGGAGAGGAAAAAGTTGTCGAGAAATTTTGAGCTTTTTAAGCGCAATTTGAAAATTAATTTCAATTCTAAATTTTTCTGAATTGTTCACAAATTTATCAAAAATTTTACACGTAACTTCATTCTTTTCATGACGTAACTAATGCATTAAATAACGTCCACATTATCCAGTTTATTTTGCATCATGGTTTGGTGATTTTTGCTCGATGCAACGAATGATGATGCATCTAATGCGTTGTATTGAAGCTAAGATGTATGCGGGTAGTCAATCGGCTGTCGCTTACATATGGTTAATTCAATTTCTATTCAAGTATGGCCCTTTTCATTTGGTACAACATTTCGTTCTCCTATTGACAGCCGTTCTCGAATTCATAACGAATTTATTCATCTATTTATCACATTTATTCATATTCATTTTCATGTGTTGCAATCGATTTTTACTAATGTTCTCGTTACGAATTATTTCCACCCAATATTTTTACAATTTTACTTTGTACTACTCAAATATCAAAAAAGAAATTTTTTTTTAATATCAATTTCTTCCTTCCGTTTTGCATCTCTAATTTGTAAGCTGAAAGCATTTGTAATTATTTTTATGATTTTATCACCGATCAAATTTAAAATTGCTTCTTTAAAGAATATTTTATTTCTTTTCGGTATAGATTGCTCATGCTGAATATTGTGTACTCTAAAGTCTTATGATTGATAGTGGCTGCATTGATGAAAATAAAAAATGCTTCGATAAATTAGTCGGGATGATTTTGAAAAATTCCTGAAAATCAATCAGCCAACTTTAGTTGCATCCAACCCCCTAACTTCTAGGTTATTCTACTAGTATGGAGATAAGGAGTTGGAGAACAACGTTATGCTTAGTCACCTATGATTAACAAATGATGCAGTTGTGCTCTTCAACTATGCATAAGACAAGTTTTGGACAACACATATTCGACCTGTACATCCAAAATGAAGCAATAACTAGTGCCAGGTGATTGTACACATAATTTGAAGTGATACAATTGCCAGTTCATTGCTATCAGAATGCCTGCGGTATGCAAACAATCTCATTGCTTCTTAGTATTCCCCCTCCCCCCTCACGTCCATTTCCTCTAGCATGAATAGTTATGCGTCACATATTCAAATATTTATCATAGGTTTGATAGTGCGGTGAGAACGGTAATGCTCAATTTTGGTACTTCAGCATGCGCTCGTTGTAATATTCTCAGCGATGGTCAAAAATCTAAATAAAATTTGTTTCGAATATCTTTAAAAGAGGTTTCAATGCTTTTCGGTCAGCAAGCGATCTTCGAAAAAAATATTTGTATAAATTTTCGAGTCAATTCAATGACCTGAATTTATTTTTGTGTTATTCTCGATGAGGGTACATTATTGGTCATTTCTGCGCACTCGTCAATACTCGTTCGTCCATCCATTGAATGCATCTGCGTGATTATGTTAGTGCAGCCGAATGACTCTCACACGAGTGTTGCCACATTTACTGTTTTTATGTTGTTTTTTTTTCTTTTCTTTTTCGTGCAACTTTCCTTTCATTTGTGTAATTGAGTTCATCGCATTCATCGTGGGTCATTTTCATTCACTGTTGCGAATAAGTGAATCTAAATTTATTTCACCCATTTAATCGAAATATTCCTTTGATCTACCATATATATATAATTTTCGTTTTTATTGTCGAGATGTTTTTTTATGAAAATTTCATATATTTTCGAGGAAAATTCTGAAAACATCTAGTTTTATTCATTTTTGTAATACTTAAGACTTGTTCAATAATTTCGCCATATTTTGTTGGTCGTTTCTGCAGGCAATACAACTTTATCGATATTTATAAGTCTAATCTAGACGCTTACGCATTTAATTTCCTTTGAATTTTCTTTTGGTTTTTCGACAACTTTCAACGAATTTTTTTCTTTCCAAAGTCTTATGTTTCTTTCAGATACACAAAATTAACTAATTTTTTCATGTAATGTAGTGGAATGGGTGGAAGGAAAGAGATTTTTGAGAGAAGCACTCCACTAAAATGGATCGAAAGAGGTAGAGAAGCGGTCGGGGCGAAGCCTGTTTTCTCTCAAAGGTTTGAAGAGGTTTTTTATAAGGAATTAGGTGTTCATTCGCAGTAATCGGAAGTTCTGCATATCTGATTTTATGTGCGGTGCTTCATTGGAATCTACTTTATCCTAGCATTCTAAAGTATTCTGCGTGCTATATGAAATGATAGACTAAATAAAAATAAGCCAACATTTTGAACGAGTTGAATTTTCTAGTAAGTTAATGTTTATGACTCAAATCCTTGAGAAATATTCTGAAGCTGATTCACTCCAACAAGAAACGAGTTGAACTGAATGCTTGAGGAGCAAGCACGGCTTGCATTTTTGTGATTTCACCTATCGCATCGATCGGTTTCATGATTTCAGCAAATAATAAAATAAGCATAATAATATCTTCACAATTTGTTCGTTTAAACCGCGCGAACAAATGTCAGCAAAAGAATTGATCATTGGGACAAATCTAACTGATGAAAAACGAAAACGCACGCTAAAAACGAATAGAAGTTTTCACGCACTTTAGCATTCATGAATCGTTTTGGGTTTGAAAAGCCAACTTGAACATCGAATTTCGAATGAAATCCTATCGTGTGCATTGTGCCAACTAAACTTCGTAGTTCTAGAATCAGTGATTCCTGAGTTGAAGCCACCAATAATGCAAGCAAACGCAAACATACACGAATACTCGTGGTCAGGCAGACACAAGCGCATACTTGAATACGCGCAGACATGGTATCGCTATGAAAAGCTTTTATTGCGTTGTATCGAATCCCACTATTGCGATCATATCGGCTTATCATTCAGCTTCGAAATTTCCGCTACTTTGAGACCATTTAAGCGATACATAAAGATCGTTCTTCAAGCAAGTGTGCTTGAAAGAACATAACGATTGATTATTATTGATTGGTAACGAAGAAAGGTATCTAGGAATTAGTTTTAAAGTGATTCATCGCCTTTAAAGTTATACTTCTTTTCGGAACGTTGCTGCAAAATTGAGTCGTATGTTATACGTGAAAACGTTGATCATTTATTTTGACCTCCTTTATAAAAATCTAAATGGAATCTGTTTTTCTCATAATCTTCTTAATGAATTTTTTGAAATTTTCAACAGTGTTACTAATGGCTATGTTTCATTTCCCCCCCCCCCCCCTCTAATAAGCAGCATGAAGATAAAATTAGAACAACGGAGGAAGAGGTTGAATTTACTTGAATTCGGATTGGCCTTAGTTTAAATAAATTTTAAATTTTCTTGGTACTACATTTTTTCACTCTCTACTTTCATCTCTTTTTCTATTCTTGTGAACTTTTTTTGCAGACTTTCAGCTATTCATCTGTTGTTGTTATATGCGTACTTGGACTATATTCGCACTTCATTCATTGGACCCAATATGGGACCTCTCAGAAATGATCAATGCCAATCGAAATTTTTTCCGTCCTATTGATATGAATGAAACAAAATTTTTTAATTTCACCAGATTTCAATTAATTTTTGATGCCCGTCAGTTGGTAACGAAACCAGTTGAGCGACATTCTTCCTTATACGAAGACATTTTACTTAGAATTTTTCGTTCATTGATTATTCCTCAGACTAACATGCTCTATGCTCCTAAACATTAAAACTTTTAATCTATGTGTTGGAATATGCTATCGATATTGAATCAACTAATCTCTTGGTGTGTCGCATTTATTTGTTAGAGAGATTCGTTACGAGAAACGCATTACGCAAAATATCGAATGCCTAGAAATGGACGATGGAAATGGAATCGAATAGAAGAATCGCATTTTGCAGAAATGGAATAGGCAAATTAAAAAGTCAATAACTTCTAGATATATCGCCCAACAATAATTCTCGAAAATTTTTTTACCTAATCATAATATCGACTATGAGAGAGCACTTCACATTTCATTTATTCACACCTCTCATGAGGTCAGAATTGAAAGTTGAGTCAACTGTATGCTTTCGGATATTTCACATTTTAGATTGATCGACTTTTTTTTCATTACTTCTAACACTTTTTCAATATTTATTTAATAATATTTCTTATAAAAATTACTCAAATACTTAATAAATATTAATGAATATCGATTAAATTTTACAAATACCTCCTCATATTCTTTTTTTCATATAGAATTCGACTACAATTTCGACTTCTCATTTATTTCCTCTCCTTATATAAATATTTGTTAGTAATGAATTTAATACTCTCAAATGCACTTGATTGTCTTATTTTTATTTTGAATTTCTATATTAATATTGTTTTATTGAGATTTATGGAATACGTTATATATAAGCCTCTTGCGTTTTAAATGAGATAATTGTTGTATGTTATTTTGCTGTTTCGACAACGAGAACTATCATATAGACGAGAAAGTGCTTGATTGTAATCAAATTATTATGCAAATAGGGTTGGCGTTATAGGACGGGTTGATTGATTGAATAACCATGAGGTTCACAAAGCTTTAGCTTGCGAATATATTTGTATATTCGTTCGGTGTAGTTATTAGTAATGTGGCTATTAGACGATGTATTACACTTTTTGATTTACCGGTTTAAACTGTTCTTCCATGTGGGAGGTATTGAAAGCAATGGTTGACATAGCGTTTGCATATTTCCGATTTCAGAATTCATTTCCGGGACCGGTGCGCGTAGTTTTTCTTCTGAAACCGGAAGGCGTGTTGCAACGCGCTCTTGAAGTCGGGTATCGTGGAATCACTGAAAACTGCAAATATAAGGTAAGAATTATTTTTATTATGAGAGTACCCGTAAAAAAAGTTGTTACAATATATGTAAACAATTATTCGAAAATGGAAAAATATGTCGTTCCTATCCACTCTTGAAGTGTTAAAATTTGCTTCGTAAAAATATGTCTCGATGACGTCATGCCAGTTTATTGGGAGATGAAATTCATGAGCATTTGTCTACTTGTTTAGTTCGATAGAAATTTTCAATTGTGCAACCATTGAATCTAGAGTTAACAAATTTGCTCGTTGTAATGTGTACATTAGTCTGATCATTCATTTTCATCTATCACCTCTGAAACGAGCAAAAAATATTATTTGAAAGCTCCGAAAAGTTTGCACGAATTTGTCATAGATAGAATTCTCTTTTTACGCTGGGTGGAACATATAAGATGGAATCTTTTGTAGAATGCTGACATTTATGGTCTTGACCACCTTAATATAAAACGTTATTTGTATATTTCATTTTGGTTGTTAATGATTTGGGTAGGTGTTTGCTTAGGTAGATAGGGTATGAAAAGATATTTCGGAGAGGTTTTCTACTTCTTTATGAGTCTACTGCTTAAAATTAATACTCGCTTCTCATCGAATTCCGTTGAGAATGTTTCAGAGAGCTGCAATGATGAAGTTATGAGCACAGAAAAATATGTGATTTAAAATTTAAGGGATACACGTCGACACCTGCTAGTGAAATGAGCTTTCGTTTGGGTAAACTGCATTGTAGCGTCATGCAGAGAGCGTTTTTATTAGGAAAATCTGGGAAGAGGAGCAGGAGGGAAGGCGGAGGGAGCTAAGGCAGAACTTCAAAGGAGGTGTTCCGGCATCACCATACTTTCATTAAGAGAGTCCTCGAGATATATGTACATGAAAAATCCTCGTAAGTTCTCAATTCCTTCACAATGTGTATATAATTATTGACCGAATAAACATTAATTATTCAATAATATAATGTGTATTTTTAAGTATGTGATGTAATCTGAAGCCATATGGGATGCATCCCGTTCGTTTTCCGATGACTATTCAAACCTATAGCATTAGTCAAACTGTGGAAGGAATGAGAGGGATATTTTCGCTTTAATGCCGATATTTTTTGGTTATAATCGGCGGATGTGAATGCATTTCTCTGTACGTAGACATTCAGTTCGGTTTTATTGCATTAGTGCATTCATTCAGTATGTTGCGCTCTTGAGAAGGTTATGTCCTAGTCGAACGCCTTGTTGAGGATTTTCCTCTTTTCAGTCTCATCGATCCCCAAATCCGCATCCTTAGGTTTACATCGTTTTGATTTCTCTGCATTTTTTACCTATGTTTTTTCTGGATACTGAAGTAATAAACGATCTATTTCCTAGAAGAGGTTTCGGCTGCTCTTCCCTGAAGCTCTAAACGTTTTGTTTTTGATAATACTTTATGAAGCCACATTCTAGCAACACTATATCTATACGTATTAACATGTATTTTTGTATATCTTTATGACTGTTTTTATGCAGTGATTTCAAATGAGAAACAATTGAAGTTGCAGCTGCAAATTTTTATATATTTATATAGGGTGATCTTTTTCCTTCCTTAAGTATGATTCATCAATTAGAGTGCGAATCCTAAGAAGTTGTAAAATTTAAATACCTAATGTACATTAAACTTGCTTATATTTTCTCTCACTTGAGTTTCATTTTGCAGCAAGCCTCATCCGGAAAAAGAAACTACTCGTTTATATAGGATTTACTGGAATAGGCGATTATCACTCAGAAAGTGAACGCGCTATTGCATATGTCTTATAATCTTCAAAATTGGTCTGCTGGGCGGAATCACAACAGCGCATGTCATTTAGCTGTTCTGCCACGCTTTTCAATTTATAATGCATCTAAATTTGCTTTGGGAAGTTGCGTCATATTGAAGTCATATCTGTGCGCATGTACATTTGTCAATTATTTGTCTGTTTATTTCTCGGCAAGTCTATCCCGTTGAACACTGCAGTTTTATTTGTGGAAGTTATAGCATCCGTAAGTGTTTATGCGAAAAATTGAAAAGTGTGGGATCAGTGAGTTCGAAATTAAAAACTTTTGCAGATATGATATATTCCATAGAAGGAGTTCTTTTATCATAATTGATGCCAATCTATAATCTGTAAGGAAAAGCTGTAAGCCTTAGAGCACTAAAAATGGAAGAAATTTATCACTAACTGGATTTTTATTTTGCAATGATCGAGTTAAAAGTGAAATCTTTATCGTTTGTTTCGGCATATGTTATTAATTCGCCTAGTGTACTTTTTCTCGGCAATCTAGTGAAATAATTAGCGAGATAAGCGGGGATACAAAAATCGCATATTGCACTAACTTTCTTTAGCATTTTCCTGAACTTATTTTTATTTTTGCTATCGAAAAAAATATTCAACAAAACGTTTGGAAACTTATTTCAACGGGAAAACGTTTACTTCCGCTTCTCTTTCAATATTGAATAGTTTTTTCAACAATCATATAATTTCTTCGTTGTGCTGTAGAATCTAATGCAGAAATATCGAATAATTTATAAGCAATTTTCTATGGAGCAATCTGTGAATTGTGTCCCCATGCTGAATTATTTACGAAAAGAACGAACAAAAATACATTTTGCATATGCGAATTTGTTATCAATTCTCTTATCAGCGAGAATTTCTCTTTCTATCAATTTGCACTTCATTTTGGGCAAAATAAATTTTCAAATAAAAATTCTCAAGAGGAAATTTTCTCGATTGGAATTTGACATTCATCAATCATGTTTATCGAATCATTTTTTTTTTTTTTTTTTGCTTGTCTCAAATGTTATCCTCTTGAGATATTGAATTTTTTTTTTGAAGCTTATTTCAAAAGAGAAAAAAAGCTTGTCTCATATTTCTTTCTCGTGTTTCACTATCATTTTTTACTTGCCATTCTCCTATTACTTTTTGTATGTTATACTCAACATAGCTCCTTTTCCCGTCTATTTTCTTCGTGCCTCTTTATGGGATTATAATTCGTCATAGAAATTTAAGGTAACATGACATATATGAGCGAGCACAGAGAAATGGTCAATGATCTTATTAGTATGATTCTACCGGATTCTTATTGCCAGTATGGATATTATACACACTTAGCGATGCTCAAAAATGCTGCAAAATCTGCATACTTCATTGTGAATTCTTTCCATATTTTTACGCATATTTATCGCTAGAGTCAATTAATATGGGAAATTCGAAGTAAGAAAAATATGTTTTGATAAATACTTTTCTTGTTATTTTTCTCGCTTAGCTTTTTATTGCATTCTCTTGCAGCACTGCATTCTTTCATTTGATTCATCAACATAATTCTTCGTTCACCAAGCATTTGGTTTCCTTTATTTGCAATTAAATTAACTATTCTGTACATCGTAGTTAAAAGAAGACTCTATAGGAATGCCTAATATTTAATTATCTCAAAAATTAGCGTATAATAATTTGCAATATTCATTCAATTCTTCGCTATTTTAACATTGTTTAGGCCATTTCAGTGGCATCATTTTCATCCTCAACGTTGTGCAGTATTGTGCTTAATCCTTGGCTCAAGCATTTGCCTCTTAATCAGTTGATTTCCCAATAGAAGGCGCCTTCTCTCACAGCAGAACATAGAGGATTCATTTGTCAGTTATCTGCTCTTAAAACTACCGATATATCTTGCATCAGTAGTTTTTACGTTGGTTTTTTTTCATCCAAGTTTTCAGTTATAACTTTTTTAATGTGGTTCGTAGTTGCATTGGTAGCATTAACACTTTATATATATATATATATATATATATATATATATATATATATATATATATATATATATATATATATATATATATATATATATATATAACCTTGCGTCATGCTCGATTGGTGATATTATAGGTGGTGGTTTGCCAGAGTTCGTTGGAACTCCGCCATTACATTGGCCCAGATTGTTTAACAATGGACGTTGGGGGTGTTCTCAAATACAATCACCTCGAATGGGTGCAACATCGAATGGTATGTGGTTTTTCTTTTCATTATTCCACCCTACTTATTTTGCGACAGTTTCACTTGTATGTCCTTTAATCCATCGCTTTTCTTTTCTACTAGTATAATGGTAGTGTTTGAAAATGGATGCAAAAGTTTTCTTTGATGGCACTTTTCAAGGTTTTCTTGATAGGCTTTTTATGCTTGTAAAACATTCCACTGATAAGTTGGGACACTAACGAATTTTTATCAAAGTCAGTCTGGTTGCAGTCTAACTTGAAGTGGAATTTTAATATGTGGGCGAATTTTTACGCTCGGGAGTGATTAGTGTGGTGATAATAGTAGCGCCAATGTTATTTTTGTTCGTGGTGATGATATAAGAAGTGAAAATGATCAAGTGCACTTCGTAATGCCATGAATCTAAGCGGAAATATCGACAATGAAATCGTTTTATTTGTATCATCGAGTATTTGATATTCAACACTAATGATATTAACAAATCATCATTCTGTAAATAGTTATAATATGATGTATACAGTAGGACTCTCCTCATATGCTATTGCTGCTTTATTGCTTACCTTTCTAGATTGTTAGGTTATTGACGACTTCATAAATTCTTAATGAAACATGCGATCAGGTGATTGCTAAGATAAATCACAGTTTGCCATATGTGGAATAATTCTTTGCTCCGGGATGAAGCTTCCGAAAATCCTTCCCAATGTCGCGCTACTTCTACAATTGCCCTATTTTATGCGGTGTTGATATTGAGCAAATTTATTCGCTTTTTGAGATGAAAGATGATAGGAAGCAAATGCTATTATGCGCCAACTTTTGCTGGATGACGCATGCTTGTTGCAAAACGAAATCATTGTTTCATTTCTTCTTATCCTAGGTTTGCACCTGTTCTAATTTTTATTGCATATGCACTGCTTGATTATTTCCAAAAAAAAAAAAACTAAAGAAACGCATCATATAAACATTCTATGCTGATCTTTTTTAACGCATTTATGCAATTATGCATTTGCGTTTGCAGAATTGCATTTTTGCAAATTTGCATCTGCATTTAAATCATTTTTGAGGCATTTATGACAGTGGCATTTTGGATAACTTTTAATGATTGCTTAAATCTTTCATCGATAGATAAGAAACGAAAACTTAGAGAGATAATTAGAAGAAGAAAGCAATGAAAGAAAGAGAATGCACAATATCTATTCTAGTGAAAAATGAAGTAAATTTGACTAGTTTTCTATCATATTACATTTCATTTAACAAAAGCTTTTTTATTTTCTGAAAACTTCGGTTTCTCTGTTGAGTTTTTTTTGCCTACGGAAGTTATTCCTCTCATTTTCTTGTGATGATCGCTCGCCGATTCTCGTCTCTATGCTCATAATCAATATCTTCTAATGGGTTTTGCAAAGAAATGTCGCTATTTCGTCCCTATAAGTCACTATAAGTACCTTTAAAGAAACGTCCCTGTTGAGATGACTTCGAAGAAACCTTCTTATGGAAGTGATTTGGATGTGACTTTGATAGAAGTTACTTCTTATAATCACAGTGGAATTAATGAATAAATTTTGAATGATTTCTATCCCTTGTATAATGAACATAACGATTATATTCATTCGTCTTTAAATAAATGAAATCTTTTTACATTTTTTTGATTGTCTTATAATTTTGTTAGCGTTGTGAGCATATTGTTTCATAGCCAATATATGAGGATTGTTTTGCATAATTATCCGGTCCAATTATTGTTCCTATTAGCAATTTATAATCTGCTGTATAGTTTACTTTACTCTTCTCGCTCAAATTTTTTCGATTTTCTCTCTCTGTCATTTTTCATTCATCTTCAATTCCTCTTTTTTTTCCGAAATTTTGAACCAGTAAAGGTAATATTCTTTTGATATTTTTTGTTAATTTATGGCTTATGCACATGACCCTCAAATATGCCAGTGAGGGTATTTGACAATAAGCGAAGAAATATACCCAAGCAGCTGGCACTATATGGGTGTCTGCAATTCCACTCACGATAACAACTCTTTCCATGAATTTTTAAACAATCAACAAAATAAACGAAACGGTGCACTCATATTTGAACTGATTCGACCGCTCACACAATTTATTCCCAAGTAATTAGGTTTTATGTTCTTTCGCAAAATTTCATGTGAAAAGTCTGTTGTAACAGCCGTTTCTATGCATGTGTGTATGTGTCTGTCTGTGTCTGTTAGGTAGTTCCAGTTCGAGAACTGGTAAACCTCATCCCCGCTGATCCTTCGAGAGAAATCAGATGCAGTAAGAACCCCCCCCCCCTAAAATTTTGCATCTCTTTTCACCTTGTTGAATTTTCACTTTAAACTGGTTCGATTGCAAAAAAAAAAGTTAAGATTTTAACGAGCGGTTCGATCCGTTAAAATATGAATTAATTATTGCACGCGTTTTATTTTTTGATGAAAATTTATGCAACTTGCTGGCTGGATGAGCGGAACAGCGAAAGTGTGTGTCTTGCCACCTGCTGGCACATTTCCTCACTTATTCGATTCGGAAGTGAAATAATTCTGACCGATTAAAAAATGTGCGCACATTTGAGACATCCGTGAGTGTCTGTAACTCCTTTTAAAGTTGGTCGATTAATTGGAATATCTATACAGTACACTTTATGCAGTAAAATTTATGAATGAACATGTGGAAAGTCAATATACTCTTTGTTTATACAAATTTACAAAGTAACATAATAAACGGCCTGTTGATTATACTATGATATGCATTGTTCTGATTGTTTTATTATAATATTTCCATGAGATGTAACTTGTTTTATTGGGGGTTCCAAATTCAATTGAGGTTTACTACCATAGGCGTTGAATAGTACTTGCAAATGAGATTTCTTTCGTTCAAAAACATAGGAATTGAAACCTACAAGCTTGCATGATTTTTACAACATTGAACACACTGAACTTTTTCAAGGGTGTAATGAAAGCAAGAAGTAATTATAATGCTCTAAGATGCTATCTAACTCCCCTTCTCCCTCACTTCCATCTCTTCTCCTCCCCTTTCACTCAATGCTTGAAGATGCGCGAGATACAAATGCCAAAGATAAGAACATTGAAGAGCCTTCAAATTCCTCGCACAAATTTTATGTTTTCTGTATTATATGAGAGAACCACTGATTCAATGCATCATATATTTTAAAGTACGGCACCAAATATTTGCTCAAGATACCATCGCTATGTATTTTTGAAAATTTTCATGTTCATGAAGCGCATTATGGTGACACTTTATGTGTATGCGTTCGTTTGTTTGTTTGTTTGTTCGATAGATCAATTTGTCAATATCTAAAACGAGAGAATACATTTTCATGGTGTACACCATGAATTAACCGCTATAAAGTTTGATTTACAAGTTGATTTATCGACTTTTAGAATGCTTTTAGAAACTAAAATTGACTTACAAATTGGCTTCAATTTTATTCTTTAGTTTGCTAACGTTTTCGAGCGGCTAGAACGGATCTATTGTCAACGATTTGTGCGCATATCATTAAACCATTGAAAATGTGAATGCTTCTTTGCATATATTTTATTATTTCCTCATGATATATGAAATTCGTTTGTTTAATAAATGCATATTTCGTATAGTTTTCAATCGTTTTTCATTGTTAAAAAATGCTTAAGCAACATACATAATACTCATATCTCTATCTTTGATTGAGAAAATTTTCACTGCATTTCTTCTTTCTCATAAGCAGCGGCGATGTTTAATCTCTTGATTCTTTTTCTTCTTCTTCTTTTTTTTTTCTGCTCATCCGAAATAGAAGACAATGAATTCAATTCGATTTTGCTTTCTTTTTTTTTTTTTCTTCAATGACGTATTTTCCTTATTTCTCAACTTCTCTTTTTTCAAATTCTGCAAATTTTGATTTAGTATAACAATAGATGCTGATTGTTATATCGTTTGTTTATTTCTTTTATTTAGTCAAAAACGAAACTGATTGTTGCCTATCAATCGCAAACAATTCCTAGGAAATTCTTCTCCATAGTGGGCTACTCTTTAGTTCCTCAAATTCTCTCAATAGTCAAATTTTACAACATTGTGCTATCCTATTTATCTGATCCGATTATTTAAATATTAATTTCAAATGTTCGATTTGGAGGATATCGAAAGAATGAAGTCATCAGCTGCGGTTATCGCGCAATCACTGAGTGAATTCGGTCGATGCCTTAAAGAAACTGAACTACCGAATGATGTGGAAACGACTGCACGAATTCTTGAAATACAAACCGCTGAACGTGACGCTATAAAGGTTTTTTTTTGAAGTTTATTTATTTCTTTATCACATTTTGAAAATTTTACCTGGGAAATTTTTTTATTTAACGACATGGGGAACTTTTCAGCTTTTCTTAAGGTTTTTGAGGGAATTATTTCTGCAAGAAGTTTGGACAGAAATTATTGAATGGGATCACAAACATCCGATAGTATCGTTTACTAAGAAAGCGCTTGAGTAAGTTTATATTTGAATTGTCTGTATCAACAGACACTGCAATCATTCGTCCGATATTTCTTCTCATTCCTGTGAAAGAGCAACCTTATTTTTCAATGAGGTTAAAGTTCTTTAAATGTCCGATGAAGAGATCCCCCAATGATTAACTACGATTCGTTAAGAAAGGGTTCTGGAATCTACCGAAAACTACTTCTACACGTAAGGAGTGGGGAAGGGAACAGGGAGAAGCATCGGTTTGAGGAATTCGACAGGCGCATTTCGGATAGTGGGGGCATCAATTTGTCGATCTTTAGTAGATGAAACTCCAGTTTATTGAAATGCTTCTTTTCTATTTATCTCCCCTCTCTCTTCCTATCTTCCTCTTTTCCCCTTCATTTTTAATCCGTTCTTTATGTTACTTTTGAAATTTAGCTGTATGTTGTGTGCTGATCTCACGAAGAGGTATTCATCCGTGATTTGAACTTTAATCAGCACCTCCTTCACCTCATAATTTAATTTCAACGTTTTTATGTGTATCTTTGAATCCACCTTTATAGAACAAGAACTTTTCTTCTTTCCATATTCAAGTTCACTATGTCCTCCACTCTTCTCCTGAAAAGAGTCGTTGGTTTATTAGCTCATCGTACGGGAAGATGCTTATAGAATGAGAATAGGGAATGATAGTGAGTATTTAAGCCATATAATCTAGTTTATCTGTGTAAGCTAGATTATACGGCTTAAATACTCACTATCATTCCCTATATATATATATATATATATATATATATATATATATATATATATATATATATATATATATATATAACAAATAGTGCTGCTGGCTTCTGAAGGCAGTATAAATTTTTCGTTGGTATCTGAAGAGATTTTTACTAACTTAAAACGGAATATGCATCTATCAAAACATGTATGATTGAATCTTTTCCCTGGTGGTCGCTATTCCACTCATCAGTTTATAAGTTCTTAATCGCGAGAAATGTATCGGTTTTTCATTTTATAAAAATTTGAGAATTTTTGAAAATCAATTGTTATGATCACTGGACGCCGAAAAAAAAAAGCTTTGCTTGAAAAGTTTTTTTTTTTTGCAAAAAAAAGTGCTGAACTAAGAAAGCGACACTTATTCGTACTAATGAAAAAAATGTTGTATTTTTAATAATCATGAATCTCAAATGGGATAGAAAGCACTCATTGCGATTAACTGCTTAAATTTGTAATTTCTCATATGAAAATCCGTTATCGATTTTTATTGGCATTTAGCAAATATTTTTTTCGTTATGGAGAGGATTATGATAGCCTGGTGTTGCATATATATGTTTTTTTAATGGAGATCAGGCGCAATTAGGCATCGAAAAAGTTTTTGCAACGAATGGAAAATTTCAAAATTTTCGAGAAGAATTACCCGAAACCGCTAATTTAAATGGTTTTTCTTAGCTTTTCTCATCCTTCTTTATGTTATCAGAGCTTGCATTTTTGACTGATTGAAATAGGATCACTGCAAAAAAATTTACTGTTGAACTTTCAATTTCAAAAAAAAAAAAATGTTGTTCTCTGATAGAATATAAATTTATCAGCCAAGAATTTCAACTTTAAATTGCGGAAAAAAATCTTCGAAAAAATATGAAAGTTAGATCGATGTATGATGTTTACATTTGTATATTGGAGCAGGGGAATTTCTCTTTGCAAATTTGCTTATCCAAGTAATTTCGTGATTCAAAATCTCATTTTATAATTTATCATTTGCATGAGAAATGCAGCAATTTTTTTTTCCGTTATTTATGAATAGCACGTTTCATCATTGTTTTGAGTAATTCTTTTTTAAGGTATTTTATATGCAATTCACAATAATTTTACAACACCGTTGATAGAAGAGAAGAGCTAGCGTTTAGGGTGCAGGAGTTTAACTCACCATTGTTGCCGCCTCTTAAACATCCAAAAAATTCGACTTTTCTATATTGGAATGCAAAAAACACAAGTTGCATCAAAATTTTCCATGTATCTCCTCATTTATTTTCGATTGAGTGATTTATAAATATTTCTAAATATTTTTCCACTGTATGATCAAATAAGAAACACTGGAAAAATGAGCGCATAACTGAAGTAATCATTCAAATTTCTTAGTGAAAATTTTGTTTGTTTATTGTTTTTAGTGTGTATTGTTCAATGAGATGCATTTATTCCGTATACGCCTTTTGTTAAAGATTGCGAATGATTAAATCTTGCAAGCACTGTTCCACCATTTTAGTTTACTATTCTTTAGTGATTTATGTTGATGTAGTTGGATGCAGGCAGACGATTTTACTCGTAATTCAGTCTCGTTGGGAAAAAATTTGTGGAGGAAGAAAGGATTTCGGTAGGCAAGCCAACAAGCAGCTTAATGGAAGAGGACCTTCCCTTAAGGTGGTTCATTCCCGAAGAGGAATGAAAAGAAGCCCGGAAGTGATTTGCAAGGTTGCAGAATGCGTTGTTGGGGCAGGGGCGCCAATGAAACTCCTCCTATCTGAGACTCCAACATGTATTCTACCGTAAACGAGATGAGCGTAGCATACCATGTAGGTCCTTACTTATATATGCGACCATCTAATAATATTTGAAAAGCAAATTATTGTAAGTGCTGAAAAGTTGAATGTTCTCTTGAAGCATAAAGCAAAAGAATCTTCAAATCGATGTCTTTGTAATGGTATTTATAATGACAGAAAGAAACGTAAAAAATTACACTGACCAGAGAGCTATGGCTTATGGTTGAATTCCTCGTTTTTATGGGTTCCAGTAACTTCTTTTTCAAATCTTATAAGTATATAACATTCGAGTGAGCAGTTACGCTGCCTCTTTGAAGACCTATGTGATTCAATGTTCACTTTTCAGGAGGATTTTCGCATTTCGATAAGAAAAGGACTTTCATTATTAAGACATGTGCGACAACTTGACGTCAAACCTGAGCATGAACAGTTGAGTCCGACAAGGTAATGATATAAGTGACGGTTTTATCAGAATTGCACCTTTGCCATCATGTTTTTCTATTCCGAAAAATAGCTGTTTCCGGTCTTCAACTTCTTTAGTCAAAATGTCTCATCAATTAAAATGATAGTCTTACTACAAATAATTCGTTGGGATAAATGAGAGATCATCGCAAGCTCTGATTATAGCAAAGAAATGTGTTATGGAATAAGCAGGATGTGTAACTATGGCCAAAGAGAAAATATGAACAAAGGAAACGGCTTTTTAACGATTTTATCGTAATTTTTGCTGAGTGGCATCAGTACTGCAGTTTTTTGTTACATCTTTCCGGCTAACGAGTTTGACCATAGTTTTTCTCCTCATTCGAGGAGCTACGCCGCAAAGGTGTGTTATTTCACTGTCGGTGGGGAGGTTATCAGGGCAGAGTAGATCAGGAGAATAAGATGGCGTCTTCGCGATCAATGGGCTTGCAAGCAAAGCATGAATAAATGTTCATTTCTAGATTTGACGGTTGAAAGTGCGTCAAATATTTTCCCACTGATTTATGCATGCTGAAGGAAATTCGTTTAACTCTCCAAACCGTAGTCGTATTCTCTTACACAGGAGAAATTGTGCTACTGGAATAACACTACTCTTATCGAAGTTTATGCCTTAAAATTCTGGATGGGTCTTAAAAATTCTCTTACGAAAGGACAGCGTCCTTCGTGGCGCAAATGTCCCATAATCAAGGAGAATGCTACAGTGGATTTTTTTTTCATATTCATTAGTTGATATGCATATTAATTCAGCGATTGTATTATAGGTTGCATAACGTGACGGCCATCGAGCGTATGTTGATTCAATTGGAGGAAACGGAACGAAGTTTCGATACGTTTTGGGCACGTCACGAGAAACGACTCACACAGTGCCTTCAATTACGACGCTTTGAGGAAACCTTTCGAAAGGTAGGTGCTTTAGTTGAGATTTTATTACTCGGCATTTATTTTTGTTTGCATTTTGGATTTAATTGGGGTTAACAAATTGCAATGAATTGTGATTTATGTGATCTATTAGAGTGCCTATCGAATATGATATAATTTTCATCGTAAGGAATTTTTTAATTTAGGAAAGTGAAAGTTAATATTTCTAAATCGAACGACAATGTGGAAAAGATGGGAAAAATTGTCTATAAATATCGAACGCATCGAGCCTCCTTTATTTATAGGATTCCCTTTTTTGTTAAATATTTTTCTGTAATCATTTCAATAGGTGGTTCTTGCGTGTATATTTATGGGTAATCAGAGTGATGAGGTATCTGTTGAAAAGTGAATGGGAAAAACTAAAATAAATTAGTGTACCATCGTTGTAGCGTTCACATTCCATAAGAACCTTTAGAGCTGATGCAATTAAAAGGCTGTGACCTGAAAAGAGAGGCACTTATCGACTCCAAGCACATTGATGTCGATAGCCTTAAGCATAGATGCCCAATTATCTCGTTTCATGCAGTTCGCAAAATTGCTGTAAGATAAATAATCCATGCAATCATTAAAGACGGCGTCGTGCTTTTTCCCTTAATCGATCGATCTTTGAACCCCATCATATTTCGTTTTTTTTAACGTATCAGTCGATTGTTTCTTTTGTTTCTTTCTCCATCTCGATATTCATATCCCATGCCGTGTCCATTGTATGACCAATTACTTATTGGTTTTTATTTTTTGGAAGAGGGGAGGTGGAATAAGGAGAAGGGGGAAGGAAAGGGGACTAAATCGAGATATTTTTAGCTGAGGGGCAACGCATAGGTTTTTAAGGCCTCCAAATGAATTTTACAATCTAATGGACATTTTTGAAGTCTTTCCATACATTGATTTGCAAACTTTTTTTTTAGTTTTCTTAGTAATCTTTATCTTCCGTGCGACTTACCTGAATAACACCTGTGTGCTTTTACTCCTTTAAAATAGGCTTGAAATTATCACATTTGATATGATAGCCTTCGAAGATTGAACTCATAAATAATCAAAAAGAAATGCCTTAAATAACTTAAAATTATTTAAAATTTTCTAGATTAGGTGCATAATTTCCTTGAGCATTTGTAGATGATATATTTGTAAGGGGAGTGGAACAAGTTCCATATAATTCACTCTAATATACTGCCTAAATTTTTCTTTTTTACTCTAATTTTTCTATTTCAATGCACCGATAGTTAGCATTTTGATAAAATTTTATTCTCTTATAACTAACTGATCTGTTGATCATTATTATAGGTTTTCTTTTGCTTCTTCAAGTCTATATTTTCAATGAAAAATTTAATGCGCATTATGAGAACTTCTGTTCTATATTTCGTTCGATTCTTCCGCCTTAATGAGAGGAGAGCATTAGCCCATTGCTTCAGCCTTCCCATACCTATCATCCGCTTATTTGTCTTCCTCTTCCATTTGCCAAGTAATGAGGGAACAGAACCAAGGTAACCGGTAAACTTATCATTGAGGGATCTCATGGAGGGACACTTGATTATTTCAACTTGCTCCCTTCAGGGGAGGTCCAAGGCTTTTTTTGAGTCACTAAATTCAGCCTATGCAGCCTCCTTTCCTCTTTATGGAAAAACTGCTAAGAAGGAAAAGGAAAGGCATTATTCCTATCCTGTCTTCAATCCCTTTTGCCTGTGTAAAGAGGATTAAAGACATTCTATTGATGTGGATTCCTTGGGGAAATCGAAGTGGGAGTGGCTGAGGGAATCGGTGGTGGTAGTTGCTAGTCAGCGTAATCAGAAGACTCCTTTCCATCTGCAGCATAGGACGCTTAAAAATAGATAGGTACTGAAGGAACGGGAAACCACAGTTAAGCAGTGAAAATAAAATTGAATTGTTGAGTGGGGGGAGGGAGGAGGAGAGAGCGAGTGGAGGATATGATAGCTCTGCATTCCGCCTGCAACCTTGGTTTCCTAATTATTTACAAGAATTGACAGCGGCGATTAAACAAAGCAATTTGCATGCAAACATAAATCACGTCTAATGCGCACTTCTTTGCACTGCTAGGCGCATATCAAAAATTAGTAAATATGCAAATTTTATAACTTCCTAGAAACTTAAGGAAACAAACCTCTTCATTGCAACATTCAAACACTGAGCTGTTTAAGAGATATATGTAGAAAAAGACTTTACTGGACGTTGCAACTTTGGACGGACATATTCTGATGATTAAAAAATGAATTTTACGAGCACCACACCTTTATTCCTATCGCATGACTTGCTTACTGAAATACAAATGAACATCACCACAACTATTTCTTGCGTCTTTTTCGAACCAAACTCCAGTTGTGATTGATTTTTAAATTCGATAGCAACTAAGTCGAATCCCTCATGCCATAATTTATAGCGTAAATGCGCATTTTCGACTTAATTTGTAGCTGCAGTATTGAAGGAGATGCAGTCGAAAGCAGTGATATGCTAAAGCCGCAACTTCCTGAATATTGTTAATTCATTATAGTTGTTTGTCAGTTAGTTTGAAAGAGCACAGCAGCCTAAGCCACATCAAAAACGCCCCGGGGAAAGTCAGTCATTCTTCAACTTTTTAGCCATCGTAGTACTCCGCTTTCCCAAAATCCGCTGCGTCTCCGTAAGGGATTTTCAGGAAGTGAGCGCAAGGGATTAGGATGTTGCATTCAATCATTTAACCGTAATTAACTGACCAATCTTTATGTCTTATCGCCTAATGGAAGTATGCGGTAGACCCTTTAGAAATTTTTTCTGCAAATTCCCTTTGACCGTAGAACACCGCATACCGCGGGTTTTCCGCGGAATACCAGTAGATGCCTCTTTCACAAAAGTTCGAAAAAGAGAAATGATCTTTACTGCGTATATTTTTTTAAATCAAATTCCTTCATCTTATTTTGTTGTCGTTTACATAGCCAAGGATATGTTATGTGCACATATAGGTAATACTTTTACTGCCTCCCCCCTCTTCTCTCACATTTCTGCCGCAGCACCTCCCATTCTGCTATATTCGGGCTGCGATCCTTTCCCGCCCGTATCAAAAAAAAAAAAAACAGCTAAAAAATTGCATGGCAGATGAATGTTATCGCAGCAATTCAGTTATGCTTGAAAAAAAGGAAATTAATGTGGAAAAGGGAAAATCAGAAATTGCCCATATTCATAGGAGAAAAATTTGTTAAAAATTTTCATGAAAACAGTGCCATCCAGGTGTTTGCAACGGTATTTAATTGTGAATGGTTCTCATTGTTAGGTGATCCTTTTTGATTAAATTATTGAGAAATAAAGATATCCATTCCCTTTGTCCCCCTCCCGCTTCCCCCATCGCTTCCCATAAAAAACAAAACTGTCGACGATTTCAGACATTTGTGGCAGAAATTAAATCGCGGTTGAAGTATTGAAGTAGATGTTGTTCTCTCGTGAGAACTTCTTCATTGCTAGCATTCACGTTGCTCTATATCGTTTTAAATGGCGCACATTGAATATGCTGTACAATATTAGTAAACTCTACTAAATATTCGGCTCTAACTTTAGGGTATTGACAGATCTATGCTTTGAAATTTAAAGATCCTAAGGTGGTGCTTAAAAACACCGCATACTTCGAGATATGCCTGCTATGTACTCGATAGATGTCTGTTTATATTTGAAAAAAAAAATGACTCAGATGTTATGGCCGAACCACGAGATGTTTGCTCACTTGAAGCAGCTAGCTTTCATCTTGTGTCCGAAATCGAAGTATCCACCAAGTGACCAATACTCTGTTATCTTCTCCCCTCTACCAGTCGCACTGTTTACCCTTCGACAACTATTGTCAACACGTTGCACTCGATAGTGTTGTTTACGGCGTGCATTGCGTATTATCTTGATTCGTAAGTATTAAAGTGGACAAAAAAAAATTTCATGGCTGTGTATAATTCACGCATTTTCTTTAATGTTCTTCAACTATGTCCACAGATTGTGTTTGTTAATTTCCATATCCAAAGTGACCAATACTGTGCTGCCAGGATATTCCGTAGTGGGGTTTCGTCGGATTTTTTTTTCAATCGGGATTCGAATCGCAACCAAATGCTTAAAAAGAAAAGTGCAACAGGTTCCTGGAGGATGGGGGATTTTTCGAGGTGGGAATCTTGGCAGGAAAAACAGAGATTTGTTTTCCAATGGGATCGCTTATGGGAATTGTAGACTTCACGCCATATCGTGATTGTTCATTGCAAATTTTGAAGGAGTTTATGATTTTCCAGTTTGTTTTGGATTACTGAATTAACAACTAGTGAATTGGTTGCTTTATTTGCATGTTCTGTAAATGAGTACTGGTTGTCAACTTCGATGTTGTCATAATTTCTGAATTCTTTCCTTAAACATCTCTATTAATTTAAGTAATCGGCACTGGGGCAGGTTGTGTTGAATTAACGGGTAACGTCGTTCACTCTCGGGTAAAGTTAATTCCCGTTCCCTTGTTTCATGCGCCACCTTCAGTTTTTTTTAACCTTGCGGAGTGGTAAATACGCTTAATTTAAGGCTCATTTGACCACTGTTTGTTATTATGTTGCTAAGGCTTTAAAGTCACTGAGCAATCTCACAAGCTACCAAGATCAATTAGTTTCATCGTAGTGAAACTATATATTTCCTTCAATTCATCGAAAATATGAGTTGAATAGTAGGGCATATGGTAAACTAGAGGGTATATATTGTTTAAACGAGCTGTATAGTGTTTTAGATTGCGGTATATACCAGAATCGTATAGTTCGATAAAATAAGCCAACTGTATAATTTAAAGAATAAACGAAAATAAGCTGAGTATAATAGTCTAGTCGAGCTGTATGACGTTCATCTGAGCGCTATGTAAATGCGTCATCAGTGGGTGGCAATAGTTGTTGTTGTCGATTTCGTTGTGAGGGGTTAAGTGCTTTCGGTTGTGGGCAATGACGAATTATGAAGGGGAACATACGCTTCCTTCGATATTCTCTGTTGCATTCATAGTCCATTAAGCTGTTTAGTTGAATGTATTGAATACAAGTGGGAAACGTTTTCCACCATCAGCTTTTTCTCGATGCTCTACGCTTGGTTCATTTCGATTTTCCTCATAGATGAACGTCTTTTCGGTGTATTTTTGTTGAACTAATTTATCGTTTTTCATCGCTATTTCTTTTTTTTTGGGGGGGGGAGGAGGGTGGAAGGAACTGATGGAGTATTCGGGAAGAGGGGAGAGGAATAACAAGAAAGTTCATCATCTCTATACGCAACGAAATTTAGGATTACCATTAAGAAATGGTAATAATTTTTCAAACAAAAAAATATTCTATGCATTTCAGCAGCATTTTTCAATTTGTTTTAAGTTTTAAATTTGAAGTATGATTCCAATCTATGAATATTAGTTGAACGATAATATTCAAAATATTGTTTTATTTTCGTTTGATAAATTCTCATTTGCGAATATCTCATTCATTCTCCTGTCGAAACGTTCATTTCATCGGTCTCTAAGCCCGTTTTGACGGTTCAACGAATTTGTGCTGTAAATATTCTATCGGTTATTTTCATTCATCATTGAATTTTCAAGCGGCCTATTTGAATGTTCAATCGAAAATATTTGCATTTTCAAGTGGATTTTGATGGAAAATCGTGCAACGTTTTTCTTTCTTTTTTTTTACGATTACTCTTTGCAAATATTTCACTTTTGCATTTGAATTTTGCAAAATTCGATATAAGAATTCATAAATATGGGAAAATTTTTTGAAGCTTTATTGGTTGGGGTGGAAAAAAAACTGGAAAATTTACACCGTTGAATAGAGATGACATCAAATACGAAAGTCGTTTTATTTATGTAAGCGGTCAGTCAGTAAAAGGTTGCCAGCAAAAAGCGTTTCATCTTCTTCGCTAGTATATTTTTACTTAACGTTTTTAAATCTATTCTATACTATATAATTCGTCGAAGCGAGAATTAACGTCGCACTTTTTCTTCGCATAAATTTTTCTTCGCAATATTTTTAGATTTTTGCATAAATTTATAAAACAGTTTTCAATTTTTAATTGAAATAATTTCAAATAATTCTCTTTTCATTTTCTATGAGTAATTTATGAAGAATTTAGATAATAGAGTTTAAAATAAATGAGACTTTCATAACAAAAAATGAAAACGATTTAAACCGAAAATAAAATTTTTCTCTAATCAAATCGTCGATAATTTTAAGGAATCATATTTTAGAAAGGCACTATTATCGGAATGAATTTTTAAACGAATAAAGTGTCGAGAAAATTGAGATTTCATTATGTGCTCAATCTAATCGCTTCTGATAGTGTTGAAAATTTCCAGGAAGAAACTACACGTTGCGTATCCAGCATAAGCGGTGACACTATTTCCTTGAGTCTGTAGGGCATGGGAAGATGAACTTCTTTATGCTCATCATAGAGCAAGGATTTTTTGCCTTGCGTTCCCACATCCACTTACCATCCCCTTCCGTCCTCTCTTTCCCCAACCCCTCCCGCTTCCTCAACCCTTAGCCTTGTGCGCGATGATATTTGGTCACTAGTGCTAGTACGAAGTGAAGCTAAATGCAAATTTAGTGAACGTAAGAATAGTTCAGAAAAGAACTTCAAGTGTCATTCGTTCTCGATGGCATGTTTCTTTGTGAGATTTGACCAGCATTAATTACGCTTGGGTGTCGTTTATCAAATGCCCGGCTAGTCGTTGGATGCTTGGTCGAGAATAACATTTCAAGTGTTGTTGCTTGTCTGTCCTACGAAACATGTCATCTCTTGCAGTGCAATTTCATTCATTAGTACTAAGTTTGGACGCATCGAAAGCCTCTTACTTCTATTCCCTTGGGAATCGTTTCCTCCCTAATGAAAAATTGAAGGCAAGCAAACGGCAGTTGCATCTCATCTAATTCAACCTTGTTTAAAGATATCTCTTGAGAATTGAAATATTTTCTCTATAAATTTTGAATTGCTTTGCTGATAATTATAGTTTCTTTGCATTAAATATAAAAAATACTTCATGTGTATTGAATTTTTTTTTCATATGGAAAATAATTTTGAAAATTTTCGTTTTTAAAAATTAGCCATGAAAATTTCATTAATGAATTCTGTTGTAGTCTCTCAATCGCTAAATTACTCTAACATTTGCCTGTCATTCTTTATTTAATTTAATGAAAAAATTCTTCATCAATATTTCGTTCATATTGCATTTGCATATTTGTCAATTTTTTTTTCGCTTCTCGTTATTAAGCGTTTTTAGGGATTCGTCTTCTATGTTGTATTGTGCAATGTCGTTATTGCATTTCAATATGTTGCACTCGCTTTACTTCTTTATTGCATTTCTTACATCTTGCGCTTTTTGCTCTTCTTTTATTATACGTCTAATGATTTGCAATTTACTTCTTTATTGTACTTTTGGCACCTTGCACTTATGCAATAAGTGCAAGGCGTTAGAAGTACAATAATGTACTTCTTCATCGCTGTTCTTGCACTTACTGCACACATTGCACTTGCTGCACATCGTTTTCAGTACAGCAGCATGATAAGTCGATATCTTGTGTCATTGCAGTCCTGTCATCACCTGTTTACCGCTTTTCTTTATTATATGTTCAGTAGGTGAACGTGAAATCTTCAATGAAAAAAAAAAATATATGGCGCCTTGTCTGCGTATATGTTTGCCTGTATGTATGTGTCTGTCTGTTAGGTGGCATCAACCGTCTGGCGGGGAACGCTACGAATGGTGAAATGTGATGGATAAATTTGCCCATTGTGGCGATTTTTCTTTCTAATCTCGTCTCATTTGATTTTCCCTTCATTGAATTATTGACGCCTAAAAGAGTGCCACAGAATTTATAAGTCGCAGTCGATTGCAGACCACGAGTGTTTTTTCTGTGAATTCCTATAAGTGGCATGATATGTTTGAAAGCGCGTTGTCAGCACTCTGTTACTGCTTTTGCATATTTAAATGATGATTTGGACTGAGACAAAAAAGCACATATCGTCCTCAATCCCCTCAATCGTGGTTTGCATGAAAACGATCAAAAGGTTATGACGTATAAGTTGCAACATCAGACTATGCCATCAAGGATCCTTTTATTCAATATGCACGCTGAGGCAGATGCTTATGCGGTGTTCCTCATGAGAAAAGTGCATACAGATGATGCATTTGTCGCTTTAGTCTGAATGATTATTTTCAACGAGGTGTTTCTCTTGTTTTTTTTTCTCTAAGCATTTTGCTCTTTTTATTTGCACTCTTTGCAAAATGCAATAATTGCATTTTTATTGCATTTGTAATAAATGCTGCATAAGATACCAAAAATTACACACTAAAATTGAGGGGATAAAACTCGGCTAGATTTGTTTGTTTATTTGTTTGTTTTTTTTTATGAAATGAGACTGTCGAAAAATTTTAGAAAATAAAAGCATTCCTCTTAGAACGTTTTGTTTAATTATCTTAGAAGAGCAGAGAAACTTGTAAATAGTGCACTTTATTTATCAGATAGAATGACTAAACAAAATTAAATATTGCCAAAAAAGCGGAGACCGAGACTTAATTACTGCAAGAAATAGCATTGAGAAGGAAAATGACGTTCTTTGCAAGTCTTCAAGAATGCAAACCATTAAAAAGTGATCAAGATTCGTTGTTGCATTCTCTCAAGAAATCTTGGTAATAAATAAACCAATCAACCAAAGTAAACCAATTGATCTCGTTAATAAACCAATTCACCAAAGTTAATCAGTTGGCCAAAATTATTTTTCACAGCTTGAATCGTTTGCAGTTTAAAATCAACGACGTTATGGACATATCTTCATCTTATTTGACGCATTTTATGAATGCAATTTTGCAATAGCTTATATGAAAATGTTCTGAAAAATCTTCATGATGATTTTTCAAAATATTTTATTGGGAATTAATATTGCAAAACTTGTAGAATTTCATAGAATGCACCGATTTGAAAAATAACTAACGAAACGTTTACAACAAATAGTTTTCTTTATATGATTTATTTGTTGCATTTCATTTCGAAAAATGAGTTTCGCTAAATTTTGAAAACTTTATGCAATTTGCAACAAATTCAATAAGTGAATATTTTTGCAAATGCACTCAAGATTTTTGAAGCATAGATTCGCATACGTCGCTAAGCAATTCAATCAATTCTTGAGTGGTAGTTAAGCAAAAATGTGACGCATTAAGATGCTTGCGCATTGCATGTTGAAGCCAAATGGGGTGATCAATTTGCAACAAGAAGATCGCATTAGAATTACGAATGAAACCTAGAACAGCGAAGGATTAAATAAGGAAGATTCAGATGGGATCCTCAAAAGTACAGTTTACCTCTCAACTTTGGGGAACCGATTTACTGGATACCCACCTCCTTTTGCTCCTTAACTTACTATAATCCCTCAATTTTGTTACGATTCGTAAAAAACAAAATGTTCCTGTAGTTGTTGTGAGATGAAAAAAGCACATATCTCCTCTATTTGGTAATTATTTAGAGCAATAAATGTTTGCATTTCTATATTCTATTTTGCAATGAAAAATGAGCTGCGTTGATGCATTTATGCGGACATATTCGATTTGCGCATAAAATATTTCTTATTAGTGTTCCTATTAATTGCGTATTTATAGACATAGAAACGCTTCTAATATACCTTATATTCCCTAGCGGAAGTAAAGTTTTTTATATCTACTCATCCTCTGTGTTTGCTACCAATTCTTGACCGAATCCCCATATGTGCAATTGCTTGTGATTCTTTTGCTAAAATTGTAGTTATTATGCAAGTGCACGAACATTGCTGCATTAAATGTTTGCGTTGAAAAAAGAATCAACAAAGCGCCATTAAAACGTTTGATGAGGAAAACGCTCTTAAGTTATTTTTGCCAGAATTATTGATTTATGTGTAAAGATAACAAATGAAATTTTTAAAGATAAAAGAGAGGATAATTTCGTTCATAAAATATTTTTTTTCCTTATTTTCTCATTTATTAGTCACTACTTTCGAATATGCTTCCGTTAAAATAAAAAAAAAAAAGAAGTTATTTATGCTATGAATTGTTCATATTTTCTTGAATAGAAACATCGTTCATGAACTTGCAAGCCCTTAGTCTTAATTAGACGTTGAAGTCGGTGATTAGTTATTAGCAAAATTGACCTTCAAGGGCGTTTTGAACGGCAACGATAAGGATTACTGGGATTGCAATGATATCTTAGAAAATGAACGCATGCTTTTATTCTTCTCATTCCCTCTCGAATATATATTCTCGAGAATTGTGGAAAAAATTTGAAGAAATTGCCGAATAAGTCCTTCCGTATGAATTTCTACCCTCTCGATCACACACACATATGTATTGAGATATTGCGATTGCTATATGCCAAGATTTTGTAAACGTTGAGATATGCTAATTGGATTGTTCATATGCAAGTACAGGTGAACTGATTTAAAAAAAAAAACTTCAGCATCATTACTACGTGTTGAAGTACGTGGGATTTGCTCGCCCTAAAAGATTTACTGAAATCTTCAATGTGTGCGACATTAAGCATGCGTTGTTAATTTATCGCGAATCCTTATTGACGCTATTGTTTTGTTCGATAAAATTGAAAAAGGTCGTTTAGCATACGATAGATACAGCATTTCACTAGTAACAACTGTAGTTTTTTTTTAAATATTTTTTTCTTTGCTTTACAAAATGCTCTCTAAGTTTGCTCAACCTTATTGTTTGCAATTCTAACTTGCACGCTTGAGAAGATCACTGAAGAAATATTTCGATCTTTAAGTCATAAAAATTGATGAGGTTGCAAAAATTTAGATTGTTGTAACATATTTCTTTAGTATTTTCTATGTAAGGGAGAATTTTTCATGCTGGAAATCTCAAAAGTTTTCATGAAATTGAAATTTTTTTTTTCTTAGAAAAATGTTCTTTATAATTTCAATTTTTTTTTTGAATCTAGGATATTTAAAAACATAGAATTTAGAAAAAAAAATTTTCATAAATTTTTCTGGAAAATATGAAAATTAAGAGCCAAAGTTGAAAAAAAGACTCATCGTTATTCTTCTCCTCCATTGCCATGATTGCGTCCCATGCTCTTTCCTTCTCAATTTGCTTTGTAAACTGGCTACTAATGAATATTTTATCGCAGCGATTTGTTTGATCAGTTCAAAATTTGTGCAACAATTGCGATTCAAATGCATTTATTTCTTCGTCGCATTCACATCCTTTCATTTTATTCCGGAAGATGGCATTTATTCAATCACAATATTGAATTTTCCCGTGCAACGTCACCTGTTTCAAGGGCATTTGTTTGTGGAGATTTTCAAAATGTTTTTGCATAACTGAATATCACTCCACTTCTATGACAACATTTTCTCATATTTTCAGTTTCTTTCCTCTTTTCTAGGAACGAAGAGCCCGACTATAATGTCGCCATGGCATGGTAACTTACGCCTTGGAGTGCTCCCAAAAGTCTTCCTTTGGAATTTGTTATCCTTATAATGGTATGATAGGCAAAAAAGTAAATAACAACATTGCTATTAATTGAGGCGGATTTATGTTTGGTTGCATTCCGTTCTATTTTAATGTGAAAATAAATTGCTTTCATGTTGTTGTATTCTAAGGGGGAGGAGAGGTGGGGGAGGGGGGGAGGGGATTCCATACGAAGAAAGCTTTCATTATTATATTGACGATGATAATTTGAAAATGTCCAATAGCTATATGAAAGTAAATGCAATAATTGAATGAATAGAATCGAGATTATCATTTCATTTCCTTTGCTTTTCTTCCTTTCTTTCCAATATTCTCACTTTACTTCGAAATCTTTCAATACTCAAAAAGTTATTTTGAAGCAATTTTAATGAAACAACTTTTTTTTTAATCATCCAATGCAACTTGTAGTTATCATTTGAAAAAAAAAATTCTTTAATGAAATGACGTTGAAATTATTTTTATATTTTGCCAAAATGTTTAAATATGATGCAAATTGTGAGATTCTTGAGCTCGCCATAATCAGATGCTTACTTTCGCTTGATTAGTAAATAAACTTGCTTACTTTCTTCCGTTTAACGAAACTATATCCATCAATCTTGGAAAGTATATGTGGAAATTGACGATAACAAATATCAAACAGAATATCCTCAATCATTGCGCTCTATTGATAATTGTTGTAATATAGTGCTGTTATAGTCAATGATCGATAATCGATGTGTATGTCTTGTAGAATATTTTCATAGCAGATAGACAAACGCAATGAGTTTTAGCAATGCGGCTGTCCCATAAAAAGTTCTCATTGATTTGCATTCATATTCGATGCATTTTTTTTTTTTTTTTTGCTTTCTTCATAATCAACGATGCGTAAATTTATTGAGTTTCATAAAGGAATACTCGAAAAGATTCGCTATGTTATAATAGGAAATGAGCGAATATAGAATTTATTGAGTATTCACTACATTATAAGAGAATTTCAAACAATCTTAAGTAATTGTATTGCGAAAAAAAAAAATGCTGAGAAAGAGATTTTTGATAGAAATATCCAAAGAAGAGGTGAAAAAATTTTTCTTTTTTTTTGAAATCGATTGTCATCGATGTAATTTTTCATCATGATTGACATTCATTGAGAATTGATGATTATAATGCAATTGAAAAGTAGACAAAGTGGATTATTTTAGAAGAAATTATCATCAAAGTTAGTGTAAATTTTTCATTTTGGGGCAGATGATTGAATGATTGTCTACTTTGCACATAACTTTTATTGCCAGCTAGCTTCCTATTCTATAAGTTTTGCTCCTGAAATATTTCAGAATCTCTTATCAAATATTTTTCTGATATTTTGCATATTGCATACCTATTGTCATAGTGTTTTCTTTTTCTTTTCATGTTTTCAATGCTGCTTTCGGTATTCATCAGAAATGATATTTTTGAATAGATGCAAAAGTATGCTATAAGAAATAGTAATATAAAGTATCTAAAGTATGCAAATTTCGCATCTAGTATATGCAAATTTACAAAGATGCATAAAAGAAAGAATAGATAGGTTTATTGCCACGATCGTTGAGCTCGTCCGTTTAAATTGAATTTCATTTCGAAATGAAATAAGAGTTGAACGAATCGTCGAATCTATGAGCGTAAATTAAATATGGAAATTAACAAATCAATGAGTATTAATGCTTATTATTCATTGCAATTAACATTGTACATTTCAGTTGCAATCATCATTCGCTAAGCATATGATATACTTGGAGGAACATCGTGAAGTTGGTGATGGCGTTATGAAAGCAGAGCAATTAGCACAAACTCATGCCGATTATGCAAAACACGCAATGGTTAGTCAACTTTTCTTCGAATAAAATAAGCTTGGGAAATTTCCACTATGAAAATTTTCGCTGCGATTATCGAGTTTAAATTATTTTCTATGAAATTAAATATTTGATTTATCGAAGAGAGTTGGAGGAAATTTCCTTTCATAATTTCTCTCATTTTTCTTCATTTATCGATAAATATATTGCCAATAATGCTGCATCTCATTTGATCTTTTAAATTTTTGCTGAAAAAGTTTTGAAAATTTTTGAATAAAAAATTAAAAAATTTCATGCATATTTTTTTTTAATTTCTTAGAATAATTTTTCTTTTCGCTTCTGCAGGATCAATTAAGGTTTTTTTTTGGTTTTGCAAAAATCTTCTCACTATTTAACGTTCTTATTTTCTTATTTTAAAGAATTCATATTTTATAACTTATCTTTTTAAATTATTGTATTTAAAGGCTGCCATATGTGTTCGTTAGCAAAAAAAAAAAAGCTGGATAAACGCTTCTCGAAAGTTAATTAAAGTTTGCAGAGGCTGTTATCAGTGCAATAACATTAGTGTTGGGTGCTATTATTTGCCAATTTTTTTTTGCAAAGTTTTGCCATTTTTGCATTATTTGCATTCTGCGATTCATAATTATTTTTGCGATTTCTGTTTCAACCACCATTACTCTCAATGAGGTAATTAGTAATTCTCATCCAGAAATTAACGGTCTTTCCCATTAACCCTTTTAATCGGGAGTTTCGCCATTCATTACCCACATCTATGTATCTACCCAAAATGAAGTGAAACTAATAAGATCTGATAGAGAGATAGAGATATGTATGGGTTTGTTTATGGTGACATCATTATTGCATAGTGGGATTTCTCGAGAATGAACAACCGTTCGTTGCAAATTGCAAAGTGCGCAAGGTAATATCAGAATGCGGACATAAATGCATTGGAGTTTCCATATTATATGATGTTGTGCATATGTTTTGCCAATTTCTTTTGAGAAATATCTTCCTCTAGTAAATGCTGGACGCGCATTTTGCATTAGTCTACAGCAAATTGGCGTGCGAAATTGCAATATTCGCAGCCGACATCAAAGACCACGACGTTTAGCGATGACTCCTAGAAAAATAGAAAATATCTATCATTTTGTCGCAAACTTATGCTGATTTAATTCGTCTGTCCACTTTTTCTCCCAGTTTATACCTTTCTTATCATCACTTTCTCTATCGTCAATTTCGAATAAGTTGATTGACGCAGAAATAAAGGCATAGAGATTAATGAGAGAGAAAATTTTGTTCGACGTTGAAAGACTGAAATTGTGCTCAGGATGGCGTACCTTTTATAAGTTTGAGCAGCAACATCATTTCCTTCATTTAGCAGTTATAATTATAATTTGCCTAATCCCTTCCACTCTCCAGAAACCATAAAAAGTAAACTTTTAACAGGGAAATAAATTCTACTGTGAGGTTTTTTTTCTGCGTATACCATTCAGAGAGGTTTTTTTTTTTTTAAATCAATGCTCACTTAAATTTCTATGAGAAGTTATTCACAATGTCATATTAAAATCCTCTCTCTCTCTCTCCCTCACTCTCCCTTTCTCTCCCTCTCCCTCCTTGTCCGTATATGGAACAGCTGGCATCAGAGTGGAGCCACGTTTGCTCAAAAATGAATACATATAAGAAATATTAGTTGTCTTTTTTTGTCTTTTCCTTGCTGAGCACCTTTCTGTAAAGCTGATGAATCTTTCATCGGAGTGCTAGATTCAGCATTTTATAAAGTTCATTGTCAAATTTTCTAAAAGCCTTTCGATAGTTGGAGAAAAACTTTCGCAAGAAATTTGAATGAAAATTTATCAATAAGATATATTCGTAATCAACTTTATCATAAAGTTTAAAAAATTTTTTGAGATATTTATTTCGAAAATCACTACCGTAATCATAAGGAATTTCACGCTTAGGAAATTAATAAAATTGCATTCATTGCATTCATGTGCAAATCTTCGATTCGATAGGCCACAATGTGACAGCCTTCCGATGTGAGCGCAGCTGCTCGTCAGTGGTATTCGTTGCTTTAACCCTAAACGGCTCGCTCGTTGTGCTTGTCGGGCTCTTTTTTCCCCCACTTCACCTCTACTCAACTATTCAATGCATATATTGGAAGCTTCCACTAATCATTTATGTTTAACTGAAAATTATTATTTCTCATTTATTCATTTCTGCAATACTGTATTCTAGGGATTCTGAATCCTTTCTTCAACACCCTAACCCGAATCATTGGTTTTTTTTTTTTTGAAACCAACGTGGAACTTGGCTTGATTTCTGGTGATCACGTAGATGATTTTACTAATATGTGGTGCACAAATCGTATCTTCTCACGTCGATCGTTGTGGTGCGGTGGCGAAGATTACGTCCTTTATGAGGTGACCTAAATTAACTATATATACATTGACTCTATAATTTTGAGTATAATCCGCGAGTTACAAATCTTTCAAAAATTCTAGACAGTTTTGTTCGGCAAAGGTACCATCAAAGAAGGTCTTTGTTTCAGATCTTAAGTTATTCCTGAGTATCTCAAGGTGAGCTATGAACTAGATTAGGCTTTTTGCGTCATCTCACTCTTCTCCCCCCCCCCCCCCCTCTACCTACACCGCCCGCAGTCTTCTCTCGCGAAGTCTTGATGAGGTGAGGATATGTGGCATGAAATCAATATGGTCTCTGTAGAGCTTTATGTAAAGACGGAGCAAAGTACGAGTGTACCTCGCTGCTTATGACATTTCGCAAAAAATCCCTTGTCTTTATTTATGCTCCAAAAATTATCCCAAAAAAGGTCGCAAGCTCCTTTCCTCCCCCCCCCCCCCCAAAGAAAATATTATTGGTGGTAATTTCATGCGTCCTTCTACTATTGAATTACTGTACACTCCCAAATAATCGTTTCCTGTTTTGACAAATGGCATTATTTCAAATATTCGCCAAATGAGAAAAAAGCGGGGCATTTGTTTTTTTATTTTTATTTTTATTTTATTTTATTTTATTTTTTTTTATTTTTTTTTTTTTTTTTTTTTTTTTTGAAGAATGCCTCCTACAAAAATTTCTAGCTCATCTTAAGATTTCGATTTAGCCGAGTGAGAGTGAAAAGCTTTTTCAAAAAAAAAAAAAAATGTATATGCTGTGCTCATTCGTGACAGCCGCCATGACATACAACATCTCACTTTGAATAAATTATGCAAAATGCATCAAATTTTTGCAAACATTTCGCTATTGACGTCGTAACTGCGCTCTTTCAGAAACTAATCCACTCAAAATTTTTTCTTGCTGATCGATGTTTGCCGATGATGATGATTCCCATTTGTGAAATAAAATTTTTCATATTATTTTCACAGAAATTTTCGCATATTATCTTTCTTATGTTTATTTGAAGCCGATAGTTTTAAAGTTTGATGGAAAATTTTCTCTTATCTGTTCATATTTCTATGATAACAACTCATATTACCTTTACTTTTTTTTATTATTTGTCAATACTATTGAAGTGCTTTTACTCGTTATTTTCATCTAAAAGCGTATATATCGCAAGTATTTATATGAGGTTGATACTTTTCACAAAGTGACGAATCGATGACTCGTTAATCGATGGTGGCTCATGATCTCTTCTATCTCGTTCAGTATAGAAATTTTATTTATTTTAGAGCAGTGGAAGAGTTCTATCTACTACGAAGTTATGTTAGTCTCGTAATCTTTTTTTGCATAGACTATCAATTACTACGAAACTTAAAGAAGCAATTTGAATGAAAAGAAAAACATGGGAGATTTTTTTTTAAATCATAAACAATTTAATTGTTGAATAGGATCAGGTAGATAAATTAAATAATTGAAGAGATGGGGAAATTTCGAATTGATAATTGCAGGAAGATGTACAGATGGCACGTGCACTTCGTGACACAGGACAGGAACTTATTTCAACACAAGATGTGGAATTAGCTGGAAGTTTACTACCAAAATGCGATGAGCTTGCTCGAATGGCCGATGCGTTGACCGGTGCATTGGATAGGCGAAGTCAAGTTCTAACTCTTAGCAAAGATATGCACGAACAAATCGTTGCTGTAAGTTTTTGCAATTATTTTACATTTTTATGAAAAATTCTTCTAAAAATATCTTTCAATTATGCATTTTATTATTTTTATTATATTTATACAAACGGCTATCGAACTATTGCAGCTACAATTACTAAAAGTTGTATATAGCAGTAAATCTGTTGGGAGCTCAAGATGTTGTTGTAATTTACTGTGGAGTAGCGATGTTAAGATACAATATTCAGTTTATCTTATTTAATTGTCAAATGAGATGTGTACCCTCTCCGCTTTGGTGAATTATTTTCTGATACCCTCAGTGAAGTATGTTCATACACTAGTGGCATACATTTTATTGAATAAAGCGTCCATAATGTGATATCCCCTTCCCCCACACACCCACGCACTTTCCTCTATCCCTTCTTCCTCCATTTTTGCAACAGAAACCTAGCTCCTGGTCTGATTTCCGTTATCCTGGTCCTGCCTCTTTGAGCGGCCTTCAGATTGAAGGACCTTTTAGTGGTAAGTATTTGTTATTATCTTCTTCACTGAAATGGGCTATAACAAAGGGATGATGCATAAATTATGGAAGACTGTGCATGCTGAAAGAAGCTTAATGTTGCGAGAACTAACAATATGTTGAAGAGCCGCTCTTGGCAATCTTTGAACTAAACGCACCATCTGGTGTTTGTATATTGTTTGTGCATTATTGTCACAGCCTTTTTTTCCGCCATTGATTTGCCCTTTCATGCTTCATGTAATCCTTCATCGCTTTTATCTTTTAAGCCTAATGTGCACTCCATTGTGCACTTTTACGCCTTCCATACATTGTGGAAAAAATTATTCATATTCTTTGCGCATAAATTATGTGTTAATGATTGTGCTCATTGATATTTGAAGGCCGCATTTTTGACATTTCATTAGTGGCGATAACTGTTTGTGATTTATTTAGCTGTTTAAATAAACCATGAAGATATTCTTCGATTGAAAAATATTTGTGCAATTTTTTTTTCGTAGAAACTAATATTCTTTTGAATGTTTTAAATTTTTCTTCCTTTCTTCCTCTCCTATCTCTAGTCTATTCATCTTCCTATTTAGGCCGTCGGTTGTTCTGCTTGTTTAATAGGCAGTCGATGCGCTGATCGTTGTGCTTAAATTTTAATGCTCTCAGTGGTGCAAGATTTATTGTATTAGTCGCATTAATTGCAATTGCTTAATTTCTACTAACTAAGTGACCTTTTTGGATTTCATAGTTTCACATAATATTTCGATAAGAATCCTTCAACGAAGTCGAAGGATTTTTTTGAAGATTATTTTTTAAAAAAACATAATAGTTCAAAAAGTTTCTGTGTCGTTAATGTTGTCACATTCGTTTGCCTTAATTGGAACTCTTTGAAGTTTCCCTTCGGCGATTATTAAAGGCAGATAGTTGTAAATTTTATTTCACAACAGTTACATCCAATCTTTCTCTCCTCTCTATTTCTTTTCTCGTTGTTTTTCGTCGATTTTTTATCGCGATATTGAAGTGTTGTAGAATTATTTCATCAATATAATTATGGGTACTGCATTCATTGGCTAAATTTATTTATATAATTTTAACTATAAGAAATATGGCTTTAAAAAAAGGATACTACGGTGAAATATCTTTCTGAGCACTTTTATATACGATATATCAAGGATTTTCTTCTATTTTTTTTTTCAAATAATTTCAAAAATCTTTAGCAATATACACAATTATAGACTCGTTTAGGATCATCTCCAGTGAATATTAGTAAAGGTTTATACTGTTCTATTCCATAAGGTATAATGTAATAATTAATTTATTATGAATATTCATTAAATTGCTATGAATATTGAAGTGTTAAATTTTATCTTTAACAGCCTTACTTTTATTATAAATAACTTATGTCTTTCGAAAATTGATTTCTTCATTTGCATCGCAATGATAAAATCAACGAAGATTTTGAATAGTTTGACGTGGACAGCCGATTCAGCTGTCGCAGCAATCAGGCGTTGGCGCTGGACAGCTGCTATGCGTCGGTTGTCAATCGCTATTCTCATACGCCTAACCTTTTGCCGTCTGTTTGATGCTGGATTTCCGACTATGTCCCTAGGGCGTGATTCATTGTATATCATTCTTTTTACCTTTGCTGTCGTGATAGTGATATAGGTTGCTGCTGTCAGCTTGGTTGACAACAACTCTTTAGCCAATAGTTCAGTTGTTTCACTTATGAGCGGAGGTACTCTTAGAGGAGGATTGGGTTGAAGCAACAATAGCTCAATTCTTTTTGTTGTTATTCTCATTTGAGTTTCATATATTCTTCTAAGGAAAATATGTTTCATTTCTATCATCGATATCGTTTGTTTCAAAAAACGTGCTATGAATATAATTTCATAGTTTGCCTTAGACCATTACTTCCCGTAAGAGTGCTTTGTGTTGATGAAAAAATAGTGTTTTTCATTGATCCGAAAATAAGGATTGCTGAGCTTTATAGAAGTGCAATTTGAGGAGAATTTGTTCATCGTATTCATCTTTCTAGTACATTGCAGCCTATAAAGCAATAAGCTTTTTGCTTTAAAATTTACTAATATTTTTTAGGCAAGTAGAAAGTTCTCCAAGTCATACAATTAAATTTATTCCATAAATCTATGATGAAAGAAAAGTTTGGAAAATTATTTATTTTACTAGCAATATATGCTTTATTAGATATTTTAGCAATTTCTTTTTGTTATGCAAAAATAAATTATCTTTTGGAAAAGATTTATTGCTTGGTTCGATTTTGTTGAAAGGCCTGGTTGATGCGCTTTTGAATATCAGTGAGAAATATATTGCATATATAATAGCTTCAGTGGTTGTATGATATGACCGGTGGATTTGACGCTCGATAGTGGTTATAATAGAGGCTATAAACAGTGCTCATTTGAGATGGTTCAATTGTTTATGGATATTGTACCATATGTTAATATTGCAACGCCCAATAGACTTTCAATCTGTGAATTATCTTTGCAGTCCAAATTTTCTAGCGAACGGATATTTTGAATAGAGATTTTATGAACACGATTGAAACTCTCAAAAATATTTTGATGAAAACGATGAAATATCTTTGAGAGGAAATGAAATAACAAATACTTATGAATTTTTTGCGATGGTATTGAGAGAATTTGAATGACGACGCAATTGTAGAAAATGGTGATTCGAATTTTCTAAATTCTAATTGATCTGTTGGTATTTCAAACGATATTTCATTTGCTAAAGAGCCAGAAAAATTTCTACAACTCGAATCTAAACCATGTTTTTCCTTCTCTCTCTCCACTATTCCTCCCCTTGTCCCCTCCTCCCCCTACCCCCCCCCCCACCTGCATCTTTTTTATTGGTTATTTGTTTAGGGATGCATGCATGCCCTGATAAGGCAAAGGTATTATTTTCTAACTTAGAACATTCGTTAAAGCTATCTCCGACTGTCAGTGAAATGTTTGGAGCTTCCAAGATGAGGTGTTTTTTTGGCATACCGAGAGGAATAACACTACGTGGGGGGGGGGGGGGGTTCCCGACTTGAGGAAGGGAATTCTGTTTCTGAAACCTGATTTTGCGGGATTGGCCTGGGACTACCGAGGAAAAGTGCTTTTCTCCTTATGATGAAATAATTGACTTTAACATCCTATGGCGTGTTACAACTTCCTATTAGCGGAAACGTCGCTTTCTTAGGAACACCGTAAAATTTTTTCCTTACCTAATCCTTCTCAACTGATATGGAAATTGGCGCATTCACGCGCTCACACAAACATATTTTATGCAGAAGTGAATTAAAATGATATGACTGTGTATTGCGTATGCATTTCGATTGCATTCGATTTTAAATGCATTCATGACGATGAAATATTCATGACAACACTAATAATTCCTTGGTCGTGAAGTTGAAATGGGTGATGTTTCAAGTACATTCAATTTTGAATATATGAATTTCTTGCGTGTATACTAATAATTACACACGATATTCATCGTATTACGAGAGTATATGAGCTATAAGCCAATGATGTGCTTTGCAACGACCGGCAGCTGTCATTGACGTTTGAGGCAAATTATGTCAATTGTTTCGATGCGTCGTTTAACGAGGGACGATTAGGAGGGAGAATATTTTGCCCCTCTTTCATTGTTATTGCTCTTAGTTCCCCCTCCCTCTCCCCTATCCCACCCTGTTGTCATGCAAGCCTTACTGTCCAATGAGCGTGCTTAGTTATGAAATCGATTTACGCCGAATAAAATTTCGCCCTTTTTTTGCTGAAAGAGTATGGGAACAAGAGGCTGAATAAATTTAAGTTGTCTATGCATGGAATATAAGACTGTAACGCTTTTCATATAAGTGATAGCAAGTTTTTAAGTATGATCTTTGCACAAGTTTTTTTTTGGGAAGCATTACTGAAGTACCCCTCTCCCGTGAAGTACTCTTCCACCTCCTTCCCCTCATATCTTTATTCATTGATTGTCTTAGTTTTATCTTATCTTTCGATGAAGTCAAATTTTTAAATGTTTTCAATAGAGCGCTAATTGTTTGAATGTTGGTAAGCTTAGATACGCGGAAGTGCTAATTTGTTTATTCGGAAGAAATTTTCGAAGGAATTCAAACGACTGTTTGACTTACTTCTTTGATTTCGAAAAAAGGAATCCAATTTTGAAGGCATTTTTAATCGTTGATCAATTTTTTTGTAATTTTTGGATGCATTTCGAAACGCTCATAGCGCGAACTATTTTCATGCTTGTATTCTTTGTTTGCTATGCATTTATGAATTCGATAGCGAAAGTCATTTCTGCCTGAGTAACGTTTTTGAAATATGGGTGAGCAGTTTCTTTGATTTTCTAATGTTGTTTTTTCTTATCCTTCATTTCTTGTTCTTATTTGTTTTATTATCTGTTTCATCATATGTGGTTTCAAAATTTTCGTATAATTTCAGCTATTAATTTGCAGTGTAACGTGAAGCAAAAATGAGGTGGAGGAAAAGTCGATATGGCATTGGCAAAATTGCCTTTTATCTCTTTTATCTCCTATATTTATTCCATTCTCAAATAATTGAAAAAGAAAAGATATTCATATTATCCACTCCCAAATCTTATCTCTTTATTTACATACACTGTTATACTTTGTGAATAAACAGTACTACCCGTTTTTTTTTTAAATTAATTCGCTATTTGCGCACATTTCATTCGATTAGTTGATTTCCTGATGATACAGCACATTAGTCTACAATATATTCGTCTTGAACGACTAATACATTAACCATCGAAAATCAGCGATTCAATGTTCTTTCGCTGGCGGCAATCAACGTTTCGCTAATCCAGTTGGCCGATAAATCTAAATGAGCGATTATAGCGAAAACTTGATTTCTTTTTTTTTAAACAACATATTTGATGATATGCATACGAAATAGAAAGTAAAAGGGTCCTCAAAAAAAATCATTCCTCTGTTAATAAGTATTAAAAGCATTCCATTATGGAGCGTAATGAATCTCATGTTTAATAGCATCATTAAATCATTGCTGTTAACTATGGACGGAGGCTGTCAACTGCCTTCTAAATTAATAGTTGCTGATCAGGCGGAAAATGATATTTTTCGGTTCCCTGTAGTTGGCACGTTGCGGATCTTTGCCTTAATTCCACCAGGAAATGTTCTCATGCATCTGAAATTTGACTTGAAATTTTTTTTTCAGTAGAATATGGGAATTTTATTTAGTTTTTTTTCTTTTGAATCCCTCAAAATTTATTCAAATTATTTAAAGCTAATGAATGATGCGAGAAAGGATCATTGAAAAAAGCCCGATGTGTTTTTTTTTCATAATCGTTAAGAATAGCTGCAATTGTTTGTTCTGGCGTTGAGACTTATAACCTTCCAATAATTAATACTTTTTTTTTCGAAATTTTATCATCAACCCATCTCTTCATCTCATCAATCCTTTTATGATGTTTTTCGTATTTTTATATTTTAATGTTCTTTTTCCCAACAATTTTTGGTACATAAACTACCTATCAAGTTATACTGTAAGAAGTTGTTTGCCATGTGATGTTGATGGTTATTATAGGCGAACAAATGGTGCAAACGTGGTGTGGATCTTTTAACCGCTGTCCCACTTGATGTCTCACCGACGAGTGCGGCAGTTGCTTTGACTAGTATGGACGATTTCATCGCCGATGGCCAATGCTTAAAGGTTTATATTAAAGTTTTTATTTTTACATTTAAGTTTAATTCCATTTATTTATTTCAAATTATATGTTATGATTGTGCCAAATATCGTGCTTTGTAATTTCGGCATGAAATTGTTTTGTTTTAAATATTGCTCTTCATTATTCACTAACCATGCGTGATTACTCGGAATTTTTCGTGAAGAAAGAACTCTATCTTCATATAACATATTGTTGTTATCGAAGATGGGTACTAGCGTTTACTACCGGAAAAAGCTCATATGAGGGAAGGGGATTATAAGTGCAAGAAATCATTTGGAAACTCTTAAAATAGGTGGCATTGAACTTTTTCATAAAATTCGGATTCTATAGCCTCAGAATTTGGTACTTCCAAACTTTCAAATAGCCGGGATTTTGCTTCGCATCCCTTTCAATGAATGCCGAGAGCCATATTTTTGTCTTCATGCCTGAATTGCGGAGGGAATTTCCCCATGAAATCGGTTGTCCATGAAAAACATAGTGACTCCAATATGAGGCAATCGGATGGTTTTGCTTTGTGTTTAAAATCATCAACTTCAAAGCCGAACACACTTAATATATGATATTCTCCTCTATTTTCTATCATTATTTAGTTTCTTCGTCCAATATGAGGCAAATATCTTCAAAAAGTTGATCAGAAATCAGACGACGAAATATGATTGCATCAGTCAATCCCATGCTATAATTCTGGAAGATTTCCCAAGTAAGAATATTGCAGTAATAGGGCTTACATCGTAGTGTGGACGTGAACAGTACCTCATATTGTGCTAATGAATGCTTACAATTGTATTTGTTTATCCTTGTAGTTTAGGATTTACGTTTGGAAATTGTTGTAGCGATTCAGTGTAGGCAGATTTATTCCGCAAAAATTGAAGAATTTCCTGAGTTCTTGCTCATTCTTGTCTTTTTATTCGACTGTATTATCCTGGGAACTGTCATTTGATTTTTTTCAAGCATCGTTTCATTTCTAACTGATTTTCGTCTTTACAATATCATTGATAAAACTACAAAAATCTGAAATATTAGTCTCTTCCAAATTTATTATGGTCTAAATGATATTCTTTGATAGTCCTGTTATTGCCTCGTTCAAGTATTTTTGAGCGGCTTAAGGATTTTTGATCACCGATTTATCTTCAACTAGGAATTATTATTTGCGAACAATATAGTTGAAATTGATTAGTACAGCGTTTTGGCATTTCAATAATTGATGCTTTATTTTAAATTTTAGATACTTCAATGGGAACATCGAAGCTTTAGAGATCAAGAATCTGTGTTGTGATCATAGAAAGATATAATGTAAACCGCAAAGTACCTATATCAGTGCTATGGGCTCATCCTTCAATTAGTTGTTCATACCGTCCCTATTAGTTGCGAATATCTTACAAATTGTTATCCATAAAACGCTTTATGGTATCTCTCCTCGTAGATGATGAGCATACCCACAACGCTCTAAAACCCTCTACGTTTCCGATGTTCTTTTCAGTTGTTTATGACTTTTGTTTGGTTTAGATGAAATATTTATGCGTTTTTCATATATATCTCTATATTATGTCAAGTTGCTTTTTTTTAGTACTACCTTATTTCCTATTCACTAAAGAAATTTCTTTAATTGTAATCGAAATTTAATCAATGAGCATGTCGAGCTTAAAACTTTTTTTTTCTCAACTTTTATCTGATTTTCGATGCAGCTTGCACGTCGGAGAAAAAGAAAAAATTTTACACAACTCGTTATTCTTCTATCATTTTTTCTCGGGTCGTATTCTTTGAGTTCAGTAAATTCTACGAGAAACACTCAGAAAAATATCGTTGAAAGCGAAACAACGCTTGTAAAGATACGCATCCAGAGAAGAAAAAAAAAAGAAAAACCGACATCCGAACGCACAGGCTTCACTTTGCTAGCAATTTCACTTCTTGTTGTATTAGTCGATGAAGCACTCATCTTCGTGTTACTTTCGTTTCAAAACTATCCCTTAATCTGATCATTTCTGATGTTTGTCTGTACTTTTTTTTCTGTTTGTTTGTAAGTCTGAAACTTGCAACTTATTGCTCTTTTTCTTCAGTGAAAAAATATGCTCGCATGATCGGCTTACAATTGTGTTTTGCGTCGTTATGTTTTCCCCTCAGTTATAATATTGTTAAATGTTTTCGGGTCTTTGTTTGTATCAACTTTCTCCCTCCCTCCTCCACCCCCCCCCCCTTGCCCCACCTCTACTGCTGTCTCCTCGCTTCCAGCTTCTTCGCCTCGCTTCCCTCCCCCCATTAGCGATTAATCGCCCATAAGCTGAAGAGATTTCGTTTATTAACAGAATGTTGGCAATTTCATGGTAGTTACCGCATTCCTCAAGATCCACAAATGGTTTCTAATACGGCGAGAATTAGGGAAGGAGAGTAGGTTGAAGGATGGAAGGAAGAGGAGGTGGGAACAAAGCAGTGTTCACAGTGTCACTTAGTCGTTGGTGTTTCTTCGCCATTTTGCTTTGCAACGAGATAGTGCACGTCGAAACGCATACGAAGGGATGAGTGGGCAATAGTTTCTCAGCTGCCGATTTTATGTCATATTTTATGAAGATAGCATCCCTAATCTGCACATGTTATGGGTTCCAACTTCTAGCTAATGAAAGTACTGGGCGATCTTCAGTTTTAGAAGTTTCAGCGTTTTTTTTTTCACCAATTGCTTTTTTTATTTTATTGGTCATTTCTATTGGTCACTTGTTTATTTAACTGGTCATTTCCATTGGTCATTCTGCTGAAGTATTCGTAACTGAAGATAGATTGTAAATTTTATGCATCAAATACTAAATGCAACCGAGTGTTTTTCAATATTCACTCGCTTTGAAAAAAATCGATTGATGAGGCGTAATTTTGTGTTTCAAATATCTTTATGTTCTCTTTTCAATGATCTGATCGATTTTACTGTTGTTTTCTTTTTTTTGCAGTTGGATGCATTGAGTCAATCACCCACTATGAACAATCTAATACTTCTGACTACAACCGAGACCTCGACGCTTCTAGCACAGGTGAGCACTTTACCTGTAGAAATTTATTAACAAAAATGGCAAATTATTCACTGTTTTCAAAATTGTTTATTCAATTTTAGTTGTGTAATGAAAATTTGTCTTTAAAAAATGCATCTTCTGCATTGTTATGGAGAGGAGAAAGTGGCTTTCGTATTAAGTTCTCAATAATAAATATTCGTAAATTTTTTAGACCCTTGAAAGACTTCCGGTTTTTCATATCTGTTGGGAACAACCTCTCTTTAATGCATTAATTAATTCTATCTTTAATGTGTTAGGTTAATAATAAATTAATTCCGGTTTAATTCTGCAATCAAATTAAATAATCTTCTAAGCACTGTATTTTGAGAAACGGTGTATTTTTGTGGTTTGTAAGCCTAATAAGCCTAGAAATGATGTAATCTGTAGCAAGCCTTGAAATGGCATAGGACACAGTTGTTGTTTGTTGTACATTATATGTATGTTTTTTCTGTGGCAAAATATGCTGTAGTTTATATAGGCTTCCTCGTGGGTGGATCTTCCCCCGTTGTATAATAATCAGGCTTATAGAATATGGTTTTGCAAAAATTGACCTAACGATCTTTGCTTATTACACATCCATTAAATCACTCAGTCCTTGGTTCCATGCATCCTCTTTTCTGCATATCGTTCTTATAAGAACTTGTAAACTCACAAACTTGCACTAGCTTACTGGTGTTCATGGGCATACAGATAAAGGAATACGATATTTGTTTGTAAATGATCACAGTAACTTACTATTTACCATACGCGTAAAATATTTCCACAAAAAACCTTTATGGAGAGTGACCTATTTTTATGGAAAATAATATGATATATCCGTGTCACATTGCTTTCCATAGCATTTTTTCAATTCACTTTTGTTGTTAAGGTGTAATAAACTGTGATATATCACCTTTAATAAAGGTGAGCAATCTTTGAGGCAACCAACAAGCAATTATTTGTGATAGGTGATTATGAGCGATGCCATATTTCTAATAATTATCTTTCTTCGTTTCTCCCATACAACCGATCATCGAACACAACAAGTTTCGCACATCTATCATTGGTCTTTTATCGACTCACAAAGGATTGCATTCCATTAACAATATATTGATTATATGAAATAGAGCAAATAAATATACTAGGCGATCGTTCGTAAATTTAATTATGATTCATGTCGATATTGTTATGCAGGAATATTTTTCGTTTTTTTTTTTTATACAGTAGGATGAAATATTTAAGATACTGTCTTTATTAATGAAAATTTCGAATAGTTTTATAAATTAAGAGATAAAATAGAGAAATGAGCGTTCATATTGAAGTATTCCGAGTAATTTATTATTGTGTAGAAGTGGGATTGCTTTCAAATATTCTGAGCTGAATTGAATATTGAAAAAGGGAATTTTTTTTCAGCTATTATGAATCTGGAACTTAATATTGCTAGGGAGGTTGTTGCCTTCAATTATTCTATATCTGAATTTAGCATTATAGAGAAACGGGGACGGGGTTTTGTGTTTGAAGCATTTTGAGGTGGAACTTAATAATACCGCAAGGGGTTTTCTTCAACTTCATTTTTTCCGGGCAAAGTTGTCTTTAAATGTTCAGTATTTAAACGTAGTATTATCAGACGCTAAAAAATTATTGAGCTGAGCATATTAGCGAGATTATGCCTCATGAAAAGTTTAGTGAGCCCCAAGTTTCTTTTTGGTATTGCAAAGTGGAAATCTCTGGTTTTCTGTCCCTACCCCCCCCCCCCCTCCCTCTTGTGTTCGTCTCCCCCGCTTAATCATCCATTGATTATGCAGGTGGTGGTTACGTTTATTTAACTGAAACAATGTTATTTTATTATGATATATTCATTTTTTTTTCATCAAGTGTCATTTTGTTACAACGAAAAACCTCGAAGTTTTCCCTTTTCCTTGTTTTGTTCTCTCTTCACTTGCGAAGAAAAAGTCACCTTTGCAATCGACTATCGTTGATTTGACCGTGTGACGTTCACTGGTTCATCTCAGTTTCATCTCAATCTCTCAACGATGTACATCTTCGATTTCAAAAAATTAATGCCCTCTTTATAGATTTAGGACAGAGAACTAGAAAGACCTCTTTTTATTTCTCGTATAAACCTTTTTTTTTTCTAATCTGATCGACAAATTGTCAGTTTCATTCGGTCGATTTAACCAGTTGGCTGTTTGATTACGACTTCATTTGGCGACATTTTTGAATCATATATTGACCGTATTCTCATTTAGTCACCACTTTGTTTTAAAAAGTTTGCGCTAATGTTTCAAAAAGTTCCTCGGCATCATTCGCTGTTTCAATTTGTAAACAACAACTAATAAATTGGGGATTATCCCCTTATATATCGGATTTTGTTTTTTTTTTTTGAAGAATTCTCCTATATAAGAGTGTAATCATTCTGAGGGAATATTATTGCCTAATTATTTACCAAATGATCCTATTCTTAGCTCTCTTAGTTGTATTTCCTTGTGTTGCTATAAGATTGTTCGAGTTTAATTTTACGAGGAGAAGTTCGCTTCAATACGGTCGTTTTTATTAGTAAGTTATTTTGAGCTTGCTAATGAACGAAATTTATGTATCGTCTACTTTTCGAGAAAAAATTAGTGCATCAATTTTTATTGCAGATATGCAAATTCTCAATATTGGATTTGGAAACGTAAGCGGAAACTCTATCAAAAAAAAAGAAAGATGGGGCTCTTTGTGTCATGGTACTGCTTGCTGTAAATTTTTCGTATGCTGCCAAATTACTGTTGTATTCGAATTAAGTTTCCTTGCTTCTATTCAGGAAAAATATCATGGAGTTTTTAAAGGATGCCGCCCGAGTTTTGGTGGAATATTTGATGGAATTCCGAGCGCTGTTTGATGTGGTCATTTATGATCAGTGATTAACTTTTTCAGCGATTCATAACAGATTTCTCAATTCGGGAGCTAAATCTTAGGAAAGAAGCGATGCGGCTAATAGATTAAGGTATAGATCGGCAAGCAATCCTGCTTGGGTCGTTCTCTGTTTTTTTTTCGACTTCATTCAGATTGCAATTTGCGCATTTTTGTATGAGTGCTAATATATTACAGTTGCCGTGAATCGTCACCGCTTTTAAAATATTGCTGTTATAAGTTCACATATGCAAGCAGTATGAAGCGAGTCTTTATCCGCAGAGATTATTTGAAGGAATTACTCAGTAAGATTGAATACTATAAGACTTACTAAAAGCAAAAAGACGTAAATGTTTTTTTACTTCTGTTGAAGATGCTCGGAATATGATTGGATTAGTTGATACGATCGTTAACTAGGATCCGTTAGATTCATCGCTTCACGTTGTTGTGTGAAAAAAAAATTCAATTACATCAATGAACTTGAAAATTTACGGCGGTTTTATTGTTTCGCTAGTTGTGCGCAATAAATTTCTCCTACTAATTGATGGAATTCGAATTTCGCAGAAAACCGACAAAACCGTTTGTAAAAATGGCTGTGGATGTGAAGCGTATATATATATATATATATATATATATATATATATATATATATATATATATATATATATATATATATATATATATATATATATATATATATGTATGCGCCATTTTTTTCAAACAAACTAGGAAAGAAGGCTTATGTTTGCTGCATTCAGCGTTTTTTTTCGTTAATGAAGGAATATCATAATGAAATTTTATTCTCTAACCCTCAAATACTCTAATATTCATGTTGCAATATTTATAAAAAGCTTGCCATCGAGTTTTTTTCACTTTCATCGCTTCATTGAATGGCATCCCCTCGCTTTGAATTTCGAATGGAGATTTTCTTGGTTGATCTTAGAAGCGAAATCAATTAACTTTGCAAAAAGTGATCTATTTTAATTGTTTCTTCTCGGCTTTATCCAACGAGAAATTCATTCATTGGTTTTGTATTTTTGGGAAAATCGGTGAAAAATATATTCATTTTTCGGGCCACTGTCATAAAAATGTTTAAAAAAGACTAATATATGGGAAGGAATAATGGAGCGGAGGGAAACCACTTGCTGAAGAGGTGTTACCATTCTAAAATTATAGATGGGATATATTGCAAAGAGCGCAGAACCGAAAATAGGATGAAAAAGCGTTAAGAGCATTTTTGTTTGTTTTTTTTTTCATTAATCAGCCAAATTGACTACGGTCATTATGAGGGAAAAATTCATGTGCGTGAATTTTTCGTACTAGCTATTCAGAAAGTTTAGAGAAGTTCCTGAACAAAAAAAAACAGTAATAATTTAGTGAATATAGTAGAAAAGTGATGAGAATCTCCTTTATCAATAAGCGAACATTTGCTAAAAATAATTTCTCATTTTACAGTTCTATAAAGAAGGGAATTTTCATCGTTTGCTAACAAAACGTATCATAACAGCCGTATTAAAATGAATGCGATAGATGGATATTGTTGAGTTGAATTTATGCAAATAGCGCCGCATATATATTTCACGTCTCATTGATTCTCTTATATAGGCGTTTCCGTATTGCGGCAAGTTGAATACGTTGTGCTTTTCGGATTGGTTTCCTTTTGTGGCCATCGGTTAAAACTCTCTAATTGCTTTAGCACCTACGATTCTCCTATAGTCTCCTTCAAATTTAAATGTTTTTTCCTACTGATTTGGGCGTATATTTGTTTTTTTTTATTGGTGCGTAATGAATTTTGATTACTGCATAGTACTGCTAAGGTAATCGGTTATTAAACAGAATTTTTGTTTAACTCATTAACTGGACTGGTACATTTAGTGAGTGACCGATAAGGGAGGACGAAGTAGATGAGCGACTGATAGGGGGAGAAAGAAGTAGGTAAGTGAGCTATAGCGAAGACGATGAAAGAGGTGAATAACGGGTTGGCAAATTATCCATTTGAATGCGCAAATGCATTTGCATAAAATTTAACGTCGTTCATAAACCGATCTTCAAGAAGAACGGGTTTACATGTTGCACTTACTGTTGATTGAACAAGCGTCCACATAAATATCACATTTTTCTGGTTAAACCCCATTGGAAAAATGTAAACTTAATTGGTCTGTCAATTAAATGAACAGACTAACAAGTCGCCCATTAGCTCTTTTCGTAAAGTATATGCGCCTTTAAGAGAGCGTTGCTTAATCCGACGATTTGAAAGCTTCCATCTCTCATTCGGAAATGAGTGAGAGGGAACTCGAGAAGCGCAATGCTCGGTGGTCCATCATGGAAAAGTCGTGTGAATAGGAGATAGGTGGCTGTAATACTGTGAACCATCACCGAAACGTGAGTAGGAGATAGGAATTGAGGATGTGTGGCTGTGATACTATCATATTTCTCGTAAATAAGACTATAATGATTTTGCACCCATTTCAACCTCCCCAGGGAACTCTACACTCTACTTTATTTGTCAAAAGTTCATTTTGAAAGATATAACCTGCCGGTTCTACTCAATTCAATAAACTTCGTTTTGTGAGTTGAAAAATTAGGCAGCTCAAGTCGAGTATAAAGTCTCGTCGGGAATCCGATCATATTGAAGTTGTAAAAAAAAAATCATAACTTTCTTCCTTTCCTTTACTTAAATAATCGGAAGTCTATAAGTTAATCAAAGTTTTATAATATTTTATTGTAATTTTGCGTATTTTTCTTGATTCATCCTAAATATAAGCACTCATAAAGCATTAATTAGAAAATCGAAAGGAAAACAAGAAAAAAATCCACTAATAGTCAAATGCTAACATTTAATTAAAGCTTCATATACTTTGCTCAGAAATAGAAAATAGAAGTTTTTCTTTTGCGCCTATTCATACGATTGCTAAAACACGCATCGTCTACATACTACTAGTTGAGCAGTTTTATCTCTATTTCATTGTGGTTTGTTTTTTTTTTTAAATTAGTGTGGCCTCTGCATAACCTGATAATTCACGTATAATTATTAGGGGATACAATGATTGAAAATTTTCTTGCAATATTTGTGAGTGATAATTGTGTTGAAGTTTTATTCGTTTTTCCGCCATTCATTTTCACATATTGCTGCTTAGAAAGTGCATCATTTTCGTCGTTTAATTATACAATGCACATGCTTATTATCACGTGTATACGCGTTTCTTGTGTATGAACGAATCTCTCCTGCACCAGTTACTAGTATTCTGTGACAGTTTTGGCGAGCTAATTTTGGCAACTTCGTCCTTGTGCGTAGATAACTGAGCGCCTTTATCCGTGCGACTGGAACCCGCAGCCTGAAATTAGAAATCTGATCGGGGAGGGGGCTGGAGATGGAAATGTCCTCAATAGTTATCTTCGATATTTTTATACAATAATTTTCTAAGTCATCTCGTACGTTGATCAATGAACTTTCAAAGAAGTTGTAGATATTTAAGATGGAAAAAATGCGCACTTTGCATTGAACACTATTTGTTTATGTTATAACGGTCGAGTTGTTAGGGAAGCAATCTTTTATGAACGAAACATATGAGCCATTGAATCAATAAACTTATGGAAACATTATTTCATATATTTATCATTTATTGGCATTTTTAGGAAATTAATTAGGTTGATGAATGGAATGCAGAAGTGTATGTCATGATGGCTCGATTTAAGAAATGTATACTGATATTCTTCTCGATTTATTCCTGGAAACGTAAACAAGAAAGTAGTAAAAGCTGAGGTTCCTTCTCTCGGTGATGAAAATTCGATTCGTTTTGAATTGGATCGTCGATGGAATTTTGCTACTTGTTGGATGGGAGGGGATATGTGAGTTAATGAGATCACTACCCCGAAAAAGAACAGAATTACGAGACGTTGGAGAATAACACTAAATGCCGTTGCAATGATGCGCACCATTAATCACACTTGTTTGATGCCCGATCGATCGTTGCTATTTTTTTAATGCAGATTGACCGCTAACCTCGATACTGTACAAATTGTAGTGATGATTTTTCTTGTTTTTTTTTTCTTCGTTTAAGATTACAGATTTTGAAAGCGAAAATAAGAGGGAAAGCATTCGCTGCTGAAATATTTCCTATCTCATTTGTCGACCTAAGATGGCCTTGTTGATATCAATATTAGGTTTCGCTTATAGCAACATTTTTTATGAAACGAAAGGGGCTGCTCTTAATTATGTGCAGTTTAAGTGCAATAAGTCTAGGCATACTAGATAATGGTGCTATTCCTGGGCAATTCTGAATCATTCTTAGAAAGGGGTGGGGAATTTAGGGTTGGGAGATGAATGAATTGAGCCTGAGATGAGGAATCTGGTGTTGGAAGGTGAACGAATTGAGCCTGTTACTCCTCATTTGTAGCCATATCCTTATATTGACCTTGACTAGTATGGAAAGGTCTTAAGAGGCTGCGGTAGTCAGTGGGAATCAGATGGTGAGAATTGAGCATCGCTTTGTCGTTTCCGATTTGCTATTGGCTGATATTTTTTAGCGTTCGAATAAGGACGGCGCCGAGAAATTTTTCAGCTACGCATGAAGCATTTCTAGCCACTGTTACCAATGTTGTCATGTTGATTTTTTTTTTCGCTAAACTATTGCAGTTTAATTGTGTATTAGAAGATTTTCAATTCTCTGATATATAATTATTTATCTGTCTAAACCTCATTTTGGTAAATTTTTGTTGGGACTGCGGTTAAACTCGAATATTAGTGTCATTTGCTAGAAGCCCATAAACCTCACGTTGGTAAACTTTCATTGAGGCTACGTTTAAACTCGAATATTATTGTCACTTGATGTAAATCTATAAACCACACATTGTAAATTTTCATTAAGAATATGATTGAACTTGAATAGTATTGTCGTTTGATGTGTTGTTTTTGAGAATTACCTCAGCAAATCGCCAACGCTACTCCTCATCATTTTATTTGTTTTTTATTTTTTGAATAGATGCAGTTGGCTTTGAAATGAATTAATACCATCTGGTAGATATCGTCTTAAACGACTCATTCATGCTCCATAAGTGCTTTTATTTTTAAGGGCTTATTAGGTTATTCTGATCTGAGATCTGAGACGATGGAAATTGATTTTCTTTCTCCAATAAAATGCTAAGCGGTTGGCAACTAGACTGGATTACTTCTTTGAAGAAAGAATTCTATAAGGATGTGTTCACGCATCTTCGCCACAATAGAAAATCATAAATCTTGGCATTGAGCACACTCTGTTGCGTATCGGGTGGAGTGCATGGAAATGTGTTATAAGACTTGAGATTGATAGTTGAAATTGAGGCATTCTCGTGATCATTCATTGTAACATTTGAACTTAGCAGTTTTAGAAGCAGTCTTTAGTCTTCAAGCAATGATGTTGAAATATGCTAAAGATGCAAATTATGTAATTAATTGTGAAGGAAGAGAAAAAATGAGGAAAAAAATCGGGAAAATAATTTAGGTTGCTGAAAGGATTGATGATATTCGACGTATGAGCGCTGCGCGTCGAGATGCGCTTCAAAAATTGGCAGGACGCGAGAATCGCAAGCCACCAGTGCAGGTTGTAAGCCCCGAAAAACTACAACGTCGATCGTCTAGCTCATCAAACGCATCACCGGCTAAGGTTCGCATTTTCCCGCTTGGTTTTCAGCATTTTTACGCAGGTTTTCCAGCTTATTTTGCGGATTCACTTCATAGTGAACACGTTGTGTCTATAGATATGTGTACTTTTTCATACGTCTGCATCTATCTCTCCATCTGAAGTTTCTCCTCAGAACTGTTGTTTTTATAAATTCGATTGGTAAACCGCTGAAACTAAGAATCGAAAGGTGGTAGTTGATAGAATAACGTCCTATACAATTTTCCACATTGATCTATTGGCTTCAAAAGAAATTATAAACGCTGAACAATGGAAAAAAAATTACATACGTTTTACAAGGCTACGTCTTTGTTTTGCTCAGTGCAGTTTGAATAGAAGGAAATTTTTGTGGAAGGAATTTGCACGATCGGTGAGATGAAATAATGTGTGGTGGTATTATTTTGATTTTTTGTTTACTTTTTGGTATTCAATGAAAGTGGTTGCTGAACTCGTGGTGATGATGGTGGTGGTGGTGGGGGGAGGGGGGGGGGGGAGGAAGGGGTGCGACGCGCGTGTCATGGCAACCTTTTTGTAGGCTTCTTGTTTTATTGGTCGAGCATTTTTTTTCATCTAAAATTTGCATAGAAACCAAACAGTCAAGGAGATTGGCATAATTATAGCTGATGCATTCACTACTATTAAAGAATTTTTGCTAGTGAGTTCCGTTCATGCTTCCTTAGTCGGTGTGTACTCAAGTCACCGTTTGTTGCTCATTTTTAGGTGTCTAGTTAATCTCATCATCTGGTGCTTTGGAACATTCTTGTCTGGTCTTCATCTCCTCTTCCACTTCATCTACCCTTTTCAGAAAGAGGTTTAAGGGAGGGGAGGGGTGTGAATATGTCAATTGTATAAAAACATGTGATCCTTTATCTTGCATATTCCGATGCATCTTTGCCCACTAGGCAATAGTTTGCTTACTAGGCAATAGTTTTTTTTTTAAAGAACCAAAATAATTTATGAATTTTCACTAAGATACTGCTTCCTTCCCTTTTGACAAACAAATTTTCAATTGCATTTATGATATGCAAATCAATTGGATTAACAGTTAAAGAAGGCTTCTTCAATTATGCTCAATGGTTCATATCTCGAGAAGAGGGCTAAATAGTATTGAAAACATTTCGGCGCCGTTTATTTTGATGCGCTTTCAAAAACATCTTTATTCGATATGCTCGATTAAGTTTTTAAGTTCGATATGCTCGATATGCTCAATATGCGCGATGTGCATCATCGTTAAAATCGAATAGGCGCATTCATTTGTTTGCTCTTAAAAACACTTATTAACAGAATCGCTTGTTTACTTCATTAATTGAGAGTTCAAATGCGAACTTGAAAAGACATACAATATTAGACGAATAAATAAATTAGCGTTATTATTTGTAAGTTATTCATTGTATATGAAATACAATATTATATCTAAGCTTATATTTGCATATTAATAGATAAATTAAGGTTTTTTTTTCTAACATCGATGATACTGCCTTATGAAATCCGTTGTTTCTTCCATTATTTGCATAATTATATGAATATTATGTCTTCCATCTAGTAAGATTTAATTAAGTGAAATATATCTCTCATTTAAACCAACAACAATATTTTTCCTTTTTCTAAACTACGTCTTCTTGTTGCTATAGATTCCATCTACATTGATTGAAATATTGATTGAGTATTGAATATTGAATAAAATCACTGATTGAAATTTCGAATGTTTATATTTTTTTTTCTCGTGAAATCAAGCCTGATTTTCCCTGAATCATACATCTAATGAGTTTATGCGCTTTTTTTAAATTTCCTTATAGAAGTGGATTATGATGATCTCGTGTTTACGCGTATTTCTATGTGTCTATCTGCCGTCTGCTCGGCTATTTGAATTTAAGAAAATTATTGAGACTAAATTTGCGGCATTTAATAGGCACTTCATAAATCAGAGCAAGACCTTCACTATTTTCCGTGTTGATTCAACGCTAAAAGGTTAAATCTTTTAATTTAGAGATGAGAAAAAATTGGAAGCATTCTACACTGATTTATATATATATATGGCCGAACAAAGACATCATTTCTGGAGATTTTGCATGAATGACCGAACTTTGTTAATTAATGCATAGAGACATTATTTTGCATGTTTATTATTTAATGGTAATTTATGAAACCGGTTGGTCATTTGAATAAAATACGGAAATTTGTCTCATATCAGATGCATTCACCTGATCCACTTATTGAAAGTTTTAGTTGTCCTTATATTTTTGAAGCTTTTTCTTTCTTTTATAATTAAATGCTGCTATCTTCCTTGTTTCTTAGAAGAAAAGCTCGACTAAGCTTTCAGAATTTTTTTTTTCATTCCCTTCACTATCACTATTTTCTCTGCTTAATTCAAAATGAACGTAAAATACATTTTTTAGATTCTGTCGGACTTTATCTGTCTTTAAAAAAAAACTGCGAGAAAAATGCCAATTTTCATCATATAGCGCATCCAATATGTCATTAATATTTGATTGGAGGTGTGTATTTCATGTCTGTCATATGTATTTATTCTCTCAATTTTCTTTCGCTTTCTAACGACTATAGTAGTGGGTTAGCTTTGTTAGTCGGTTGCTTATAGTAACGGAAGATTATCGTCGTTTCATTCGATAGCCTGGTTACGCCTATTGGCCTACTTGCCAAACAGGCAACAAATTACTTTCATCTCGTCGGCAATAGGGTGGTCATATTTTGCGGTTTCGTCGATTAGGTGCTTGAGTTCATGACGTCGTGGGTGTCGTCGGTGTGTCGGTTGGGTTCTTGGACGATATTGGAAGTACGGCAGGTCGGTTGCTAGACGGCTGAACGGGCAAACTTTTCTTTCTAAGCGGCATACAACTTAATAGCAGACTGGCGATACCTCAGATGTCATTGTTGGAGAAGGATGGGCTATGGAGTATTTTCAACGAGAATATTCTTCGGGTACGCTGAACTCTGCGAATGCGATAAGATCATTACGCTTGCAATGTGTCGTTTGTCCCGTTATTGAGAGGGCCGCCCAGCGACATTTACACGCATTCCGCTCATCACGAACGATTGAAAGGACTGTGTTGAAATATCATCCCATCTTGCGCACTTGCCCTGAACAGGCACTCGTTCTTCAAATGTGGAACGCCTCAGTCTATTTCCTGGCCGAGAAGTTCTAGTCCAGCTTACCGATTGCAAGTCTTACGGTCTTTCTATCAGAAAATTATGAAGGTCTTCACGAAACTATTCATCCCAGTGAGTGAAGGATCTTTTCGTTGGCAGATGTCTGCTGTTCTATCCTGAATCTTGTACACGTATTCAGGATGCACCAAGAATCCCTTAGGGCTTTCATCTGCGTCAAGCAGTTGGATACCGGAATACATATCAGCATTATTAATTGCCACTGATAATTAAGTGGCTATCATCTTATCAAGTGTTGATGTTTTCTTGATACGATTCCACTGACATCGAATATTCCATATAATTTTGTGATTTTTATGGGCACTCTTTGCGTCTCTTGTAATAAATCCTCTTGATTTATTTATAATTTGCTGTAATAGACGACGACAAGAAGTGATCCCTCGGCATGAATGGTTCATTTAAATTAAGAATTCTGAAGAGGCATCTATCGAATTTGTCGATTCGTGCGAAACGTCGTCGTCTTGTTTCCAATATTTCAACATCGCTCGAGAATATTTTTCTACCATTTCTTCATCTAGATTCCATAAAAAGTACAAAAAACATCGATAATATCGCCTATGATATGGTTCGTTTCATTTTTTTTTCAATACTTATATTCCTCGATTTCTCATATTCTTCCTCTCTTTTCTAAATCAAAATTTCATATTATCATGGAAATGCGTAAAATTTCATGGAGGCATGAAATAGGTTTCCTTAAATCGGCACTCAATCCTCCATCGAATATCTTTCTATCTGTTATACTTTTGCCCATTCATCTAGTGATTCCTAAAGGAATTAATGTGAACGATAGCGATATTTGATTATTTGAAATTCTGAAGTTTGTTCGATGATTTTTTTTTCCAACGATATTCAAAAAATCACACATTGTAGAGGGTAGCGGAAAGTTTTGTACCATCCTTTTATTTCTCATACATGAAAATGTTTGTTAGTATTACCGTTAAAAACTTGTAAAGGTAGCCAAAATATGCTTATGGCAGATATATTTAGAGACGTGGCATGTTTCGTCCCATATGGAAGATTTCGAGGGCATTTAGTTGATTTTTATTATAATCTATTTGCTTATTTATGTGGTTGACAATGGTTAAATTTATTATCCATAGCGAACATTTGATTACATTTGTTCTATTCATTTATACCTCTTCTCCTCTTTTGTTTTTATTTTTGCTTTTATTTATATCATAATGTCCTGTTCGTTTTCCTTTCATCATTTCTCTTTATCATCCATTTTTCGTTATTATTCGTATTTGACCTTTGACTTTGCAATATTTCTTCACTCGTCATTACTCTTCATCTTTCTTGTTTTGCTTAGCGTGAGATTTTTTTGTGTGGACTCTTTTTACCTGCCTTTCATTATAATCATCCACATCCTTCACAATCTTTGTACATCGTTTTATGAAGGTGCTGCCTTTATCAAAATAGACTACTTCGTTGGGGAATATCGACATTTCGTCTTTCATGTGCTGTAATAATTTTTTACAGTAAAAAAATGCAAGGAAATTTGCATATATATATATATATATATATATATATATATATATATATATATATATATATATATATATATATATATATATATATATATATATATATATATGGTTATAATATAGTAACTTTGCTTCTAAATTCTACGAGGAATTCTGTTGACGCGAATCGAACCACCGTCAGTTGCACCAAATCAAGGTCAAGTAGCGTTGTAACACCTATCAAATTGCTCTGTTATTTCAACCAGCTGATTGAGATGATTTTATTGTGCTATGACATTGTCACCGATTTTCATCTGTTGAAACCGTTATAGATCAATAGTTCGTACTCATAAACATATTGTTGTGGGATGCAATAGACGTTGATCAGTCAGTTGTTGTGGGAGAAATTGATCACTTCGTTGGAGCTAATGGTGCATTCATTTTAAACAACGTACCCGTCACTTGTCATGCTAAGTGGAAATGTCTACTTTGGAGGTTTTTTTTTGCTCTTTTTTGTTGCGTTTTTTTTTGAAAGTTTTAAATTGTAAATCTCTACAAGCATCTATCTAATTTATCTAAAAGCAGAGTTTGTCTGTGTATGTCTGTCGATTTTTTAATAATTCTAGGCGGAGGGAGGAGCGGAGACAAATGAATCTGGAATTGCAATTGTTGGTAGGCATAATTTGTGTCATAGGATAGATGATCTTCTATATACCATAATTCATGCCTTTATATCAATTCCGATCAAAGCTACAGTTATTTGAATGGGAAGAAATTGTGCGCATTTTGTATCGATTGGTTCTGCTTGCAATAAAAACGAAACTTTTGTTGAAAGTCGATGCGTGTGATCGAATTAATATGATGGCATTATTTTGCATATTTATTATTTGCCGTCAGCATATGAAGTTTATTGATCAAATGAACGGAATGGAAAAGCTGTTGTTCAAAGTGTTTTTCCGCTTCTTTTTGTAATGATTAGTTTATAAAGAAGTGCCTTTAGCGGCAGATGCTTTGAAGGTCGATTATTATGTTTTAAATTTTTTTTTTTTGCTTTGAAAAATGTCGAAAATTTTTCAACGATTTAAATAAATTCATCATTCAATTTGTCCCAAGTATGCATCCGAATGGAATGTAGTTGATTATTCTGCCATTTACCTATAAATTACCTCATGGGCAAATGCTTTTGGTAAATTTTTCTGTATTTCTAGGTCAAAAAAAAAAGATTGGGAAATGCTTAACTTCATTCTCGTCTTCAATGTGGTAGTACTTAGCGCACCAAGACGATTTACTCGGAGTCTTAGCAAATTACAATTTAAGAGGGATATTTAGGTGTAAAACAGTGCGTAAGAGATATTTTTGTATCACAAAGCGATAATTTTTTTGAAGCAGAAAGCAAAGAATGCATCGTTTGCGAAGAAGACACTAGCTGACTATGTATATATACCAAATATAAGACCGTACATCATAACTGTAAGGCCTGGTGGTATATGTGGAAGGTTCTGAGTTTATAGTAGAAATTTTTACCTGTTCTGCGACGAGAACCTAATTATGCTGTACAGCTATTTAAAGATTATTGTCTTGTTGGTTTATCTTACTGGTTAATTAGAAGAGTGCAGTTAATGTTTAATTGGTATTAAATTTATTGAATGGTGAGAGGATGCCGAAAGGCTTCCGTTCGTTTGGGCTTTGCTGTCTCGATATTCTTCGAACACGATATATACGAATAAAAACTGAATCGTACGGTTTTGATTAGCTATACGTCAATTTTCTATGCCTATTGATTTAGGTTGTAAGCACCTAGGCTCTGTGCAAGGTTATATTAGTTGTTTCTATAAAGTCGGCTTACATCTTCTAATGTTTGTGGTTCGGTTTACTTATTTACTGATTATACTTTTTTGAAAGTTATTTGGGACAGATATTTTACCAAGAGATTATTGCTTAATCTTCTATTCTTCAAGACGAATTAAAGTGTTCTTCAATTATCGTTGCATTCGTTTTATGCTTTTTTTGTAGACAATGTTGTTTATGGAAACACATCTGGCGCCAGACGGCTGATATCTATCATGTTCGTTTCTATAACGCATCAAACGTCATTCATTTCGAGTGAATATAATCCGGAATGAAATTGGCTCACGCATGTGATTCGTAAATTTATTCTCCCTTTGCACATTCATTCGTAGGAACGGTAGGCAGGTGGGGTGAGTCGCCGATGAGCTCAAAGCTTTTGAATCAATGATCTTTGCTCTAAACTTAAAAATTCGCTCCCATGCACTTTTGCAAATTTGCTTTAGAAAAGCGCATTATTGCGGCGTTATGTCTGTGCATGTATTTGCATATTTGTCGATCTGTCACTTTGATAGAAACTATCGAACTAGAGTTACTGCATTTCATACGTATGGTGGTTTTTTTTCTCTCTCTCTCTCTCTGTCGGTAATCATATTATACTGCGCTATTTTAGAGCTTAAAAAAATTGAGATGGAGAAATACAGTGAGATGTAAATTGTTAGTAACTGAGAGAGGTTGTTGAAGAGTTGATGTGAACGCAAAAGTGCTATCGTGCCAGCTGCTGTGGCACGCTTCTTCTCTTGTATGCCAACTGTGAGCGGGATTTTGCCCCAAATAGTATGTAACAACTGTACAAGTGATCACCCGATCGATACTCCACCAAATTTGCGAATTTCTTCTCTAGAGGGATGATTAGTCTATCGATGGCTGAAGTTTTTTGTAAAAGATGCAAATTCGACTAACAACTCAACTGTAAGCGGTCGTTGTGGTTGGATGTAAATTCGATATGCAAATAAATAGCTGAGATGGGCTCAACAGTCATTCGCAAGTATTCTAACAGATAGTTCGTTAGTTACGTAGTAAGTTGAGCCAGCCGGTTGTTCTGTTGCTGAAGTATCTCGAGAAGAGATATTATATTATTAAGGATCTTTTTCTTCAAAAGATATAACCCAATAAGGTTTTTTTCTTTGTTATAGTAGGTCTAACTAGTAAAATTTTTTATTCTAATTTTTTCAACTTCTTGGAAGGTGTAGAGAATGAGAGGTCGTATATTTTCTCTGGTCTCATAAGCTTCCGTTCAGGGTAGTTTTCTTTCGAAATAAAATTTTCTACTGTAAAGGAACCTTGAATGTTTAAAAATTGATATTCATTGCTTGTTCAATATAGAGTTGGGGGGGGGGGGGGCTAGGGAAGGGAAAGCATGAGCAAATTTTGCTGTTTTTAGTATGAGAGGGAAAATGCCATCAAAATTTACTGATTCAGTGAATTTTAAATTGCGAAATATTTTGTTTGCTATTGCGGATGGAAAATTTAGTCGTTAGCGGCAGCTCTCTCATCGATTTAACGAATGAATTGAGTGCCGCTGTGATGCTCTTGAAGCAGATGAAATGTTTTCAAAGGTCAATTTATGCTTCATGCATCCGCTATTGAATTTGAGTGGAAAAAGCAAATAGCTGTCGGACTTTGTACTGAGCACTTATTTGTTCGCTTGCCTCATTTCCTCATCTTTCAGTTGGCGCCATCTTATACAATTCTTAGATTTATTCATATTGATTGCACCATAGAACATTTGAATGTGTTGTAATGTTATGTTGTTTTATATTGGTTTATTGTGCTAATAGGAGGGAATTATATCTTTGAATATCAATTGTAACTGCTCAAGGTTGTATAGTTGGCGATTGTTCGCCATTCTGAACATACTCGCTAATTATAGTTTGTTTTATGCCAGTTATGGAAATATGGTTTCTATGGAAAAAACGCAATCTTCATCTTTCGTATTTTGAGATTTTCTTTGATAATATTATAAGAGTAATATTTCATATTTTCATTTGTTTTATTTGAGATAATGCGTTTCGCATAAACTAAATTCCAGTAATTATGTGCGCGATTTGGCTATCTTCGGTTGCTGCGCTTCTATCAAATTGCATTGAAAAATCATTTCTAAAAGATAATGCAGACTACGTCGAATGTTGAAGAAGTTAGTTTTCTTTTCCTCTATATCTGCAGTAGGCGCCCTAGGATTAACAAGAAAAAATGTGTTATGAGGACGTTTTTTAAAAATATGGCACACATCATTGTGTTATATACATTTAAAAATGTGTTAGGATAACACATTCCCCCATTTTATCCCTTATTATTTGCAACAGCTCGAAGTGGAATTAATGAAGGCATTCTGTTATAGTGGAAGTGATTTCACTTACGTCAGTCATGTTGTAGCACGGTTTTTATTCATTTCGAAGCCATGTGATTGATTATGAAACGAAGAAAGTACGTTGAAACCGTTTTTTTTTTTAATTTAATTTATTCTGTTAATTCTCTTTTGGTTGTTCTCTCTTTTTTTTCCGCTCTCATTATTGAAATAATAATTGACTTTTCGCTATTTCAATGATCCTAAAAGGAGATTGACGCAAAATAAATGTCAATAGTCTAGAAGTTAAACAATGATTTCTTTAATTTTATTGAAAAAGTGCTCTATTCGAGTAGATCGATGAATTAGTTCATCTTTTCAATTCCAAATTTGGCGCTTCATCAATTTATCATTCAATTTTCATCTTTTTATATAAAAATATATTATTCTTTTAATAAGGTGGTTGCTTTATTATATAACCGGAAGTAAAGAAATGTGAATAACAAAAAAAAAAAATTTCTCTAAATGCTTTTTTTTAACCTTTAAATCTGAAATGGAATAAAAATTTTTTATTCCTGAAATGGAATAAAAATCAACGATGAGAAATTTGAATGGAAAATTTCGCTAGATGGAACTATTTGAATGATAACATGCCCCATAAGTCTTCTTGTTTGATCATTTATCTTCTTTTTGTGCAATGACATTATTTATAGATTTATTGCGTTGAATTTCTTTTGTTTCGTCCTTCAATCGCATTTTCCTTCAGTGTGCGAATGCCTCAACTGTACATATGTCATTGAATTGGCATAATTTTTAGGAGATAGACCTCCAAATGACAGTTATATAAGCGGATTGGTTGTCTGCAAAAACTGTTATGATTTGTTCTAAGATTAATATATTGCTATCAAAATGTTAGATCGTCATTTTCATAAGGTTTCCATCATTTTCATATATTCATTCAGTAATCTTTTTATCATTCCTTTCTGTCATTTATCTGAGTGATAATAATATCACCTGTTCACGAATCTACCAATCGTCACGTTTTAGTTGATTTGAGGCAAATGTACAGTTTTTTTTTTAAATTTAATGATAGAGTAGATCATTGCTTATCTAGCCGTTATGTTCATATCGTCATTTATAAGTGGATCTGTATTATTTTGATTGGATAGCTGAAATGAATTCTATCTGTGAAATCTATCGATTTTTTTTCCGAAGGATTTTTTTTTTCTTTGAAAGAGATTATAGATCAGCAATATATCGTCAAAATGGAATATAAAAATTCAAAACTGATGTCTATAATGAAATTTTTTTTAAAGTTTTTCAGTTGCATTATATCCTCTGAAATGTTTTCATTAATTTTTATTTATTTATTTTTTATTTATTTTCTTTCTTCTTCGTCGTCGTTTTCATTTTTTCCTTCTTTGTAGTGATAATTCTTAACTAAAATGACATTATAGATTGCAAAAATAATAACGCTCATAAATTAAATTACATTACTTAAATTACATCATAAATTACATTATTTAATGAGCAGTATTCTTTAAATGTTATATTTTAAGCTTAAATATTGAAAAATATTTTTTTTCTTCCGCAATATGGCTTCTTAAATGATCATCTATGATGTATCAATGATCTCCTATATAGTATATGAAACAACCTCAAAAAGTTTTATATAGCTCTTATTGTGAATAATCGACGTGAATGAACTCATTTTCTCTTGAGTAGTCAATAATCTTATCATTGGATTTGTTTGCTTTTTGCATGAATTTTTTTTATTTCCATCTGAAATATGAGGCATTATTCAGAGGTTGTTTTGAAAAAAAGCAAATAGATAGGTGAGTATAGAGAGTGGATGCGAATAACAATGCTGGAAGAATTTTTTGTCTTATTTTTTTACAAATGAATTGATATTTTATAAAACATGTAAGGGATAAGTTCATTTGGATAGGTTGAAGGGGAAGGGGTATATTTTAGGTGTCCGAAGCCAAGGAATATAGGTGGGGCTACGAAAAAAATTGAAAACATATTTGTTCCCTTATAGTAGTTCATTGAGGTGCAGCTCACTCTACAAATTAAAAAATGAGAGCACTAAATTAGTATTTCAAAATTCAAAAATTTTGGAAGAGAGTTTCTTTCCAATATTCACCATTGATGGTGCCAATATATATGCACAGTGTTCGTTAGCAGGCGAGGCCTTTCCCAGCGTAGTTGCCCAAAAAAAGCGTTGTTCAGTGGTTTGTTTGCGGTGCTGCCTTCACTTCCCACTGACGACCTCAACAACGCGGCCTCCGCTCACGTATTCATCCAAGCACAAACCTCGTCGATGCGCCTCAATTCAAATGTCCGAATACCTGCACTCTTCATTACCTCACTCACACATCTGCGCTCATTCTCTAGGTTGCTCTTTGTGTGGTTTTTCAATAGCAGAACTGTGCTATTCGATGCTTTACTTTCTTATTCTAAGCGCCATCTCATACTTGAATAAGTTACTTTTTACTAATTAACTGTTAGTTTTTTATCAGTGATTGGTTATTGATTGACTGACTAATAAAAAAATTCCAAGAGCAGCGGTTGAAAGATACCTTTCTTTTGATACCGGGAAAGAAATGCAGCATTCTTTTGTGCGTTTTAGGTTCACAGGTGATATAAGTGTATTGGATTACCTAGCACATAACCTATAATAAACTGGCAGCGTTGCAGATGTAATTGGACTGCCAAGGTGCAATGAAATTACCTGTGGCGCCTTTACGCCTCATTACCTTGCGCTTTTTGCCTTCACGATGGTTGCTTTATGCAAATTTTAAAACCCAGCATCGTACATGTATATATACGATATTTCCGTTTTTTGCGTTTGCTATATTTGCTAAGGGATGACAAACCTATAGCATTTATGCGAAGTTGCCATCAACACAAAAATTATTAATATAGAGTTTTAGCTATATAGGGTGCACTTTAGGTTTATCAGTCAGTAAGTTACTGTATATTGATAAGGGTGAGATTGTATGTGCAAGCTTTCAAATTAAAAAAAAAAATTTCATCGGTGCAAGCCTTCATGAATGGATTTGCGAAGGGTTCATTCAAAAGGTCATGCTTATTTATTTCTTTTCACTTCTTAGATGGCACCAGAGAAAAAAGTTTCCTGATTTGAAAGAGTTCAGCACTGATAATTTCCGGCATTGAGGGGAACAGCATTCGGTTGAAGTTGATGAAAAGGGATAACATTTGAATCGATGCAGTCGAAATTTTTAGACGATTTGAATGTAGCATATTTCATTCGATCTCAGATTTTATTCTTTTCCCGAAAACGCTTCATTTTGAAATGGTCCGGGACTCCAGAAATCCGGGAAAAGTTGGAATATGCATGTCTTTACGTTTTCATCAAATTAGTTTTATTTATTGATCCATAATCGCTGATTTTTTTTTCATTCGTATCTAGAGAAGCTGTCTTTTGCAGAATTTTCGTCTGAGAACTATAGAATGAATCGTTTTTTCCTCCAGAAATACTTTATTGATCATCTCTTGAATAAGTGTTTTTTCTTTTATTATAGCGAATTGCTTTTAAAATCGACGCATAGTTGAAATTTTCAATTTCAACGAGGATTTTCCGTCAATTTCGGAGAATTTTGTTATTTTTTAATGTTATTTTAAAGGCGCCAATATTTGAGAGGCGATGCAAATTGTTCTTGAGAGCATTTTTATTATTATTATTGCGTTTCTTCAAGCACTCTAAATCACTCTTTCTTCTACACTCTACAAAATTCTGCTTTCATATTATCATCGAATTTATCGTCTTTCATCGATTTTTTTGCAACCCTTTTAAGTTTTGACATTTCATTTCTGCTTCCAAGAAAAAATTTCTTTCTATTTTTAGAGATTTCTTTTTCAATAAGTTTTTTGCTCAATTTTATTGGTCCAAAATTTCAGTTGTTGATAATTCTGCTCCAGCTATAATTGAGTTGACTTCTGATCGAGAATCTGACTTAAATATTTCAATGAGACGATGTATTGCGTGTTAAAAGACAATGAAATTGCTAAATGATGAATTTAATTGATTTAGAATGAAATAAACATTCTATGAGTTGAAAGGGACCGCATATCCGATATGACATATTGGCGGTATTTCGATTGATCTTAATGCCATTTACGAAGCTATTGGCCAATATATTTTTGGATATTTCGCTGTCATCATAGCACATTTGAGAGTCGATCAACGAATTTTAACAAGATGGCTAGTTAAAAATTTATATACTGAAAGTAGTGCATATGCTAGCCGGATCGAAAAAGCAATAATATATTTTCATATTTTATTGCAATATGAAAATTTCAAAAGAAATCACCTTAATTTTTTTCAATGAGAAAGCATAGAAATCAACGATGGATACGTTTATGATAAAATAGATTAAGCCGTTTTTTTTTTCAAGGATAGCTCACTGAAGCGGATGTGAATTTTATCAACATAGAATGATTTTTTTTTTTAGATAAGCTTTCAAAACGTAAATTCCTTCTGCCCTGTTAACTTTTACTTAAAATATAAATGGCAAAGAAAAAATTCTCAAATTAGTCTCAATGATGATCGCAATTAGAGAATAAAGGATCTCTTTTGGAATTCATCTCGTTTAAGTCTACCATTGTGCTCGAATGGCAATTATTATTTTTGATTAAAGTTGTGCTAATGAAATAGTAAGTAGAAATATTAGATTTTATTGTCGTCTATTATTTATAAGCTTTAATTCTTATTTTCTTAATTATTTCTTATTATAACTTTTATTATTTATAATTAAGAATATATTTGTATTTAATTCTTAATTTATATTATAACTTAATTATTTCTATTATTTTTAACTTTCTTAATTAACCTGTCTTTATCTGTCTTGAGAAAAGGAGGAAATATTTGTCAAATTTCACACAACAAAACGAACTCGTTCATCACAACGGGGATTGAAAGAAGAGTAAAAATTAGAGGTAGACTCTGAGAGCGGATCTTTGCCGTAATTCGTAGTGGAATGAAGTAGGGACGCGTACACTTATGATTTCGGCGGACGAGAAAATGCGGAAGTTGAAGCATTGCAGTATACCGAGGGTTTTTGAGGCACTACCATATACCGAGGGTTTTTGAGGCACACTACCATATATCGAGGGTTTTATTGAAATGAGGAAAAATAAAGCGGATAGAAAACCTTGAATAATCAAATATATTTATGACTCAAAAGAGAAAGCAGTAAATAAGTACATTGCATGAAAAAGTATTTCTATAGTGAGCAGAGATATTTTATGCCGATCATAGCTATGTCTCATCAATGAATGCGGAACACTGAATGGAGTAGATTCAGATTCAGCCGAGCGTAAATATGCTTCAGAATTTAGCACTAGCAGCATAGTGACTTCAGAAGGCAACGTTTCCCACTTCTGTCTTCCGCGGTCTTTCTCTTCTCCTCCCCCCTCCCTCCCTCCTCTTTCCTCATTCCCCTCTTTTTACACAAATTTCCAGCCAGCGATTTATGATCTGAGTTCACTTTAAATGTCTTATGAAGTGAAATTGATGAGTTTGCTGTCAACAAACAAAATCATTTGCATAGTGACAGACAGTTGGTGAGGCTGAAGGATTCGCTGTTGAACATGGAAGTGTGTTCTATAATATATGAGCTTTGTTAGACCACCACTCATTGCGAATATCAGCGAAAGTGAAACGTCGTTCTCATGTTGCTTCTCGCATAAAAATCCCAATTTAGCGAATAACTTCGGTTGTTTATTTCATTATAAAATTCGCTTAGGAATTTCAAATTTTAGTTTTAGAAAAGTTGTCCTAATTGGGTCCTATACCTTTTCTTTGTAAATTACCTATCACAACCTATTAGAAAACTCCATTCTGTTAGACTGCTAAGTGAATTAAATCAATCTTCTACAATAAATTTTGCGCTATATATATATATATATATATATATATATATATATATATATATATATATATATATATATATATATATATATATAGGCATATCATCTCATTGATCTGCAGTGTAATACTGATATCAACGAGATGAATTGCTAAAGGCCCTGAAGAAAACCCTCTCGGGTATTTATGAGGCGGACAAAATACAAGCCAAGGGGGCGCTTTCCATTTCTTCTGTTGAAGGTCACTTGATCGTAAACGTCGCCCATTTGGCATTTTTCCTTTCACTACCCATCTTGGGCCTTTTTGCTCTCATAGATGATTGAAAGAATGCGCTTTTCGTTGCTTAGCAGTGATTTCTTCCGGTTTTCAATTGGTTTTAACTCCTTTTAACCGATGAAAACTTGTCGCTTTTGATAGGGGTTTCAAAATTTGATAAATTTTGGCTTAATAAATTTTAATTTGATAGGAAAATTGATGGTTTTATAAGAAATCAAAGGATTATCAAAAAAAAAAATCATTCGATATTTCTCAATCGTTTTAATGGGGCTATATTTTATGATTATAAATAAATTTTCTCGTATAGAAATTGCGAAAGTGGAATTTCGCTAATATTCCATATTCTTCTCTTTCATTTGTTATTGATCGATAAATTAACGAAATTTATAGAATTTCTCATATTTCTTCCCTCGTATATATATATATATATATATATATATATATATATATATATATATATATATATATATATATATATATATATATATTTAATTTTTTCTTTCCTATTTTTTTCTCTTTGATAAGAGAATGCTTGAAATCGTTTCGTAACATCATAAACTTTGTACACAAAAATGAGTAATAGTGCATCCGTTCTTTTAGCCCATTTTTGTGATGTTTAGGCTGCACCTTAATTTGAACCCCCTTATTGACAGATGGTTTAAAATTATTTTATTGAGCGTATTTTCTGTTTTACGAGCTGTGAGAATGGAACAATGCTAAATAGTTCCTCACCTTTTTAGTATGTTCATTAGAAGGAGGGAAAGGTTGTATGTAGGAAGGAATTAGAGTAATGCGGCCATAATTTCGCCTGATTGTCGGCTTTAACTACGCCGACGCTTATGTATGGTTTGCTTTGATCTCATCCTATCTGCTGTAGGTAGCCCTCAGTAATTCTAAAAATGTAGTTCAGTTTCTTCTTTGAACAATTTTTTCGAATATTTTTCTATTTTTTGATTTCTATCTTTAAGCTTATTTTTAAGCGTACATCAGTTTTTTCCGAAGTGTTCAAAAATCTCTTCGAATAGGCAACAGCCATTCTCCATGATGACTGTTGCACTAAAACTGAATGGAAGTTTTGCCTCGATTGTCTGAAATACACTTGTTCAGAAACGTTTATTTTCGAATATACGCGCTTATTCATATAAATTGGCAACTGAATTTTAAATATGCAAATTTGTGCGTTTATGATAAATAAATTCAGAGTAATAGTTTGGAAATAAGGATTGCACTGCGGTTTGTTTCATTCTATGTGACTTTGTGAATAGTTCCACTATTAGTTTAATTTCCGATTCTGCGTATGTTAGCTTCTTACCCTCGTCATATGATATTAGTGAATTATATGTGAGCGAATTTTCAGCACCTCAAAATGTTCTTCAGAAATAGTTTACGTATAACGCGATCATACTCTGCTACAGCGTTGTTATCGACATACAGGGTAATTTGAATTTCTTTCTTATTTATTAGTGATCTTATTAGTGACTCTTATTATATATATATATATATATATATATATATATATATATATATATATATATATATATATATATATATATACAAAATTTGCTGTATTTAACGCTTCCAGAATGAAGAAAAAATTAGATATTTAAATAACTAATTTTTTCCTGATTTTGGAGCGACATTTGTTCAGGAGGAAATAAAGAACACAGCATGTCCACAGTAAGCTCCTAAGTATTCTTTCTGCGAAATGTTCGAACTTATTTAACGAGGAAAAAGGGATATGATACGGATCTATGTTGAGATTAATATCCGAAAACGCAAATATTTCATTGTTCGATTGTATTTCAAAATAGTACAATATAGTTTAAAAATGAAGAAATCTAACGAAGTATAATCATTTAATATTTTTTTTCCCGAAATCTGGCAATGAGTAATTCAGGATCAGTTTCGGTAAACATATGTAAAGCATAGTGTAAAAGCCGAAAATTGTCGTTAATCTGTTTTCTAATTTTTTGAATATTTGAAGTATTCAATTTTTTATTATGAAATTGAATAGTTTACTTAAATTTATTATTGTTGAATTATTTATCATCTATTGCGTATCATGTTCACAAATTCGAAGTTGTACCTCCCGCTATGAGCGGAACGCTAGTGCATCGTTCCGCACATAGGCCATTTTATAGTTGCATTTCCCATTACGGGGACGCAGCGATCAGATTATTCATATGGAGTGATGACGCAATCCGATGCTGCGGTTGGTAGAGATGGGACGTTTCGCTTGTTGAACGTGATTTTAACTATACGGTTGTTGAGTGTGTTGTAGACCCTCATTACTTTTTTTTGCGTACCCGGGAGGGGGGGGGGGGGGGGAGTGCTGTTCATAGACTTTTACAGCGATATTCATTTACAAGAAAAAAGGAATTTTTTTTTACTCCATGAAATAAGCAAGCCATTGGTTTGAGTGGTACAATTTGCAATACGTTTGAGGATATGAATTTCGTCAGGCTGTTTTTTCCTCAGTTCATCTATTACATAGAGTGTATATTAGAACGCGATATCCCTTCGTGTCGCATTCTTTGAATGAAGTTCTCTCCGTGAAGTCGGCAAACCGAAGCAAACCCATGAAACAAGCGATCTGACTATCTAATATGCATATTGTCGATCATTTCGATTTAACGCCAGCTGTGCAGCTGTCACTAACATTGCTCAATCATTCACATCGAATTCAAAATAGCAATTTGAATTTGGCGCCTCATTGATTGCGAATATATTTTTTGATGCAACTGAACTTCTAGTCACCGTTAACCTAAGTTTAATTTTTATCATTGGTTGTTTTGTGATGTGTTCAATGCGCTTTGCCTGACAATAAAGCGCCATTCTGCCAGTCTGGCAGTAAAGAGTCCCTTTGTCTGACAGTGTCCACATAGGGGGTCGCTTTTCTGACTGAAAAAAAAATTATCAAAAAGCGGTTTTTCTTAATACCTCATAGGTTTAGAGAATATAATGCAGAAATGCCTGGTGTGATTGTCCTTGTTGAAGATTTAGCAATGCAAGGTAATGTAATTGATGGAATTTTCTTCCGTCAGTTTCATCAGCTGTGCTGTTTCGTCTGCAGATTTCTGCACTCAACTAATGGCACTTATTTATTATTGAGATTCACCTTTGGTGATTTTTATTGATTGCCATATTACTAAAATCCTCAAAACCATATAGATAATTCAGTGATATATTTTGCAGAAAATGTTAATTTTACCTTAAGTTAGTTGTTCAGCAACCATGACGAAGACCATGCTGCACCTCGGTTTGGATGATATTATAAAAGGGTTGGGATCTGGAATCTGTGAATTTCGGGCTCGGAATCTTCCTTGAACTAGACAGTGCTACCTTGGGAACCTCTTTTTTTAATTCTTTGTCAAATTTGAACTTTTTACAACTCATCTAGAAGGCACAGACAATCGTCACCTTCTGGAAGTTCTTGCGGAGTCCTCAGTTTATTATGTGAGCACTCTGAGTATGGTGAAAACCGTGATTATGACGACATATTATTTAATTCTCATGTTCGAGCTGATCTGACCAAGCTTTCTGATGCGTCGCCATGGCTGTGTTTTTTGCTTGAGCATAGTTTCGCCCTACTCACCCATTCGTGGCCGCGTTGAATTTGGGTTTGCACATGTGCTTCCAGCAGTAGTGGCTTTCTCTCTCCTTTCTCTCCAACCTCTGTTCTTGTCTCTCATCTCGATATTCTTCTCGCGCTTGAGGAATCTCTCGAGTGGATTTGCTGTCGTCATATAGGAGGTCTCAGTCATTCCGCTTGTAAAATGTCTGCACTATTTGCTTTCATATAATTTAACTGAAATAGTATATTTCTATATTCCTGTCTGCCGTTGGTTTTATCGTTTCTTCGTCTCGACGCGATGTCATCAACAGGTACGCTTGAGTATACTGTGGATTTGTCAGCTTCTTCGATAACATCAACTTACAAACTTTTGAACGCTAGAGTAAAGAAATTTCTTTCTACCATGTAATGGTCGCTGTACCATTATTCCATTTGATCCAGGAAGTCCAAAAATTATTTGTCGGTACTCCAGTAGGTCTTGAAATTTATATGCACTTCGTTGCTTGTTTTAGGTTCTTTTTTTACTAGACATATTTTCACTATACAACTGATTCGAATGAAAAAAAAAAAGCATTTTGTTTTGCTGCAGAAAATTTGCATAAGGAATCGATGCGATTAGAACATGAGTGTATTAGAATACATTTAATGAGAACATCTATTACAAAATTATGCACGGGCATTTTATGTTAATGCTTAATGCGTGAGATTGCAGAGGCACATATTGTGCTAACCCTTTTTGACATTTTTACGCTGTTTTAAATAATTTGCTCGAATGCACAGATGACAGTGATATGGAAACTTAGAAACACTACGACATACCCTACGGGCATTTCGGTTGTCTTATCTTTTTTTATATATGAGAATAGTGTGCTCTCATCATTTATATCATTGATATACACAGAGCCATCCACTTTTGATAGGTTGATAATGGTACATTTCTTTGCATTCTCTTGTCAATAATATTTTGCAACCTCTTCCCCGCTTTTAGGATGCATTAGTGATCCTCTTGCTTCGACGTCAATATTTCCTTATCGTTGCTTTCTTATTCATTAAACCATCGATTACAGTAAATTTGTCTGATTGTTTCGTCAGATCATTGTCTCTTCTAAGAAACATTCATTCCGAATTTCTTCGCAAAAATTTTTATCTCTCTCTCCCCCTCTTTCTCTCTCTTTCTTGACTTCGTGTTTTGTATACTTTATGCATGCATTTCTCTAGGTGTTGATATGAATTTTTGAAAAGGAATAACTTTGCATTTTGATTTGAAAGAAATGTTTTTTGCACATTTTCTCGAAAAACATTGCATAGGTTTTATCATCGTTATATTAACTCGTTCCTTCGTACTTTTCTTTTTGTCGATCCACTTGATGCATTCGAGATGAGTCCAATGCGTATATCCAGAAATTGCACGTCGAGAGAGGAGATGCAAATGGAAATTGCTTGTCATCACTTACCTCATTCATCTTACAGGTGCATTGATAAAGCAATCAAATCTAACACCAGCATTGCCTTATCACTATGCGATGTTTTGGAAAACGTTGCTTCTTTTCATAATTTTTGAGGAGAAATGAGTTAACAATTGTTGATGAAAAGTTATGACCATAGCACTTCAACTGCTAAACTTCATCTACGTTTCATATGAAATGAGTATGAAAAGGGCGGAGTGAATATACCACTGAGGCAAAGTAGGTGATAATATAAGTGAATATCAAAAATTATTTTGAATCTCTTTAAAAGACTAGCATCAATTACGATTAGAGAAAGATCTTTGTGTGAAACTAGTTGCTATAGGAAAAGCGAAAATTTCATCACAGCATGAAAAATTTTCCATGAACTATTTCTCTTCTCTTTATAGCTATGATCGTTTTCATTTGATGATTGCTCGTCGCATTCATCACATATGAAACGATTTCTTCAAAATATATTAAATGTTGAAAGACTTAATTTACAGCCTTAAATTTTATACAAAAAAAAAAAATAAAATTTGCAGTTATTGAGGGAAAAGTTTATTTCTTTTATTGCTGATATAATTTGCTGAAAGAATTTTTTTTTTCAGCGTCAGATCGAGGTGCTACATGAATTTCATTCACAAAATTCGGAGGGTCCATCATGTGAAAGCTCTGATGTTATTGTGGAAACGCCCACTGCCGAAAGAAGTTCGATCGCAAATTTCGTCATTGCTGAATTAGTAAGTTTATATTGAATTCAATGCAAACGATAGAAGCAAAATGAGAAAATATAAGTTTCTGCAAGAGTTTTTTTCTATGGATATTTAAATAAAATATTTGAATAGTTCCGTTATAGTGGTTGCCTTATATATATATATATATATATATATATATATATATATATATATATATATATATATATACGAGATTTAGAGGTTTTTCTGTTTGTTGATGTTTATTTTTGGTTTTAATTTCGCACATTTAGATCTAGAAATTGATGGGATGAATTCTCTCTCTCTGTTTATTATGTCTAAGTGGATTAACCGATTGAAATTTTTTCAGCGTTTTTCCTGAGAGGCTCGTATGGGACTCCGTACCATCGATTAGATTTTAGAAGAAAAGAAATGATGTCTTTGATGTCGAAAGTTTTAAAAAGGCTGGTGAATTTTGCCATCGATTCGTATCGTTTATTTTAGTGCTATTGCTGAACGAAGAAATCGGCATATTTTTTCGATATGCTATGCATAAATTATTTTTAAGGTATGATTTACTTTCATGTTTAATTTTTCATAATTTTGTCTAGAAGTTTTTTTTGTGTTTAGGTGAATACTGAACAGACATATGTTCGTGAACTTCAGTCGATCATCGATTACTATGTGAAACCATTTGAAGCACCAGAGAACTCGGCGCTCATTCCATCGCCGTTAAGAGATAGGAGTGATATTGTCTTTGGAAATCTAAGAGAATTGGTTCGTTCATTTATTTTCCGTTTTATTTTATACTTGTTGTGTTCTGAATAAATAAAACGTTATCTTGTTCACCGTAGTTGATTCTTCCCTATCGTCTCTACCTAAATACGGAATACTATTGCATCGTTTATATTGTCCGGTTGCTTCTGAATGGCGAATTTTGGTTGCCTTTTGATAAGATTCTGATAGATTTGAATTAATTGAAGTGAAGAATAGTATTGATAAATGAGAGACGACCAAATTGCGTTGACTCGTTTTGTCATTGTGTAGAAAATGTTAGGGTGAAGATCGTTCTGTGAATATCATCCCCTTCCACCCTTTTTGACTCTTTCGGTTGTTGGAGGACTCCCCTTACCCTCCTCTCCTTTTAATACCCACCGAAATTCAGTGATCAAAGTTGACATATGTGTCATGCCCAATTATTGATTGATCTTTATTTATGGTGATCTTTGCCGGTATCAAACATTTTATGAGCATGTTTTTGAAATAGAACTCTTTTCCGTACGTAAGAGCATTCTTTCAAAGTAACAGGTGAAAAATTTTCATACATTTAACATTTCAGCTGGAATTTCACGATCACTTTTTATTGGCTGATTTTCTGCGTGCAGCTGATTCGGTGGTCGATATTTGTCATTGTTTTGTGAGCCATCGAAATCGTTTTCTACAACTCTATCATCCATATTGCCAGAATAAACCTCTTAGTGAAGCGTTAAGGCGTGAACATGTTGATGGCTGCAAATTTTTCGCCGTAAGTTCCTTCTATTATATTTGCCTATCTATTATTCTTTTGAATTGTTTGTTGATCGGATTGATCGATCAATGCTTTGATCCGTTTGTGATTACTAGATAACCTATGCAGTATGAAATTAGCGTTGGCTAATTTAGGCCATCGCTTGTGGGAAGTATAAACATTTTGTAATTATAATTATAGATTTTCTTAATTGCTTTGGTTAGTTTACTAATAATAGGTTGATGTTAGGTACCAGTGTTTCACTTATGTAATTTTGCGTTTTAGCATGAGAATCTGGGAAAAAAGTTCCCTGAATTCCGAATAAGATCGCACATACTAGGCATAGGAATGAGAACAAAGTAAATGGTCATCATATCACAAGACGACGTAGGAAGACAGAGAGTCACAAATGTTTCGATTTCGGAAGATGGGGCTTGCGGAATTTCATCAGCTGTTGACACGGAACGAAGGGGGTGGGGGGAGGGGGGAGGAGGAGGGCGGCTGAAGGGAAATTGTTCCTGACTTCAGCGGTTTTCATTCACTTGGTCGGATATCCGTGTCCACAGGTTGTGCTGCTAGCTAAAGTATGGTAAAGGTGCCGTAGTCTTATATTGTTTCAGTTTTAGAGCAATAAACTTATAAGATATTGAACATTGGTATGTTTCTTTGAAATTCTGCTTGATTTTACGATAAGCGGAATGACAGCGTTATCTTTTGGGTAATATGCGATTATTTCCCTCGCATTACTATTTTTTAATGGGATATTTGCTTATTTGTATTAATTTCTTTGCGTATTTAATCTGCTATCACGTGTATTGTGTAGATTTATTGCTGGATATGCTATTGATTATTAGATGTTTACTGAATAATTTCAGGAATGCCAAAAGCACGCTGGACATCCTTTACCATTGAGTGCGTATCTTTTGAAACCCGTTCAAAGGATAACCAAATATCAACTTTTACTGAAGGTATTCTTCAGTGAATTTTTTCAAAGATATTGCACACTACGCTTTATGGATTGCAACTATCCTACCTATGCTTTTATAACACTATTGTGTGTGAAGAAATGTAATGCTCTCTTTTGTGCAAAAATTTTGGTCATGCGAAATTTTTTTCAATGTGTCAAATCTTTTTTTTTTGATGTGTCAGCTACGGTGTGCATATTCCATTAGCGAACGTTATTGTTTTTTGGCAAATCTTTGTAGAACTAGTATTGGGAAGTAGTTGAAAGTATCGTCGTAAAAAAGATAAGGATAATGTCATAGGAGAGAATTTTCGATCAGGAGGACTCCCATCGAGCAGCAGCTTTTGATTTCAGTGGGGCTTTCTTGAAAAATTCAATAAACTCATGTAAATATCATGCGAGCATAATGATGAAACGGAAGTGATAAAAAGCGCAAATATATTCCAAATTATTTGTAAAAATTTGCATATTTTTGTAGGAGTTGCATCGTCATTGTGCGGAAGAGGCGCGTCAAGATGTGGAAGCGGCTTTATCATCGATGCTCGATTTATTGGCACAACTCAACTCAGCTATGCATCAACTGCATATTTCCGGTTTCGCGGTTCGTTCATTTCTATGATACTTCAAATTTTTTACACAACCATTTCCCTGTGCCCTAAACTCATGAATATAATTTTCCCATACTGAATATAGTCTCCCTTGCAAATGTTTCCTGTACGCTCTGAACGTATGATATTGTCTTTCCTCCGAAAAAGCCTAGCCTTTTGTCATCGTTCGATTTATTTCTTCTGTGGTGAATTGAAGCGTTAGCGTCGCCGTAAAATTAGTTGTGAGGTTTTACGGTGTTTTTGACATTTTATGAGAACATTTTCCATGAAGCTGTGCTTGTTAGGACGACTGCTGATGGTCTTAACGTGAGAGAAGTTAAAGATGACCTGACCGGAATGGTTCACTAGGATAATACGAGTAAAATGAATATGGTGCCGGTTTTATATACGTAGCATTTGATTTCGTTTGCAATATCAATTTTTTTTAATATACGAAGAAAAATTCGCGCGCGAAATGTTTTTTTTTTCTTGTTGCACGCAGCGAATTATTTGCTTTCTGCATTTCGTAATTTTTTTTTGCAAAATATTTTTTAAAATATATAGTGCATGAAAAATTGCGATTTTCACCGATCTACAAGTGTTCCATAAATGTTGGAGGGAATAACACTGAAGAAATGAGTACGAAAGGAGGTTTTTTGTGCCGTCCCGTTGGATGCTGTCGAAAAACAATTTTTTTAGCCCACTAAGCTATACAACCCACTTTAATATTGAGGATCGAAAAGCCTTTAGACGACAGTCGATCCACCTGAAAGACTCCCTACGAGGAAGAAGAATATAGAGATGGGAGAGGTGGAGAGAGATTAGGAGGGGTGGGGGGGGGGGGGGGAGGGAGAGCTGCCGCCGCAAGCATATGTGCAATCCCAAGTCCAGTACCGAAATTACATGCACTATGAAATTTTATGCACTGTGAAAAGATGAAAGTTGAAAAATACCGCCATAATCTTACCACATCAATAAATTGCAATCAAATCCCTTCAGTCTCATGAATTGATATCAAATCGAACTGAACCTAAAAATTGGGATCAAATTTTTTTATCTCTTTGTGGGGCGAAATAATTAGATGAATTAAAATATATTATGCATAAGCGCATATAATATGATATCTAGTTGAATGAAACTCTTTGACCGTCTAGTGCAATTTTGCAACTTCCTCATTTTGTGGATGTGTTGGTGATGAAAGATCACGAATTTTAATATTTTCTGTGGATTTTTGCTAGTTTTTATGGAAGACGCTATTGAAGGAATGGCAATCTGTGTTGTTTTCACGCAAACACTGATGTGTAAATAAATAGGTGTGAAGATGCGGGCCAAATGCCTCGTATTATCTCGTCCTCTTGGCTTTGTTGACGCCTGAATACCACGTTGACCAGTGCATTGTCAATAAAAACCTCGCAGATTGTATGCGCTTAAGGTGCACTTCAACGTGTGAAAGAAAGCAAAAATAAACGGTTTTATTGTTGAACTTTCTACATGAAGGGACGTTAGTCAGCGCTAATGGTGATGTGCTGGATATAGTCCTTCAAACTTAAAAGCCGTCAGTGCTTTCTCTTTGCTGAGAGCCAGTGTTTATTTTCGAAATTTTATAACTGCAGATCGAAAATAAATAACGTCCGATCAGACATCCGGCTGGTAAGTGAAAGGGATTGAATGAAAGTGGAATGAAAAGAGTAAACATTTCAAGCCTGTCCCATAGAAATGTCAGAGTTATTCGGGGGATGAGTATAATGGTACAAGAATTTCACGCGATAGGTGCATAGGAAGATAGAGGTCTGCTGGATTAGGAAAGCATCCATCGAAAAGTCGAAGAATGTAAGGAAAATCTGATATGAAAATATGATTCACAGTATCACATGTATTTCAGTTGTAAAATGCGTAGTCTTATTTCAGCCATCAGAGAGACGATTGAATCAGAGATTTGTGAATCTTTTGACATCCCGCTAGCTTGAATCTTTAAGTGGAAATATCACTTAGTCCTTTTGACTTAATGATTTGTGAATCCTTATGACCAAGCGCACCACTCATCAAGCATCCATTTTGGGTGTTTTGTTCCAGAATGATAAGATAAGAAGCCTGATAAACATCGAAATTAACTTAGCTACAGTCAGAACAAAGCATTTAATTTTGTTCTGCTAAAGTTTTCCAAAAAATGAATTCCATTCTGATGTGTTAAATGGTAATTTTTATTGCAGGGTGATCTAACTCTACTTGGTCCATTACGCCTTCAAACCGAATGCGATATTTTTGCATTCAAAAAGAAGGCGCGTCGTTTAAATAAAGCACAGCGCAGACATCTATTTCTCTTCGATGGTGGTATACTTTTTTGCAAGAAGCGAACACAACCCGTTCCATATGCACCTGAATATTATGAACACAAACTCTGTATTCCGGTTAGTATTACTCTATAATCGTAATTGTTTTTACCTTCTTATCGTGTGCCTTTGTAAATGCTGTTTCCTTCTATGAAGACATTTCTGAAATGGCGAGAATGTAATAAATAAATGTATGCGATAGTGGTTCTAGAATGGCAAATGCATTCTTTCTAAATGGGCTTCTTCGAATTAATTGGCATACCTAGTAGTTTTAAATTTATGAACACGGAAGGGTATAGCATTCTTTTTTCGTATTTTTGAGTAAATTTGAATGCAGGATATGCCTATAGGATTCATGTCATCGCAGATTGCTTGAGACCCATTTATGTGGATGAAGTTAATTGTTTATATTAGGTAGTAATTTAATTAAGTTGACAGTTGATGATAATGCCTCACTTTTAGTTCATAGGACATCGTCCTTTAGGCCGAAGAAGTTCTAAGTGGCCGTTGGTAGAGCCAGAAGGGTTTTAAGAGGCTAAACAAGCAAGTAGAAAAAAAATGCTTGTATCTTCCACACTAGTGGCTCCATAACAGTTTCTGATCTGAAACGCAGATGAGAACGTTTTCTTAAACATTAGATATTGTAATGCTGAGGTACTTTTATCAATAATTTATGAATTTTTTTTCTTTGCATGAGCAGCAGGAAAACGTTCGCTCAGAGCGAATATCAGGAGAGTTGATAATAGCCTTTTCTCTCCCTTCCCGATATCTAAGAGGAGGTCTGGAAAGAAATGCATAATCTATAAGATATCACGGTGTTTATGAATGAAAAGATTGCCAAGGTTTTACTCGTGACGATACGTTCATGTCGCGTCGTATAATTCCTTGCTTTCGATTGAACAATCTACACGATGGAATTTAATAAAAAAGAACGAAAACGTTGCTCGCAAATTGTTCATATTTATTAATCCTTTTTACACTGTTGTTTGCAGACATGTAGTCTTGGATTCGCCGACACATCCAAAACGTCACCATCGCGCTTCGAAATTTGGGACGAAACGAAGAGTGAAGCTTATGCCGTACAGCCGTTAGATGAGAGCACTAAAGTTAGGTGGATTCAGAGACTGCATCGGTAATGATTTGCTTTTTAATGTTGAACAAAAGCAGCAAATTTGCAAGAGAGATATGAGAAGTCTATCTGGATGTGTTCTGCTGCTACAGTTTAATTACGCGGTGATTTGAAAGAATTTTTTTCAAATATTCATTCCAATAATTAAAAAGCAGAAGAAAGTACTTGCTTAAAGCCGGTAAACCTAAATATTTTATTGCTATCAAAATACTTACTATTTCTAAGTTCTTTTTAGTATTTGCGCCAGAAAACGTTAATCTGTTTTTTTTTCTTTGGTATTTCTTTTTCGCCTTCGATTGTGTCTCTCGTAGGAGAGTTTCTTTTGAAATTGGCTCGTGCACTTTTCCCATCAACTTGTATACTGATCGTTTTTAAAGGGACGGTTTTGATAGGATCGATAATATCTGTTGATTGCATATGTTGATATTTTAGCATAACGGGTGAATTTCTATCGGAGCGAGGAAGCCATCGTGCGCAAAGACCACAGTCTTGGGCGTCTACTGTATCCAACGAAAGCACAGCATCAGCACGCTCATCTAGTGGTGAAACGACAACCAGCGCCGAAAGGTAATGCTCAGGTCTTCTAATATTTGAATATCCGAAGTTGTTAGTAAAACCTTTAAATTTCGTGTAAATTCCCACGGTACAGGGATTTATTGTGGTTTAATGCCGCTAATTTTATGAAATTATGGATCAAATTGTAGATCGGTGGGTATTGTCGAAGAAGGCAATGTTTCCTATTTATCGTGAATACATCGCACTTTCTTTCAGATTACAATCGTATCACTGGTTAGATGCATGTCTGAAGTCCGGCGCTTTTTTAAAAACACCCACAACCAATACTGGGAGGAATTTTTATGGGCAGACCCAATGGAATCGACCAGTTCCTGGCTTATATTCAAAAATACTATATCCGTATCTCTCCAATCTTGCCTATTCATAGCCATTCCTACCACTGCATTCGGATGTTTACTTGCTTATAATTTGAACATGTTTTACTAAATATTGGTATTTCAGTAGTTTGATTGATCCGAATGGCAATCAATCTTTGGTGTGTTCTTCATCGCCGGTTTCTTCGCTACCGATCATGCCATCACCGGAGAGTTGCATAGAAGCGAGGCAACCATCCGATTGTGACAACAATGTCACCCCATCTGCCGATGTGCCTAAGTCACGATCGGCTAGTTCGACTGAGGTTCGCTTTCATTTATAATTCGACTTTCTTTTCCGTTTTAAATCTTTTTTCCCAAAGCAAAGCGAGCAATATTCGCTGCGAGTTTTTGATTTTTTGTTGATGCCATCTCTTCACATTACCATTTTATGAAAAAGTTTTTGAAATATGCAGTTAGATGAGTCCTGGTTACTGCTAATCTTATCATTTTTTTAGAATCCAACACTCTATCAGAAGACCTTTTTTCATAAGTTTTGTTTTTGGATTTTTTTTTTTGCACAGCCTTTAAAAGTTAAAATTAGAATCGGAAATCGAGAATGATATGAAGTGGATAAAGTACATTTTCATTTCTACGCAAGTTTTACTGTATAAGCGAACTGGGTTTTCCTGTTTTTCAGGAGCCATTGGATGCGTCGGCAACACCACCGCTTAATACTATCGTTGAGAGTGCGTCACAAAGTGAACTACTAGCCGCGATTTGATATTTTCGTTGTTTTGTTATTGAACGTCTTCCGTATGAATACTAAACTAAGGCTGTAATTGATGCATAAAAATAGGTTGAAGTATGCAAAATTACAGTGATGTATATAATGGCCATAAGGAACATACTTCATAAATGACGGTGGAATTCTATGAATTCGGACTTTGGAAAACGAACGTTGAACGCGGTGATTCACTATAACCGACGGCATCCTTCTGTTATTTCTCAGTAGAGTTTTATGTTCGTGTATAATCTCGCTATACGTTTGTCATCAATTTTCGACAAAATCTTCGATCTTCCATAATCATCGCTTTATTTCAAATAGACCAATCGCTTTAAACTTGATTATTTTTAAAAAAGCATATATTGATGTTGAAGAATATTTGCGTTGAAGTGGACCGAGCATGTGTTGTGTCGGTGAAGTAATCCATTGACGCAACAAATCGAATCAAGTTTTGATTACAATTTCAATTTCATTCCGAAAAACGCTCAATGTCTAATAATATTTGTAGGTTTTCCTCTATTAGTGGAACTGATGAATTCTTCTAGTTGAAGATTGCAATTCTTTGTGAAATGAAATTTTAAGTTTGCATTTGAGCGTTATTGTTATTAGATCGGAAATGTCGGTTGAAGCTTCGCTTCCGTTTATCGCTTAACGTGTGTAATTCGGTGACTTCTTCATTCGATGTATTTAATTATATTGTTTTATTAAGTATTTGAATATTATTATGTGGAATTAATAAGGAAGTTGTTTAGCGTACATTAATGTATTAATGCTGTTTATGATAATTTTTTGAATCACCTGTTGTTTTTGAATAATTTGTTCACGATTATTTTCTTCATTCCATGTAATGTACTGTGTTGAAATAGAGAAAGAATCTCAAGGGGTAGTTGCGAATGAAGTTCATCGATTCGATTATAATTGTCACCGTGGGATTTGAATAGTTCGAACGCAGATGATGACGACGTACGCCGACAGCACATCCTACTTTGTGATGTTCTGAATTCTGTGTGCTGTCTGATGTATCTGCAAAATGTTTGGTTAATATGTGTCTATGTTCGCCGTCAACAAAACGCTCGACAACTTTGTAGAAATATTGAAGTAGGGGGGGTTAAGGTGTCATAGAGATTTTGAAGGCTCTCGAGCACGTTTTGTGTCAGTCTTTCTTTTCATATCATGTTATCTTGCGGCATAATGATCATTGTGCGCAATTATTAAATTGTTCTCATTTTGAATTTCTCTGCAGTTGCATCGTCTTGTCTTACAGCAGCAGATGTGGTTTATTAGAGGCGTTTCATAAAATCATTAAATCAGTATGGTGCTCGCAACGTTTGCTGTCCTGGCTTTTTTTAGATGCATCTCGAAATAATTGTTGCGTTAATAATGCAACTGCAAGATGCAAGATTGTTAAGGATAGGTAAGATAGTTAGAGGGATTCAGGATTTTACGATGATGTTCTATTCGCCTTGAAGTTGAAGTTGGTCCAGGTTTGCAGCTTTTGCAATCAGTTTATTTTTCAAGTTGCAGAATGGAAAGTTAATGGCTCTATGGCTCAAATAGATAAGTTGTGGCGGGAGAATGTTAAAATCTTGTAAAAGTAATATCTTTTAAAGGGCAAAACTCGGATAATATATGTGAACTATGGCCATCTTGATTTTGCAACGAAAACACGAGATCGTTCAAAGATCGAGTAAATGTAAGGGAAATTTTGCTTTCGAATCGTGTCCAATGAGGGAATTACAGTTCTCCGACTCCGTTTTTTTGCTCTTGCAGCAGTCACAATTGCCCCTAAGCTTTACAGCAGTAATAAACGAGTGCCTTTTCTGCGTGCACCAGAAAGCTAACCATACGAAAGTTTACTATAGAGGGGACAGTTCAGCGAAACTTCATTATTTGCTCGTGAGATTTTCATTGATACTCGTTTATTCCTCTGCAATATCGAATAGTAGGAAATCAGATTGAAATTTTTGCATTGACAGAAGGAAACACCCGCTGATAATCTTACGTCATCGCTATTTTCTTAAATTTCAGTCTAATGAATTGGCCTCAAATCGAACTGAACAAAAATTAATCAAATTTTTTGTTTATGCTTAGGAGAGAGAGAGCTTTCTTTCATTTATGTGGGCGTTAATTGATATTAGCTAGCCTCTTTCTTTGAGGCAGGTTGTTTGCCTTCGATTTTCTGCAAGTTTTCGCCTTGTTGTAATACCTCTGAAGAAATACTAAGGGTTCCACTCGGGAGACAATCACAGCGCCTCCAAACTCGGTGATACCAAGACCAACTTTTTTTCGACGTCGTAGTTGCAACGATACTTTCTGAAGTAGTGTATTTCATTGGAGGGCGGCTAACATCTTCATAGTTATCAAGTTCAGCATCTCAGTTCAACATTTCCGTAAAATTACGTATTTGGAAAATTATTTTCCACACTATTATTCCTTCGCTTTAACTCGAAAGCACTTTCCATTCGCACCACAAATATGAGAGATGGGACAGTGGACAGCTGTCCCATTTATTGAAATACTGTTGCTCGCAATTTGTTCATATTTATTAATATTTTTGCACGTTGTTCCAAAATTTGAAGCCGAATGAACAATAGCTTGACTCTGCTCGACCAAAAGACGGTTTTGTTTGGTAATAGATGAGAGCAAAAGTAATGGATTCAGAGACTGCATCGGTAATCATTTGCTTTTTTCGCAGCAAATTTGCAAGAGAGATATTAAACTCCGCATTTTTCGCTCCAAAAAATCAACTGCTGCAGAAATCTATAGAAATCGAACATTTTTTCCTCAAACAAGAATAGTTTGGCCGGCCTTCCTCTCTTACTATTTCAAGTTCTTGGGTATTGAAAAATGTGAATCAGCGTATATGTATGAAGGGATTTGCGAATTGTTTTAGGCGTTTCCTTCGTTAGGCGACACGCAAACTTTTGTTGTGTTATAGGACACAATTTTCAAAGTACTTTGGGTTTACCTTATTTCCTCATTTTAAATAACGGGTCGAATTTCTCGGAGCGAGGAAGCCATCGTCGCGACCCATCTTGAATCTACTGTATCCCAGCTCTGACTTCACACTTATCTTATTTAATGCAACCAGTAGAAAGCAGGTCAAGCATCTAATAGATAGTGCTCTACTTGGGTAGCACTTCGTAGTACGATCACTTCCCTTATGTACCGAGACTATTGATTTAATCCCTGATACTGTATTACCACTAATCGAGCATTTGTTTGCGAAAAGGCATATGTTTATATTATCCTGTGAATTCTGTTTATTAGTATTGGTATTTTATTCTAGTATTTTTATACTCGTCCGGCTTTTTAATAACCCCACAACCAATACTTTAAATTTTTATGGGCAGTTTCGATGGAATTACCAGTTAAACACAGATCGAAAAACTATATGCTATCTGACGCCACTTGCCTATTCATAGCCAGTCCTCCACTAGACACTTAGATTTATCGGTTACCAAATGTCATTTTCTCTTAGAGACCATTTTCATGTTCGCGTTTACTAATTTTATACTTTTATATAAATTCAATTGCGTTTTATTCGCCCGATATATAAACGCGTGCAATTTGCAACAAATTAAAGTACACCTTCATTTGCCTTTCTACTAGAGAAACTTCAAGAATAAGAATTCATTTATAATTCGACTTTCTTTTTTTTAAATCTAAAAAAGCAAAGCAAGCAATAGGCTATAGGTTTTAATCGTAAGCAACTTGCCTCTATCTGCTCCATTCAACCTCGGCGTCGAAATAATAAAATACTATTAGTTAATGCACGATACGACGTATCAACCGTGCACACTAACTTTATTATGCAATAATGAAGTGAAATGCGCAATGGACATTTATAGAATTGAGAAATCTGCAAATTTGAAACTTGGAATTAATTAATTTTGAAATTACAGAACCTTCTCGAGGTGATTAACTTTGAAATGAACGATTTCCTCGGTCGAAAGCGGTTTCCTATACCGAAAAGAACTTGAATATTCCTCTGTTGGCGAATTCCTCAAATGTAGAATATTGACATTTTATTTTCGTTTCGTTATTGAACGTTTGTATGAAACTAAACTAAGGCTTAATTGATGCATTAAAATAGGTTAAAGTATGCAAAATTACAGTGATGTATATAATGGCCATAAGGAACATACTTCATAAATGACGGTGGAATTCTATGAATTCGGACTTTGGAAAAAACGTTGAACGCGGTGATTCACTATAACCACGATGTGTAATTTTGTAAATTCATGCTCACCTCGCTATACGTTTTCTGCTTTTAAGAAGAACTAAAAGAACTTGTAGAATAAGATTTTTTTCGTAATAATCTTTTTGCTCATTTTTAATGAAGTGTCAGTGTTAGCTTATATATGTTTCTACGAGATTCGTTTTTATGGCCTTCCACTAACCACACTTGCATTTATAAATGCTCACGTCTGTATATCTACTGCTCGATAGTTTCAACAGGAGTACGATCGGTAAACAGAACGATTCACTGGTCATACACTTACTTCCCTTATAAGCACATCTGCCCTGATTTGAACATTTCTGCAGGTGGTGTCTTGTTCTTCCTTCTTAACGCCTTTCCACCTCTACCTAAGGAAGAAAAATATTTCACGTTAGCCATGCAATGCGTATCTCGAAGCGTTGACTCCGTGATGCGAGCAATTGTTTTGAGAAATGGTTTTGACTCGCTGCTCATATCGCCTGTGGTTTCGGATAGGTCGATCATTGAAGGTAGAACGTTTTCGTCGTCGCGCCTTGCTGGTGGATAAATAGCGTCTTTTCATGATGGTACTTTCATTGTGCTGTCGTTCGTGACGCTCGAGTGGCATCGTATTCCTACTGAAGGCTTCTTTTGGTGCTCGTGGAACATTTTTGAGTCGGTTGCAATGTCTATCGTGTGTAGGTTTTTGCATACTGTGTTTTTTTGCAAGTCCTTAGATACTCTATAAGAGAGATATGTGCAAATAATTTGAAAAATATCATTAGAATAGAATAGCTGCTAGCGCTTCTTCAACTTCTTGTTCGCATTTATTGTGCTCTTTGGTGAGGAATAAACATACCTGAGTGATTCATACTTGTTCGTTTATGCAGTAATAAAGTATATTGATTTCTGTTGGCGCAATATCCAGGTTGTATCTGATAGTTCTAAATTTCATCGTTCTAAATAATTCTAAATTTTTCTGGCTCTTTCTGGCTCTTTCTGGCTTCATCGTTCTAAATAAATAAGAGTTCTAAATAAATTTCATCGGCTCTTTGCTTACAATATTTTTTTTCTACGGGAAGCTTAAAATTTTATGTGCATTTTACAACTGGCTTGGATTTTTTTATTCGATCCGCATTGGTGAGAAATCCTTTACCGAAGATATTTTTGTGGTAACAACTGGACCAGTTAACCTATATAATCATTATTATGCAAATTTTATAATTTGTTCGCAATTTATGAAATTAGTTGGTCAGATGAGTAGAACTGCAAAAGTGCGTACCATGACAACACCTTTGGTGCGCTTTCCCACTATTTTCCTCGATCCGGCCAGGTTCTGTCGTGTTCGAGTATTTACAGCGAATTTAGCGGTTGATGGGTGAAACCGGAAGTCGGTAGAGGGGCCTCTCTCTCCTGATTGCGTATCTCGTGCTGCGCGTCATACCTACTAAAAGGATGGTTCCTGTGATGTTCGCTATACCCATCAAATTTTCTGACTCTGTCCAAAGCGATATCAGGTTGAGTCTGCAGGGAAGATAGGTAAGCAAAGCAGTCATACACATGCAATGCACACAAAAACGTGCCGTCATAACCGAGGTGAAACCAAGCTGATTATGTGGTACGCTTTCCAGCATAGGTCAAAAGGCAAATGAGGAGAAGGAATAATGGTGCAAGTTGTGGTACATCGATAGCGTAATGGTAATAAACCATCATCATGTCGAGGTTTATGCGGGAAATAGCGTTGCGATTACCCGGTTCCTTCAACCGTAGGAATGAAATCATGAGTATATAGTGCTCCATAATCTTGACATTTGGTTTAACTCACAATCTAAACTATCACGTCTCGATGCACCTTAGAAATAGAACACACTGGCCTTTGACCTCTCCACGGTCAAAGGTTAGATGGTACTTTTTGTTGCAATTCTTTCGCAATGATAATCGTGCGATGCATTGCGAATAACATTTGTTGTTGTTCGAGTCTGATCTACAAATGAGACGCGTCTTTGCATTCACTGAGCATCGACCCTTGCTGTGAGAGTTGAGAGCGGTCTCTCTGTACGAATGTTGTCGACATTGCGGGCTCGAATTCGACAATCAATTAATAATGCGTACTTGATTTTGGGTTTCATAGCAAGTGGTTTCTCTTACTGTGAAATACAGAGAGTTTGTACTGTTGACTTGAGTGCTTTTTATAGGTAATTTATATCATGTTCATTCGCCTGGAGATTAAATACTGTGATGCTTAAATTGTCGCATTCGAGCCATTTCCAAATCACATCCACCCGTAAGCTTGTGTTCATCGTCATTTCTCCGCCGAAAGCTCTTCATGTTTGTGATTTTGCGAGATTGTTCACCATATTGGTGTATATCTAGATGTTGTTCATAACGAGAGTGAATAGAATCCACAGGGGTGCGCACCCAAAAACATTCACCAAAAGCCGTTCCTACGATCGACGAGCTTAATAAGTCTCCCTCTCCTAGGCATCGGTGTAAGCTGTAATGATAGCTCTCAGGGCTGCAAAAATTCTACGACTTTCCGTCGTCTGTAGAAAAGAATCTTGAATCGTTGAGCGTCTTGCATGCATGGGCAATATGTGTATTATTCTGTCCATTTGAACTGGCGTGAGTTAATCCGTTAGGTTTTAATGGTGAATGAACAAAGAAGCGTTACATTCGAATGAGAGCAGCATGTGTTAGGTCTAGGGTGCTTCTTTTGGTTTGCTCCGGCTAGCATGAAGGAAAGTGACCGGGGCAAATGGGAAGACGTAACTGGCGGGGCCGTATGCGTGAACGTGACCGCAGCTTGGCTCTGCATACTGCAGCCCTACACCCACTTGACTTCCCCAGTGGAAGTGGCTCTAGTGCATTTGCTCACGCATGGCTGTGCGACAGTGCTGTGGTCATCCGCATGTCGGAGCCAGCACTTCTGCAGACTGAATGCTAAGAAAGGGGCCGTAACGAGACCGATAGCAGTCACAAAATTGGTGTCCCGGAAAAGCTCGTTATTTTGCCCGTATCAGCAGTTCACATTGAAGTGCCTTGAGCCTTAGTGGACTCGCCGCGAGAACTGGCGCAGGACAAAAGAGTTTGTTTTATGTTCATGCTGTGAAAAGGCGGATTTAAGCAACTTGAACCTGCTTTTGCTGCTCACCGTGGAATGACAGATGGGGAGGTGCATCGGAGAGGCGAGGAAAATGAACTTAACTAACTGCTAATTTGTATTTTTTTAATGAAAGCTGGGCGTCGTGACGAGCAAATTTGATGTGATAGCGCGTAAATGAATGGACATGAGCTTAGTCTTACGCAAAGTTAGCGCGATGACGACGGAAAGGCTGCGATGTTGGTGATTTCGTGAATGCAGCGCTTGCATACAGTTACATGGCGAACCCGTAGTCTGTAGAAGAAAGGTCGGCTATGTATATTCCACTTCCCCGCTCTTGGATTAGTCTTGAATGAGAGGAGTGCCGTTGCTAGTACAGATTTTTGCCAGAGGAGGTCGCATATTGATTCCTCCCCTTCAGCAGCCCCGCACAAATCGGCCTTCCTTAGTTCCTTTTTCTAGTCATGTGGATACGAGGCTAGTTGAAGAATTGTTCGATGAACAACGTGGATCCTTGTACCGATTTCGACTCCATTCCATGGCTAAATGGGACGAGGATGGTAATTAACAGACTCCTTCTTTCTCGAGCAGTAGAAAAGATGGAAGATGATTGTGGTTATTCTGTACCCCAGTTTTATGCTTCATTCCATTTTTGTTGCTGCGGCAACGATTTGAATATTCTTTTCTTGTCATTTCTTTGATTTTCTTAGGACGTCCAAAAGTGGTCTTGCAAAAGGTTTCCTCTATTTTGAAAAATCAACCTTTCCTGCCAGAGGCAATCCTAATTAGATGTCATTATAAGAGCTCAAGAAATAATGTATTGGTCGCCATATCGCATAAACATATAAGCAGAAAACTTGATTGAAATTTTAGGCTTTTTTGCAAATGAAGTTAACCCAAACAGGCATGCGAGTTCCTTATCGTGAAGCAAATCCCCATTTCCGCGCCTTCTTTGCGTAAATGCATAAGAGAAGGAAGATATAATTTGACACTGCAGCTTACTTGCGAATTAAACTGATCCCGAGTCAAGTTATCGGATCCCTTAAAACGTGCTTCAGATCGCGTTTGCTCCTTGCAGAGACGCGGCTGTATTTTTGAAGTGCTCGCAAGCAGCGTGCATCGCGAACGTTCAATGTAAATCTTGATGACTGTGCATTCTCTCCTCTTTTTTGGGCAGTTAAGAAGAAAACAATGAATCGTTGATGGGAACAACGGAGTGTATGTATGTATGAAAGAATAGCATGTATGTTGGCTAGCGTTAGATATTGAAGTTGTTAAGTTGTGATTTAGACCTATCGATAATTGTAAACTGTGACTTATTGTCACGTAATAAAAGAATCACATTCAGGTGTTTGCTGTACGGCAAAGGTTGTTGTGTAACGGTTCATTTCATGTTGGTCATCGGAATTGTTTATCCTTATGCACTGTTTTGTGCGCTTATTTTATATTTGAGAGATATAAATATAGAAGGAGAATAATAATAAGTGTTTAGGCTCATTGGCATCATGCTTGCAAGTCGTTTTATCGTACGGAATGTCGCACAAAGAGGACTTTTCTCGAAATTATTGAAATTCCCGAAGCGAAGTGTTGCTGTTGCGGCTGCGGTGAGTCTTTTTTTGAGTAATGTCCGCTATTGCCGGAGATAAGAGCTCGTGTAGCACCAAATCCTTACCAGGGAGGAAATTCTTCAGTTGAAAATCTGTTCATATCTTCACGGTTCTTTGTATGTTCTGAACTTTTTTTCTAAAATATTTCACGGATGATGTAATCACTCCCCTCTCTTCTTTTAATATCCAGAAGGAGTGCATTTGGGGGTCCGGCCAGAAAGCCACCCGACGAAAAAGGTTGGGCTTAGATGTGGTAGGCTCTTTAGAATTATGAGAGGTAGAATTGTTGTGTAGGATCGGCAAGGTCGAGCTAAACTCTGATTGTGTTTAGATAAAGAGAGGCCGGTGGTGGATGGTGTAGGTATAATACATCATATGAAAATCAAATGGGGATATGTTTCCACTGGCAGAGAACACTGACGATTTTCATATGATATAACCCTTCCTGCGCTCTGGCGATTTTCTCCGCTTTTAAAAATCCATTTCCCACTGTCATTGCATTTAGCATTGAAACCACATGGAATGATAAGCGGCTAACGTCGCCAAGAAATCTTTGTAACGCAGAAGGTTACGCTTCCCAATAACGCAATGCCCTCACTGCAGGAGTCAGGTTGACGATGTTGAGCGTTATTTATGATCGTTTAGTGAATACTGAAGCTGCTTAATAGCTTAATTAATTTCCTTATAGAAGCCCTGGAACAGACACCAAGTACATCTTTTTAATATTGGCACGGTGATTTTGCTCACCTGTGAGGACAGCTCTCTTTACTTGCTATTTCTTTTAACCTTATATCCTTTTTTTAATAATTGCGATATTACCTTCAGCGATGAAAATTTTACTTCTCATGTAATTTGTTTAGCAAGAGAGTATTAGCTTCACATATCGCAGTCTATAGAAAGCGGATGTTTATACAGGTAGATAAACCATTCGGCCATAACTGCAGGGCTGTCATGTTAGCGCTTTGACGCTGTGTTTATAGGGCGCTGCGGTGCTGAAACCGTATTGTATCGACAAAAGATGTAACTGACTTTTTCTCCTTCTCTCTTTCCCTCTCCCGCTCTCCCTCCATCCCCCCTCCTTTTTCCAGTTCGCAAGTATTTTTTCTTAGGCAGAAAGGGAAATCTAGTTCTAGTTTGCCACTCGAAAGTGAATTCGTTTTTGGGCTGAACTCTCAAGCCTATTCGAGTGAATTTATTCCTGTGCTGAGGATTTCAAAAAAAAAAAAAAGATTCTGTCATCTGCTTAGTTTTTGGTGGGACGGGTAAAAGATGTCGCGCATTGCATTTCAACAGGCAACATCTATTTTGAGTTCATTTTTAGCGCTCCCATATCGCTGGACGATGTGTTGTCTTTTTTGCATCAATAGAGGTCTCTTATTGCTTGAATTTAATTAAATAGACCAGGTGAGTGACGCTTTAAGGAAGCTTCTGTTTTGCAGATAGGTTTGAAATAAAAGTACTCTTTTCCTCATCTAATGTTTCGTCTTTCTGGTCGCAGTAGATAGGGGGACTTTTCACTGATTTTGTTTTCGATAGTAGCATACTCGATCTAGTTCATATAAGGAAAGGATGATGTGCACGATAATAGCGCTGAATATAGTATGAAGAGAGAGTTTGAGTTTGAGCGTTTTCAGTGGCATTTTTAAATCGATTTCGCATTTTCGACCATAACTAGTTTGTGAATAATAAAGCAACAAAAGTATTGGTGCTGCAAAGTTTAAAAAAACCAACATTGAACAAAGTGTTGTGCAATTCCAGGGCATCAAGCGGTTTGCTTCACGTATTCCTCGCAGCTCAAACGTGACCGGCACTTATAGTAGAGTTTTTGATAGGGTATCGAAGCAAAGTCATTTTTAGAGCACACCAACACCGGAGACCGCGCACAAGTTGGAAGTGACGTTGATTCCGGGTGATGGCGTTGGACCGGAGCTGATCTATGCTATGGAAGATATTGTAGAAAACACCGGTATTCCGCTTGTTTTCGAAGAAATTTTCCTCAGGTATTGCCGCTGTTTTGTTTCTCGACGTTTTAGATGCAGTCTACATAGTTACGAACTTCTAAAAATAGTTTGCGAAGTCAGGATCGCATTAAGTGAAGTGTTAGGGAAATAAAACTGCAAGGGTTGAAAATAATGACTTGAGAGGCTGTGAAATATGGTCGTTGGCGTTTCGATGGATTGGGAAATTGCTAGCGTTGATGATACATTTAAGCTACTGCCCTCTTTTTGCCAGAAAAATTGCATTCTTTTCTAGACCGATGTTGTGTTGTTTTCAGCTGTTCGCAACGAGCGCTAACCCACATCAGGTTCACGTTCATTATAAGTTCATCAGTGCTTTAGTTTTTACAATCTCCTTTCTTTCTTGAGGCATATAAATTGTTTGAGCGGCTTTAATAGTAAAGGTCGATGTCAGCATGAGGGAAAGTGTTGTTACTAGAAGGTGCATTTATTATTTCCACCACCATTGCGTAGTATGATGGGAAATTGTTCCTGACTTCAACGGTTTTCATTCACTTTGTCGGATATCCGTGTCCACAGGTTGTGCTGCTAGCTAAAGTATGGTAAAGGTGCCGTAGTCTTATATTGTTTCAGTTTTAGAGCAATAAACTTATAAGATATTGAACATTGGTATGTTTCTTTGAAATTCTGCTTGATTTTACGATAAGCGGAATGACAGCGTTATCTTTTGGGTAATATGCGATTATTTCCCTCGCATTACTATTTTTTAGTGGGATATTTGCTTATTTGTATTAATTTCTTTGCGTATTTAATCTGCTATCACGTGTATTGTGTAGATTTATTGCTGGATATGCTATTGATTATTAGATGTTTACTGAATAATTTCAGGAATGCCAAAAGCACGCTGGACATCCTTTACCATTGAGTGCGTATCTTTTGAAACCCGTTCAAAGGATAACCAAATATCAACTTTTACTGAAGGTATTCTTCAGTGAATTTTTTCAAAAATATTGCACACTACGCTTTATGGATTGCAACTATCCTACCTATGCTTTTATAACACTATTGTGTGTGAAGAAATGTAATGCTCTCTTTTGTGCAAAAATTTTGGTCATGCGAAATTTTTTTCAATGTGTCAAATCTTTTTTTTTTTGATGTGTCAGCTACGGTGTGCATATTCCATTAGCGAACGTTATTGTTTTTTGGCAAATCTTTGTAGAACTAGTATTGGGAAGTAGTTGAAAGTATCGTCGTAAAAAAGATAAGGATAATGTCATAGGAGAGAATTTTCGATCAGGAGGACTCCCCATCGAGCAGCAGCTTTTGATTTCAGTGGGGCTTTCTTGAAAAATTCAATAAACTCATGTAAATATCATGCGAGCATAATGATGAAACGGAAGTGATAAAAAGCGCAAATATATTCCAAATTATTTGTAAAAATTTGCATATTTTTGTAGGAGTTGCATCGTCATTGTGCGGAAGAGGCGCGTCAAGATGTGGAAGCGGCTTTATCATCGATGCTCGATTTATTGGCACAACTCAACTCAGCTATGCATCAACTGCATATTTCCGGTTTCGCGGTTCGTTCATTTCTATGATACTTCAAATTTTTTACACAACCATTTCCCTGTGCCCTAAACTCATGAATATAATTTTCCCATACTGAATATAGTCTCCCTTGCAAATGTTTCCTGTACGCTCTGAACGTATGATATTGTCTTTCCTCCGAAAAAGCCTAGCCTTTTGTCATCGTTCGATTTATTTCTTCTGTGGTGAATTGAAGCGTTAGCGTCGCCGTAAAATTAGTTGTGAGGTTTTACGGTGTTTTTGACATTTTATGAGAACATTTTCCATGAAGCTGTGCTTGTTAGGACGACTGCTGATGGTCTTAACGTGAGAGAAGTTAAAGATGACCTGACCGGAATGGTTCACTAGGATAATACGAGTAAAATGAATATGGTGCCGGTTTTATATACGTAGCATTTGATTTCGTTTGCAATATCAATTTTTTTTAATATACGAAGAAAAATTCGCGCGCGAAATGTTTTTTTTTTCTTGTTGCGCGCAGCGAATTATTCTGCTTTCTGCATTTCGTAATTTTTTTTTGCAAAATATTTTTTAAAATATATAGTGCATGAAAAATTGCGATTTTCACCGATCTACAAGTGTTCCATAAATGTTGGAGGGAATAACACTGAAGAAATGAGTACGAAAGGAGGTTTTTTGTGCCGTCCCGTTGGATGCTGTCGAAAAACAATTTTTTTAGCCCACTAAGCTATACAACCCACTTTAATATTAAGGATCGAAAAGCCTTTAGACGACAGTCGATCCACCCGAAAGACTCCCTACGAGGAAGAAGAATATAGAGATGGGAGAGGTGGAGAGAGATTAGGAGGGGTGGGGGGGGAGGGGGGAGGGAGAGCTGCCGCCGCAAGCATATGTGCAATCCCAAGTCCAGTACCGAAATTACATGCACTATGAAATTTTATGCACTGTGAAAAGATGAAAGTTGAAAAATACCGCCATAATCTTACCACATCAATAAATTGCAATCAAATCCCTTCAGTCTCATGAATTGATATCAAATCGAACTGAACCTAAAAATTGGGATCAAATTTTTTTTTAATGCTTGGGAGAGGGGGGGGGGTTCTTACACTCATTTATGTGGATGAAGTTAATTGTTTATATTAGGTAGTAATTTAATTAATTTGACAGTTGATGATAATGCCTCACTTTTAGTTCATAGGACATCGTCCTTTAGGCCGAATAGGTTCTAAGTGGCCGTTGGTAGAACCAGAAGGGTTTTAAGAGGCTAAACAAATAAGTAGAAAAAAATGCTTGTATCTTCCACACTAGTGGCTCCATAACAGTTTCTGATCTGAAACGCAGATGAGAACGTTTTCTTAAACACTTAGATATTGTAATGCTGAGGTACTTTTATCACTAATTTATGAATTTTTTTTCTTTGCATGAGCAGCAGGAAAACGTTCGCTCAGAGCGAATATCAGGAGAGTTGATAATAGCCTTTTCTCTCCCTTCCCGATATCTAAGAGGAGGTGTGGAAAGAAATGCATAATCTATAAGATATCACGGTGTTTATGAATGAAAAGATTGCCAAGGTTTTACTCGTGACGATACGTTCATGTCGCGTCGTATAATTCCTTGCTTTCGATTGAACAATCTACACGATGGAATTTAATAAAAAAGAACGAAAATGTTGCTCGCAAATTGTTCATATTTATTAATCCTTTTTACACTGTTGTTTGCAGACATGTAGTCTTGGATTCGCCGACACATCCAAAACGTCACCATCGCGCTTCGAAATTTGGGACGAAACGAAGAGTGAAGCTTATGCCGTACAGCCATTAGATGAGAGCACTAAAGTTAGGTGGATTCAGAGACTGCATCGGTAATCATTTGCTTTTTAATGTTGAACAAAAGCAGCAAATTTGCAAGAGAGATATTAGAAGTCTATCTGGATGTGTTCTGCTGCTACAGTTTAATTACGCGGTGATTTGAAAGAATTTTTTTCAAATATTCATTCCAATAATTAAACAGCAGAAGAAAGTACTTGCTTAAAGCCGGTAAACCTAAATATTTTATTGCCATCAAAATACTTACTATTTCTAAGTTCTTTTTTAGTATTTGCGCCAGAAAATGTTAATCTGTTTTTTTTCTTTGGTATTTCTTTTTCGCCTTCGATTGTGTCTCTCGTAGGAGAGTTTCTTTTGAAATTGGCTCGTGCACTTTTCCCATCAACTTGTATACTGATCGTTTTTAAAGGGACGGTTTTGATAGGATCGATAATATCTGTTGATTGCATATGTTGATATTTTAGCATAACGGGTGAATTTCTATCGGAGCGAGGAAGCCATCGTGCGCAAAGACCACAGTCTTGGGCGTCTACTGTATCCAACGAAAGCACAGCATCAGCACGCTCATCTAGTGGTGAAACGACAACCAGCGCCGAAAGGTAATGCTCAGGTCTTCTAATATTTGAATATCCGAAGTTGTTAGTAAAACCTTTAAATTTCGTGTGAATTCCCACGGTACAGGGATTTATTGTGGTTTAATGCCGCTAATTTTATGAAATTATGGATCAAATTGTAGATCGGTGGGTATTGTCGAAGAAGGCAATGTTTCCTATTTATCGTGAATACATCGCACTTTCTTTCAGATTACAATCGTATCACTGGTTAGATGCATGTCTGAAGTCCGGCGCGTTTTTAAAAACACCCACAACCAATACTGGGAGGAATTTTTATGGGCAGACCCAATGGAATCGACCAGTTCCTGGCTTATATTCGAAAATACTATATCCGTATCTCTCCAATCTTGCCTATTCATAGCCATTCCTACCACTGCATTCGGATGTTTACTTGCTTATAATTTGAACATGTTTTACTAAATATTGGTATTTCAGTAGTTTGATTGATCCGAATGGCAATCAATCTTTGGTGTGTTCTTCATCGCCGGTTTCTTCGCTACCGATCATGCCATCACCGGAGAGTTGCATAGAAGCGAGGCAACCATCCGATTGTGACAACAATGTCACCCCATCTGCCGATGTGCCTAAGTCACGATCGGCTAGTTCGACTGAGGTTCGCTTTCATTTATAATTCGACTTTCTTTTCCGTTTTAAATCTTTTTTCCCAAAGCAAAGCGAGCAATATTCGCTGCGAGTTTTTGATTTTTTGTTGATGCCATCTCTTCACATTACCATTTTATGAAAAAGTTTTTGAAATATGCAGTTAGATGAGTCCTGGTTACTGCTAATCTTATCATTTTTTTAGAATCCAACACTCTATCTGAAGACCTTGTTTCATAAGTTTTTGATTCTTTCAGCGATTATGGATTTTTTTTTGCACAGCCTTTAAAAGTTAAAATTAGAATCGGAAATCGAGAATGATATGAAATGGATAAAGTACATTTTCATTTCTACGCAAGTTTTACTGTATAAGTAAACTGCATTTTCCTGTTTTTCAGGAGCCATTGGATGCGTCGGCAACACCACCGCTTAATACTATCGTTGAGAGTGCGTCACAAAGTGAACTACTAGCCGCGATTTGATATTTTCGTTGTCTATGTTATTGAACGTCTTCCGTATGAATACTAAACTAAGGCTGTAATTGATGCATAAAAATAGGTTAAAGTATGCAAAATTACAGTGATGTATATAATGGCCATAAGGAACATACTTCATAAATGACGGTGGAATTCTATGAATTCGGACTTTGGAAAACGAACGTTGAACGCGGTGATTCACTATAACCGACGGCATCCTTCTGTTATTTCTCAGTAGAGTTTTATGTTCGTGTATAATCTCGCTATACGTTTGTCATCAATTTTCGACAAAATCTTCGATCTTCCATAATCATCGCTTTATTTCAAATAGACCAATCGCTTTAAACTTGATTATTTTTTAAAAAAGCATATATTGATGTTGAAGAGTATTTACGTTGAAGTGGACCGAGCAATAGTGTTGTGTCGGTGAAGTAATCCACTGACGCAACAAATCGAATCAAGTTTTGATTACGTCTGTATATCTACTGCTCGATAGTTTCAACAGGAGTACGATCGGTAAACAGAACGATTCACTGGTCATACACTTACTTCCCTTATAAGCACATTTGCCCTGATTTGAACATTTCTGCAGGTGGTGTCTTGTTCTTCCTTCTTAACGCCTTTCCACCTCTACGTAAGGAAGAAAAATATTTCACGTTAGCCATGCAATGCGTATCTCGAAGCGTTGACTCCGTGATGCGAGCAATTGTTTTGAGAAATGGTTTTGACTCGCTGCTCATATCGCCTGTGGTTTCGGATAGGTCGATCATTGAAGGTAGAACGTTTTCGTCGTCGCGCCTTGCTGGTGGATAAATAGCGTCTTTTCATGATGGTACTTTCATTGTGCTGTCGTTCGTGACGCTCGAGTGGCATCGTATTCCTACTGAAGGCTTCTTTTGGTGCTCGTGGAACATTTTTGAGTCGGTTGCAATGTCTATCGTGTGTAGGTTTTTGCATACTGTGTTTTTTTGCAAGTCCTTAGATACTCTATAAGAGAGATATGTGCAAATAATTTGAAAAATATCATTAGAATAGAATAGCTGCTAGCGCTTCTTCAACTTCTTGTTCGCATTTATTGTGCTCTTTGGTGAGGAATAAACATACCTGAGTGATTCATACTTGTTCGTTTATGCAGTAATAAAGTATATTGATTTCTGTTGGCGCAATATCCAGGTTGTATCTGATAGTTCTAAATTTCATCGTTCTAAATAATTCTAAATTTTTCTGGCTCTTTCTGGCTCTTTCTGGCTTCATCGTTCTAAATAAATAAGAGTTCTAAATAAATTTCATCGGCTCTTTGCTTACAATATTTTTTTTCTACGGGAAGCTTAAAATTTTATGTGCATTTTACAACTGGCTTGGATTTTTTTATTCGATCCGCATTGGTGAGAAATCCTTTACCGAAGATATTTTTGTGGTAACAACTGGACCAGTTAACCTATATAATCATTATTATGCAAATTTTATAATTTGTTCGCAATTTATGAAATTAGTTGGTCAGATGAGTAGAACTGCAAAAGTGCGTACCATGACAACACCTTTGGTGCGCTTTCCCACTATTTTCCTCGATCCGGCCAGGTTCTGTCGTGTTCGAGTATTTACAGCGAATTTAGCGGTTGATGGGTGAAACCGGAAGTCGGTAGAGGGGCCTCTCTCTCCTGATTGCGTATCTCGTGCTGCGCGTCATACCTACTAAGAGGATGGTTCCTGTGATGTTCGCTATACCCATCAAATTTTCTGACTCTGTCCAAAGCGATATCAGGTTGAGTCTGCAGGGAAGATAGGTAAGCAAAGCAGTCATACACATGCAATGCACACAAAAACGTGCCGTCATAACCGAGGTGAAACCAAGCTGATTATGTGGTACGCTTTCCAGCATAGGTCAAAAGGCAAATGAGGAGAAGGAATAATGGTGCAAGTTGTGGTACATCGATAGCGTAATGGTAATAAACCATCATCATGTCGAGGTTTATGCGGGAAATAGCGTTGCGATTACCCGGTTCCTTCAACCGTAGGAATGAAATCATGAGTATATAGTGCTCCATAATCTTGACATTTGGTTTAACTCACAATCTAAACTATCACGTCTCGATGCACCTTAGAAATAGAACACACTGGCCTTTGACCTCTCCACGGTCAAAGGTTAGATGGTACTTTTTGTTGCAATTCTTTCGCAATGATAATCGTGCGATGCATTGCGAATAACATTTGTTGTGGATTTAAGTTTTATGTTCGTGCTGTGAAAAGGCGGATTTAAGCAACTTGAAGCTGCTTTTGCTGCTCACCGTGGAATGACAGATGGGGAGGTGCATCGGAGAGGCGAGGAAAATGAACTTAACTAACTGCTAATTTGTATTTTTTAAATGAAAGCTGGGCGTCGTGACGAGCAAATTTGATGTGATAGCGCGTAAATGAATGGACATGAGCTTAGTCTTACGCAAAGTTAGCGCGATAACGACGGAAAGGCTGCGATGTTGGTGATTTCGTGAATGCAGCGCTTGCATACAGTTACATGGCGAACCCGTAGTCTGTAGAAGAAAGGTCGGCTATGTATATTCCACTTCCCCGCTCTTGGATTAGTCTTGAATGAGAGGAGTGCCGTTGCTAGTACAGATTTTTGCCAGAGGAGGTCGCATATTGATTCCTCCCCTTCAGCAGCCCCGCACAAATCGGCCTTCCTTAGTTCCTTTTTCTAGTCATGTGGATACGAGGCTAGTTGAAGAATTGTTCGATGAACAACGTGGATCCTTGTACCGATTTCGACTCCATTCCATGGCTAAATGGGACGAGGATGGTAATTAACAGACTCCTTCTTTCTCGAGCAGTAGAAAAGATGGAAGATGATTGTGGTTATTCTGTACCCCAGTTTTATGCTTCATTCCATTTTTGTTGCTGCGGCAACGATTTGAATATTCTTTTCTTGTCATTTCTTTGATTTTCTTAGGACGTCCAAAAGTGGTCTTGCAAAAGGTTTCCTCTATTTTGAAAAATCAACCTCTCCTGCCAGAGGCAATCCTAATTAGATGTCATTATAAGAGCTGAAGAAATAATGTATTGGTCGCCATATCGCATAAACATATAAGCAGAAAACTTGATTGAAATTTTAGGCTTTTTTGCAAATGAAGTTAACCCAAACAGGCATGCGAGTTCCTTATCGTGAAGCAAATCCCCATTTCCGCGCCTTCTTTGCGTAAATGCATAAGAGAAGGAAGATATAATTTGACACTGCAGCTTACTTGCGAATTAAACTGATCCCGAGTCAAGTTATCGGATCCCTTAAAACGTGCTTCAGATCGCGTTTGCTCCTTGCAGAGACGCGGCTGTATTTTTGAAGTGCTCGCAAGCAGCGTGCATCGCGAACGTTCAATGTAAATCTTGATGACTGTGCATTCTCTCCTCTTTTTTGGGCAGTTAAGAAGAAAACAATGAATCGTTGATGGGAACAACGGAGTGTATGTATGTATGAAAGAATAGCATGTATGTTGGCTAGCGTTAGATATTGAAGTTGTTAAGTTGTGATTTAGACCTATCGATAATTGTAAACTGTGACTTATTGTCACGTAATAAAAGAATCACATTCAGGTGTTTGCTGTACGGCAAAGGTTGTTGTGTAACGGTTCATTTCATGTTGGTCATCGGAATTGTTTATCCTTATGCACTGTTTTGTGCGCTTATTTTATATTTGAGAGATATAAATATAGAAGGAGAATAATAATAAGTGTTTAGGCTCATTGGCATCATGCTTGCAAGTCGTTTTATCGTACGGAATGTCGCACAAAGAGGACTTTTCTCGAAATTATTGAAATTCCCGAAGCGAAGTGTTGCTGTTGCGGCTGCGGTGAGTCTTTTTTTGAGTAATGTCCGCTATTGCCGGAGATAAGAGCTCGTGTAGCACCAAATCCTTACCAGGGAGGAAATTCTTCAGTTGAAAATCTGTTCATATCTTCACGGTTCTTTGTATGTTCTGAACTTTTTTTCTAAAATATTTCACGGATGATGTAATCACTCCCCTCTCTTCTTTTAATATCCAGAAGGAGTGCATTTGGGGGTCCGGCCAGAAAGCCACCCGACGAAAAAGGTTGGGCTTAGATGTGGTAGGCTCTTTAGAATTATGAGAGGTAGAATTGTTGTGTAGGATCGGCAAGGTCGAGCTAAACTCTGATTGTGTTTAGATAAAGAGAGGCCGGTGGTGGATGGTGTAGGTATAATACATCATATGAAAATCAAATGGGGATATGTTTCCACTGGCAGAGAACACTGACGATTTTCATATGATATAACCCTTCCTGCGCTCTGGCGATTTTCTCCGCTTTAAAAAATCCATTTCCCACTGTCATTGCATTTAGCATTGAAACCACATGGAATGATAAGCGGCTAACGTCGCCAAGAAATCTTTGTAACGCAGAAGGTTACGCTTCCCAATAACGCAATGCCCTCACTGCAGGAGTCAGGTTGACGATGTTGAGCGTTATTTATGATCGTTTAGTGAATACTGAAGCTGCTTAATAGCTTAATTAATTTCCTTATAGAAGCCCTGGAACAGACACCAAGTACATCTTTTTAATATTGGCACGGTGATTTTGCTCACCTGTGAGGACAGCTCTCTTTACTTGCTATTTCTTTTAACCTTATATCCTTTTTTTAATAATTGCGATATTACCTTCAGCGATGAAAATTTTACTTCTCATGTAATTTGTTTAGCAAGAGAGTATTAGCTTCACATATCGCAGTCTATAGAAAGCGGATGTTTATACAGGTAGATAAACCATTCGGCCATAACTGCAGGGCTGTCATGTTAGCGCTTTGACGCTGTGTTTATAGGGCGCTGCGGTGCTGAAACCGTATTGTATCGACAAAAGATGTAACTGACTTTTTCTCCTTCTCTCTTTCCCTCTCCCGCTCTCCCTCCATCCCCCCTCCTTTTTCCAGTTCGCAAGTATTTTTTCTTAGGCAGAAAGGGAAATCTAGTTCTAGTTTGCCACTCGAAAGTGAATTCGTTTTTGGGCTGAACTCTCAAGCCTATTCGAGTGAATTTATTCCTGTGCTGAGGATTTCAAAAAAAAAAAAAAAGATTCTGTCATCTGCTTAGTTTTTGGTGGGACGGGTAAAAGATGTCGCGCATTGCATTTCAACAGGCAACATCTATTTTGAGTTCATTTTTAGCGCTCCCATATCGCTGGACGATGTGTTGTCTTTTTTGCATCAATAGAGGTCTCTTATTGCTTGAATTTAATTAAATAGACCAGGTGAGTGACGCTTTAAGGAAGCTTCTGTTTTGCAGATAGGTTTGAAATAAAAGTACTCTTTTCCTCATCTAATGTTTCGTCTTTCTGGTCGCAGTAGATAGGGGGACTTTTCACTGATTTTGTTTTCGATAGTAGCATACTCGATCTAGTTCATATAAGGAAAGGATGATGTGCACGATAATAGCGCTGAATATAGTATGAAGAGAGAGTTTGAGTTTGAGCGTTTTCAGTGGCATTTTTAAATCGATTTCGCATTTTCGACCATAACTAGTTTGTGAATAATAAAGCAACAAAAGTATTGGTGCTGCAAAGTTTAAAAAAACCAACATTGAACAAAGTGTTGTGCAATTCCAGGGCATCAAGCGGTTTGCTTCACGTATTCCTCGCAGCTCAAACGTGACCGGCACTTATAGTAGAGTTTTTGATAGGGTATCGAAGCAAAGTCATTTTTAGAGCACACCAACACCGGAGACCGCGCACAAGTTGGAAGTGACGTTGATTCCGGGTGATGGCGTTGGACCGGAGCTGATCTATGCTATGGAAGATATTGTAGAAAACACCGGTATTCCGCTTGTTTTCGAAGAAATTTTCCTCAGGTATTGCCGCTGTTTTGTTTCTCGACGTTTTAGATGCAGTCTACATAGTTACGAACTTCTAAAAATAGTTTGCGAAGTCAGGATCGCATTAAGTGAAGTGTTAGGGAAATAAAACTGCAAGGGTTGAAAATAATGACTTGAGAGGCTGTGAAATATGGTCGTTGGCGTTTCGATGGATTGGGAAATTGCTAGCGTTGATGATACATTTAAGCTACTGCCCTCTTTTTGCCAGAAAAATTGCATTCTTTTCTAGACCGATGTTGTGTTGTTTTCAGCTGTTCGCAACGAGCGCTAACCCACATCAGGTTCACGTTCATTATAAGTTCATCAGTGCTTTAGTTTTTACAATCTCCTTTCTTTCTTGAGGCATATAAATTGTTTGAGCGGCTTTAATAGTAAAGGTCGATGTCAGCATGAGGGAAAGTGTTGTTACTAGAAGGTGCATTTATTATTTCCACCACCATTGCGTAGTATGATGGGAAATTGTTCCTGACTTCAACGGTTTTCATTCACTTTGTCGGATATCCGTGTCCACAGGTTGTGCTGCTAGCTAAAGTATGGTAAAGGTGCCGTAGTCTTATATTGTTTCAGTTTTAGAGCAATAAACTTATAAGATATTGAACATTGGTATGTTTCTTTGAAATTCTGCTTGATTTTACGATAAGCGGAATGACAGCGTTATCTTTTGGGTAATATGCGATTATTTCCCTCGCATTACTATTTTTTAGTGGGATATTTGCTTATTTGTATTAATTTCTTTGCGTATTTAATCTGCTATCACGTGTATTGTGTAGATTTATTGCTGGATATGCTATTGATTATTAGATGTTTACTGAATAATTTCAGGAATGCCAAAAGCACGCTGGACATCCTTTACCATTGAGTGCGTATCTTTTGAAACCCGTTCAAAGGATAACCAAATATCAACTTTTACTGAAGGTATTCTTCAGTGAATTTTTTCAAAAATATTGCACACTACGCTTTATGGATTGCAACTATCCTACCTATGCTTTTATAACACTATTGTGTGTGAAGAAATGTAATGCTCTCTTTTGTGCAAAAATTTTGGTCATGCGAAATTTTTTTCAATGTGTCAAATCTTTTTTTTTTTGATGTGTCAGCTACGGTGTGCATATTCCATTAGCGAACGTTATTGTTTTTTGGCAAATCTTTGTAGAACTAGTATTGGGAAGTAGTTGAAAGTATCGTCGTAAAAAAGATAAGGATAATGTCATAGGAGAGAATTTTCGATCAGGAGGACTCCCCATCGAGCAGCAGCTTTTGATTTCAGTGGGGCTTTCTTGAAAAATTCAATAAACTCATGTAAATATCATGCGAGCATAATGATGAAACGGAAGTGATAAAAAGCGCAAATATATTCCAAATTATTTGTAAAAATTTGCATATTTTTGTAGGAGTTGCATCGTCATTGTGCGGAAGAGGCGCGTCAAGATGTGGAAGCGGCTTTATCATCGATGCTCGATTTATTGGCACAACTCAACTCAGCTATGCATCAACTGCATATTTCCGGTTTCGCGGTTCGTTCATTTCTATGATACTTCAAATTTTTTACACAACCATTTCCCTGTGCCCTAAACTCATGAATATAATTTTCCCATACTGAATATAGTCTCCCTTGCAAATGTTTCCTGTACGCTCTGAACGTATGATATTGTCTTTCCTCCGAAAAAGCCTAGCCTTTTGTCATCGTTCGATTTATTTCTTCTGTGGTGAATTGAAGCGTTAGCGTCGCCGTAAAATTAGTTGTGAGGTTTTACGGTGTTTTTGACATTTTATGAGAACATTTTCCATGAAGCTGTGCTTGTTAGGACGACTGCTGATGGTCTTAACGTGAGAGAAGTTAAAGATGACCTGACCGGAATGGTTCACTAGGATAATACGAGTAAAATGAATATGGTGCCGGTTTTATATACGTAGCATTTGATTTCGTTTGCAATATCAATTTTTTTTAATATACGAAGAAAAATTCGCGCGCGAAATGTTTTTTTTTCTTGTTGCGCGCAGCGAATTATTCTGCTTTCTGCATTTCGTAATTTTTTTTTTGCAAAATATTTTTTAAAATATATAGTGCATGAAAAATTGCGATTTTCACCGATCTACAAGTGTTCCATAAATGTTGGAGGGAATAACACTGAAGAAATGAGTACGAAAGGAGGTTTTTTGTGCCGTCCCGTTGGATGCTGTCGAAAAACAATTTTTTTAGCCCACTAAGCTATACAACCCACTTTAATATTAAGGATCGAAAAGCCTTTAGACGACAGTCGATCCACCCGAAAGACTCCCTACGAGGAAGAAGAATATAGAGATGGGAGAGGTGGAGAGAGATTAGGAGGGGTGGGGGGGAGGGGGGAGGGAGAGCTGCCGCCGCAAGCATATGTGCAATCCCAAGTCCAGTACCGAAATTACATGCACTATGAAATTTTATGCACTGTGAAAAGATGAAAGTTGAAAAATACCGCCATAATCTTACCACATCAATAAATTGCAATCAAATCCCTTCAGTCTCATGAATTGATATCAAATCGAACTGAACCTAAAAATTGGGATCAAATTTTTTTTTAATGCTTGGGAGAGGGGGGGGGGGTTCTTACACTCATTTATGTGGATGAAGTTAATTGTTTATATTAGGTAGTAATTTAATTAATTTGACAGTTGATGATAATGCCTCACTTTTAGTTCATAGGACATCGTCCTTTAGGCCGAATAGGTTCTAAGTGGCCGTTGGTAGAACCAGAAGGGTTTTAAGAGGCTAAACAAATAAGTAGAAAAAAATGCTTGTATCTTCCACACTAGTGGCTCCATAACAGTTTCTGATCTGAAACGCAGATGAGAACGTTTTCTTAAACACTTAGATATTGTAATGCTGAGGTACTTTTATCACTAATTTATGAATTTTTTTTCTTTGCATGAGCAGCAGGAAAACGTTCGCTCAGAGCGAATATCAGGAGAGTTGATAATAGCCTTTTCTCTCCCTTCCCGATATCTAAGAGGAGGTGTGGAAAGAAATGCATAATCTATAAGATATCACGGTGTTTATGAATGAAAAGATTGCCAAGGTTTTACTCGTGACGATACGTTCATGTCGCGTCGTATAATTCCTTGCTTTCGATTGAACAATCTACACGATGGAATTTAATAAAAAAGAACGAAAATGTTGCTCGCAAATTGTTCATATTTATTAATCCTTTTTACACTGTTGTTTGCAGACATGTAGTCTTGGATTCGCCGACACATCCAAAACGTCACCATCGCGCTTCGAAATTTGGGACGAAACGAAGAGTGAAGCTTATGCCGTACAGCCATTAGATGAGAGCACTAAAGTTAGGTGGATTCAGAGACTGCATCGGTAATCATTTGCTTTTTAATGTTGAACAAAAGCAGCAAATTTGCAAGAGAGATATTAGAAGTCTATCTGGATGTGTTCTGCTGCTACAGTTTAATTACGCGGTGATTTGAAAGAATTTTTTTCAAATATTCATTCCAATAATTAAACAGCAGAAGAAAGTACTTGCTTAAAGCCGGTAAACCTAAATATTTTATTGCCATCAAAATACTTACTATTTCTAAGTTCTTTTTTAGTATTTGCGCCAGAAAATGTTAATCTGTTTTTTTTCTTTGGTATTTCTTTTTCGCCTTCGATTGTGTCTCTCGTAGGAGAGTTTCTTTTGAAATTGGCTCGTGCACTTTTCCCATCAACTTGTATACTGATCGTTTTTAAAGGGACGGTTTTGATAGGATCGATAATATCTGTTGATTGCATATGTTGATATTTTAGCATAACGGGTGAATTTCTATCGGAGCGAGGAAGCCATCGTGCGCAAAGACCACAGTCTTGGGCGTCTACTGTATCCAACGAAAGCACAGCATCAGCACGCTCATCTAGTGGTGAAACGACAACCAGCGCCGAAAGGTAATGCTCAGGTCTTCTAATATTTGAATATCCGAAGTTGTTAGTAAAACCTTTAAATTTCGTGTGAATTCCCACGGTACAGGGATTTATTGTGGTTTAATGCCGCTAATTTTATGAAATTATGGATCAAATTGTAGATCGGTGGGTATTGTCGAAGAAGGCAATGTTTCCTATTTATCGTGAATACATCGCACTTTCTTTCAGATTACAATCGTATCACTGGTTAGATGCATGTCTGAAGTCCGGCGCGTTTTTAAAAACACCCACAACCAATACTGGGAGGAATTTTTATGGGCAGACCCAATGGAATCGACCAGTTCCTGGCTTATATTCGAAAATACTATATCCGTATCTCTCCAATCTTGCCTATTCATAGCCATTCCTACCACTGCATTCGGATGTTTACTTGCTTATAATTTGAACATGTTTTATTAAATATTGGTATTTCAGTAGTTTGATTGATCCGAATGGCAATCAATCTTTGGTGTGTTCTTCATCGCCGGTTTCTTCGCTACCGATCATGCCATCACCGGAGAGTTGCATAGAAGCGAGGCAACCATCCGATTGTGACAACAATGTCACCCCATCTGCCGATGTGCCTAAGTCACGATCGGCTAGTTCGACTGAGGTTCGCTTTCATTTATAATTCGACTTTCTTTTCCGTTTTAAATCTTTTTTCCCAAAGCAAAGCGAGCAATATTCGCTGCGAGTTTTTGATTTTTTGTTGATGCCATCTCTTCACATTACCATTTTATGAAAAAGTTTTTGAAATATGCAGTTAGATGAGTCCTGGTTACTGCTAATCTTATCATTTTTTTAGAATCCAACACTCTATCTGAAGACCTTGTTTCATAAGTTTTTGATTCTTTCAGCGATTATGGATTTTTTTTGCACAGCCTTTAAAAGTTAAAATTAGAATCGGAAATCGAGAATGATATGAAGTGGATAAAGTACATTTTCATTTCTACGCAAGTTTTACTGTATAAGTAAACTGCATTTTCCTGTTTTTCAGGAGCCATTGGATGCGTCGGCAACACCACCGCTTAATACTATCGTTGAGAGTGCGTCACAAAGTGAACTACTAGCCGCGATTTGATATTTTCGTTGTCTATGTTATTGAACGTCTTCCGTATGAATACTAAACTAAGGCTGTAATTGATGCATAAAAATAGGTTAAAGTATGCAAAATTACAGTGATGTATATAATGGCCATAAGGAACATACTTCATAAATGACGGTGGAATTCTATGAATTCGGACTTTGGAAAACGAACGTTGAACGCGGTGATTCACTATAACCGACGGCATCCTTCTGTTATTTCTCAGTAGAGTTTTATGTTCGTGTATAATCTCGCTATACGTTTGTCATCAATTTTCGACAAAATCTTCGATCTTCCATAATCATCGCTTTATTTCAAATAGACCAATCGCTTTAAACTTGATTATTTTTTAAAAAAGCATATATTGATGTTGAAGAGTATTTACGTTGAAGTGGACCGAGCAATAGTGTTGTGTCGGTGAAGTAATCCACTGACGCAACAAATCGAATCAAGTTTTGATTACGTCTGTATATCTACTGCTCGATAGTTTCAACAGGAGTACGATCGGTAAACAGAACGATTCACTGGTCATACACTTACTTCCCTTATAAGCACATTTGCCCTGATTTGAACATTTCTGCAGGTGGTGTCTTGTTCTTCCTTCTTAACGCCTTTCCACCTCTACGTAAGGAAGAAAAATATTTCACGTTAGCCATGCAATGCGTATCTCGAAGCGTTGACTCCGTGATGCGAGCAATTGTTTTGAGAAATGGTTTTGACTCGCTGCTCATATCGCCTGTGGTTTCGGATAGGTCGATCATTGAAGGTAGAACGTTTTCGTCGTCGCGCCTTGCTGGTGGATAAATAGCGTCTTTTCATGATGGTACTTTCATTGTGCTGTCGTTCGTGACGCTCGAGTGGCATCGTATTCCTACTGAAGGCTTCTTTTGGTGCTCGTGGAACATTTTTGAGTCGGTTGCAATGTCTATCGTGTGTAGGTTTTTGCATACTGTGTTTTTTTGCAAGTCCTTAGATACTCTATAAGAGAGATATGTGCAAATAATTTGAAAAATATCATTAGAATAGAATAGCTGCTAGCGCTTCTTCAACTTCTTGTTCGCATTTATTGTGCTCTTTGGTGAGGAATAAACATACCTGAGTGATTCATACTTGTTCGTTTATGCAGTAATAAAGTATATTGATTTCTGTTGGCGCAATATCCAGGTTGTATCTGATAGTTCTAAATTTCATCGTTCTAAATAATTCTAAATTTTTCTGGCTCTTTCTGGCTCTTTCTGGCTTCATCGTTCTAAATAAATAAGAGTTCTAAATAAATTTCATCGGCTCTTTGCTTACAATATTTTTTTTCTACGGGAAGCTTAAAATTTTATGTGCATTTTACAACTGGCTTGGATTTTTTTATTCGATCCGCATTGGTGAGAAATCCTTTACCGAAGATATTTTTGTGGTAACAACTGGACCAGTTAACCTATATAATCATTATTATGCAAATTTTATAATTTGTTCGCAATTTATGAAATTAGTTGGTCAGATGAGTAGAACTGCAAAAGTGCGTACCATGACAACACCTTTGGTGCGCTTTCCCACTATTTTCCTCGATCCGGCCAGGTTCTGTCGTGTTCGAGTATTTACAGCGAATTTAGCGGTTGATGGGTGAAACCGGAAGTCGGTAGAGGGGCCTCTCTCTCCTGATTGCGTATCTCGTGCTGCGCGTCATACCTACTAAGAGGATGGTTCCTGTGATGTTCGCTATACCCATCAAATTTTCTGACTCTGTCCAAAGCGATATCAGGTTGAGTCTGCAGGGAAGATAGGTAAGCAAAGCAGTCATACACATGCAATGCACACAAAAACGTGCCGTCATAACCGAGGTGAAACCAAGCTGATTATGTGGTACGCTTTCCAGCATAGGTCAAAAGGCAAATGAGGAGAAGGAATAATGGTGCAAGTTGTGGTACATCGATAGCGTAATGGTAATAAACCATCATCATGTCGAGGTTTATGCGGGAAATAGCGTTGCGATTACCCGGTTCCTTCAACCGTAGGAATGAAATCATGAGTATATAGTGCTCCATAATCTTGACATTTGGTTTAACTCACAATCTAAACTATCACGTCTCGATGCACCTTAGAAATAGAACACACTGGCCTTTGACCTCTCCACGGTCAAAGGTTAGATGGTACTTTTTGTTGCAATTCTTTCGCAATGATAATCGTGCGATGCATTGCGAATAACATTTGTTGTGGATTTAAGTTTTATGTTCGTGCTGTGAAAAGGCGGATTTAAGCAACTTGAAGCTGCTTTTGCTGCTCACCGTGGAATGACAGATGGGGAGGTGCATCGGAGAGGCGAGGAAAATGAACTTAACTAACTGCTAATTTGTATTTTTTAAATGAAAGCTGGGCGTCGTGACGAGCAAATTTGATGTGATAGCGCGTAAATGAATGGACATGAGCTTAGTCTTACGCAAAGTTAGCGCGATAACGACGGAAAGGCTGCGATGTTGGTGATTTCGTGAATGCAGCGCTTGCATACAGTTACATGGCGAACCCGTAGTCTGTAGAAGAAAGGTCGGCTATGTATATTCCACTTCCCCGCTCTTGGATTAGTCTTGAATGAGAGGAGTGCCGTTGCTAGTACAGATTTTTGCCAGAGGAGGTCGCATATTGATTCCTCCCCTTCAGCAGCCCCGCACAAATCGGCCTTCCTTAGTTCCTTTTTCTAGTCATGTGGATACGAGGCTAGTTGAAGAATTGTTCGATGAACAACGTGGATCCTTGTACCGATTTCGACTCCATTCCATGGCTAAATGGGACGAGGATGGTAATTAACAGACTCCTTCTTTCTCGAGCAGTAGAAAAGATGGAAGATGATTGTGGTTATTCTGTACCCCAGTTTTATGCTTCATTCCATTTTTGTTGCTGCGGCAACGATTTGAATATTCTTTTCTTGTCATTTCTTTGATTTTCTTAGGACGTCCAAAAGTGGTCTTGCAAAAGGTTTCCTCTATTTTGAAAAATCAACCTCTCCTGCCAGAGGCAATCCTAATTAGATGTCATTATAAGAGCTGAAGAAATAATGTATTGGTCGCCATATCGCATAAACATATAAGCAGAAAACTTGATTGAAATTTTAGGCTTTTTTGCAAATGAAGTTAACCCAAACAGGCATGCGAGTTCCTTATCGTGAAGCAAATCCCCATTTCCGCGCCTTCTTTGCGTAAATGCATAAGAGAAGGAAGATATAATTTGACACTGCAGCTTACTTGCGAATTAAACTGATCCCGAGTCAAGTTATCGGATCCCTTAAAACGTGCTTCAGATCGCGTTTGCTCCTTGCAGAGACGCGGCTGTATTTTTGAAGTGCTCGCAAGCAGCGTGCATCGCGAACGTTCAATGTAAATCTTGATGACTGTGCATTCTCTCCTCTTTTTTGGGCAGTTAAGAAGAAAACAATGAATCGTTGATGGGAACAACGGAGTGTATGTATGTATGAAAGAATAGCATGTATGTTGGCTAGCGTTAGATATTGAAGTTGTTAAGTTGTGATTTAGACCTATCGATAATTGTAAACTGTGACTTATTGTCACGTAATAAAAGAATCACATTCAGGTGTTTGCTGTACGGCAAAGGTTGTTGTGTAACGGTTCATTTCATGTTGGTCATCGGAATTGTTTATCCTTATGCACTGTTTTGTGCGCTTATTTTATATTTGAGAGATATAAATATAGAAGGAGAATAATAATAAGTGTTTAGGCTCATTGGCATCATGCTTGCAAGTCGTTTTATCGTACGGAATGTCGCACAAAGAGGACTTTTCTCGAAATTATTGAAATTCCCGAAGCGAAGTGTTGCTGTTGCGGCTGCGGTGAGTCTTTTTTTGAGTAATGTCCGCTATTGCCGGAGATAAGAGCTCGTGTAGCACCAAATCCTTACCAGGGAGGAAATTCTTCAGTTGAAAATCTGTTCATATCTTCACGGTTCTTTGTATGTTCTGAACTTTTTTTCTAAAATATTTCACGGATGATGTAATCACTCCCCTCTCTTCTTTTAATATCCAGAAGGAGTGCATTTGGGGGTCCGGCCAGAAAGCCACCCGACGAAAAAGGTTGGGCTTAGATGTGGTAGGCTCTTTAGAATTATGAGAGGTAGAATTGTTGTGTAGGATCGGCAAGGTCGAGCTAAACTCTGATTGTGTTTAGATAAAGAGAGGCCGGTGGTGGATGGTGTAGGTATAATACATCATATGAAAATCAAATGGGGATATGTTTCCACTGGCAGAGAACACTGACGATTTTCATATGATATAACCCTTCCTGCGCTCTGGCGATTTTCTCCGCTTTAAAAAATCCATTTCCCACTGTCATTGCATTTAGCATTGAAACCACATGGAATGATAAGCGGCTAACGTCGCCAAGAAATCTTTGTAACGCAGAAGGTTACGCTTCCCAATAACGCAATGCCCTCACTGCAGGAGTCAGGTTGACGATGTTGAGCGTTATTTATGATCGTTTAGTGAATACTGAAGCTGCTTAATAGCTTAATTAATTTCCTTATAGAAGCCCTGGAACAGACACCAAGTACATCTTTTTAATATTGGCACGGTGATTTTGCTCACCTGTGAGGACAGCTCTCTTTACTTGCTATTTCTTTTAACCTTATATCCTTTTTTTAATAATTGCGATATTACCTTCAGCGATGAAAATTTTACTTCTCATGTAATTTGTTTAGCAAGAGAGTATTAGCTTCACATATCGCAGTCTATAGAAAGCGGATGTTTATACAGGTAGATAAACCATTCGGCCATAACTGCAGGGCTGTCATGTTAGCGCTTTGACGCTGTGTTTATAGGGCGCTGCGGTGCTGAAACCGTATTGTATCGACAAAAGATGTAACTGACTTTTTCTCCTTCTCTCTTTCCCTCTCCCGCTCTCCCTCCATCCCCCCTCCTTTTTCCAGTTCGCAAGTATTTTTTCTTAGGCAGAAAGGGAAATCTAGTTCTAGTTTGCCACTCGAAAGTGAATTCGTTTTTGGGCTGAACTCTCAAGCCTATTCGAGTGAATTTATTCCTGTGCTGAGGATTTCAAAAAAAAAAAAAAAAGATCCTGTCATCTGCTTAGTTTTTGGTGGGACGGGTAAAAGATGTCGCGCATTGCATTTCAACAGGCAACATCTATTTTGAGTTCATTTTTAGCGCTCCCATATCGCTGGACGATGTGTTGTCTTTTTTGCATCAATAGAGGTCTCTTATTGCTTGAATTTAATTAAATAGACCAGGTGAGTGACGCTTTAAGGAAGCTTCTGTTTTGCAGATAGGTTTGAAATAAAAGTACTCTTTTCCTCATCTAATGTTTCGTCTTTCTGGTCGCAGTAGATAGGGGGACTTTTCACTGATTTTGTTTTCGATAGTAGCATACTCGATCTAGTTCATATAAGGAAAGGATGATGTGCACGATAATAGCGCTGAATATAGTATGAAGAGAGAGTTTGAGTTTGAGCGTTTTCAGTGGCATTTTTAAATCGATTTCGCATTTTCGACCATAACTAGTTTGTGAATAATAAAGCAACAAAAGTATTGGTGCTGCAAAGTTTAAAAAAACCAACATTGAACAAAGTGTTGTGCAATTCCAGGGCATCAAGCGGTTTGCTTCACGTATTCCTCGCAGCTCAAACGTGACCGGCACTTATAGTAGAGTTTTTGATAGGGTATCGAAGCAAAGTCATTTTTAGAGCACACCAACACCGGAGACCGCGCACAAGTTGGAAGTGACGTTGATTCCGGGTGATGGCGTTGGACCGGAGCTGATCTATGCTATGGAAGATATTGTAGAAAACACCGGTATTCCGCTTGTTTTCGAAGAAATTTTCCTCAGGTATTGCCGCTGTTTTGTTTCTCGACGTTTTAGATGCAGTCTACATAGTTACGAACTTCTAAAAATAGTTTGCGAAGTCAGGATCGCATTAAGTGAAGTGTTAGGGAAATAAAACTGCAAGGGTTGAAAATAATGACTTGAGAGGCTGTGAAATATGGTCGTTGGCGTTTCGATGGATTGGGAAATTGCTAGCGTTGATGATACATTTAAGCTACTGCCCTCTTTTTGCCAGAAAAATTGCATTCTTTTCTAGACCGATGTTGTGTTGTTTTCAGCTGTTCGCAACGAGCGCTAACCCACATCAGGTTCACGTTCATTATAAGTTCATCAGTGCTTTAGTTTTTACAATCTCCTTTCTTTCTTGAGGCATATAAATTGTTTGAGCGGCTTTAATAGTAAAGGTCGATGTCAGCATGAGGGAAAGTGTTGTTACTAGAAGGTGCATTTATTATTTCCACCACCATTGCGTAGTATGATGGGAAATTGTTCCTGACTTCAACGGTTTTCATTCACTTTGTCGGATATCCGTGTCCACAGGTTGTGCTGCTAGCTAAAGTATGGTAAAGGTGCCGTAGTCTTATATTGTTTCAGTTTTAGAGCAATAAACTTATAAGATATTGAACATTGGTATGTTTCTTTGAAATTCTGCTTGATTTTACGATAAGCGGAATGACAGCGTTATCTTTTGGGTAATATGCGATTATTTCCCTCGCATTACTATTTTTTAGTGGGATATTTGCTTATTTGTATTAATTTCTTTGCGTATTTAATCTGCTATCACGTGTACTGTGTAGATTTATTGCTGGATATGCTATTGATTATTAGATGTTTACTGAATAATTTCAGGAATGCCAAAAGCACGCTGGACATCCTTTACCATTGAGTGCGTATCTTTTGAAACCCGTTCAAAGGATAACCAAATATCAACTTTTACTGAAGGTATTCTTCAGTGAATTTTTTCAAAAATATTGCACACTACGCTTTATGGATTGCAACTATCCTACCTATGCTTTTATAACACTATTGTGTGTGAAGAAATGTAATGCTCTCTTTTGTGCAAAAATTTTGGTCATGCGAAATTTTTTTCAATGTGTCAAATCTTTTTTTTTTGATGTGTCAGCTACGGTGTGCATATTCCATTAGCGAACGTTATTGTTTTTTGGCAAATCTTTGTAGAACTAGTATTGGGAAGTAGTTGAAAGTATCGTCGTAAAAAAGATAAGGATAATGTCATAGGAGAGAATTTTCGATCAGGAGGACTCCCCATCGAGCAGCAGCTTTTGATTTCAGTGGGGCTTTCTTGAAAAATTCAATAAACTCATGTAAATATCATGCGAGCATAATGATGAAACGGAAGTGATAAAAAGCGCAAATATATTCCAAATTATTTGTAAAAATTTGCATATTTTTGTAGGAGTTGCATCGTCATTGTGCGGAAGAGGCGCGTCAAGATGTGGAAGCGGCTTTATCATCGATGCTCGATTTATTGGCACAACTCAACTCAGCTATGCATCAACTGCATATTTCCGGTTTCGCGGTTCGTTCATTTCTATGATACTTCAAATTTTTTACACAACCATTTCCCTGTGCCCTAAACTCATGAATATAATTTTCCCATACTGAATATAGTCTCCCTTGCAAATGTTTCCTGTACGCTCTGAACGTATGATATTGTCTTTCCTCCGAAAAAGCCTAGCCTTTTGTCATCGTTCGATTTATTTCTTCTGTGGTGAATTGAAGCGTTAGCGTCGCCGTAAAATTAGTTGTGAGGTTTTACGGTGTTTTTGACATTTTATGAGAACATTTTCCATGAAGCTGTGCTTGTTAGGACGACTGCTGATGGTCTTAACGTGAGAGAAGTTAAAGATGACCTGACCGGAATGGTTCACTAGGATAATACGAGTAAAATGAATATGGTGCCGGTTTTATATACGTAGCATTTGATTTCGTTTGCAATATCAATTTTTTTTAATATACGAAGAAAAATTCGCGCGCGAAATGTTTTTTTTTTCTTGTTGCGCGCAGCGAATTATTCTGCTTTCTGCATTTCGTAATTTTTTTTTGCAAAATATTTTTTAAAATATATAGTGCATGAAAAATTGCGATTTTCACCGATCTACAAGTGTTCCATAAATGTTGGAGGGAATAACACTGAAGAAATGAGTACGAAAGGAGGTTTTTTGTGCCGTCCCGTTGGATGCTGTCGAAAAACAATTTTTTTAGCCCACTAAGCTATACAACCCACTTTAATATTAAGGATCGAAAAGCCTTTAGACGACAGTCGATCCACCCGAAAGACTCCCTACGAGGAAGAAGAATATAGAGATGGGAGAGGTGGAGAGAGATTAGGAGGGGTGGGGGGGGAGGGGGGAGGGAGAGCTGCCGCCGCAAGCATATGTGCAATCCCAAGTCCAGTACCGAAATTACATGCACTATGAAATTTTATGCACTGTGAAAAGATGAAAGTTGAAAAATACCGCCATAATCTTACCACATCAATAAATTGCAATCAAATCCCTTCAGTCTCATGAATTGATATCAAATCGAACTGAACCTAAAAATTGGGATCAAATTTTTTTTTAATGCTTGGGAGAGGGGGGGGGGGGTTCTTACACTCATTTATGTGGATGAAGTTAATTGTTTATATTAGGTAGTAATTTAATTAATTTGACAGTTGATGATAATGCCTCACTTTTAGTTCATAGGACATCGTCCTTTAGGCCGAATAGGTTCTAAGTGGCCGTTGGTAGAACCAGAAGGGTTTTAAGAGGCTAAACAAATAAGTAGAAAAAAATGCTTGTATCTTCCACACTAGTGGCTCCATAACAGTTTCTGATCTGAAACGCAGATGAGAACGTTTTCTTAAACACTTAGATATTGTAATGCTGAGGTACTTTTATCACTAATTTATGAATTTTTTTTCTTTGCATGAGCAGCAGGAAAACGTTCGCTCAGAGCGAATATCAGGAGAGTTGATAATAGCCTTTTCTCTCCCTTCCCGATATCTAAGAGGAGGTGTGGAAAGAAATGCATAATCTATAAGATATCACGGTGTTTATGAATGAAAAGATTGCCAAGGTTTTACTCGTGACGATACGTTCATGTCGCGTCGTATAATTCCTTGCTTTCGATTGAACAATCTACACGATGGAATTTAATAAAAAAGAACGAAAATGTTGCTCGCAAATTGTTCATATTTATTAATCCTTTTTACACTGTTGTTTGCAGACATGTAGTCTTGGATTCGCCGACACATCCAAAACGTCACCATCGCGCTTCGAAATTTGGGACGAAACGAAGAGTGAAGCTTATGCCGTACAGCCATTAGATGAGAGCACTAAAGTTAGGTGGATTCAGAGACTGCATCGGTAATCATTTGCTTTTTAATGTTGAACAAAAGCAGCAAATTTGCAAGAGAGATATTAGAAGTCTATCTGGATGTGTTCTGCTGCTACAGTTTAATTACGCGGTGATTTGAAAGAATTTTTTTCAAATATTCATTCCAATAATTAAACAGCAGAAGAAAGTACTTGCTTAAAGCCGGTAAACCTAAATATTTTATTGCCATCAAAATACTTACTATTTCTAAGTTCTTTTTTAGTATTTGCGCCAGAAAATGTTAATCTGTTTTTTTTCTTTGGTATTTCTTTTTCGCCTTCGATTGTGTCTCTCGTAGGAGAGTTTCTTTTGAAATTGGCTCGTGCACTTTTCCCATCAACTTGTATACTGATCGTTTTTAAAGGGACGGTTTTGATAGGATCGATAATATCTGTTGATTGCATATGTTGATATTTTAGCATAACGGGTGAATTTCTATCGGAGCGAGGAAGCCATCGTGCGCAAAGACCACAGTCTTGGGCGTCTACTGTATCCAACGAAAGCACAGCATCAGCACGCTCATCTAGTGGTGAAACGACAACCAGCGCCGAAAGGTAATGCTCAGGTCTTCTAATATTTGAATATCCGAAGTTGTTAGTAAAACCTTTAAATTTCGTGTGAATTCCCACGGTACAGGGATTTATTGTGGTTTAATGCCGCTAATTTTATGAAATTATGGATCAAATTGTAGATCGGTGGGTATTGTCGAAGAAGGCAATGTTTCCTATTTATCGTGAATACATCGCACTTTCTTTCAGATTACAATCGTATCACTGGTTAGATGCATGTCTGAAGTCCGGCGCGTTTTTAAAAACACCCACAACCAATACTGGGAGGAATTTTTATGGGCAGACCCAATGGAATCGACCAGTTCCTGGCTTATATTCGAAAATACTATATCCGTATCTCTCCAATCTTGCCTATTCATAGCCATTCCTACCACTGCATTCGGATGTTTACTTGCTTATAATTTGAACATGTTTTACTAAATATTGGTATTTCAGTAGTTTGATTGATCCGAATGGCAATCAATCTTTGATGTGTTCTTCATCGCCGGTTTCTTCGCTACCGATCATGCCATCACCGGAGAGTTGCATAGAAGCGAGGCAACCATCCGATTGTGACAACAATGTCACCCCATCTGCCGATGTGCCTAAGTCACGATCGGCTAGTTCGACTGAGGTTCGCTTTCATTTATAATTCGACTTTCTTTTCCGTTTTAAATCTTTTTTCCCAAAGCAAAGCGAGCAATATTCGCTGCGAGTTTTTGATTTTTTGTTGATGCCATCTCTTCACATTACCATTTTATGAAAAAGTTTTTGAAATATGCAGTTAGATGAGTCCTGGTTACTGCTAATCTTATCATTTTTTTAGAATCCAACACTCTATCTGAAGACCTTGTTTCATAAGTTTTTGATTCTTTCAGCGATTATGGATTTTTTTTGCACAGCCTTTAAAAGTTAAAATTAGAATCGGAAATCGAGAATGATATGAAGTGGATAAAGTACATTTTCATTTCTACGCAAGTTTTACTGTATAAGTAAACTGCATTTTCCTGTTTTTCAGGAGCCATTGGATGCGTCGGCAACACCACCGCTTAATACTATCGTTGAGAGTGCGTCACAAAGTGAACTACTAGCCGCGATTTGATATTTTCGTTGTCTATGTTATTGAACGTCTTCCGTATGAATACTAAACTAAGGCTGTAATTGATGCATAAAAATAGGTTAAAGTATGCAAAATTACAGTGATGTATATAATGGCCATAAGGAACATACTTCATAAATGACGGTGGAATTCTATGAATTCGGACTTTGGAAAACGAACGTTGAACGCGGTGATTCACTATAACCGACGGCATCCTTCTGTTATTTCTCAGTAGAGTTTTATGTTCGTGTATAATCTCGCTATACGTTTGTCATCAATTTTCGACAAAATCTTCGATCTTCCATAATCATCGCTTTATTTCAAATAGACCAATCGCTTTAAACTTGATTATTTTTTAAAAAAGCATATATTGATGTTGAAGAGTATTTACGTTGAAGTGGACCGAGCAATAGTGTTGTGTCGGTGAAGTAATCCACTGACGCAACAAATCGAATCAAGTTTTGATTACGTCTGTATATCTACTGCTCGATAGTTTCAACAGGAGTACGATCGGTAAACAGAACGATTCACTGGTCATACACTTACTTCCCTTATAAGCACATTTGCCCTGATTTGAACATTTCTGCAGGTGGTGTCTTGTTCTTCCTTCTTAACGCCTTTCCACCTCTACGTAAGGAAGAAAAATATTTCACGTTAGCCATGCAATGCGTATCTCGAAGCGTTGACTCCGTGATGCGAGCAATTGTTTTGAGAAATGGTTTTGACTCGCTGCTCATATCGCCTGTGGTTTCGGATAGGTCGATCATTGAAGGTAGAACGTTTTCGTCGTCGCGCCTTGCTGGTGGATAAATAGCGTCTTTTCATGATGGTACTTTCATTGTGCTGTCGTTCGTGACGCTCGAGTGGCATCGTATTCCTACTGAAGGCTTCTTTTGGTGCTCGTGGAACATTTTTGAGTCGGTTGCAATGTCTATCGTGTGTAGGTTTTTGCATACTGTGTTTTTTTGCAAGTCCTTAGATACTCTATAAGAGAGATATGTGCAAATAATTTGAAAAATATCATTAGAATAGAATAGCTGCTAGCGCTTCTTCAACTTCTTGTTCGCATTTATTGTGCTCTTTGGTGAGGAATAAACATACCTGAGTGATTCATACTTGTTCGTTTATGCAGTAATAAAGTATATTGATTTCTGTTGGCGCAATATCCAGGTTGTATCTGATAGTTCTAAATTTCATCGTTCTAAATAATTCTAAATTTTTCTGGCTCTTTCTGGCTCTTTCTGGCTTCATCGTTCTAAATAAATAAGAGTTCTAAATAAATTTCATCGGCTCTTTGCTTACAATATTTTTTTTCTACGGGAAGCTTAAAATTTTATGTGCATTTTACAACTGGCTTGGATTTTTTTATTCGATCCGCATTGGTGAGAAATCCTTTACCGAAGATATTTTTGTGGTAACAACTGGACCAGTTAACCTATATAATCATTATTATGCAAATTTTATAATTTGTTCGCAATTTATGAAATTAGTTGGTCAGATGAGTAGAACTGCAAAAGTGCGTACCATGACAACACCTTTGGTGCGCTTTCCCACTATTTTCCTCGATCCGGCCAGGTTCTGTCGTGTTCGAGTATTTACAGCGAATTTAGCGGTTGATGGGTGAAACCGGAAGTCGGTAGAGGGGCCTCTCTCTCCTGATTGCGTATCTCGTGCTGCGCGTCATACCTACTAAGAGGATGGTTCCTGTGATGTTCGCTATACCCATCAAATTTTCTGACTCTGTCCAAAGCGATATCAGGTTGAGTCTGCAGGGAAGATAGGTAAGCAAAGCAGTCATACACATGCAATGCACACAAAAACGTGCCGTCATAACCGAGGTGAAACCAAGCTGATTATGTGGTACGCTTTCCAGCATAGGTCAAAAGGCAAATGAGGAGAAGGAATAATGGTGCAAGTTGTGGTACATCGATAGCGTAATGGTAATAAACCATCATCATGTCGAGGTTTATGCGGGAAATAGCGTTGCGATTACCCGGTTCCTTCAACCGTAGGAATGAAATCATGAGTATATAGTGCTCCATAATCTTGACATTTGGTTTAACTCACAATCTAAACTATCACGTCTCGATGCACCTTAGAAATAGAACACACTGGCCTTTGACCTCTCCACGGTCAAAGGTTAGATGGTACTTTTTGTTGCAATTCTTTCGCAATGATAATCGTGCGATGCATTGCGAATAACATTTGTTGTGGATTTAAGTTTTATGTTCGTGCTGTGAAAAGGCGGATTTAAGCAACTTGAAGCTGCTTTTGCTGCTCACCGTGGAATGACAGATGGGGAGGTGCATCGGAGAGGCGAGGAAAATGAACTTAACTAACTGCTAATTTGTATTTTTTAAATGAAAGCTGGGCGTCGTGACGAGCAAATTTGATGTGATAGCGCGTAAATGAATGGACATGAGCTTAGTCTTACGCAAAGTTAGCGCGATAACGACGGAAAGGCTGCGATGTTGGTGATTTCGTGAATGCAGCGCTTGCATACAGTTACATGGCGAACCCGTAGTCTGTAGAAGAAAGGTCGGCTATGTATATTCCACTTCCCCGCTCTTGGATTAGTCTTGAATGAGAGGAGTGCCGTTGCTAGTACAGATTTTTGCCAGAGGAGGTCGCATATTGATTCCTCCCCTTCAGCAGCCCCGCACAAATCGGCCTTCCTTAGTTCCTTTTTCTAGTCATGTGGATACGAGGCTAGTTGAAGAATTGTTCGATGAACAACGTGGATCCTTGTACCGATTTCGACTCCATTCCATGGCTAAATGGGACGAGGATGGTAATTAACAGACTCCTTCTTTCTCGAGCAGTAGAAAAGATGGAAGATGATTGTGGTTATTCTGTACCCCAGTTTTATGCTTCATTCCATTTTTGTTGCTGCGGCAACGATTTGAATATTCTTTTCTTGTCATTTCTTTGATTTTCTTAGGACGTCCAAAAGTGGTCTTGCAAAAGGTTTCCTCTATTTTGAAAAATCAACCTCTCCTGCCAGAGGCAATCCTAATTAGATGTCATTATAAGAGCTGAAGAAATAATGTATTGGTCGCCATATCGCATAAACATATAAGCAGAAAACTTGATTGAAATTTTAGGCTTTTTTGCAAATGAAGTTAACCCAAACAGGCATGCGAGTTCCTTATCGTGAAGCAAATCCCCATTTCCGCGCCTTCTTTGCGTAAATGCATAAGAGAAGGAAGATATAATTTGACACTGCAGCTTACTTGCGAATTAAACTGATCCCGAGTCAAGTTATCGGATCCCTTAAAACGTGCTTCAGATCGCGTTTGCTCCTTGCAGAGACGCGGCTGTATTTTTGAAGTGCTCGCAAGCAGCGTGCATCGCGAACGTTCAATGTAAATCTTGATGACTGTGCATTCTCTCCTCTTTTTTGGGCAGTTAAGAAGAAAACAATGAATCGTTGATGGGAACAACGGAGTGTATGTATGTATGAAAGAATAGCATGTATGTTGGCTAGCGTTAGATATTGAAGTTGTTAAGTTGTGATTTAGACCTATCGATAATTGTAAACTGTGACTTATTGTCACGTAATAAAAGAATCACATTCAGGTGTTTGCTGTACGGCAAAGGTTGTTGTGTAACGGTTCATTTCATGTTGGTCATCGGAATTGTTTATCCTTATGCACTGTTTTGTGCGCTTATTTTATATTTGAGAGATATAAATATAGAAGGAGAATAATAATAAGTGTTTAGGCTCATTGGCATCATGCTTGCAAGTCGTTTTATCGTACGGAATGTCGCACAAAGAGGACTTTTCTCGAAATTATTGAAATTCCCGAAGCGAAGTGTTGCTGTTGCGGCTGCGGTGAGTCTTTTTTTGAGTAATGTCCGCTATTGCCGGAGATAAGAGCTCGTGTAGCACCAAATCCTTACCAGGGAGGAAATTCTTCAGTTGAAAATCTGTTCATATCTTCACGGTTCTTTGTATGTTCTGAACTTTTTTTCTAAAATATTTCACGGATGATGTAATCACTCCCCTCTCTTCTTTTAATATCCAGAAGGAGTGCATTTGGGGGTCCGGCCAGAAAGCCACCCGACGAAAAAGGTTGGGCTTAGATGTGGTAGGCTCTTTAGAATTATGAGAGGTAGAATTGTTGTGTAGGATCGGCAAGGTCGAGCTAAACTCTGATTGTGTTTAGATAAAGAGAGGCCGGTGGTGGATGGTGTAGGTATAATACATCATATGAAAATCAAATGGGGATATGTTTCCACTGGCAGAGAACACTGACGATTTTCATATGATATAACCCTTCCTGCGCTCTGGCGATTTTCTCCGCTTTAAAAAATCCATTTCCCACTGTCATTGCATTTAGCATTGAAACCACATGGAATGATAAGCGGCTAACGTCGCCAAGAAATCTTTGTAACGCAGAAGGTTACGCTTCCCAATAACGCAATGCCCTCACTGCAGGAGTCAGGTTGACGATGTTGAGCGTTATTTATGATCGTTTAGTGAATACTGAAGCTGCTTAATAGCTTAATTAATTTCCTTATAGAAGCCCTGGAACAGACACCAAGTACATCTTTTTAATATTGGCACGGTGATTTTGCTCACCTGTGAGGACAGCTCTCTTTACTTGCTATTTCTTTTAACCTTATATCCTTTTTTTAATAATTGCGATATTACCTTCAGCGATGAAAATTTTACTTCTCATGTAATTTGTTTAGCAAGAGAGTATTAGCTTCACATATCGCAGTCTATAGAAAGCGGATGTTTATACAGGTAGATAAACCATTCGGCCATAACTGCAGGGCTGTCATGTTAGCGCTTTGACGCTGTGTTTATAGGGCGCTGCGGTGCTGAAACCGTATTGTATCGACAAAAGATGTAACTGACTTTTTCTCCTTCTCTCTTTCCCTCTCCCGCTCTCCCTCCATCCCCCCTCCTTTTTCCAGTTCGCAAGTATTTTTTCTTAGGCAGAAAGGGAAATCTAGTTCTAGTTTGCCACTCGAAAGTGAATTCGTTTTTGGGCTGAACTCTCAAGCCTATTCGAGTGAATTTATTCCTGTGCTGAGGATTTCAAAAAAAAAAAAAAAAGATCCTGTCATCTGCTTAGTTTTTGGTGGGACGGGTAAAAGATGTCGCGCATTGCATTTCAACAGGCAACATCTATTTTGAGTTCATTTTTAGCGCTCCCATATCGCTGGACGATGTGTTGTCTTTTTTGCATCAATAGAGGTCTCTTATTGCTTGAATTTAATTAAATAGACCAGGTGAGTGACGCTTTAAGGAAGCTTCTGTTTTGCAGATAGGTTTGAAATAAAAGTACTCTTTTCCTCATCTAATGTTTCGTCTTTCTGGTCGCAGTAGATAGGGGGACTTTTCACTGATTTTGTTTTCGATAGTAGCATACTCGATCTAGTTCATATAAGGAAAGGATGATGTGCACGATAATAGCGCTGAATATAGTATGAAGAGAGAGTTTGAGTTTGAGCGTTTTCAGTGGCATTTTTAAATCGATTTCGCATTTTCGACCATAACTAGTTTGTGAATAATAAAGCAACAAAAGTATTGGTGCTGCAAAGTTTAAAAAAACCAACATTGAACAAAGTGTTGTGCAATTCCAGGGCATCAAGCGGTTTGCTTCACGTATTCCTCGCAGCTCAAACGTGACCGGCACTTATAGTAGAGTTTTTGATAGGGTATCGAAGCAAAGTCATTTTTAGAGCACACCAACACCGGAGACCGCGCACAAGTTGGAAGTGACGTTGATTCCGGGTGATGGCGTTGGACCGGAGCTGATCTATGCTATGGAAGATATTGTAGAAAACACCGGTATTCCGCTTGTTTTCGAAGAAATTTTCCTCAGGTATTGCCGCTGTTTTGTTTCTCGACGTTTTAGATGCAGTCTACATAGTTACGAACTTCTAAAAATAGTTTGCGAAGTCAGGATCGCATTAAGTGAAGTGTTAGGGAAATAAAACTGCAAGGGTTGAAAATAATGACTTGAGAGGCTGTGAAATATGGTCGTTGGCGTTTCGATGGATTGGGAAATTGCTAGCGTTGATGATACATTTAAGCTACTGCCCTCTTTTTGCCAGAAAAATTGCATTCTTTTCTAGACCGATGTTGTGTTGTTTTCAGCTGTTCGCAACGAGCGCTAACCCACATCAGGTTCACGTTCATTATAAGTTCATCAGTGCTTTAGTTTTTACAATCTCCTTTCTTTCTTGAGGCATATAAATTGTTTGAGCGGCTTTAATAGTAAAGGTCGATGTCAGCATGAGGGAAAGTGTTGTTACTAGAAGGTGCATTTATTATTTCCACCACCATTGCGTAGTATGATGGGAAATTGTTCCTGACTTCAACGGTTTTCATTCACTTTGTCGGATATCCGTGTCCACAGGTTGTGCTGCTAGCTAAAGTATGGTAAAGGTGCCGTAGTCTTATATTGTTTCAGTTTTAGAGCAATAAACTTATAAGATATTGAACATTGGTATGTTTCTTTGAAATTCTGCTTGATTTTACGATAAGCGGAATGACAGCGTTATCTTTTGGGTAATATGCGATTATTTCCCTCGCATTACTATTTTTTAGTGGGATATTTGCTTATTTGTATTAATTTCTTTGCGTATTTAATCTGCTATCACGTGTACTGTGTAGATTTATTGCTGGATATGCTATTGATTATTAGATGTTTACTGAATAATTTCAGGAATGCCAAAAGCACGCTGGACATCCTTTACCATTGAGTGCGTATCTTTTGAAACCCGTTCAAAGGATAACCAAATATCAACTTTTACTGAAGGTATTCTTCAGTGAATTTTTTCAAAGATATTGCACACTACGCTTTATGGATTGCAACTATCCTACCTATGCTTTTATAACACTATTGTGTGTGAAGAAATGTAATGCTCTCTTTTGTGCAAAAATTTTGGTCATGCGAAATTTTTTTCAATGTGTCAAATCTTTTTTTTTTGATGTGTCAGCTACGGTGTGCATATTCCATTAGCGAACGTTATTGTTTTTTGGCAAATCTTTGTAGAACTAGTATTGGGAAGTAGTTGAAAGTATCGTCGTAAAAAAGATAAGGATAATGTCATAGGAGAGAATTTTCGATCAGGAGGACTCCCCATCGAGCAGCAGCTTTTGATTTCAGTGGGGCTTTCTTGAAAAATTCAATAAACTCATGTAAATATCATGCGAGCATAATGATGAAACGGAAGTGATAAAAAGCGCAAATATATTCCAAATTATTTGTAAAAATTTGCATATTTTTGTAGGAGTTGCATCGTCATTGTGCGGAAGAGGCGCGTCAAGATGTGGAAGCGGCTTTATCATCGATGCTCGATTTATTGGCACAACTCAACTCAGCTATGCATCAACTGCATATTTCCGGTTTCGCGGTTCGTTCATTTCTATGATACTTCAAATTTTTTACACAACCATTTCCCTGTGCCCTAAACTCATGAATATAATTTTCCCATACTGAATATAGTCTCCCTTGCAAATGTTTCCTGTACGCTCTGAACGTATGATATTGTCTTTCCTCCGAAAAAGCCTAGCCTTTTGTCATCGTTCGATTTATTTCTTCTGTGGTGAATTGAAGCGTTAGCGTCGCCGTAAAATTAGTTGTGAGGTTTTACGGTGTTTTTGACATTTTATGAGAACATTTTCCATGAAGCTGTGCTTGTTAGGACGACTGCTGATGGTCTTAACGTGAGAGAAGTTAAAGATGACCTGACCGGAATGGTTCACTAGGATAATACGAGTAAAATGAATATGGTGCCGGTTTTATATACGTAGCATTTGATTTCGTTTGCAATATCAATTTTTTTTAATATACGAAGAAAAATTCGCGCGCGAAATGTTTTTTTTTCTTGTTGCGCGCAGCGAATTATTCTGCTTTCTGCATTTCGTAATTTTTTTTTGCAAAATATTTTTTAAAATATATAGTGCATGAAAAATTGCGATTTTCACCGATCTACAAGTGTTCCATAAATGTTGGAGGGAATAACACTGAAGAAATGAGTACGAAAGGAGGTTTTTTGTGCCGTCCCGTTGGATGCTGTCGAAAAACAATTTTTTTAGCCCACTAAGCTATACAACCCACTTTAATATTAAGGATCGAAAAGCCTTTAGACGACAGTCGATCCACCCGAAAGACTCCCTACGAGGAAGAAGAATATAGAGATGGGAGAGGTGGAGAGAGATTAGGAGGGGTGGGGGGGGAGGGGGGAGGGAGAGCTGCCGCCGCAAGCATATGTGCAATCCCAAGTCCAGTACCGAAATTACATGCACTATGAAATTTTATGCACTGTGAAAAGATGAAAGTTGAAAAATACCGCCATAATCTTACCACATCAATAAATTGCAATCAAATCCCTTCAGTCTCATGAATTGATATCAAATCGAACTGAACCTAAAAATTGGGATCAAATTTTTTTTTAATGCTTGGGAGAGGGGGGGGGGGTTCTTACACTCATTTATGTGGATGAAGTTAATTGTTTATATTAGGTAGTAATTTAATTAATTTGACAGTTGATGATAATGCCTCACTTTTAGTTCATAGGACATCGTCCTTTAGGCCGAATAGGTTCTAAGTGGCCGTTGGTAGAACCAGAAGGGTTTTAAGAGGCTAAACAAATAAGTAGAAAAAAATGCTTGTATCTTCCACACTAGTGGCTCCATAACAGTTTCTGATCTGAAACGCAGATGAGAACGTTTTCTTAAACACTTAGATATTGTAATGCTGAGGTACTTTTATCACTAATTTATGAATTTTTTTTCTTTGCATGAGCAGCAGGAAAACGTTCGCTCAGAGCGAATATCAGGAGAGTTGATAATAGCCTTTTCTCTCCCTTCCCGATATCTAAGAGGAGGTGTGGAAAGAAATGCATAATCTATAAGATATCACGGTGTTTATGAATGAAAAGATTGCCAAGGTTTTACTCGTGACGATACGTTCATGTCGCGTCGTATAATTCCTTGCTTTCGATTGAACAATCTACACGATGGAATTTAATAAAAAAGAACGAAAATGTTGCTCGCAAATTGTTCATATTTATTAATCCTTTTTACACTGTTGTTTGCAGACATGTAGTCTTGGATTCGCCGACACATCCAAAACGTCACCATCGCGCTTCGAAATTTGGGACGAAACGAAGAGTGAAGCTTATGCCGTACAGCCATTAGATGAGAGCACTAAAGTTAGGTGGATTCAGAGACTGCATCGGTAATCATTTGCTTTTTAATGTTGAACAAAAGCAGCAAATTTGCAAGAGAGATATTAGAAGTCTATCTGGATGTGTTCTGCTGCTACAGTTTAATTACGCGGTGATTTGAAAGAATTTTTTTCAAATATTCATTCCAATAATTAAACAGCAGAAGAAAGTACTTGCTTAAAGCCGGTAAACCTAAATATTTTATTGCCATCAAAATACTTACTATTTCTAAGTTCTTTTTTAGTATTTGCGCCAGAAAATGTTAATCTGTTTTTTTTTCTTTGGTATTTCTTTTTCGCCTTCGATTGTGTCTCTCGTAGGAGAGTTTCTTTTGAAATTGGCTCGTGCACTTTTCCCATCAACTTGTATACTGATCGTTTTTAAAGGGACGGTTTTGATAGGATCGATAATATCTGTTGATTGCATATGTTGATATTTTAGCATAACGGGTGAATTTCTATCGGAGCGAGGAAGCCATCGTGCGCAAAGACCACAGTCTTGGGCGTCTACTGTATCCAACGAAAGCACAGCATCAGCACGCTCATCTAGTGGTGAAACGACAACCAGCGCCGAAAGGTAATGCTCAGGTCTTCTAATATTTGAATATCCGAAGTTGTTAGTAAAACCTTTAAATTTCGTGTGAATTCCCACGGTACAGGGATTTATTGTGGTTTAATGCCGCTAATTTTATGAAATTATGGATCAAATTGTAGATCGGTGGGTATTGTCGAAGAAGGCAATGTTTCCTATTTATCGTGAATACATCGCACTTTCTTTCAGATTACAATCGTATCACTGGTTAGATGCATGTCTGAAGTCCGGCGCGTTTTTAAAAACACCCACAACCAATACTGGGAGGAATTTTTATGGGCAGACCCAATGGAATCGACCAGTTCCTGGCTTATATTCAAAAATACTATATCCGTATCTCTCCAATCTTGCCTATTCATAGCCATTCCTACCACTGCATTCGGATGTTTACTTGCTTATAATTTGAACATGTTTTATTAAATATTGGTATTTCAGTAGTTTGATTGATCCGAATGGCAATCAATCTTTGGTGTGTTCTTCATCGCCGGTTTCTTCGCTACCGATCATGCCATCACCGGAGAGTTGCATAGAAGCGAGGCAACCATCCGATTGTGACAACAATGTCACCCCATCTGCCGATGTGCCTAAGTCACGATCGGCTAGTTCGACTGAGGTTCGCTTTCATTTATAATTCGACTTTCTTTTCCGTTTTAAATCTTTTTTCCCAAAGCAAAGCGAGCAATATTCGCTGCGAGTTTTTGATTTTTTGTTGATGCCATCTCTTCACATTACCATTTTATGAAAAAGTTTTTGAAATATGCAGTTAGATGAGTCCTGGTTACTGCTAATCTTATCATTTTTTTAGAATCCAACACTCTATCTGAAGACCTTGTTTCATAAGTTTTTGATTCTTTCAGCGATTATGGATTTTTTTTGCACAGCCTTTAAAAGTTAAAATTAGAATCAGAAATCGAGAATGATATGAAGTGGATAAAGTACATTTTCATTTCTACGCAAGTTTTACTGTATAAGTAAACTGCATTTTCCTGTTTTTCAGGAGCCATTGGATGCGTCGGCAACACCACCGCTTAATACTATCGTTGAGAGTGCGTCACAAAGTGAACTACTAGCCGCGATTTGATATTTTCGTTGTCTATGTTATTGAACGTCTTCCGTATGAATACTAAACTAAGGCTGTAATTGATGCATAAAAATAGGTTAAAGTATGCAAAATTACAGTGATGTATATAATGGCCATAAGGAACATACTTCATAAATGACGGTGGAATTCTATGAATTCGGACTTTGGAAAACGAACGTTGAACGCGGTGATTCACTATAACCGACGGCATCCTTCTGTTATTTCTCAGTAGAGTTTTATGTTCGTGTATAATCTCGCTATACGTTTGTCATCAATTTTCGACAAAATCTTCGATCTTCCATAATCATCGCTTTATTTCAAATAGACCAATCGCTTTAAACTTGATTATTTTTTAAAAAAGCATATATTGATGTTGAAGAGTATTTACGTTGAAGTGGACCGAGCAATAGTGTTGTGTCGGTGAAGTAATCCACTGACGCAACAAATCGAATCAAGTTTTGATTACGTCTGTATATCTACTGCTCGATAGTTTCAACAGGAGTACGATCGGTAAACAGAACGATTCACTGGTCATACACTTACTTCCCTTATAAGCACATTTGCCCTGATTTGAACATTTCTGCAGGTGGTGTCTTGTTCTTCCTTCTTAACGCCTTTCCACCTCTACGTAAGGAAGAAAAATATTTCACGTTAGCCATGCAATGCGTATCTCGAAGCGTTGACTCCGTGATGCGAGCAATTGTTTTGAGAAATGGTTTTGACTCGCTGCTCATATCGCCTGTGGTTTCGGATAGGTCGATCATTGAAGGTAGAACGTTTTCGTCGTCGCGCCTTGCTGGTGGATAAATAGCGTCTTTTCATGATGGTACTTTCATTGTGCTGTCGTTCGTGACGCTCGAGTGGCATCGTATTCCTACTGAAGGCTTCTTTTGGTGCTCGTGGAACATTTTTGAGTCGGTTGCAATGTCTATCGTGTGTAGGTTTTTGCATACTGTGTTTTTTTGCAAGTCCTTAGATACTCTATAAGAGAGATATGTGCAAATAATTTGAAAAATATCATTAGAATAGAATAGCTGCTAGCGCTTCTTCAACTTCTTGTTCGCATTTATTGTGCTCTTTGGTGAGGAATAAACATACCTGAGTGATTCATACTTGTTCGTTTATGCAGTAATAAAGTATATTGATTTCTGTTGGCGCAATATCCAGGTTGTATCTGATAGTTCTAAATTTCATCGTTCTAAATAATTCTAAATTTTTCTGGCTCTTTCTGGCTCTTTCTGGCTTCATCGTTCTAAATAAATAAGAGTTCTAAATAAATTTCATCGGCTCTTTGCTTACAATATTTTTTTTCTACGGGAAGCTTAAAATTTTATGTGCATTTTACAACTGGCTTGGATTTTTTTATTCGATCCGCATTGGTGAGAAATCCTTTACCGAAGATATTTTTGTGGTAACAACTGGACCAGTTAACCTATATAATCATTATTATGCAAATTTTATAATTTGTTCGCAATTTATGAAATTAGTTGGTCAGATGAGTAGAACTGCAAAAGTGCGTACCATGACAACACCTTTGGTGCGCTTTCCCACTATTTTCCTCGATCCGGCCAGGTTCTGTCGTGTTCGAGTATTTACAGCGAATTTAGCGGTTGATGGGTGAAACCGGAAGTCGGTAGAGGGGCCTCTCTCTCCTGATTGCGTATCTCGTGCTGCGCGTCATACCTACTAAGAGGATGGTTCCTGTGATGTTCGCTATACCCATCAAATTTTCTGACTCTGTCCAAAGCGATATCAGGTTGAGTCTGCAGGGAAGATAGGTAAGCAAAGCAGTCATACACATGCAATGCACACAAAAACGTGCCGTCATAACCGAGGTGAAACCAAGCTGATTATGTGGTACGCTTTCCAGCATAGGTCAAAAGGCAAATGAGGAGAAGGAATAATGGTGCAAGTTGTGGTACATCGATAGCGTAATGGTAATAAACCATCATCATGTCGAGGTTTATGCGGGAAATAGCGTTGCGATTACCCGGTTCCTTCAACCGTAGGAATGAAATCATGAGTATATAGTGCTCCATAATCTTGACATTTGGTTTAACTCACAATCTAAACTATCACGTCTCGATGCACCTTAGAAATAGAACACACTGGCCTTTGACCTCTCCACGGTCAAAGGTTAGATGGTACTTTTTGTTGCAATTCTTTCGCAATGATAATCGTGCGATGCATTGCGAATAACATTTGTTGTGGATTTAAGTTTTATGTTCGTGCTGTGAAAAGGCGGATTTAAGCAACTTGAAGCTGCTTTTGCTGCTCACCGTGGAATGACAGATGGGGAGGTGCATCGGAGAGGCGAGGAAAATGAACTTAACTAACTGCTAATTTGTATTTTTTAAATGAAAGCTGGGCGTCGTGACGAGCAAATTTGATGTGATAGCGCGTAAATGAATGGACATGAGCTTAGTCTTACGCAAAGTTAGCGCGATAACGACGGAAAGGCTGCGATGTTGGTGATTTCGTGAATGCAGCGCTTGCATACAGTTACATGGCGAACCCGTAGTCTGTAGAAGAAAGGTCGGCTATGTATATTCCACTTCCCCGCTCTTGGATTAGTCTTGAATGAGAGGAGTGCCGTTGCTAGTACAGATTTTTGCCAGAGGAGGTCGCATATTGATTCCTCCCCTTCAGCAGCCCCGCACAAATCGGCCTTCCTTAGTTCCTTTTTCTAGTCATGTGGATACGAGGCTAGTTGAAGAATTGTTCGATGAACAACGTGGATCCTTGTACCGATTTCGACTCCATTCCATGGCTAAATGGGACGAGGATGGTAATTAACAGACTCCTTCTTTCTCGAGCAGTAGAAAAGATGGAAGATGATTGTGGTTATTCTGTACCCCAGTTTTATGCTTCATTCCATTTTTGTTGCTGCGGCAACGATTTGAATATTCTTTTCTTGTCATTTCTTTGATTTTCTTAGGACGTCCAAAAGTGGTCTTGCAAAAGGTTTCCTCTATTTTGAAAAATCAACCTCTCCTGCCAGAGGCAATCCTAATTAGATGTCATTATAAGAGCTGAAGAAATAATGTATTGGTCGCCATATCGCATAAACATATAAGCAGAAAACTTGATTGAAATTTTAGGCTTTTTTGCAAATGAAGTTAACCCAAACAGGCATGCGAGTTCCTTATCGTGAAGCAAATCCCCATTTCCGCGCCTTCTTTGCGTAAATGCATAAGAGAAGGAAGATATAATTTGACACTGCAGCTTACTTGCGAATTAAACTGATCCCGAGTCAAGTTATCGGATCCCTTAAAACGTGCTTCAGATCGCGTTTGCTCCTTGCAGAGACGCGGCTGTATTTTTGAAGTGCTCGCAAGCAGCGTGCATCGCGAACGTTCAATGTAAATCTTGATGACTGTGCATTCTCTCCTCTTTTTTGGGCAGTTAAGAAGAAAACAATGAATCGTTGATGGGAACAACGGAGTGTATGTATGTATGAAAGAATAGCATGTATGTTGGCTAGCGTTAGATATTGAAGTTGTTAAGTTGTGATTTAGACCTATCGATAATTGTAAACTGTGACTTATTGTCACGTAATAAAAGAATCACATTCAGGTGTTTGCTGTACGGCAAAGGTTGTTGTGTAACGGTTCATTTCATGTTGGTCATCGGAATTGTTTATCCTTATGCACTGTTTTGTGCGCTTATTTTATATTTGAGAGATATAAATATAGAAGGAGAATAATAATAAGTGTTTAGGCTCATTGGCATCATGCTTGCAAGTCGTTTTATCGTACGGAATGTCGCACAAAGAGGACTTTTCTCGAAATTATTGAAATTCCCGAAGCGAAGTGTTGCTGTTGCGGCTGCGGTGAGTCTTTTTTTGAGTAATGTCCGCTATTGCCGGAGATAAGAGCTCGTGTAGCACCAAATCCTTACCAGGGAGGAAATTCTTCAGTTGAAAATCTGTTCATATCTTCACGGTTCTTTGTATGTTCTGAACTTTTTTTCTAAAATATTTCACGGATGATGTAATCACTCCCCTCTCTTCTTTTAATATCCAGAAGGAGTGCATTTGGGGGTCCGGCCAGAAAGCCACCCGACGAAAAAGGTTGGGCTTAGATGTGGTAGGCTCTTTAGAATTATGAGAGGTAGAATTGTTGTGTAGGATCGGCAAGGTCGAGCTAAACTCTGATTGTGTTTAGATAAAGAGAGGCCGGTGGTGGATGGTGTAGGTATAATACATCATATGAAAATCAAATGGGGATATGTTTCCACTGGCAGAGAACACTGACGATTTTCATATGATATAACCCTTCCTGCGCTCTGGCGATTTTCTCCGCTTTAAAAAATCCATTTCCCACTGTCATTGCATTTAGCATTGAAACCACATGGAATGATAAGCGGCTAACGTCGCCAAGAAATCTTTGTAACGCAGAAGGTTACGCTTCCCAATAACGCAATGCCCTCACTGCAGGAGTCAGGTTGACGATGTTGAGCGTTATTTATGATCGTTTAGTGAATACTGAAGCTGCTTAATAGCTTAATTAATTTCCTTATAGAAGCCCTGGAACAGACACCAAGTACATCTTTTTAATATTGGCACGGTGATTTTGCTCACCTGTGAGGACAGCTCTCTTTACTTGCTATTTCTTTTAACCTTATATCCTTTTTTTAATAATTGCGATATTACCTTCAGCGATGAAAATTTTACTTCTCATGTAATTTGTTTAGCAAGAGAGTATTAGCTTCACATATCGCAGTCTATAGAAAGCGGATGTTTATACAGGTAGATAAACCATTCGGCCATAACTGCAGGGCTGTCATGTTAGCGCTTTGACGCTGTGTTTATAGGGCGCTGCGGTGCTGAAACCGTATTGTATCGACAAAAGATGTAACTGACTTTTTCTCCTTCTCTCTTTCCCTCTCCCGCTCTCCCTCCATCCCCCCTCCTTTTTCCAGTTCGCAAGTATTTTTTCTTAGGCAGAAAGGGAAATCTAGTTCTAGTTTGCCACTCGAAAGTGAATTCGTTTTTGGGCTGAACTCTCAAGCCTATTCGAGTGAATTTATTCCTGTGCTGAGGATTTCAAAAAAAAAAAAAAAAAGATCCTGTCATCTGCTTAGTTTTTGGTGGGACGGGTAAAAGATGTCGCGCATTGCATTTCAACAGGCAACATCTATTTTGAGTTCATTTTTAGCGCTCCCATATCGCTGGACGATGTGTTGTCTTTTTTGCATCAATAGAGGTCTCTTATTGCTTGAATTTAATTAAATAGACCAGGTGAGTGACGCTTTAAGGAAGCTTCTGTTTTGCAGATAGGTTTGAAATAAAAGTACTCTTTTCCTCATCTAATGTTTCGTCTTTCTGGTCGCAGTAGATAGGGGGACTTTTCACTGATTTTGTTTTCGATAGTAGCATACTCGATCTAGTTCATATAAGGAAAGGATGATGTGCACGATAATAGCGCTGAATATAGTATGAAGAGAGAGTTTGAGTTTGAGCGTTTTCAGTGGCATTTTTAAATCGATTTCGCATTTTCGACCATAACTAGTTTGTGAATAATAAAGCAACAAAAGTATTGGTGCTGCAAAGTTTAAAAAAACCAACATTGAACAAAGTGTTGTGCAATTCCAGGGCATCAAGCGGTTTGCTTCACGTATTCCTCGCAGCTCAAACGTGACCGGCACTTATAGTAGAGTTTTTGATAGGGTATCGAAGCAAAGTCATTTTTAGAGCACACCAACACCGGAGACCGCGCACAAGTTGGAAGTGACGTTGATTCCGGGTGATGGCGTTGGACCGGAGCTGATCTATGCTATGGAAGATATTGTAGAAAACACCGGTATTCCGCTTGTTTTCGAAGAAATTTTCCTCAGGTATTGCCGCTGTTTTGTTTCTCGACGTTTTAGATGCAGTCTACATAGTTACGAACTTCTAAAAATAGTTTGCGAAGTCAGGATCGCATTAAGTGAAGTGTTAGGGAAATAAAACTGCAAGGGTTGAAAATAATGACTTGAGAGGCTGTGAAATATGGTCGTTGGCGTTTCGATGGATTGGGAAATTGCTAGCGTTGATGATACATTTAAGCTACTGCCCTCTTTTTGCCAGAAAAATTGCATTCTTTTCTAGACCGATGTTGTGTTGTTTTCAGCTGTTCGCAACGAGCGCTAACCCACATCAGGTTCACGTTCATTATAAGTTCATCAGTGCTTTAGTTTTTACAATCTCCTTTCTTTCTTGAGGCATATAAATTGTTTGAGCGGCTTTAATAGTAAAGGTCGATGTCAGCATGAGGGAAAGTGTTGTTACTAGAAGGTGCATTTATTATTTCCACCACCATTGCGTAGTATGATGGGAAATTGTTCCTGACTTCAACGGTTTTCATTCACTTTGTCGGATATCCGTGTCCACAGGTTGTGCTGCTAGCTAAAGTATGGTAAAGGTGCCGTAGTCTTATATTGTTTCAGTTTTAGAGCAATAAACTTATAAGATATTGAACATTGGTATGTTTCTTTGAAATTCTGCTTGATTTTACGATAAGCGGAATGACAGCGTTATCTTTTGGGTAATATGCGATTATTTCCCTCGCATTACTATTTTTTAGTGGGATATTTGCTTATTTGTATTAATTTCTTTGCGTATTTAATCTGCTATCACGTGTACTGTGTAGATTTATTGCTGGATATGCTATTGATTATTAGATGTTTACTGAATAATTTCAGGAATGCCAAAAGCACGCTGGACATCCTTTACCATTGAGTGCGTATCTTTTGAAACCCGTTCAAAGGATAACCAAATATCAACTTTTACTGAAGGTATTCTTCAGTGAATTTTTTCAAAGATATTGCACACTACGCTTTATGGATTGCAACTATCCTACCTATGCTTTTATAACACTATTGTGTGTGAAGAAATGTAATGCTCTCTTTTGTGCAAAAATTTTGGTCATGCGAAATTTTTTTCAATGTGTCAAATCTTTTTTTTTTTGATGTGTCAGCTACGGTGTGCATATTCCATTAGCGAACGTTATTGTTTTTTGGCAAATCTTTGTAGAACTAGTATTGGGAAGTAGTTGAAAGTATCGTCGTAAAAAAGATAAGGATAATGTCATAGGAGAGAATTTTCGATCAGGAGGACTCCCCATCGAGCAGCAGCTTTTGATTTCAGTGGGGCTTTCTTGAAAAATTCAATAAACTCATGTAAATATCATGCGAGCATAATGATGAAACGGAAGTGATAAAAAGCGCAAATATATTCCAAATTATTTGTAAAAATTTGCATATTTTTGTAGGAGTTGCATCGTCATTGTGCGGAAGAGGCGCGTCAAGATGTGGAAGCGGCTTTATCATCGATGCTCGATTTATTGGCACAACTCAACTCAGCTATGCATCAACTGCATATTTCCGGTTTCGCGGTTCGTTCATTTCTATGATACTTCAAATTTTTTACACAACCATTTCCCTGTGCCCTAAACTCATGAATATAATTTTCCCATACTGAATATAGTCTCCCTTGCAAATGTTTCCTGTACGCTCTGAACGTATGATATTGTCTTTCCTCCGAAAAAGCCTAGCCTTTTGTCATCGTTCGATTTATTTCTTCTGTGGTGAATTGAAGCGTTAGCGTCGCCGTAAAATTAGTTGTGAGGTTTTACGGTGTTTTTGACATTTTATGAGAACATTTTCCATGAAGCTGTGCTTGTTAGGACGACTGCTGATGGTCTTAACGTGAGAGAAGTTAAAGATGACCTGACCGGAATGGTTCACTAGGATAATACGAGTAAAATGAATATGGTGCCGGTTTTATATACGTAGCATTTGATTTCGTTTGCAATATCAATTTTTTTTAATATACGAAGAAAAATTCGCGCGCGAAATGTTTTTTTTTCTTGTTGCGCGCAGCGAATTATTCTGCTTTCTGCATTTCGTAATTTTTTTTTGCAAAATATTTTTTAAAATATATAGTGCATGAAAAATTGCGATTTTCACCGATCTACAAGTGTTCCATAAATGTTGGAGGGAATAACACTGAAGAAATGAGTACGAAAGGAGGTTTTTTGTGCCGTCCCGTTGGATGCTGTCGAAAAACAATTTTTTTAGCCCACTAAGCTATACAACCCACTTTAATATTAAGGATCGAAAAGCCTTTAGACGACAGTCGATCCACCCGAAAGACTCCCTACGAGGAAGAAGAATATAGAGATGGGAGAGGTGGAGAGAGATTAGGAGGGGTGGGGGGGAGGGGGGAGGGAGAGCTGCCGCCGCAAGCATATGTGCAATCCCAAGTCCAGTACCGAAATTACATGCACTATGAAATTTTATGCACTGTGAAAAGATGAAAGTTGAAAAATACCGCCATAATCTTACCACATCAATAAATTGCAATCAAATCCCTTCAGTCTCATGAATTGATATCAAATCGAACTGAACCTAAAAATTGGGATCAAATTTTTTTTTAATGCTTGGGAGAGGGGGGGGGGGTTTCTTACACTCATTTATGTGGATGAAGTTAATTGTTTATATTAGGTAGTAATTTAATTAATTTGACAGTTGATGATAATGCCTCACTTTTAGTTCATAGGACATCGTCCTTTAGGCCGAATAGGTTCTAAGTGGCCGTTGGTAGAACCAGAAGGGTTTTAAGAGGCTAAACAAATAAGTAGAAAAAAATGCTTGTATCTTCCACACTAGTGGCTCCATAACAGTTTCTGATCTGAAACGCAGATGAGAACGTTTTCTTAAACACTTAGATATTGTAATGCTGAGGTACTTTTATCACTAATTTATGAATTTTTTTTCTTTGCATGAGCAGCAGGAAAACGTTCGCTCAGAGCGAATATCAGGAGAGTTGATAATAGCCTTTTCTCTCCCTTCCCGATATCTAAGAGGAGGTGTGGAAAGAAATGCATAATCTATAAGATATCACGGTGTTTATGAATGAAAAGATTGCCAAGGTTTTACTCGTGACGATACGTTCATGTCGCGTCGTATAATTCCTTGCTTTCGATTGAACAATCTACACGATGGAATTTAATAAAAAAGAACGAAAATGTTGCTCGCAAATTGTTCATATTTATTAATCCTTTTTACACTGTTGTTTGCAGACATGTAGTCTTGGATTCGCCGACACATCCAAAACGTCACCATCGCGCTTCGAAATTTGGGACGAAACGAAGAGTGAAGCTTATGCCGTACAGCCATTAGATGAGAGCACTAAAGTTAGGTGGATTCAGAGACTGCATCGGTAATGATTTGCTTTTTAATGTTGAACAAAAGCAGCAAATTTGCAAGAGAGATATTAGAAGTCTATCTGGATGTGTTCTGGTGCTACAGTTTAATTACGCGGTGATTTGAAAGAATTTTTTTCAAATATTCATTCCAATAATTAAACAGCAGAAGAAAGTACTTGCTTAAAGCCGGTAAACCTAAATATTTTATTGCCATCAAAATACTTACTATTTCTAAGTTCTTTTTTAGTATTTGCGCCAGAAAATGTTAATCTGTTTTTTTTTCTTTGGTATTTCTTTTTCGCCTTCGATTGTGTCTCTCGTAGGAGAGTTTCTTTTGAAATTGGCTCGTGCACTTTTCCCATCAACTTGTATACTGATCGTTTTTAAAGGGACGGTTTTGATAGGATCGATAATATCTGTTGATTGCATATGTTGATATTTTAGCATAACGGGTGAATTTCTATCGGAGCGAGGAAGCCATCGTGCGCAAAGACCACAGTCTTGGGCGTCTACTGTATCCAACGAAAGCACAGCATCAGCACGCTCATCTAGTGGTGAAACGACAACCAGCGCCGAAAGGTAATGCTCAGGTCTTCTAATATTTGAATATCCGAAGTTGTTAGTAAAACCTTTAAATTTCGTGTGAATTCCCACGGTACAGGGATTTATTGTGGTTTAATGCCGCTAATTTTATGAAATTATGGATCAAATTGTAGATCGGTGGGTATTGTCGAAGAAGGCAATGTTTCCTATTTATCGTGAATACATCGCACTTTCTTTCAGATTACAATCGTATCACTGGTTAGATGCATGTCTGAAGTCCGGCGCGTTTTTAAAAACACCCACAACCAATACTGGGAGGAATTTTTATGGGCAGACCCAATGGAATCGACCAGTTCCTGGCTTATATTCAAAAATACTATATCCGTATCTCTCCAATCTTGCCTATTCATAGCCATTCCTACCACTGCATTCGGATGTTTACTTGCTTATAATTTGAACATGTTTTACTAAATATTGGTATTTCAGTAGTTTGATTGATCCGAATGGCAATCAATCTTTGGTGTGTTCTTCATCGCCGGTTTCTTCGCTACCGATCATGCCATCACCGGAGAGTTGCATAGAAGCGAGGCAACCATCCGATTGTGACAACAATGTCACCCCATCTGCCGATGTGCCTAAGTCACGATCGGCTAGTTCGACTGAGGTTCGCTTTCATTTATAATTCGACTTTCTTTTCCGTTTTAAATCTTTTTTCCCAAAGCAAAGCGAGCAATATTCGCTGCGAGTTTTTGATTTTTTGTTGATGCCATCTCTTCACATTACCATTTTATGAAAAAGTTTTTGAAATATGCAGTTAGATGAGTCCTGGTTACTGCTAATCTTATCATTTTTTTAGAATCCAACACTCTATCTGAAGACCTTGTTTCATAAGTTTTTGATTCTTTCAGCGATTATGGATTTTTTTTGCACAGCCTTTAAAAGTTAAAATTAGAATCGAAATCGAGAATGATATGAAGTGGATAAAGTACATTTTCATTTCTACGCAAGTTTTACTGTATAAGTAAACTGCATTTTCCTGTTTTTCAGGAGCCATTGGATGCGTCGGCAACACCACCGCTTAATACTATCGTTGAGAGTGCGTCACAAAGTGAACTACTAGCCGCGATTTGATATTTTCGTTGTCTATGTTATTGAACGTCTTCCGTATGAATACTAAACTAAGGCTGTAATTGATGCATAAAAATAGGTTAAAGTATGCAAAATTACAGTGATGTATATAATGGCCATAAGGAACATACTTCATAAATGACGGTGGAATTCTATGAATTCGGACTTTGGAAAACGAACGTTGAACGCGGTGATTCACTATAACCGACGGCATCCTTCTGTTATTTCTCAGTAGAGTTTTATGTTCGTGTATAATCTCGCTATACGTTTGTCATCAATTTTCGACAAAATCTTCGATCTTCCATAATCATCGCTTTATTTCAAATAGACCAATCGCTTTAAACTTGATTATTTTTTAAAAAAGCATATATTGATGTTGAAGAGTATTTGCGTTGAAGTGGACCGAGCAATAGTGTTGTGTCGGTGAAGTAATCCATTGACGCAACAAATCGAATCAAGTTTTGATTACAATTTCAATTTCATTCGAAAAACGCTCAATGTCTAAGAATATTTGTAGGTTTTCACTTACTTCCCTTATGAATTTGCTGATTTGAACATTTCTGCAGTGGTGTCTTGTTTTTCCTTCTTAACGCCTTTCCACCTTGTAAGGAAGTATTTCACGTTATTGCAATGCGTATTCGAAGCGTTGACTCGTGATGCGAGCAATTGTTTTGAGAAATGTTTTGACTCGCTGACTATCTGTCATTCGGATGTATCATTAATTATATTGTTTTATTTTTGAATATTATTTTTTATGTGGAATTAATAAGGAAGTTGTGAGCGTACATCGTATTGTATTGAAGGCTGTTTATGATAATTTTTTGAATCACCTGTTGTTTTGAATAATTTGTTCACGATTATTTTCTTCATTCCATGTAATGTACTGTGTTGAAATAGAGAAAGAATCTCAAGGGGTAGTTGCGAATGAAGTTCATCGATTCGATTATGATTGTCACTATGGGATTTGAATAGATCGAACGCAGATGATGACGACGTACGCCGACAGCACGTCCTACTTTATAATTTTCTGAATTCTGTGTGCTGTCTGATGTATCTGAAAAATGTTTGGTTAATAGTGTGCGTATGTTCGCCGTCAACAAAACGCTCGACAACTCCAGAAATTTGAAGGGGGGGGGGGGGGGGTGGTCACTTAGATATTATGAAGGCTAGCGGCACGCTTTTAGGTGTCAAAGATATTTTGTAGTTCTCGTCGAGTGGGGTCGTCTTTACTTGCATATTATATCATTGTGCGGCAATGTTTTATCTTGTTCTCATTTTGAATTTCTCTGCAGTGAATTATAAACGTCTTACTACAGCAGATGTGGTTTATTAGAGGCGTTTCATAAAATCATTAAATCAGTATGGTGCTCGCAACGTTTGCTGTCCTGGCTTTTTTTAGATGCATCTCGAAATAATTGTTGCGTTAATAATGCAACTGCAAGATGCAAGATTGTTAAGGATAGGTAAGATAGTTAGAGGGATTCAGGATTTTACGATGATGTCCTATTCGCCTTGAAGTTGAAGGTTGGTCCAGGTTTGCAGCTTTTGCAATCAGTTTATTTTTGAGGCTGGTGTAACATAAAGTTGGGATTGAAACAGCATCCACAATGGGCGTACACTGAACTTGTGAATTCAATGTGTTCATTGCTCGCTTGTCCAGCTCTTCCGCCTGCCGTCGATCACCTCCAGAAAACTCTCCATCTACCGTAAGCCGATGATGATCCTGTTCGATTAGAGGACAGAAGGTTCTGGCAGTATTGCATTCAATATTCGCCAATACTTTGTGAATCTGGACGTACGTTTTCACTTTCGGCGACTTGCAGTAACAAATGTTTTATGACGGGATTAAGGTTACAGGTTGCTCTTTCATGGAGCCGCCAACTCCTGTTTGTAATAGTGGCGTTGTTTATATAGGTGACCGTCTCCTCACCACTTTCATATCATGGGGGACGATTTTCAGGTCGGAAAGGGTCGGAAAGTTGGAACATTATGGATAGCGTCCGTTGGTGTTTCTCTCCCATAAATGGCGAGGATAAAGGTAGGGGAGCGCCAAGTGCCTTAAACAGGTGTCGTCCAATTACGTGGTCAGTATGCTAAGTCCGTTTTTATGGGCAGCTGGAAATGCCCATTTAAGCATGTTCTTTCCTTTGTGTTGTAAGTTGTTGATGTTGCCACGGAGACGGACAAAATGAGTTTCTACCATTTTCCTCTCCCTTCTCGAAGTTGCAACAAACCTTTGAAGTTTTGTTTCTTTTGAGTTGAAAATGTAAGAAATATTTCTTCGTCAATAAAGATTTCGATCTTCCAAATGTTTTCGCCACTAATGATGGAATTTTTAATTTTCCTGGAGATACTTTTTACTGCGATTAATGTCGCCTCCCCTCTCCAACTTGCTGCTTCGACCACCCCAGTATCTCATCCGGTAGCCAATCCCTAACGCCAGCTATGCTAGCTGTCTTACATGCTGCATGCGTGAGGTTAAAGGGGTCTGAACTGAAAACAATTTATTACTATTTTATTAATTACAAGCAAATTGAACAGAACCATAACATCGAGCATATTACGTGTCAATTTTAACGGTTTACAAGTCGCAATCTCGTATATAAAGCATTTGCTTGAAATTTAATCTTCAACAGCCAAAGTACTGTGCTAAAGGGTATTACATATTCAGCGTATTTTTTATGATTAGCTAATATTTATTAAGAGGTAGTTTATGCAAATAATGATAAGTGCATTGTTTCGAGAATGGAAAGCTTAGTGGGACATCGATAGGCAGAAAACTGGGGAATTATTTGAGTAGTTTTTATTTATAGCAGCAAAACGTTTCGCTGTGATTTAAAATGGCCGAACGTCGAGTTGATCTCTACCTATGGTACGATGGGGGAGTAATTATGCACTCGTCTAAAAGTCTATAACATAAGCGGTATATGTTGAGTGGATGGTCTTATTGCCTCAGTATTGCTAGTTGAATATGCTTTCATTAAATACGCATCCAAGATAAGCGTATTGGTGGTCTCACACTGCGCTAATTATGCACGTTGTTGAATGTGGATAAGTGCACACCTTAACACAATTAGTCGTCACCGTATCACAGTGCCGTTGCTTTGCTGAATTTCATTCATTAAACTATTGAAAACGGATTTTTGAGACGATTTCGAAATTTTCGGTGAGCAACGATTTGGACGCAAAAAAAAAAGAATTCCATTCAAATCACAATTTACGCAAGAAAAATTTCACACTTCTCAAAAAAAAAAAATTAATGAAGCAAGTGCATAATATCATTTCAATGTAATATCCATCGCACAACTACGACAACAAAGAGTATAAAAAGTGGAACGCCTAAGAGAACTGACCATCGAGAAGCCCTCTCTCCACCCGACTTTTTCCGCTCTTTTATATTATTTTCTAGCTGCAAAACATCTATTTCTGATGAGTTCGAAAGAAACAGCCGTAGATTCGATTTATGCATATCTTTTAAGTATAGAGACATTGTAGTAATGTATGGGCGAGCAAAATTTCTCGTAAAAGTTTGCAAAAATTTTCCCCCTTGTGAACAATTTTTTGAAGAGGGATTAAACAGTTAAATATTTTGGAAAGAAAAATTTCCGGCCTAGGATAAGTCTTAACTTAACTTTCTCTGTGCTCATTTATCAGCGGTTTGAGAACAGTATTTCTGCAGGATATTTGTGAATGGATGTATTGAAGTCTATTAATATTTATTATGCCTAAATGTATTTTGACGGATGGTGATTGGTGAATTAACAACGCATAAAAAACTCATTTCCCTTCTATTCGTTTTCGCGTTTGTATAGTCTTTTTGCATAACTGGTTGTCTCGAAGAGAATTACCACGCCTTATCACATCCCCCTGTAATCCCATTGTCTAAAAGATCGCTATCTGATAAATGCGCACTGCTGTGGGATAGTTGTGAAGGAAATGAAATTAATCTGATTAGAAATTGGCTTGTGAAACCTTCAAGTTGCAGAATGGAAAGTTAATGGCTCTAGTGGCTCAAATAGATAAGTTGTGGCGGGGAGAATGTTAAAATCTTGTTGAAGTATTATCTTTTAAAGGGCAAAACTCGGATAATATATGTGAACTATGGCCATCTTGATTTTGCAACGAAAACACGAGATCGTTCAAAGATCGAGTAAATGTAAGGGAAATTTTGCTTTCGAATCGTGTCCAATGAGGGCATTACAGTTCTCCGACTCCGTTCGCTTTGCTCTGCAGCAGTCACAATCGCCAACCCCCTTTTGGTTTACAGCAGTAATAAACGAGTGCCCTTTTCTGCTGTGCACCAGTGCTAACCATACGTGCAAGTTTACTTACCGGCAACAGTTCTTCTTGCGAAACTTCATTATTTGCTCGTGAGATTTTCATTGATACTCGTTTATTCCTCTGCAATATCGATTAGTAGGAATCGAGACTGGAAATTTGTTGTCATTCACAGAAGCAAACACCCTCTGAGAATTGGGACGTCTCGCTATTTTCTTAGTGGATTTTCTAATTTAGTGGCCTCAAAGTCCCAACAGAGCAAATGCTTTAAAATTAACGGCGTTTATGTTTAGAGAGAGAGAGAGCTTTCTGAGTGCTTACGATAAGGGCGTTCACAATCATCTGGCTAGCCTCCTTCTTTGAGGCAGGTTGTTTGCCTTCGATTTCTGCAAGTTTGTCGCCTTGTTGTAATACCTCTGAAGAAATACTACCGGGTTCCACTCGGGAGACAATCACAGCGCCTCCAAACTCGGTGATACCAAGACCAACTTTTTTTCGACGTCGTAGTTGCAACGATACTTTCTGAAGTAGTGTATTTCATTGGAGGGCGGCTAACATCTTCATAGTTATCAAGTTCAGCATCTCAGTTCAACATTTCCGTAAAATTACGTATTTGGAAAATTATTTTCCACACTATTATTCCTTTGCTTTAACTCGAAAGCACTTTCCATTCGCACCACAAATATGAGAGATGGGACAGTGGACAGCTGTTCCATTTATTGAAATACTGCCTGCCTTTTGTCTAATTTCTTCACAATGTTACTATTTTCGTGCACGTCGTGTTCCAAAATTTGAAGCCGAATGAACAATAGCTTGACTCTGCTCGACCAAAAGACGGTTTTGTTTGGAATTACGGCAAAAAGAAAATGCTGGCAGTATAAACTGAATCATACTAGTGAGTGCAGGTATTCGGCATTCTTCGCTGAAAAAAAAATTAAGCTCCGCATTTTTCGCTCCAAAAAATCAACTGCTGCAGAAATCTATAGAAATCGAACATTTTTTCCTCAAATAAGAATAGCGTTTGATAGTTGGCAGCCTTCTCATTCCTCTCTCTTTCTGCTGCACCAGGTGGTGGGATTGGGTTATAATGAAGTGAAATCAGCGTATATGTATGAAGGGATTTGCGAATTGTTTTAGGCGTTTCCTTCGTTAGGCGACACGCAAACTTTTGTTGTGTTATAGGACACAATTTTCAAAGTACTTTGGGTTTACCTTATTTCCTCATTTATAAATGCCGTTCTCGAATAGCGACGAGCCATTTACCCGCCCTCTCCCCTTCCCATCCTGAATATTTGCTCCCAGCTCTGACTTACACTTATCTTATTTAATGCATTGTAGTAAGCAGGTCAAGCATCAAATAGATAGTGCTCTACTTGGGCTAGCACTTCGTAGTACGATCACTTCGACCTTGTGTACCGAGACTATTGATTACCACTCCCTGATACTGTATTACCACTAATCGAGCATTTGTTTGCGTAACTTTATATGTTTATATTATCCTGTGAATTCTGTTTATTAGTATTGGTATTTTATTCTAGTATTTTTATACTCGTTTTTCTTCCTAATAACCTTTTTAGCTAACTTTAAATGTTATTCATATCGTTTCGATAGAGTTAGCATTAAACACAGATCGAGTAAATATTGCTCTACTGACGCCACTACTGTGAGCTCAGTGGCGTCAACATAGACACTAAGATTTATCGGTTACCAAATGTCATTATTCTCTTAGAGCACCATTTTCATGTTCGCGTTTACTAATTTTATACTTTTATATAAATTCAATTGCGTTTTATTCGCCTTTTATATAAACGCGTGCAATTTGCAACAAATTAAAGTACACCTTCATTTGCCTTTCTACTAGAGAAACTTCAAGAATAAGAATTCATTTATACACTTGTTCTTTTTTATAGGACCTAAAAAATTAAGCAAGGAAGGCTATAGGTTTTAATCGTAAGCAACTTGCCTCTATCTGCTCCATTCAACCTCGGCGTCGAAATAATAAAATACTATTAGTTAATGCACGATACGACGTATCAACCGTGCGCACTAACTTTATTATCTAATAATGAAGTGAAATGCGCAATGGACATTTATAGAATTGAGAAATCTGCAAATTTGAAACTTGTAATTAATTAATTTTGAAATTAGCAGAACCTTCTCGAGGTGATTAACTTTGAAATGAACGATTTCCTCGGTCGAAAGCGGTTTCCTATACCGAAAAGAACTTGAATATTCCTCTGTTGGCGAATTCCTCAAATGTAGAATATTGACATCTTATTCGCTTCGTTCAGAATTTGAATAGAAATTTCAATTTTCTTATTAGAACAATATAAAGATTACCATTGTGGTTCACGTTAGCGGAGCTTCAAGCGACCACAAAAAATTTTGGTTAGTTCTAGTGCAAGAAATGCTGGGAAATATGATTGAGGAATTGCCACGATGTGTAATTTTGTAAATTCATGCTCACCGTACTAGGTAATTTCTGCTTTTAAGAAGAACTAAAAGAACTTGTAGAATAAGATTTTTCTTCGTAATAATCTATTTGCTCATCTTTAATGAAGTGTCAGTGTTAGCTTATATATGTCTTCTACGAGATTCGTTTTTATGGCCTTCTGCTAACCACACTTGCATTTATAAATGCTCACGTCTGTATATCTACTGCTCGATAGTTTCAACAGGAGTACGATCGGTAAACAGAACGATCCACTGGTCATACACTTACTTCCCTTATAAGCACATCTGCCCTGATTTGAACATTTCTGCAGGTGGTGTCTTGTTCTTCGCCTTTCCACCTCTACCTAAGGAAGAAAAATATTTCACGTTAGCCATGCAATGCGTATCTCGAAGCGTTGACTCCGTGATGCGAGCAATTGTTTTGAGAAATGGTTTTGACTCGCTGCTCATATCGCCTGTGGTTTCGGATAGGTCGAACTTTGAAGGTAAAACATTTTCGTCGTCGCGCCTTGCTGGTGGATAAATAGCGTCTTTTCATGATGGTACTTTCATTGTGCTGTCGTTCGTGACTCTCGAGTGGCATCGCATTCCTACTGAAGGCTTCTTTTGGTGCTCGTAGAACATTTTTGAGTCGGTTACAATGTCTATCGTGTGTAGTTTTTTGCATACTGTGTTTTTTGCAAGTCCTTAGATACTCTATAAGAGAGATATGTGCAAATAATTTGAAAAATATCATTAGAATAGAATAGCTGCTAGCGCTTCTTCAACTTCTTGTTCGCATTTATTGTGCTCTTTGGTGAGGAATAAACATACCTGAGTGATTCATACTTGTTCGTTTATGCAGTAATAAAGTATATTGATTTCTGTTGGCGCAATATCCAGGTTGTATCTGATAGTTCTAAATTTCATCGTTCTAAATAATTCTAAATTTTTCTGGCTCTTTCTGGCTCTTTCTGGCTTCATCGTTCTAAATAAATTTCATCGGCTCTTTGCTTACAATATTTTTTTTCTACGGGAAGCTTAAAATTTTATGTGCATTTTACAACTGGCTTGGATTTTTTTATTCGATCCGCATTGGTGAGAAATCCTTTACCGAAGATATTTTTGTGGTAACAACTGGACCAGTTAACCTATATAATCATTATTATGCAAATTTTATAATTTGTTCGCAATTTATGAAATTAGTTGGTCAGATGAGTAGAACTGCACAAGTGCGTACCGTGACAACACCTTTGGTGCGCTTTCCCACTATTTTCCTCGATCCGGCCAGGTTCTGTCGTGTTCGAGTATTTACAGCGAATTTAGCGGTTGATGGGTGAAACCGGAAGTCGGTAGAGGGGCCTCTCTCTCCTGATTGCGTATCTCGTGCTGCGCGTCATACCTACTAAAAGGATGGTTCCTGTGATGTTCGCTATACCCATCAAATTTTCTGACTCTGTCCAAAGCGACATCAGGTTGAGTCTGCAGGGAAGATACATAAGCAAAGCAGTCATACACATGCAATGCACACAAAAACGTGCCGTCATAACCGAGGTGAAACCAAGCTGATTATGTGGTACGCTTTCCAGCATAGGTCAAAAGGCAAATGGGGAGAAGGAATAATGGTGCAAGTTGTGGTACATCGATAGCGTAATGGTAATAAACCATCATCATGTCGAGGTTTATGCGGGAAATAGCGTTGCGATTACCCGGTTTCTTCAACCGTAGGAATGAAATCATGAGTATATAGTGCTCCATAATCTTGACATTTGGTTTAACTCACAATCTAAACCATCACGTCTCGATGCACCTTAGAAATAGAACACACTGGCCTTTGACCTCTCCACGGTCAAAGGATAGGTGGTACTTTTTGGTGCAATTCTTTCGCAATGATAAATCGTGCGATGCGTTGTGAATAACATTTGATGTTGTTCGAGTGTGATTTACAAAGGAGACGCGTCTTTGCATTCACTGAGCATCGACCCTTGCTGCGAGTTGAGAGCGGTCTCTCTGTACGAATGTTGTCGACATTGCGGGCTCGAATTCGACAATCAATTAATAATGCGTACTTGATTTTGGGGTTTCATAGTAAGTGCTTTCTCTTACTGTGAAATACTGAGAGTTTGTACTGTTGACTTGAGTGCTTTTTATAGGTAATTTATATCATGTTCACTTAATTTCGCCTGGAGATTAAATACTGTGATACTTAAATTGTCGCATTCGAGCCATTTCCAAATCACATCCACCCGTAAGCTTGTGTTCATCGTCATTTCTCCGCCGAAAGCTCGTCATGTTTGTGATTTTGCGAGATTGTTCACCATATTGGTGTATATCTAGATGTTGTTCATAACGAGAGTAAATAGAATCCACAGGGGTGCGCACCCAAAAACATTCACCAAAAGCCGTTCCTACGATCGACGAGCTTAATAAGGTCTCCCTCTCCTAGGCATCGGTGTAAGCTGCAATGATAGCTCTCAGGGCTGCAAAAATTCTACGACTTTCCGTCGTCTGTAGAAAAGAATCTTGAATCGTTGAGCGTCTTGCATGCATGGGCAATGTGTGCATTATTCTGTCCATTTGAATTGGCGTGAGTTAATCCATTAGGTTTTAATGGTGAACAAAGAAGCGTTATATTCGAATGAGAGCAGTATGTGCTAGGTCTAGGGTGCTTCTTTTGGTTTGATCCGGCTAGCATGAAGGAAAGTGACGGGGGCAAATGGGAAGACGTAACCGGCGGGGCTGTATGCGTGAACGTGACCGCAGCTTGGCTTTGCATACTGCAGCCCTACACCCACTTGACTTCCCCAGTGGAAGTGGCCCTAGTGCATTTGCTCACGCATGGCTGTGCGACAGTGCTGTGGTCATCCGCATGTCGGAGCCAGCACTTCTGCAGACTGAATGCTAAGAAAGGGGCCGTAACGAGACCGATAGCAGTCACAAAACTGGCGTGTCCCTGAAAAGCTCGTTATTTTGCCCGTATCAGCAGTTCACATTGAAGTTCCTTGAGCCTTAGTGGACTCGCCGCGAGAACTGGCGCAGGACAAAAGAGTTTGTTTTATGTTCATGCTGTGAAAAGGCGGATTTAAGCAACTTGAACCTGCTTTTGCTGCTCACTGTGGAATGACAGATGGGGAGGTGCATCGGAGAGGCGAGGAAAATGAACCTAACTAACTGCTAATTTGTATTTTTTTAATGAAAGCTGGGCGTCGTGACGAGCAAATTTGATGTAATAGCGCGTGAATGAATGGACATGAGCTTAGTCTTATGCAAAGTTAGCGCGATAACGACGGAAAGGCTGCGATGTTGGTGATTTCGTGAATACAGCGCTTGCATACAGTTACCTGGCGAACCCGTAGTCTGTAGAAGAAAGATCGGCTATGTATATTCCACTTCCCCGCTCTTGGATTAGTCTTGAATGAGAGGAGTGCCGTTGCTAGTATAGATTTTTGCCAGAGGAGGTCGCATGTTGATTCCTCCCCTTCAGCAGCCCCGCACAAATCGGCCTTCCTTAGTTCCTTTTTCTAGTCATGTGGATACGAGGCTAGTTGAAGAATTGTTCGATGAACAACGTGGATCCTTGTATCGATTTCGACTCCATTCCATGGCTAAATGGGACGAGGATGGTAATTAACAGACTCCTTCTTTCTCGAGCAGTAGAAAAGATGGAAGATGATTGTGGTTATTCTGCACCCCAGTTTTATGCTTCATTCCATTTTTGTTGCTGCGACATCGATTTGAATATTCTTTTCTTGTCATTTCTTTGATTTTCTTAGGACGTCCAAAAGTGGTCTTGCAAAAGGTTTCCTCTATTTTGAAAAATCAACCTTTCCTGCCAGAGGCAATCCTAATTAGATGTCATTATAAGAGCTCAAGAAATAATGTATTGATCGCCATATCGCATAAACATATAAGCAGAAAACTTGATTGAAATTTTAGGCTTTTTTGCAAACGAAGGCATGCGAGTTCCTTATCGTACAGCAAATCCCCATTTCCGCGCCTTCTTTGCGTAAATGCATAAGAGAAGGAAGATATAATTTGACACTGCAGCTTACTTGCGAAGGAAGCTGATCCCGAGTCAAGATATCGGATCCCTTAAAACGTGCTTCAGATCGCGTTTGCTCCTTGCAGAGACGCGGCTGTATTTTTGAAGTGCTCGCAACCAGCGTGCATCGCGAACGTTCAATGTAAATCTTGATGACTGTGCATTCTCTCCTCTTTTTTGGGCAGTTAAGAAGAAAACAATGAATCGTTGATGGGAACGGAGTGTATGTATGCATGAAAGAACAGCATATATGTTGGCTAGCGTTAGGTATTGAAGTTGTTAAGTTGTGATTTAGACCTGTCGATAATTGTAAACTGTGACTTATTGTCATGTAATAAAAGAATCACATTCAGGTGTTTGCTGTACGGCAAAGGTTGTTGTGTAACGGTTCATTCCATGTTGGTCATCGGAATTGTTTATCCTTATGCACTGTTTTGTGCGCTTATTTTATATTTGAGAGATATAAATATAGAAGGAGAATAATAATAAGTGTTTAGGCGCATTGGCATCATGCTTGCAAGTCGTTTTATCGTACGGAATGTCGCACAAAGAGGACTTTTCTCGAAATTATTGAAATTCCCGAAGCGAAGTGTTGCTGTTGCGGCTGCGGTGAGTCTTTTTTTGAGTAACGTCCGCTATTGCCGGAGATATGAGCTTGTGTAGTACCAAATCCTTACCAGGGAGGAAATTCTTCAGTTGAAAATCTGTTCATATCTTCACGGTTCTTTGTATGTTCTGAACGTTTTTTCTAAAATATTTCACGGATGATGTAATCACTCCCTTCTCTTCTTTTAATATCCAGAAGGAGTGCATTTGGGGGTCCGGCCAGAAAGCCACCCGACGAAAAAGGTTGGGCTTAGATGTGGTAGGCTCTTTGGAATTATGAGAGGTAGAATTGTTGTGTAGGACCGGCAAGGTGGAGCTAAACTCTGATTGTGTTTAGATAAAGAGAGGCCGGTGGTGGATGGTGTAGGTATAATACATCATATGAAAATCAAATGGGGATATGTTTCCACTGACAGAGAACACTGACGATTTTCATATGATATAACCCTTCCTGCGCTCTGGCGATTTTCTCCGCTTTTAAAAATCCATTTCCCACTGTCATTGCATTTAGCATTGAAACCACATGGAATGATAAGCGGCTAACGTCGCCAAGAAATCTTTGTAACGCAGAAGGTTACGCTTCCCAATAACGCAATGCCCTCACTGCAGGAGTCAGGTTGACGATGTTGAGCGTTATTTATGATCGTTTAGTGAATACTGAAGCTGCTTAATAGCTTAATTAATTTCCTTATAGAAGCCCTGGAACAGACACCAAGTACATCTTTTTAATATTGGCACGGTGATTTTGCTCACCTGTGAGGACAGCTCTCTTTACTTGCTATTTCTTTTAACCTTATATCCTTTTTTTAATAATTGCGATATTACCTTCAGCGATGAAAATTTTACTTCTCATGTAATTTGTTTAGCAAGAGAGTATTAGCTTCACATATCGCAGTCTATAGAAAGCGGATGTTTATACAGGTAGATAAACCATTCGGCCATAACTGCAGGGCTGTCATGTTAGCGCTTTGACGCTGTGTTTATAGGGCGCTGCGGTGCTGAAACCGTATTGTATCGACAAAAGATGTAACTGACTTTTTCTCCTTCTCTCTTTCCCTCTCCCGCTCTCCCTCCATCCCCCCTCCTTTTTCCAGTTCGCAAGTATTTTTTCTTAGGCAGAAAGGGAAATCTAGTTCTAGTTTGCCACTCGAAAGTTAATTCGTTTTTGGGCTGAACTCTCAAGCCTATTCGAGTGAATTTATTCCTGTGCTAAGGATTTCAAAAAAAAAAAAGATCCTGTCATCTGCTTAGTTTTTGGTGGGACGGGTAAAAGATGTCGCGCATTGCATTTCAACAGGCAACATCTATTTTGAGTTCATTTTTAGCGCTCCCATATCGCTGGACGATGTGTTGTCTTTTTTGCATCAATAGGGGTCTCTTATTGCTTGAATTTAATTAAATAGACCATGTGAGTGACGCTTTAAGGAAGCTTCTGTTTTGCAGATAGGTTTGAAATAAAAGTACTCTTTTCCTCATCTAATGTTTCGTCTTTCTGGTCGCAGTAGATAGGGGGACTTTTCACTGATTTTGTTTTCGATAGTAGCATACTCGATCTAGTTCATATAAGGAAAGGATGATGTGCACGATAATAGCGCTGAATATAGTATGAAGAGAGAGTTTGAGTTTGAGCGTTTTCAGTGGCATTTTTAAATCGATTTCGCATTTTCGACCATAACTAGTTTGTGAATAATAAAGCAACAAAAGTATTGGTGCTGCAAAGTTTAAAAAAACCAACATTGAACAAAGTGTTGTGCAATTCCAGGGCATCAAGCGGTTTGCTTCACGTATTCCTCGCAGCTCAAACGTGACCGGCACTTATAGTAGAGTTTTTGATAGGGTATCGAAGCAAAGTCATTTTTAGAGCACACCAACACCGGAGACCGCGCACAAGTTGAAAGTGACGTTGATTCCGGGTGATGGCGTTGGACCGGAGCTGATCTATGCTGTGGAAGATATTGTAGAAAACACCGGTATTCCGCTTGTTTTCGAAGAAATTTTCCTCAGGTATTGCCGCTGTTTTGTTTCTCGACGTTTTAGATGCAGTCTACAGAGTTACGAACTTCTAAAAATAGTTTGCGAAGTCAGGATCGCATTAAGTGAAGTGTTAGGGAAATAAAACTGCAAGGGTTGAAAATAATGACTTGAGAGGCTGTGAAATATGGTCGTTGGCGTTTCGATGGATTGGGAAATTGCTAGCGTTGATGATACATTTAAGCTACTGCCCTCTTTTTGCCAGAAAAATTGCATTCTTTTCTAGACCGATGTTGTGTTGTTTTCAGCTGTTCGCAACGAGCGTTAACCCACATCAGGTTCAAGTTCATTATAAGTTCATCAGTGCTTTAGTTTTTACAAGCTCCTTTCTTTCTTGAGGCATATAAATTGTTTGAGCGGCTTTAATAGTAAAGGTCGATGTCAGCATGAGGGAAAGTGTTGTTACTAGAAGGTGCATTTATTGTTTCCACCACCATTGCGTAGTATGATTTGGTATCTGTTATCCATCTTTAAATATAACAATTTTTGGACTTCAGTGAGATTCATTATACGAGGTCGCAGAGCATCGAAGAAGCGGTCAGTTCTATCGCGAAGAACAACAATGTAGCCTTGAAAGGAGTGATCCAAGAGAGTGGACTGGGTTCTGCGAAATCCGAGCTCCAAGGCATGAATATGCGCCTCAAACGAGAATTGGACTTGTTCGCTAATGTTGTTCACATAAGGGTTGGTTATCTTATTAGTTTTAGGTTATTTGGAGAGCGGATCACCAGTCAGAGAGGGGAAGTTGTGTGAAGGGAGTGGTGCTCTTTAATTTCCACTTCAATGGGGAATTCTGCGAGAAAATTTTTGGTAAACCTTGACTAATCTTAGTTGAGAGGAGGGGGCGGAAATCGCTTCACTGATTTCGCTTTGCCGTACAGCAATAAGAAATTAGTATTATCTTATTCGAAGAGAGCTAACAGTCACCGATTAAAATGTTGAAGAGGGAGTGGGAGTAGGAAATACAGTTTAAGCGTTAGTTCATGCTCGCGTCTTTATAAGCATATTTCCCTTCCTGAAAGGAGTTTATAAGTGTTTGGTGTAATTTCTATAATTCCCTTGCTCTTTGAGTTGTATATAGCCCTTTTTGTTGCTGGCTTATGCACGGTTCCTTGTCATTCAAAAATACATTCATCAAATCCCGCACCGTTCTCAAAACATTTGCGGCGCACTCGCTGTCGTTCTGGATTAACGTTGCATATCTTTTGCTCTTGGCATTTCTCGCCTACATATCTGAAAAACTGCAGCAGAAACCCAAATAAAAGCTAAAGTATGTCATTGAAATCAACAAAGCAATCAAGTTGAATGTTAAGGCTGATAACTTGGTTCTTGGCATGCAAAAATTGCGTCAGATTCATGTATGCGGGTGCTGCTTTTCATTGCGCTGATGACGCATTTGATATGTTTTGTGTTCCTGAATTTCGGGAGGATTTTTATGACACTATTTTATGCGCTGTCTTAAGTTGGCGGAGTCGAAAGGCAGCTTGAGGGTGCGAAATTTCTATCTTCTTATTGTCTCTGCTATAGTTTTTGTGTTTGTAAATTTTTCGGTATAGATAATTGCAAAAATTTACATAGATGTACTAAGGCAGGTGCTCCCAAAGAAAGCGCAATGATTTCACGATGTCGTCGGGTGCAATGGATTTCAGACTTTCGAGGGAATCAAGACACGCCATAACAAAAAGTTGGACTTCATAATAGTTCGAGAACAAACAGAAGGTGAATATTCTTCGCTGGAACATGAGCTCGTGCCAGGAGTGATCGAGTGTCTTAAGATAATGACGCGGAAGAAATGCGATCGTATCGCTAAATTCGCGTTCGATTACGCGACGAAACACGGTAGACACAAAGTGACTGCCGTCCATAAAGCGAATATTATGAAGCTGGGCGACGGACTCTTCTTAAGAAGCTGCAAAGAGGTGAGTTGTATTCAAAGAAGTTGAATGCTTTGTGGGATGAGGAAGTTTTGTCGTGAGGTGTAAAGTTTTTTCGAGAACCATTTCGCGTTATTTTTCGGCAATCGATTTAGCGTGTGGCTGTCAGTTAGATTATTACTTGTAATTTTGTGCCGAGTGAAGTGATGCGCTACTTGCTATTCAAGCATGTGAAAGCCATAGAAAAATACTAGCTTTACACTGCACTGTTCAAATGTAGGCCGTTTTAGTTTACTCCTATTATTTTCTGAAATAGAAAAGGATGGATGCAAGAGCAAAAAAAAAAATCGACAAGTAGAATAAATGGTCTCCGTTAGCGAGGAGTGATCCGAAAACAAACTCCTTAATAAATTCATTTTCATAGTAATTCAGATTAAGCTGGTTAGGTGCTTGTTGTTTGCAAAGCAATGAAATGACCTTAAGAAAAGAAAAATTCCGGATTTGTTGAAGATATCTGCTTACACAAGAACATTATTCCCGAACCAACCATCACAGTTGGCTAGCCTGCATCTTAACCATCAGCAGGATAAAGGTTATTGCACAAAAGTGAGCGTAGTTGAAGTTTGGACAGTGCAATGTGAAGTTAATATTCTTTTATGGCTTTCACATGATTGATTGGCAGGGAGCGCATTTTCGGCATTTTTCACTATAAATTCATTTTTGAAGGCCTTTTTTGGTTTTAAGTTTAGAAAGTTGTTGGCCTGTTCTCCAGCAGAGGTTATACGCTGAAGTTATGACAGCGTGGAGACGATATATTCTCAGGTTTTTGCTCCCCTGCAAATCCTTGAATAACCAGTTGAAAAAAGTGGGTCAAAACATGACATCCGCTGACTTTAGTCAGTTAAGCATCTCGATTGTTGGAAAAATTTTGCTTTGTTATATTTTAGTCAGTTTTTTAGTGATGTGGAGCGATACTATTGCTGAGTTCTTCGATTTAAGAAAAAACTTTTCAGTTGGTTATCTTTGATAGAGTGAAAGCCTGACCTTCTCTGTAAAGATGAAGTTTGCTTTTTGTGCAACTCATCGTTAACAGTTTCTCGTTTTTATTAATCTTATTGCCATTATTCTTTATCAGGTTATTACTACAAGTATAGTAGGCATGTATCGATTGGAAAACCTTGCATTGTAGAATTCAGTCACTCGCGTTCGACTTGAACGCCTTCCCCTCCATTTCCTTTTTTTTTTTAAAGTTGCTGCCGGTGGCGTTTTGGGGAACGGGGCTTCTGATCGCATTTTTCTGGTCGTGTTTACTTGCGTTGTTTTTCTTTGTTCATATCGGTGTTATACGGAGGTGGGCGTTCTCATTGAGGCTTTTGGTTGTGTTCGTCATTTTTTTTCTTGGATCGTTTTGGATTTGTATCATTGGACAGTGGCGATCCGTCGATTATTTACTTGGTCATAAGGTCTTGCTTGCTTGCTAGGAGTTGATTTAGTTTTCTGTGGTGAGGAATCCTTTCTTCATGTACCATCTTCATATGCGTTTTTCCAGTCCGTTGATGTTTTCGTTTTGATATATCCTCCTCTATGGACGAGTGAAAATGTTTAGATGTCACAACTGTATCCCCGCATAGAATTCGAGTCGATGATAGTGGACAATTGTTGTATGCAACTTGTTTCACGCCCCGAGCAGTTCGACGTTATGGTGATGCCAAACCTCTATGGCAACATTGTGGACAATTTGGCAGCCGGTCTAGTCGGCGGTGCTGGCGTTGTGACAGGACAGTCTATCGGGTCGGATTCCGTGATTTTTGAACCTGGATCACCTCACGCTTATCAACAGGCGTTTGGAAGGTTGTTCTTTGAAAGGGTTTATGCGTTCCGGTAGCATCAGCTGATTTAATTTGTATTGACAAATGTTTAACCACAAAACTACAGAATGAAAGTGGGGAATTGACAAATATTTAACCTTCACCCTGTATATATATATATATATATATATATATATATATATATATATAATATATATATATATATATATATATATATATATATGCGTATAATCAACAGTGGATGCGTAAACACTTTCGATATTCGCTTGAAAGAAACGACTGATAGCTTTCGGGTTGGAAAATTTGAATCTCGCTAATTTCTGAGAATAATTGTTACACGCATTTGAGGGATTTGAGTAAAAACTTTTAAGGGTGTTGAGGTTTTTGTGGAAGAAGTGATGAAGAAAAATGATTTCTGAATAAAAGGATCGTATACACAACGACAGCGGATGTGAATTATTAGTTCGCCAACGTTTTAGCTTAGATTTTATGATGTTATCTGAATGTAACGCAAATATGGATTTATTCCTGCATCATTTCTTAGCAGAATTGACCTAATTTAAAGCGCAGCGTTTTTTCAGATTCGGTCATATCAGTCATATTCATTCCACCAACACTGAATAGGTTTTATAAGGCCGTGTATGTTTTCTTTACAGGCAAATAGCAAATCCGACGGCAATGATATTGTGCTGTGCAAATATGCTCAACCATCTATACCTTAAAGAGTACGGTAACGCACTGAGACAAGCAGTTGAGAAGGTAATTGCCGATGGGAAGGTACGCACTCGCGATTTAGGTGGCTATGCATCAACTTCAGAGTTTACCTATGCGGTGATTGATAACTTTAAAATGTGATCTGTCAACTTATTTCGAATAGAACAAATAGCAAACTGATAAAACATGACTAATCGGGGTGCTCAGATAGCTGAGATTCGATTGCAGATTTATAGTTTTTAATAGAAAATTATAGGGACAACAACAAATACGCTTTGCCTTGACTACAAATGCATAAAATTCCCACCGCAAAAAATGCAAGATTATCGGAAGATAATTGAAGGGTGGATTTCAGACATCTGCTCACTTCAGTTACGTGGATTTTGTTGTAAGCTTTTAGAATATCCAGTTCTTCGCTAGTTTGCTATCTGTGTTTCTGTCGTTCATTTCCTTCCTCATTAAACTATCCATGTTCATTTCCTCATCTCAGTGGCGCCGCATGGTATTTGTCCTGTTAGGTTACCTATTCATTCTGTGAATTTTGTTATAGTTTAATGGTTTCAACTTAGCTACCGTCATTTCTTCTCTCGTTTTCTTGGGTCATTAATTGAGAGAGCGATGCGAGGGGCTTTTTCATTGTCGCGGTGGTGCTGTGGTATGATGAAAACATCGACTGCAACGACCTCCGGATATTTGCATCTTGTATGCTATCACGAGTTGTGGGAGGTGGGGGGAGGGGACAGGGGTAGAGCGTAGCCGAGAGAGGGAAGAGATAATTGCAGCGTTATGATCCCCTAGTGAACCAGTATATTCCGTCGTTCTAAACTCCTTTTGGTTGCAAGCGTCGAAGATGACAGTTATAGCCGGTTTTTCGTTGCCTCACCGAGTTGATGCGGACTGGAGCGTTTGCCTATCCTGACTGGATTATTTCCATAGTCGCTGTCTAGTTGCATGGGGATTCAAAACTTTCAAAATATATGGCGTGTTCTGACCGTTGAAAGAACACAACCACTTTTTCTCTTGGGGGCAGGGAATAGGTGCTTTCAGTAGAATGCGTAGTATGTCGTGATCTGGTTGTAATTTCTTCTGGAAGTAAGGTCGGAACTGGACTCGGTTTGTCAGGATGAATCCGGAACCGTTGGATACAATTTTCCCACGTCTTTTCTTCATAGGTGGTGTTCTTATTTGGTGGTGGGCTGTGGGAAAAGTTGTTAAGGCACAAATTAGCGCTTTTAAAAATAAGAGTACTGCGGTATTTGCATATAAACGAATGAATATATTTAATGATGGATAGTTTATATTGCAGGTTTTTTTAACGTTGTATAGAATTGTTTGCAATTGTTTCGTTTGTTGAGCAGTTAAATTTTCCCACAACAGTTATCGTTGCCTTTGTTCTCTTCATATTTTGTGTAGAAATTGAGCTCATGGAAGTGCTTCGTTTTTGTTGCCAAAATGGTTTTTTTCGTTTCTATGATATCGATCGAATTCGATCAAAACTCTACACTGTTGTGTTTGTACTGACTGTTTAGATTTTTAGGTTGTATGTCCAAGCACCTAGTTCGAGCTTCTTTTTCGATGAGTTCGCTCTCAATAAGCTGGTGCTGTTCACTGGTGTGGAAGCTCCCTTCTTTTTCGCACTTTATCGATTGTTTTGGGAGAAGACAGCAGCGGTAAGGATCCCGATATCCTTATTTTCTTGGACAAAACGTGGTGCCTAACTTATTCCTACAGTAACTACACCATCGTGGAAGGCATTTTGTAATATTTAATAGTGGTATTGTTTTGGAAAATGTTGATGGAATATGGATTTTTGAATAAATAACGACATATATATGTTCTAGCTATCAAAGGGGTTGAAAGGAAGGGGGAGGGGGAGGGGGAGGAGCTTGAGATATTATCAACCTCGGCGGTTGGCTGGTCGTAAGCTTTGATTGTTCGATAATTTCGCAAGGCTTGCAACGGTAGATTTGCCCGATCAGTTTAATAACACTCAGCCAGTTACTTTTTGTTTGGCTTTGACTGTTTATCTGTTCTCGTTCACCGTCTTCGTGTGTCCGTTTGTGATTAGGGTCTCCTTATCTCATTTTTGAATGCTTCAACGATTTTGTATGACACTTTCATATTGGGTGAAAAATTTATTCACGTATAAATCGGTGTACGTTGCGTACCAAACTACAAAACGCTTTCACGGAATGGATATCCGCCATAGTCAGACTAGCTGATCGAACGCGCAGCGGTATCATGCAACGCTTTTAATAACCAAAAAGGTATCAAAGTCCTCTAAGAAGCATCATCGGTCGACCGACAGGTGCAACAACACGCTATTACCAATTAAGAGATAATTTGCTTGTTGGCAACATACCAAAGAAAAACAGATCAACAATCGATACGTCAACAAAATCGCGTTTTGGCTTATAAAAGCGTACATCTGGAAAAGTTGATCAATATCGCACATAATGAGCAATCAATAATTCTCAATTCTGCAACATATAGTTAGAAATTGCTACTCGACCTTCAATAATTCATTTGTAGTTGGAGAGGACCCTCAGCAAAAGACGGTGAAATCATAATAAACAAAATATTACCAACAAACACCCTTTTATGAACACAACAGTCTTTAAAGACTGCGAATCGCTTCTGAAAGCTCATAGAAAACAGACTGAAGAAGAAAGCAGGGTGGTCTGATCTGCGTGGGAACATGGCTACTTTTATCATCCCTAGAAAATCACTGTGATACATGGCAACCTTGCCGCCAATGTTGCTCCGAAATAATGGGCGTTGCGGTTTTTGCTTGGAAGGCATGACAGTATGGAACAGCCGCCAACTCTTCTGGCCATTCTGTTTGACTATGTCTAACGCACAGGGCTACTAGCGTAACTCCCCGAGCACACGCATATTCCAACGTATGCTTCGGCGAGAGCGGTTTCGTTTAGTGGTAACGAGCTGGATTCCATGCTGACGATCTTTAAAACTCGGTGCGGAAGCAACGCCGATGAATAATTTTCGAAACAAACTGCAAAAAGCATTGGTGATTAATGACTATAAGACAGGAACCTTGCGAATAGGACTGTCACTAGCTTTTCACTGGTTTCGTGTCAAGACAAAATGGGTCGCCCTCACAAATCGACAAAGAGAAAACGATTGCCCGCCTCGATGTCTGGTGGCATCACAATGCCCAATATACGACCAGCGTCGTTCACATCGAAGTCCTGAAAACATATCAATCTCGCTTTCTGTCTTCGATGGAATGCTTTATGAAAAAAAGACAACCATCTTAGATGAGAACATGACTTACTTGCAACGGAAACGACTACGTGAGAGCAATAAGGTTCTTATTTTCTTTCCTTCTTTCTAACGCATAAACACACCATATGTAACATGAAACAAGCTGGCAACAGGGTGATACGTCTCCAGGGATGTCAGTGGTAACCTTTCCCCAAAAGCTGCTTCAACGACTCTTTCTTATACCACTATACCAAGAAAAACCAAGTACTGCCGGCTACATGGCGTGCTAATTATGCAGCGCTACCGGCTCTTTTTTCTACAAGCACCTTAGCAGATGCTGAGAGGGGGAGGAGGAAAATCATTCTGTGGGGGAAAAAGTCTGGTCTCTTCCGTCTAACAAATTTTTACTCAACAAAAGTGACCTCCACCTTGTACCCCACCTCACCGAGTTTTAGTAGGTCACATTATGACAATGTAAGCTAAATATTTCAAAGTGGGACTACGCCTACTTGTCTCAGTATTGTTACAAGCTCTTTTGCAGAATTCCGTTCGCCATTCGACGACAATATTCATTTTTGGAGCTGACTTTTGTGGAATCAGCTATGGGACAAAACAGTTCGACAAAAACGAATTTGTACCTCCTCAATTCTCTCACCCGCTGACCAAAAGTGCCTGAGTTCCGGCCTCATCTACTATCAAATGTTGCTTCCAACTATGTAAGTCAATATTTCTCCTCCTGGCCCGCAGCTTATACGTTCAATAAACCTCCAAAATGTCGCAAAAGCTGCATTTCCACACATGGCTTCGTTGACTGCTTATCAAAAACTGTGTGCATCCCGTTCTTCTCCAGCCTGAGCCTATTCTTGTTCTCAGCCGACTTCCAAGACAGGACATCGCGCGATCAACGTTCAGTGCATTTGCGAACCCTACTCTTGCGTAACAACAACCGAAGCAACCAAAAGTGAAATTTTGCATTTTTTCTTCATTTGTAGACACGTGTAATGTTTACCGGCAAAAACAAAAAAGATATTTTTAATTACTAGAAACTTCAATAAAAATTCGTTTTTAATGACTACACGGCTTTTCTACGCTCATTACGAACATGAAATAAATAAAGCCGAACCTTACAGATAAAGGAACACACTGAAAGCCATTGCTTCAACTAATTTACCTGGATATATAGCGCTTTCTTTGTTTTCTTATCCCAAACTGTAATCCGTTCTCCATCTTTATTCGCGGAAAACTTCTTCGCGAAAAATCTCGCACCATAACCTTTGATCAGCGGTGCATGATCGTTTACCAACTGAAGGAAGAACGCTGCAGGACGATTCCTCTTCCGTTTCCAAATAACCTTAAATATAAGGAAATTTGTGGCTTTGGTCCAGCCATTTGTACAGAATGCTTTACTTTAGAAATTGAAAGATTGTTTAAAAATCCATTCCTGGAAATTTATTTTCGGATTTAACGCGCAGAAAATATATTTACCAAATTTTATATTCTAATCCTGTTCTCTCCATACCGCAAAACCGGTATGCTCAAGTATTAGCACGATGCCACTGCTAATCATTTCTGCAATAAGTACCGAAGCGCTAGTGGCGATTCATAATGAGTATTGTGGTAATTTATTTGTCATATTTAGACGTCCTAAATTATAGCAAGCCACTTGGATCGCAACCCAACAATCACCTAGAAATAGCACTTTGAATACATTATGGAATTTATTAGTTTTCATATAGAAAACGACAGCTTTACAGTTTAATTTAGTCTATGAAAGTACAGATGAATCCTTCAACGATACCTGAAGGCATCTCGATATTCTCGACGGAAAGCCAGCCACAAAATGTACCATTCCCTCATCTAGTTTATCTTCACTGCAGTTTATTAATGAGAGCTTCCGAAGACGCGGTGCGAACTAAAACAAACGATCCTTTCTGTGTTGAAAAACCTTTTTATGGATCCATATGAAGAGAAATTCACTGAGAAATTAAGACTTAAAAATTTATGAATCATCTGTTACAGCGAGTAGAGCACGTTCTTCTTAGATCAGAGTTGCAGAAGTTAAATGAGGACGGAGAATGTGGAGACCCATTTCCTGGCAACGTGCTTTGCAGCAATAGGTGATTGGACATCAACAAGCAAATACTGGCCAAGCCGAATCGCAGAATGTTGCGGCAGGCACAATAATCCTGCTAATATCACTAATGGAATTCGCTATATTTACCGGATCTGCATGCAGTTTGCGCCTACGATGTCACCTGAGTAAAACAATAACATCTGTTGTGCCTTAACGCACAAATGCTGTGAGCAATTTCTTAACATTGCATAATTTATTACAATATATGACACGCAGTACACAAGAGACCTCTCAAAATGCACATTTTTAAACTACACAATCAGGCTATAAAATGGTGTCAGCAAATTGGTGAAATTGTTGAACTTTTACCCCCCCCCCCTTCCCTCCCCTCCCCCATATCATCAAAATTTAGTCAAACAGCCGCGAATAAAACTTTGGAATAATAAATTAAAATATTGCCACATCACAATTAATTTGAAGGAGGTTCCCTGATTCTTTCATCTCGTCTATTAACTCCTATATGACTCAGGAATGGATTCGAATCCTTCCCAGTTCTCTAAATAAAGGTCATCGTAAATCCATTCGGAATCCTTTTTAAACAAAAAATTCCAGCAGCATTTGCAGTGTTCCCGATTTTCTTTCGAAATTTGGCACGCTCTCTCATATTCAACTTCAATATTACTCCCTATGCAATACTCCAACCTTGAGTGACGGACGTCTGAAAAATCCATCTATTACCCGTCCATTCTGAAAACTCAGTTCGGTCAAGGTCGCACTCGGCTCCATGCGATGTTGCTTAAAAAACTGCTGATAAAAAACTACCATAGCCAAATGGAAGAGTACTGTATTATCGACGGCAGACGTCTGGATGAATTTCGCATCGGACATCTTTGGCAACGGATTCGATAACAGCAACGTCCTTAGAAGTGTGTCATCGGTGACAAACGACGCCTCAAAGCGGCCTAAAATATTGCCGAAAGCAGGCGGCGGTCGTTTCATCGGTGGTGTTTCCTCCTTCCGTCTAAATGAAGCGGCTTTGACTATAGGCGACGGATTAAAGCGGGTTTCTTTGACATATATCGAGTGGAAACAGTGAAAAGTGAAAAGAAATCAATGTAATCCGGAAGGAGCGTAGCGTACACAATAGAGTATGCAAACAACCTCTAATGATCGCTAGTGCACTGCCGCCAGGCACTCAGAAAATTATAAATCGCATGTCAAAATTTCTCCAATGCCTTTCCCGATCAAATGAATAAAAAAGTCGTAAGAAGCTATCATTTTTTCTGAAGAGGGGGCGAAATCGGAGGAGGGGGTGCGGAGGGAGTGGAGGAAGAATGGTAAGTGGCAAAGGAGTGTTTCCCTGGACGAAAAAACAAAGAAAAACTTCATCAGCGCCGTCCCCCACTATGTTAAGGGTCGCCTTCTCGGAAAGAGCACTTGAACCTTTCTAAGCGGGAACTGAAGTTGTAAAGGCTAACATATTCTGAATGCAGCTTTCCCTTGCGATGTAACTTCGACGGAATGCACAACAAAGGATCTGTTTGCTTCCTCAGCATGAACCACCACTTCAACACCATCCACGCAATAACAAACCTTTCTGATGCTAGCTAATGTGCAGTAAAACAGCTTCAATCCATAATGTGAATCGTCCTAAGCTTGGTTTATTTTTTTTGTGGAAGATCCTCAATTCATATAAAGATTTTATTTGCACTCCTCATTTGCCTTGTAACACCTCCCACCGAAAGAGCAACAGATTCTACGGAAAGCGCCAAAAATCAAAAAACTTCCACATTTTTCTTCACCTACCGCTATCCATTAAATTTTTAAGGGGCCTGTTTCCTATGCAAGCCTTCCAGCGTATAGCCTCACCTACCACAGCTGCAAATTTTAAATAACAGTTTCCTCTGTTGCAAACAAAAGTACTACCCATAAGCAGGGACTTCAGATATCAACCGCTTCCTAGAGTCGAATCACTTGAGCGCAGGGTCATGAGATGGCAAACTAAGTGCTATCCATAAATAAAGCTACTCCACTTTGGGAATAGAGTCAAGGAAACATGAAGGAGGAAAATGACTGTAAATTCCAATCGGATGTGGAGCAATTTTAAGGCACAAATAACTTGAAGACCGCACATTATGTGAGGAAAATTTACTCATGAGTTCTTAACACATCTAATGGTGTCCGCTACAGCAAGAAGTTCTATTTGTTTCCTTTTTTCGACGTGTTCTGTCGGCACGGACCAAAAAGATGTGCCACTTCCACATAAACCGGCTCATGTCGAGCTGTTCGAGCTGCAGCAACTTTTAAGCAGGAAGAGAAAAGCAAAATCGTTATACTTCGATGGGTTTTGAGTACGACCGCAATCATGTCACAGACACATCCAATGTAACCTGTAGACATGGGCGTCTATGCTGTGACGTACATGCTCAGCTTTTCTTAAATGAATCCACAATTGCATATTGGTAGTGAGTGAATACAGCTGTGAACGAGGTAGTTGAAAAGGCCGATCATCCTTTTTAAAGAGAAGAGACCCTTCTTCACTATTTTGAAAAACAACTTCCTCCTTTCCTTACCATGTCTGCATTTATCACATATGGCAAACCAACAACACCGGAAACAATTAGGTGCGATTATTTGCATGTGCGACGGAGCGTTTCGCAAGCATGAAAATGCTGAGCGCCTTTTACCTCTGAACAGAAAATGACGGATAGATAAATGCAACTCAACTTACTGGCAGAGGCAATAGTATGCGACATATCTATGAGCATGCGACGGAACTAAATTATGGCGAACGCAGCATATCGAGACCGGCTAACGTAAGCTACCACAACATGCGCTAAATAATGATGAAAAACAAGCTGAAAATGGATGTGCCCTCTTACTCGGGTTTCATATCCTTCTGGAGGATACCGAAGTGGAGCATAAGTTTTTTGGAATGCATCAACTCGGCGATCTCATAAATTCGATCGTAGTTCGTCTCCTCACTGATCACATTCAACGAGATCGCACGAAGATTTCCACTGAAAGGATTCCAAACAAATCTTTTACTAGTTACATCCATGAGCTCAACTCAATAATCGTGGTGATGACATTAAAGAGAATCAATTTTAACCGAATGAAATTTTATAAGTGGTACAACGAAAAGATCGAGTCAGCAGGTAACGTTGTGAAGATGGTTCTTATACAAACGAAATGGAAGCATTAACAAAAGCTCTTAAGCTGCCAATCTAATGATTGCTTAAGTGGTCGGTTCTTTGTGTAACGACTTCACCACAGCGTACTGAGCAATAAATATTATTCCCTAGCTAGTAACGGACCCAGCAAGCGAGCGATCTTCGAGTGCCTCAAATCAAATTCACGAGCACCTCCAAACAAGACATCCACGCCAAAAATGCAAGAACTCCAAGTAGAGCATCCAATCAAAAATTTTCATCGAACTTCCGCACAAAAAATGCTGCTTGTAAATCAAATCGACGTCGATATGCTTTAAAAGAAAGCCGCTTACGCTTAATTGAAAGGCGAAAGCCGAACACAGGCGTTTTTTCAAAGAAACTCTTCGACACAAAAAAGCCAAAATGAGAGATTACACGGCTCTCGAAAACTTAGAACCAGATCAGAAAGACAGCGCCCCCTACTGTAGTTGTCCTCTCTCTCTCTCCGCCTCCCTTCCTACCCCTTTCACACCACAACTCCTTCCCTCTCTCTTTCTCTTTAGCCTTCTCTCTCCCTTTCTCCCTTTTTTCTCTTTCTCTCTCTCCATCTTTCTCTTCCTCCGTCCCTCCTTTCCTCTCTTACTCCTCTCTTTCTCTCTTTTCCCTTTTTCTCCCTTTCTCTTAACCCACTTTTCTTTCTCCCTCTTCCATTTTCCCCTCGTTCTCTTTCTCTCCCTCGCCTTATCTCCCCCCTCTCTCTTGGACTTGTTCCTCCTTCCCTCCCTCTTTCTCTTTCCCTTTCTCTCTTTCTCTTCTATTATCTCTTTCTCTTCTCACTCTCTCCCTCTCCTTCCCACTCTTCCTCTTCCCCCTCCCTTTTCTCTCTTTCTCCATCTCCTCCTCCTTCTTTCTCATTCTCTCTTTCACTTAATCTATTCTTCTCTTTCTTACCCACTATTTCTCCTTCTCTTTTGCGCTCACTCTTTCCATCTTATTCCCTTTCCATCTCCCTCTCCTCTTTTTCTCCTATTTCTTTCTCACTCACCCCTCCTCTTTCGTTCTTTTCCTACTCTTTCTCTTTCTCCAGCTCTCTTTTTCTTCCTCCCTCCCTCCTCCTCCTTTTTCCTTTGTTTCCTCCCCTCTCACCTTTTTCTCTTTCTTTTTCCTCCTCTCTCTCCCTCTCCTTCTACCTCTCTTTCTGCGTCCTCTTTCTCCTTTTTTATAAATCCCTCCTTCCTCCTCTTTTCTCCGTTTAAACTTGTCTTCCTCCCTCTTTCTCTCTTTTTCTCCCCTCCTCCTCTTTCCCTCCTCTCTCTTTCTCTTTCCCTACCTTTCTTTTTCTCCATCTTAGCTTCTCTTTCTCCCTCTTGCCCACCCTATATTTCTCTTTCCCTCTCTCTCTTACTCACTGTTTCTCTTTCTCTTTCCCGTTCGCTCTTTCCTTCTTATTCTCTTTCCATTTCCCTTCCCTTCTCTCTTTTTCTCCTATTTCTTTCTCACTCACCCTTCCGTTTTCGCTCTTTTCCTACTCTTTCTCTTCCTCTGACTCCCTTTTTCTTCCACACTTTCTCGTTCCCCTTCCCCTCCTCTCTCTCCCTGTTTCCTTCCCTCTCCTTTATTTTTTCTCTTTCTCACCCTTCCTATTTCTCCCTCTCGTTCGACCACTTCCTGTCCCCTCTTCCACCTCTTTCCCTGTCTTCCCCCTCTCCCTTAACCACTTTTCTTCCCCCTTTCCCTCTCTTTCTCTTCTTTCTCCCTGTCTCTCTCTTTCTCCCTCTTGCGCTTTCTGTCTGTCTTCCTCTTTCTCCTTCCCCCTCTCTTTTCACTTTCTCCCCCTTTCCTCCCTCTCTGTTTTTATCTTTCTCTCTCTTTTTGTTTCCGTCTTTTCCCGTTTCTCTCTCCTCTTTCTCTCTTTTTCTCCTTCTCCCTCTCTTCTTCCCTTTCTCCCTCTCCCTTCCCCTCACTCTCTCTCCATTTCTCCCATTTTTCTCTCTTTCCCTCTCTCTGAACTTTACCGCTGTTTGTCGTTACATTTTATATAAGAAAGCAGGAAAACTAAACTTGATTTGACTCGAACCGTTCCTGCTAGAAAATGAAAAATTGGTGGTTCTCCGTTTGTTAGCTTGCTTGAGTCCGATATGGCATATCATACTTTGTTTCCGACATTCACAGTCGCAACAGCAGATATGACCAATCCAATTTATAATATTATATAGCAGTGTTGTGTACAGCAGCCATCAGTTAACTCCATAGCAGTTGAGTGCAAGGGCATCTTGTAACAAAGAATTTGCGAAAGATCTATGCCAAATTATTGCATGAGTATCGGGCATCTATGTGATGAATACATGCATGTCTGCATACATATACGCCACTGGCTAAAGATTAGTGTGTGGCCTAATCATTTAAATTTCCAAAAAAAGATAATGTTTTAGGAGATGAGACATCCGCGAACATTGTGAAGTGAGCTTTATTAATTGATGTCGGTCAATGAGCAGTACTAATGACAGCAAAAAAAAGCGTAACGGACTCCGCTCCATTGATATTATAAAGAGCGCTGAAGCGGAAACATAATCCACCTTAATCGTTTCATCCTCCCTCACTTAATGCTCCATTGCTTCTTTTATGCAAAATCCGTACCTCTCTAAAGCGATGGTTATCTCTGATATTTTATCCGCTAATATTCTCTGACGGTATTTTTTTCACCTATATGGTGCACTATTATAATTATTATATCAGATCCCCTTTCTTTATAATCGATGACGAATGAAGATGAAAGAACTGAAACTCTCAAAAGTATGGAGCCGTTATTGACTTCTGATGTACTTCGAAAACATTTCCATAAAAGCCGCAAAATCCCCTCGCAAATGGCTTCATTCATTTTGCAAGATTAATCAAAATTTCATTGCGATCGTTGTGGTGTACTACGTTTACTATCAGACACTAGACTCAACTAAACTCAAGAACGCAATTTGTTCTTCTCTGGGTCGTATATTTTTTTTAAACAAAAAAAACTGAGATTATCTCACATGTATTCGTGATGAAAGTCGCAACCTTCTTGCGGCTTATATGACCTCGCTGAAACCTCAGCATCTAAAGGATGCATCCATCAGAAACCAGAAGGGATGTAGCTGAAAAAATTTCTGCCAGCTTCGGAAATTCTCCTTCGCGGTTGTGAAAAATTGCGTTTTTTTTTTGCAAAGCGTAAAAACTGTGCCTTAATCGTCTCAGCGACGTTGAAATATAATATTTCAAAAACAGCTTCCGACTGGTGCAATCAATGGCTTTCAATTACGCTTTTACCACTGCACATCTCACTTTCTTACAGCTCTTCCAAAATCTTGGAAGAACCATTTTTAAATACAAATTCCTTTAAAAAAAGTCAAAATCCTTTTGCTTTTTGCTTAGTTCTGCTGAAGATTAAATGCCGATGACCTTTTTCGAGGGAACTAGGTGAAACATTGCCCGCCACCATCTTGATAGCCAATTACATCTACTTTTAACGACCTTCCAAGAGGTAAACTTTCATGATGAGTGCTGAAAATATGCATTTAATGTAAACTTGCAGTTCAAAGAAAACGCATATCCGGAACTGGCAACATTCGACACTCCGCATAAACTGTCGATTGGGCTATTTTTATAAACAAAGGATTTGTCGGCTTGAACGAAAAAATGTCGTATTTTTGAAACGTAGTGCCTTGAACTGGTCTCAGATGCAACACATCACCACTGCTTAGGAAATTTATGTTTCTTGGTCGGTATCGTCTTCGGGATGTGTGATATTAAATCGTCTTTCTATGTAGAGGGGCAAGACCACAACCACATCTTTTTTTGGGCTGTAGTCAGTGATGCGCGACTCTGGAGGTTCTAGACGTTCAGTAGGGTGCATCCCCTGACTCCGAAATCGGATTCGCCAGGAGACTCTCTGCTGCAGGAATCGAAATCAGGCAGCCGACTTCACCGTTTCTCCGGCATCAGAGTCACGAGGAATCCAGTTCACTTTTCCCTAAGTCGAAATCACGGATCACCAGCGTTCTCACTCCTTCACTCTTTTCCTCGGTACCAAAAGCAAGTCTAAAAAAGAAGTACGTACTTAACCGTCCATCCAGCTGCCTCCAATCGGAGCTTCAAACAGTTTTTAATATATGGATGCATTTTCCCGAGTATGGGACGCCGAAAACTTCCAGTTCACCCTCCCCCTTCCTCGCCCTTGGTGGAGCGGCTGGGAATTCTCGGGGACTCATGATAACTTCCTCGGGCTCAAGCTTCGAATTAGATATCTCTCTCTTTAAGCAACTAAACAACTACTCGATTGTTGCGCCACCATCAGCATTAATTAGTAATAGAAGCTTTATTAGCAACACTATCATCACTTAGTCGGGTCGCTGTTTTTATTGCAGACGTAAATTGCTAAGTAGCGATTACTGCAGATTACAAAATAATGTTACTGATGATGGCAGCATCATCATCAGCAGTGTAAAGTATCCAGTAAATACTATCACCATTGGCAATAATTCATTAAACCACCACTTATTAACTTCACATATTTAAGACTAATTATCGAGAGCAGTAATAGTAATGGTGGCTATAGTAGTAGCAGTAATTGCGCCAGTATAAGTAGGCCGTAAAGGTAGTAGCGCAAGCTGCCATCACTAACAATACCACAGCAGCATAGCTAACAATAAGAATGAGTAGCACAGACAGTGACAGGCAGAAACTGTGGCGTTTAAAAAATGCAATAATATTTGTGGAATATGCATAAGATACAGTAGCAGCGGTATTCCTGTAAATAGTAAAACCAGTAATGGGCCCAACATTGAATAATATCATTCTGTCATTATTTCTGCTCCTTTGAAAAAACAGCTAAATCAATTTTCCTCGTAAAGATTTCGCGGTTATTTAGTTCATAAACGACAAGAAAATAGTCGATCCCCTCTGATCAGAAAAGGTGGAACGGGGGGATCCCCCCGAGATCATCCATTTTTATTTTTTAATGGAACTTGTGATATCGCTAGACCTGCTTCCCCGTATTTTTTCATTCACGCTCCTAACCGTCGACTTTAAAACAGCACTCCACACACAGACTTACTCCACTCCTTTCCATTATGCAGGTAGATTTACAATCACTCAACTTCGAACGCCGAAGACAAGAAAGCGCAAATTAGTTTTCATTTGACATGAATAAATGCACGACATTCATTGCATTTACATCCGTTAGAAGCGTTCGCCCACGTTTTTAAAGCAATACTTAGGGGCGACAAATAGGTGGGTACTTATTTAGCTTGTTAGAAACTGTCGCGAACCCCTTATCTTCCAATCAGGCACTAGAGCTGGAAGCCCATATATTTTTTCAAGTTCTTCAACGTTTCCTGGCTAAATCCATGAATCGGATGTCTCCGCTACTGTGGGCGACAAACGTTAAAATGTACGAGGGCAATGATAATGATGGAAATGTCAAAATACGTCATAATGATCATAAGTGTGCGAGCGCTAGTTTAGCTCACGTCAGTCAATCATCAGCAAATTTCCGTTTCCATGATTAAGTCGTCATCGGTGTGCAGCATCCGATTATCAGCAGATCGGAAAAACCTTTTTTCCAGAAATTTGATTATTCCACCAAAAGGCTCATTTCAAAGTGATTGTGTCTGAATGCTGCTGCCTTAACCTCCTGTTCACTCTTATATAAATCTGAATAAAGATGTTTAGTGTATCGCCTTTGTCGGACTAAACAATGCCACACGCTATTTGCGTTAATAATGTTTGATTTCATTCTTCTCATAAGTGCAAAATAACATCAATTCACAAAGAAACGCTAATAGGAACCTATAAATATCGAAACAACTTGACGCATATTGTGTTTTCATAGAGAATATGACAATTGCTTACGCAATAGCATTACCTCTAACAACCGTGTTGTTTGATGCTAAAAATAAAAAGTGTTTTAGCAGTAAAATAATATCGACTGGCAACTAAAAACACTCTAACGATAGCAACATTTTCAACAACTGACGAATAAACTCACAATGAAATTTGTTCACACTTGAAACTAATGTGGCAGCTGCAGTGAAATAACCCCATTAATCATATAAAAAAATGAGACATACTTTCATAAGAACACATTTGCACGTAAATACGCTTTTACGCGAGGCCAGCCCATTTCACTATCAACTCTGTATCCTGATTTTTCCCTCTTTTGTCACTCACTCCTTTTGTTCAGCCAAACCTTTCAAAGATCTGAAAACGCTTCTAATTTTCGATTTTATAACGATTTTTGCCCACGTCTACGACAACCAAATGAGCTTTTATAAACTCATATATGTTATTTATTCAAACTTCAAAGTGCTCTCCTTTCCCTTATCATGGAACGATACCTGCTCGTTTATCACGGCATGAATTTTGCACTGACAGTATATCAGTTCGCAAGATGTAATTCTTAGTGCTCTTGATCTATTTCCCCTGCCTCCTTCTTATCAAGAATATCCACAAACTCCATAAGCACCACAATCAACGCTTCTAACTGCTCATTTTGAATTATCCCAAAAGTGTTCAAAACTATTTTATTACTTAATGCATACGTTTTTACCTCTCTGGGAATATATAGTTTAATTATTGTGCTAAATAACGGATAAGCACGACGGAATGCGAAAAGACATACCTGGTGAAAGGTAGCATTTTGCGGACGATATAGGTGAGATTCGCATAGCAAAGGTCAAGCTTGATCATCTGAAGCGCACTCAGGGAAATATCCAACGACGAAAAGTTCAGTGCACTAAGCGCCCTTGTCGACTCATCTATATCGTTTGTCGACAAGCTGTACGCATCACTCGAACTCCCCTTATGCGCATCGATTTTACAATATCGAAAAATCTGAATATGCAAATTTCTTTGGAGCTGTCGAAAACAGTTGATGTTACAAGTGGGCGGCCTCGTTTTTAACAAATTCTAAGTGAGTAATTTCTTGGCTACATTTTGCTTACCTTAGTTTATTACAAACGAAACGTTAGGATTTACACCTAAACCGTCAGGAATCAAACATAAGGGCTATATCGCGACCGCAAATCAAAACCCTAGCAACCCTTAACACCAACCACTACAGCGACACCAGAAATGGTTCAAACTCATAAAGTCACATCCTCATTGGGTGTTACCACCAATCCTACGTAACCGATGGTAACACCTTGTCGCTGAAAGAGCTTTTGCAAGCAAACTCGATGTTTTGAAATGGCACTTGGGAAGTACTGCTCGTTGTTTCCCATATATCCCACTAAACCTTACAGTGGATTTCCGCAATATTCTACTAACGATATGCAAATACTGCATTGATTCGAAGATAAATTCATCACTGCAACTCTGTTTACATATAACGAATCCTCAAGTTTCCCCATGAACAACAGTCCAATGGTAGAATGAGGAGCGTTCACCACTCTACAAAATCAATTGTGGCCTCGAAAAAAATTTGCGGCAACGAAAAAATAGATGGCAAGAGCGTAAAGAGGGACGGGGAGAGGACAGCAAGGCGAAGAAACCACCGGTCAAAAATGAACGATTGAATTTTGAAAAATTGAATTCTTATGCCAAAATAGGATACTGTTTACTTAAATTCGAAAAAAAGTAGTTGATTATGCATTTAAAGGTTTTTTAATGCTTCAGTTGAGTCACCTTCACTAAACTAAACTCGGTTTAGCAATATAAACGGTTAATGAAAAATTAATGAGAAATGTTTTGCCGATATACTAAAACCTCGCAAAAAATACTGAAATTGTGGTATTGGATGTGGTTTTGAATATGCGCAGAAATGTTCAATTTTTTTTGGGGGGGGGGGGGAGGGGAGGGTGGTGGGGAGTGGTGGGAGGGAGAGCGAATAAAACACCACTATCAGACAAAAAGATACCTGTAACGAATTTACTTCACTATATTTCACTGCAATCAATAAAGCACTCATCCAATGCCTCATATTGGTTACTGTGCGGTCAACTGTATGTAGGCTCCGACCGACTCGCTCGTGCCCATCTTACCTAGCTACGTCTCATCAGGAAGAGGGTGGTGGAGTTAGTCCCGACCTACATGATGCTACACGATCCTTCTCGGCTGTGTAATCCGTAACTGACGCTGATTTACTCATCGACAATTGCCAACAATTTATGCCAACAATCTTAGAAATCAGTACAAATAGTCCTGCTGAGAATGACTGTGCATTTCCCTTCGTTTATTTTAAGCTGACTTCCGTTTCTTATAATCCCGCAAATCTTCCCAGGATGTGGTCAACTACTGTCTGATCTCATAAGCACCCCAACTACGAGTCCAAGCATTCTCATTAACAAAACAAAAAGTAAATAAATGAACAAATAAAATAAAACATATTGCAGCAATATCACACGCAGATATTTAATCTAAATAATAATATCTATAAGCAAAAAACAAAGATGATGGAAGGACACTTCTAGAAGCGATATCTGCTTCCGGACAAACGTTAAATTCTCCAACCGGATATCAACAGTTAACGAGAGTACTGAGGAAGACAGCATGAGAAAGAGAATAGTAGAACGAATGTTGCTGACGCAGAAAGACAGAGAGACGTAAGAAGAAGGCAGTGACGATAAAAGTGCGATCAAGCGAAACGGGCTTACTGTGGATCGCTAACGGCACTTGCACATCGGCAATAGCTGAAGTGAATCTGTGTCAGCGCAACAACTCTTCCAGAGGCTGAAATAATCTTCCTCGACCTAAACCTCGTGCTTTGCTGATACGATAACTAATTCAGGTATGTTCTTATCTGGTTGTTTCATTCAGTGCGACTCTTCTACAGCATTGCTCCTGTATTGTCATCAAGTGATTTCCAAAAAAAGTTATATGTTTCAATGTAACGTCCCAAATTATTAGAGCTACTATAAGCTCCACCCTTCGAAATCAACAGAGAATCAGTGCTTTTTTCATATTTAAGAACACCCCACTCCATTCCTTTTCCAAGCTGCTGCGCTTTTTTCTGCGCTGGTACCCTAGAGTAAGAATCATTTCGTCAGTGCACTCTATGTCTTGTCGAATCAAAAAATAATCCCGTTGACGACATTTAGGAACTCATCTCACCAAAGTATGTCTAAAAATATAATCCAGTCAACGCTTTCTCCTATTTCCCACGTTTTTACGGTGCCGCACAACGTTTAGGTGGCACAAAGCGTGCCTATATCCTTGCATTCTTTTCGAATCTCTCCTCTAATCTTCAGGAGTTTTGTGCATCCCTTCTTCCAAATACGAAACAATGGGGTTATTCATGCGTAAATCTCTTGCTTCAAAGTTGCGAACGCTGCCCTAACACACCTCACCCCCAAATTCGGCAAAGTTTCCTGGTCAGATCTCTAAAGTTTTAAAATCTTCCGTGGATTCTTAGGTTACGTTTTTTTCTTATATTCATCTCATAGCAAAATGGAATGCATATTAACAAGCTGCCAAGACTTGCTTAACGAAGTCGTCTCGTACATTAAATCAACGAGAAACGAAATACTTTGCTTTTTTCTGCACGGCAAAGAGAAGGAATAACTCATTCCAGTGGCTTGAACACCTCGTAATGAAATAACAACTCATTTGCTGTTTGTTGCGCCAATAGACTCAAGGAAAAATTCGATTTGGAGTCGCATGAAATCGATTGTGGATAATTACTACATAAATCTTACTGCACTTTTATATTGAAATTTACAACAGAACATTATGAGTGGTTAAAATCTATTATGACTCGGTGATCCAAGTATGGATCAACTAACACTTGCAGTTTTTATGCCTCGTGAAGGAAAAGCATTGAGCATATAAGGCAAAAATATGTGTGAAAAAAAAAAAACAAATTGCGTGCAACTTTAACAGGTTCCTAGTGATTCCTGTTGCGTCCTTGGAAATTTTTTTTCGTTTTCTTTTTTTGTTTATCCTTCCATTCCTCCACTTTCTTCTGATTTTTCTACTGCCCCAGCATGCACACTCGGTTCATTGAGTGTAGCCTACGAGGCTTTCTTGTGATCGAATTGCAAGAAGGACGCAGGCAGCCAAATAACACTACGACGTGAAACCTGTTTCGTTAGACACTCTCTACTGCTCTTAAAAATATGTTTGAATATGACATAATATTTTCAAACAAGCTATTTAAAATTCACCACAATATTTACGTCCACGCTTAGAGACATGAAATGTTGTGATGCCAAATCTCGCTGAAATATATCCATTAAATAAACAACCCTAATCGAAATCCGAGAATGCCGAACCCTCTACACGCAATATGAGCAAAGTATGCACGTCACGGTTCATAGTTAATGCTTTTCAAACGAACAAAAAGTCATTACTGCATGCAAAAATCAAACATGTGCGCCATAAAAACACAAGTGTAGGTGTGTATTAGAAAAGCTGAACGCGTTTTTGAAATGTGCTCCACTAAGCCGATCAAATCTACACTATTCTTAACCTGTCACTCGTTGAATCTTTTGAAAAAGATTACATTTTCCAGCCAAAAATCAACTTCTAGAAAGATAGGGCCTACCTAACCGCTAAATAGTGGAAAGTTTTAACTAAATTTACATACCCATAACTCATCCATAAATCGTAGGATCATGACTATAACTCCTCTGTAAGCCATCGGCCCAAGCTGAAAAACTTGACTTCGTCGAACTATCGAATTCCACAATTCCATCTTGCTTGAAACTAACAGAAATACAGATGTAGATAGAGAGCGAAAGACACACAAAAAACGCACACATCATACCAATACGGGCTTGTCAAAATGAACGAGTTAATGTGCACCATAACAACGGATATAATAAATAAGTCACGTTCACATCAAAACGTAATTATTTTCCCAATTTTAGTGAATCTCAGCCAGGGTTCATTAGTTCACGCCTATCGCAATCCTCTCTCGACCTGCAACCGCAAATACATCCGCTTTACTAAATCAATCTCAGTGAACTAACTGAATTTCCTAAGCGTTGAAAAGATTCGAAAATACGCAAATACGTGAATAAGAGTAAAACTTCGATGCCTTTATTTGCAGACGAGCGATCTTTTCCATTAAGCGATCGCTGAATAACGTATCGCCTTGCGTGAGATTTCAAGAAAACATCCTCTTCGTGTTTCAGCACTAATGAATTGGCGGTGCATCAACCCCTTTCCGTTGAATAAAAAGGTCTCTTCAGACGCAAAACAATCCACACGATAATCTGCTATATAGAAATCCACGATTCGAATTCAAAGCATATCGCCCCGTATTTAGTTACTGCCTCTATGTTCACTGGCTATCGAAGTCACACATAACTATCACATGCCAATCCCTCGAAGCCACGGAAGTTTCTATAATATTTAGGAAGCACAATCATGAAAATACAGACACGGGAAGACATAGGTGGACGGAATATTTTTGCAATATCACAATTAGAGCACAACTGTCGTTTTATTTGTCATTATGCGGTAACCGCTGGCTTTAGCGAACTGCTATTTGCGATATCAGCCAGTTCCGCGTTCGCTTGCCCGATATAGATATTGATATTTAGCTAAGATGAATGTTGAATAATCAATGAATATTTTTCAGATGAGCGCTCTACTACCACGACTATTTGCTCTATTACTATTCACAGTTTTTTTCACCAATGCCGATGTTATGGACCGATTTAGGCTCGCACTAGCCGAGGTAATATATTTCTCTTTTATTTATTTATTGATGAATAAATGTGCTGAAATTTTCTATAAGCAAATTTTTGAAAATTCTGTCTCGAACAAAATCCTATTCAATTTTCTTCGATGATAACCTCAGTGAAACATCTAAAATGAACAAAACAATTTCTTAAAAGACTGTGCTAAATTTAGGGGCATGTAAGCAGATCACATTCACGGATTAATTTCTTTATTTGAAATCCTTTCGTGCATTCGCAAAATCCATTGAAAACAACTTTTTCAAGGGTCTATTAATATTAATTCCACAAAAAAATACAGAGATAAAACTAGGGCGGAAGCCAGGAAAGCAAAAAAAAAAAACCGAAGTTCCCATTTCTCCAAGCGCCCTTTGGAAGAAAAAGTGAATTCTCCTCATCTGAAACTTGAGGCATGGAGATGATCGCCTGGTGGTACGAAATTGCTGTCTTTTTGCATTTTAGGGCATAAATAGGACGTCTGCTTGGTTGCTTAGCAAAACAATTGCTTCATGCAATTCATTTCTCCACAAAAAAGTCTACGGTACTCGCTGATTCCTTCATTAACTGTAAAACATAGCAGCTCAAAAATGTTGAGGTTTGAGCTAATTCCACTAATAAGAAAAAATCCGTTGATGCACTTAAATGTCATGTATGATAATCGAGCATCCTATTTTTTCGAATTCCCGATCACCATTTGAAGCAAAAGAACCAATTCGAACTGTCCCTCATTTCATTTCCAAATATCGAACACCCGCAGCCACGATAGTAAATGATATTTTACAGTAAATGCTTGGAGACAACGGTTAAAGCTGCAACGCATCAGTGACCATTGCGATTCAAGAAAATAAGTGCCTAGGAGGCATGGAAATATCACCCACACGACAAACATTAGATCGTGAATACCGGACAACACCAAGACTTTAAGACTGACTTAATGAAGCAAAAGTGAAGAATTCGCCCCCCCCCCCCTTTACCCTTAACAAGTTCTCACTCGGTTACATCCGAAACGAAAACTGATGAAGGCGGTAGTCATTGCCACCCAATTGCTTCCTAACCCGTGCAAAGAAGATTTGAAAATACTCGACCTTGTATAAGCAAAAAATAATTGTCAACTCATTTGAGCGCAAAAATTTTCTTCCCGTGGAATTTCGATTTGACTGAATGGTATGACTCCAGTCGCAAAATTTCCGGGTGCTCGAAACTTCAGGGTCAGAACTCTCAAAGCGATGAACGTCTCAAATTTTGTGGTCTTCTTGAGAATTCTTGGAGCACCACAGGATCTGAGATGAGAATCCGTCTGAGCTTTGGAGAATACCGATGCTACTGTATACCTCATCGGAAAAATATGCAGCCTTGAAATGCGCATAAGCACTGCTAATTCATCACTCCTGGCATCAAAGGAATTTGACTTTGCAAGCTATGTCTGTAAAGTGCACCATTTCAATGTATAAGCTCGTGGGCATTCGCCCTTCCCTCCTGCAGCTTCAACGAAGGAAGCACCGAATCACTGGGATCTATTTCACCTTAACAGCAATTTCAAATCCGATCTATCAACTTCGAAAGGATTAAAAACTTGAACCGCCCAAAAGTGGCATATTACAAAACTACAACTGCCAGAACACAAACTATAAAACAAATAAATAGAAACTACGACACAAAAATCGTGGTGCAATTTTATACGAAAATGGAAACTATCCACAGTTTGTTCGATAAACTTTGATCCAATTAACAACTTCAGATGCCGATCAACTACCCCGACCTTTTCTCAGAAAGTATATTTTCAGCCAAGACACCAAGTCGACGATACTTCAGGACACGTAAGACTACGAGATATCCCAGCGAACGAAATGCATGATCTACTACAGACTGTTCTTCAATGGAGATCATTACGAGCTCCTAAATATGCTTCACGCCTCTAAATATCGACCAGTCAATAAAGTTCACCTTTCCTGACCACAACCGTTAGCGATAACACACCAATAACAATTACCCTCACATCTCACGCACTTCAACAAAACTCCCCATGTTCACTAACATCACCTAAGCATTCATGACGCATTCGCCTGCTGCCACTCAACTGTTATAAACAAAAACTTCTCATTACGCTGTTGCGCAACAATGCTAACTTGAACAGGAGAGGGTCACTAAAGTCCCAGGTTGATGCTAAAGAATGGGATGCCTCAACCTTCGAAACCAGCGGACTAGCATCTAGCACTATTTTCCTAAAAACCATCATAAAATGATCATATTCAACCACTTCCCTCAGAAATTAAATCTCTCTCTGCATGAAGCTTCATCCTCTACACATAGCTAAAGATCACGTCCCTCAAGATGGTCGCTCTGCGCCAACGCAACTTCCAGTCCCATAGCACAATGCCAACTAGTGAGATTCATCTCTCTACGATAAACAAGTCTAGCCGAAATATACAGCTACGGTCTTACTGCCCATTTGCATCAACCATTAATCAGCTCAGCAAAGAATCGAAGAACTTTTCAAACTTCGTCTTTGAAAATCCAAACTGACTCATTTGCGCGGTATTAAATAAACGTCTATGCATCGTTTTTATAGAGTTATTCTTTAACAGCAAATCAACAAAAGTATGCAAATACTCGAAAACAGGACGACCGCAAGAGAAGAAGCACTTCATAAATTGTGCATAAATCAAGAAAAGCCAAGGATCAGCGCTAAAAAGGAAAGCGGGAAGAACAAAGGATCAATATTTTTATTAACACAAGGATCTCATGCGTTGAAAAAACGATTAACGCATATATAAGAGTTGCTGCTACCAGTAACCATCGTCAGCGAGAATCTCGGCTGGCTGATTTATTCAATAACCATATCAAATTAACATACTCCCTCCCCCCACGATTTTCTCCGCTTTTTACCATTGTCGCACGTAACTGAAGATGCTTACACTTGCAAAACGCAACAATTCACCTCTATGCCCTATAACCTTTCACACTCTCTGCTCGCACACCTTAATTTAGTTTAGATATTACAGATGAAATGAGGGCAGGAAGCTTAACACATCCATGTATAACCATACGTACGGCACATCTCCGACATACACAAATCGATGATCTTTAATACAACTGTCTGCATAAATGAAGTCTAACAATAAGAGACAGCTGGTTTTCAATTGCTGGCAGCAATATCACCTTGTAAACTACTGACCGAGCACACACAATATCACCTTCCAATGATTCATTATTATTAAAAAAGCAACTCACCAGATATTGGAGTCTTGGTAGGTTTTCAGAGCTGATTGTCGTTAAAAACGCGTCGAATTCTTCCGAATTCGAGAATTCAGCATGACCAAGCATCAAATATTCTAGATTCACCAGTGACTTCAGCTTCGGCATCACAACTAAAAAATGACCACTCCTGTTCAGCCATTCTAAAGTGGTCAGACTCTCCGGTAGAAACACATCTGGATCTGCAAGTGAAATATAATTAAAACACAAGTGCAAGCGAAAAAAAAAAGACTGTGCCAAGGAAAAGAGTGATATGATGCCACTCAAATGCCAAGTCAACATATCATGAAGATAGTATTCAGAAAAAACGAATTAAAAGGCACCAAGTTATCGAGTGATTTCAGAAAGCCCATAACAGAGAGAGTTACGTGCCCTAAAAATGCCAAAGGCAGAGCTCCGAACTGCTCAATGACACACGAACGCGACTAAGTATCTGAAACGTAAAGTGCTGGTCCCTGTCGCCCCAACTCTAGGTGGAGACTGGAAGGAAATTCATGATTCTGAAGATATGAGTAAGAGATGGAGATTGGAGAGAACAGTATGTTCATACAAGACTGCAAAGAAAATGAGTAAAAAAGGGATTCGAAGACGGGAAGAAGAGAACAACTCATAAATGTCTCATTCCTTCCCGGTGTTATTCTCCTTCAGTAGATGGAGGGACGATGCAGCTGGAGCATGGCAGTGCATTATTCATCTAATCGGTGCAAAGTTCGGTGTGACTCCAGATTTCTCTTCTTAGAATGATCTCACATTTATGATTAATCGCTATTTACTCCCCTCCTTGGAGGCAACACTACCGACAGTGATGGTGGGGAGGTATCGGCACTCTCCAACGACACTCCACATCCACTATACAATACAAACTTAAAGTATTGCATGTTTAAACAATCCTAAAGCTAAAAAGGCATTTCCTAGCTCGAGCAAACGGCAGTTGTTTTCTGCCTTCGCTTGCTATATCCCCGTCATCGTCTTTCACCCTCCACCGAAGCAAATGATCCCCTTCTCAACCGGAAGGAATCTAAAGAACTGCGAAGTCAAACTTTATGTAAAAAAAACGCTGTCTCATCTAGAAGCAACTATAACAATAACTATTATTCATAACAAAGTTCACCATCATGTTCAAAATACACGGAACACTAACGAATGTTAAAACCGTCGAGCATAAGAGTATCCATTTTTTCGAAGCTTGGAAACGACGTCAGGTCCAATCCTGACCAGAAATAATCCTGCCCATGTGGCCGCATAGTCATGCCCGTAAGTTCCGGAAAAGCTGCGAATGCTTCGTCCAATGCCTCCTCCTGTAAACATTTTGCTCCCATTCAAATCCCTTGTCGCTTCAATTATACTGTTAAAAAAAGTAAAACGATGCATGCAGAAAGAGCAGCACACGCGTACAGAGCGTTTTACGTTTTCTTCACAAAGCTATCGCCAGCCTACAACACAGCTAATATGTTCCTCATAGATATAGTTTGTCCTCTTTCCACATCTTTTCACGTTTATGTACGGATGTCTCAGCCATCGGAAGTTTCAGTGCGAACCTGAACTTCAAGTTTCGCATGCTCCTGTTACCTGAAGATTGCCTTGCTAGAAAACGATTCACGAAATATGTCTCTCATAAATGTCCTAAACGTTTCTGCATGACTCTATCGGACTTCTATAGTATTTTGCTCTGACAACACTTCGCTTTACCTTTATTTCACTTTTCGAAGTTTCTCTGGATTCCGACACAAACCGCTGACACCCTCCTAATCTCAATGTGGACCGGGAGAGGGAAGAGCGATGAGAGGATCCAGAAATGCGCAGTCACATTTTCCAGCGAGGGCTTCTACAACTCTATCCTCACTAAAAGCAAAACCTGCACTCAACCCTTTAAGAAACAAAATGAAGGCCTCAAAGCACAGCCTGCTACTTCAATCATCTACGTGATATTGATGCTTAAAAGTAACCACTCTAGACACCGTTATTGAATTCTGCGGTTTTTTGAAAAGCTGGAAAAAATGGAAAATGAACGTTTAGAAGGTGAAAATTTCAGCACTATTGCATCTATAGAGAATGAAGTGTTTCATGAACTGCTCTACAGAGGAAGAACCAACAAGTGTTGCTTGTTGCGTAGCTAAATGCCTATAAAGGCACCGATAAGCACCAAGCATCACTAAAATCCTTGACTTTAAACCTTTTAAAAGTATTATATCTCACATCGCCATCTTCAAAAGCCTCACAAATCTACACCAACCTAACTGATAAGGCGAAAAATAAGGTTTCTCCAAAGCAGAAATAGCTCCCCAACAACGCTCAAACGCATCGGCAGAAGAAATTTTCAGATCGAAGTACTATTAAGGCAGTAAATATATTAACCTCAACTACGAAGCCATTCCATGCTACGGTTTCGTCTCAATGGAAATCTTTCTTAAATGGCATAAAAGTCACCACCTTCATGATAAGCCCCCTTCCACAATTTATCGAGTTTTTTCAGAGCTCTTTAAATTGATGCAGCAAATTTCTTTTATCATCCGATAAAACTAAATATTTAATAATATCATAAGAGCAAAAGCCACAATGCCAACTTCTGCAGTTTTTATCATTTATGAAGCCGCGAAGCCACAGGCGAGAACACGTCAAATCCCACAAAGCTCGTTAAATTTGGTGCACTGGATATGACAAGATCCTTTCAAACGGGATCCCATTAATGAAATCATCAATCAAAGCAATCCAAGATTTTATAAAACAGCTGTGAATGCGCATATACTGTTTATTGACTCTGTAAAACTATTACTCAAATAGCAGACCAGATTTCGAGTTGAAATATACGGAGGCATATATAAAAACAATTTCCGCACTATACAAAAACTTCATCACCTTTATAGCAACATAAATAATATCGTAGTGAAATGCTTAGAAATGAACAAATGAGTCGAAAAAAATTATTAACTTACTGCCCGATAGGGGTACAAATCAAGACATCGCATTTTGATATTCATCTGCTTCAACATTTCTGAAAAACACTAACGTTGCGCCATTTCTCAGACCAGTGATTATTTGAGATGATAGTTTTCTTTCAAGTTTCCTGCTCGGGAATTTTTTAAAACAGTTCCCTATGGTTGTAGATTCAGGGTTGTTGCATGATGCTACGACGTAACTTGAACCAGCTTATTCTGGAATGCATAACGGCACACTCCCGTATTCTGCCTCTACTTTCACAGCTTCCATATGTAAAACTGAGATTGCGCTTTTCAACTGTCAACTCAACACATCGTTTAAGAAAAGTTCCTGCAAACACTTCGGATCCAAGGGTACTCGTTGTACCTCATGACCTAAACATTTTGCTTAGGCTTTGCCAATATTTCATTCATCGGTCGACTCATTTCACTGGGTTGCTACTTCATGTCAAATCACCTTCAATATTCAAAAAGATACATCCTTTCAAACGTTTCTTCGAATTTACTCATCCCTAAATATATGCGATCACAGCAAACAACGAAGACAGATAATAAATCATGACCGGTTTCATCATAAAAGCAAACTACTAAAAAACGAAAAATAATGCATCGGCGAATGTCAGAAGTGTTCATTAAGCCTGAAAAAGCGCTTTTGCCGGTTCTGCTATACATAAGCACCTTTGCTCCTTCTTTGTTTTGCTATATAAGCAAACTGTCGATACGCCCAACCGCCTATCGTATTAGTCCCCATTCAAATAAAGCCATAAGTGCTGCCCACTTGCAACGAAGCACACGTGTATCCCAACTTGATCGCGGTAAAACGAATACAAACAAATTCACTAACTGAGCACACCGCCAGCAAAAGAAGAACTCGAGAACCAAATTTTAACGCTGCTCACGGAATGACAATGTTGCAGAATTGTTAGGAGCATTTCCGAGTTCGTGATATGATAACACTTCAGGCTGAAATTCATTTCCAATAATGATTAAAAGTGCAACTAAAGCACAACTTCCTACAGTGAAAAATTCATCAAATAATCTCAAAATTCCTTTTGTGGAACAAACTTGATTTACTATAAATACGAATAACAATCAAAAGCTCAAGATTGAGCAATAAATCGAGTATGCGCTCACTTTAAATTATCCATCATATGTCTGGGTATGATGATGGATAATTTAAAGTGAGCGCATACTGCAATCACCATCAAACGTCATTGTCTTCTTGTGCCTCTGGATCGAAATCGCATGGCTTTTGAAAACCCGAATTCATTGCTCCTTTCTTCATTCACTCCCCTGCACGGTCAAACTACTGTACTTTTCAAAAACGGCATTTTCGGTACCATCATGCTCGGTAAACATCAAAAATAAAGATCGGCAGCAATCCTCGAACTTCTAGAGAATGAAATAATCGCACAATATCGATTAAACTAAAATGTTCCACCTATAAAAACACAATTTTGATCAATTTCAAGTTCGAAAACCTTAACTGTTGAAATTAAACGATGTTCTCAGCAATTCTAAAGAACTTTAAACTAATACCCATTTTCAATAGATTCTAAGAATTTATTTCGATCTAACAATGAGTTCCCCTTTATTAAAACGAAATTTATCCACAAATAATGCAAATTAATTTTTAGCACTTCCATCACAAAACATTTAAAATAATGTAAAACCTTCAAAAATGAATGTAATTCACTCACCCGATGTTTTTATTACTGCTTATTTTATCCGTGTAAATATTGTGTTGGAATATATTCAAAACAGTTATATCCTCCATCGGAAACCTTGAAGTTAGCAAATAGTGCCATCGCCGGCATACCTGAAAATTGCTACTTCAGATATCGATCACTGGTATCAACTCTGCCATTGATATCCCTCTTTACTGCATAACAGAAATAGTGAGTTCCTTTGTGGGATACCATTGAAGTATTTTTATAGCTGTTTACTCCCGCTTTCCTTGAGTGTGTATCGCTGAGTTGATTAAATCTACATTTTCTACTACTCATTTCAGTACATCTGCTTATAAACTACAACTTTCGATCGCGCTTATATTTCACTTTCATATCAGACTCTCCTATAATCGTGTTCGTTGTAATCAGATCATCAAGTGCTATTGTTGACACCGAAATCATCGGAATTGCAGGCATAAAATAAAACTGCACAAACAATATGCAAAAAACTTGTTAATAATTTTCCTTCCCTTAACCATGGAATTTCCATCTGTTATAAAAATTTTGGCCAAGGTAATTGACCAAGGAAACATTCGAGCTTTCATTAATATTCGTGAATTTTGAAGAAATTATTTTGAATTAGCTAGAAATTGAATACACGTTAAGGAACTGGGTCAAGGGATAAAATGAATTTACATATATATATATATATATATATATATATATATATATATATATATATATATATATATATATATATATATATATATATATATATACCTATTGTGAAAACTATACCGCATGTCGAAGAAGTTACAAGTTTCAATGAACCTGCCAACAGCGATATCGATCGACACCACAAGTACGTCCTATTACAAGCATGCACAAGAGTTTGCAGATTTCAGAAACGAATCCCTATAGCAAAAGCTATCATGGAACTCACAAATTTCATACCCATGCCCAATTCGTTCACATTATTGTGCTTAGTTATTAAGCCCATTCTCCCTCCCCCCCCCCCCCCCACCTCGTCAATTATGGTCGCTCTTAGAGCTGTGCAGCTGGACATCGAATAAACAGATACATTGCGGCTTACTTGAGATGCAATACTTCGTTCTCTGAGATCAAATGTTTCAAAGACGCATTGCATCACAACGTCTGGCATTCTGTCGAATTCACAATCCCATCCCTCAGACGCATTTGCTTCTACTTCGCATTCGTCGATGGAAGTACAGCCCTCGTTTGAGCAACACTCCTGGAATGCACTTTAGTTTAGCACTGCGCATTGCTCATAATGCAGCCAGATTAGAACTTATAAACCTCGAACCCTCAGCTCCTTCTAGCTATTTAATTTCCAACCTGAATTTAAATTTGTCTCAAAACTGATGAACACGACAATTCCATGGTGAGGAATATAGTGATGAGAAAAATGAAACGCAAAGGATATAAATAAGAAAAAAGAAAAAATGGATGTGAAAGATAAAGAGTAGCACTGCAATAGTATGTTGATGTCTTTTCCGTTTAAACCTAACATTTTCGCACTTATGTACGTTACGGCAGGCGTAATAAAAAATAAACTGTTGGCTCAATGATGCTCTCCATGAATAAAGCAGTGTGAGGGAGAACCAATCTCTTCCGGCTAATGGCCATGTAAGAGAGTTTCAGGTAAGCTTGATTTGCATTTCTGCCTGCCAATAAAAAAATGAAATCCAAACATCCACGGAATTTAGAAGTATGAGACTCTGAACGCACTCACTGATCTGACTAGAGAAGTACTCTTACATTTCTCTCCTAGAAGCTTTATTAGTCTCAAAGGTGTACCCTTTCTTGCTTCATATCATCTCAGCTCCTGCTATCTACCCCGCAGATGCACCTCTCTGAAAACAGTGAGCTGCAACTTTATAAACTCTAATTAGTCCTTCTCGGTGAAAAACATCTATTGCAGTTTGGCAGGTAAGAACAAAAAGGTATGGCAGGTATGGTGGCAAAGAAATCTTACCTTCTTATCTATCATACCTTTTTGTTCCACTCCTTCCCCCTTTAAAAGTGAACATTTTTAATGAAAATTCCAGTTCAGATGAACTCTCTCGAGCTCATTTTTGTCAGTGAGGAAGCACGTACAAATGAGGGCATCAGCACGTGTATTATTTTCCAAATATCCGCTATCGTAGTAGTTGCGTCAAATTATGAAAATACCCTCCACTTAATGTTGAGCAATTAAACTCTGTAAGCATAAAATCATGGGAAATATTTGAGAGATTATTAGTCGAATAGGTTGAGGTTTTCATCGCATACTTTCGATATTAGCGAGGAATTCAATCATCGTGATGCTTAATTAAATCACCGCCCACGTGATTTAAATCAAATGTATGGTTTTTATTCATGTAAGCATCCATTTTCGAACTTAAAAAACAATCATGAAACGCAAATTTTCGCTGAATGAGATAAACAAAATTTCTTCCTCATAAAATTCTTCCTCCATTCTGTGCTGACAAATTATGCACAAAGAACATATGAAAACCCATCTCCCAAGGCTTTTTTCACTGAATTCACACAATATTCCCACCACCTACAATTAGGTACATCGCCCCCCAAACCTGAGGCCAAAAACGGACAAAGAAAAGTAAGCAGAAAAGCGTCCAGGCATATGTAAAGCTTAAAAGCGTCATTCTGTGCGGATCGTTCGTGATGGTCTGCGCCTCTTACATTCACACTGAACATGTTCCATCAATACAAATTGCTATGAAACGAACCGATCATAAAGACTGTGTAATGGTCGAATATAACGTTTGCTACGGTGTGTGATGTTACGCGCCTTGTCAGATAGTGTTTAAGGAAAAAAGCGAAGTGACATACAGAATCGATGAATAATCCGTTTCGATATGAATGCACAATTAGCATTTCGGCTTTAAATCAACGAGCTTACTTATTACTATTGTGAGAAGCAGACAACCAACTTTTGGGTAACTTTTGAAAAATCAGCCAGAAACCACCATTGGCCTCGAATGGTTGCATCTCGAAGTATGATACGAAAGACAATAATCATAACCAACATTTTTCTTTTATATAGCATTTAAATACAGTGATACAAGGATACACCCAAGTTAATGGAAACAGATATATATATATATATATATATATATATATATATATATATATATATATATATATATATATATATATATATATATATATATATATATATATAGCAAAGTAAAGCAGGGACGAATGGCCTTCTCCCTGGGGTCAACGGAACCGGATGGGTCAGCCAGCTAATATCCCCAGTGGCATAGGACCATGCTTTTATTGCCTCTCCCTGATTGCCATACCAAAAAAGCTTTCGAAAGCCAGTGCATTCTACCTTGAAGGTTCCTCATCCCATCGGCATCTCATATGTCCCACTGGGCGTAAATTATGTATGCACTCTGTTGCCGAGATATCCGAAAACGCTCTCATCGACCAAATGCAATCTCCTTCTAGATTTCGAGATAAAATAAATTTTAGTACATTAGAATGGTGTATAAGAACGACGTTGCTGAAATTCGATAAGCTTCACGATTTCATTTTCAAAAAAATTTTCAATATTTCTTAACATCCGTTGCTAAAATTAAATTCACAAAATTTTCGCACCAATATGGAAAAGTCATATGCGACGACTTCCATAGTTGATAAAAGTTGGACGAAATTACATCAGTATAGATGAGAATAAATCAAACAAGCCGTCGAAAGTTTCCAAAAGATTGTAAAGTTCCATAAAATATTGTTAATTTCAAAAAGAGAACTGTGTCAGGGAAAACAAACAAACAAGCAAAAAAAAAGCGAAAAAACATCAGCAAGTTTCGTCAAAGATAGATTTTTATGCTCCCAGTATAACTCCGCATCCAACCCTGAAGATCTCATTCCCCCCTCCCCCTCCCCCTTTCTCGCAATCCACAAAACCTTACAGAAATCAGCCACAGATCTTAATTTTTACAGTTTAAAAACGAAATAAAACAAAAATCCGTAAGAGTAAACATGCGATACGCTACTTCATGTTTCCCGGCACATGACCCCGTAGATTCCTACCAACACATTACGCAAGAACGCCGACATCTGAAGCGAGGAAAAATATCATCTAACCACATCTTCGTTGTTTTATGTGAATCAAATTAAATGACTGAAATGAGTAAGATGTTACCTTTGCAGAGCATCCATTTTGATAGGTGGAAGAGTAGGTGACACTCGATGAGGGCTGCTCTCCTTCATCTGCCATCCTTCCCTATAAATAAATTTCAAATGAAAACAAGTTCGTTTCATATTCGAAAAACGCCGAACAAAGAAAACTATAGCGCGCAAACTAAACAATCCCACTAAGAGTTTATAAAATAATGCAAATTAACCAAAATTACTTATAACAAGCGCAATCTTTGTTATGTCCATTCGTATCGTTGAGATCTAACAGTAGAGATAAGTATAAAGTTCATATGGGCATTTCCAACGAAATAGTCAACAATTTTTCAAAAACAATTAAATAAACTCAACAAAGCGCCCGGAAATTTTCTATGAAAAAAACGCACCCTAAAAAGGATGGGCAATAAGGTGATCCCTATCGCATTTTATTCATACACAATTAGAAACAGCCGTCAACAGTGAAATGAAATCGAAAAGGAGCCAATTTTTCGAAGTGCATACGTTTATTAATCATACACATATGCAAATGCACTTCGTTATAGTTGTGACCTCTAGAGCAATAGAACTCGGCCACAGTATGATACGCAATACGGCTAAATTCTAGAAGCATTCGGTCAAACAAACTGTACAACTGGGGATATAAATTTTACATCTATCAAACAACATAGCGACATACAAAATAAGAGTAACAGTATGATTTAAAAAATAAATCACTACTACTCAACACTCAAATCTCATATCATTCTCATGATCTCAGAGAGTGTAAAACTGTTCAAAGGATATCAAATGTGTTTCTGTGTTCATATGATTTCAAAGCAATTGTGACTATAAAATATTTATTAATGGAGATAAATATAAGCATTGACAATAAAAATCTCAAAGAGTGAAAACTTAAAAAACATATCTGCATAATATTACCTATTACTACTAGCAATAATAAAATATTTAATAATTTAGAGGAAATAAATGAAAAAACTAAGAAAAAAAAAGAAAGAAGAAATATTTTGAAACGACAAAAAAAAAATCAAAATTGTTGAGAACTATCTGCATAATATTACCTAAAAATCAAAAGCAACGTAAACACCCATAAGCATAATAAACCCTGAAGTGTAACCACTTAATTAAACGTTAATTTTTTTTCTCTCTTCTTCCTTTCCTTAGAATTGTTTACCGTTGAAATGAAGAACACATCCAACGCTGCTCAATGAATGCGACATTCTTTAGACGCTATTTATGAGGAAATGAATGCCTTAAGTGTCGACAGCAATCCATAAAATAGTCACATTTCATTCAACATTATCATTAAATATTTGCGCAAATTGATCCTTTCAAATCAATAAGATGAATGCAATTTTTTTTTTAAAGATTCGGAAAATTTTTGAAGAGAAATAAATTTTCCTCTTCAAATATAACCACTGCAAACGTGATAATTCTAAGCATATTTCTCTAAATAAATACATTATAAATGACTTAAACATCAATCGGTTCTTCAAAAATTTTTTCTTATATAAATGAACTATTTAGTCGAATAAAGATAGTCTATGATAACGGCAGCAACGAATACCGTCGGTTGTATGTGGTGCAAAAATTGCTTACTTGAAGCTTTGAGAGCACTCCCATTGCAAACAACGGAACACATTTACACTGCGGTAAATAACGAGAAAGAGATGATGAAAGCGAATAGCGATACAACGACATTTCGAACTTTCAACGTTTTTAAATTGAAGTGAATCTAGAGATGAACTCAAAAATAAGTGAATTGATTTATCACAGCAATAGAGAATCACTTGTTATTGCTTTCTAAAAGAGATTCAAATAAATAAATGAACTGATCTATTGCATAGATAAGGAAAATAAATTTCTAAATATTATCACCTATTACTTACAAACTATTATCTGTTTATTATCTGTGAAAAAAGCGCTATATTTCTATAGGTATTAAAGTAAGTAGATAAGCAACAACCAACTAAGCGTATAATACAACGGAAACGGCGCAAATGCACACAAAATCAAATTTCTTCAAAAACATCGGTGATAATGAGAGGTGAGAATTTCAATGTGTTTAAGAGAGTTGATGTAAAAGGAATATTCTTCATTATTCACTTTTAAACACCTGAGAAGAATAAACGACTACGAGACTTGATGGCTGACTGTTTCATAATTTAACAGTATGATAAAGTGAAAATATACTTGCATCATTTCACCTACAACCTTCAAACAATATCCTTAATCCATTAATTCTGATACTCTCTTTAGACGTATCGAGACTAAAAGAACCTCAACACTTGTCGTATAACCCGAGATAACTTTGTACAATTCAAACAAGTCATTTACAGATTTTTGCTATTGAATAAACAACAACCTCATCCGATGCAACCTTTGATAGCAAACAGCGGTTGTTCGATGCGCACTCGGACAACCCACCAAACAACCCATCAATTAGGTGAACATCCGTGATCTTTTTGAGAGAACAAATAGTATAACCATTTTTAAAAATTTGCAACAGAAAAACTTTATATAATTAAATCGAAACATCGTTGTCTCCTATTTCTGAAAGTCGAAGAATGAATTTATTAATAAGACCGAGAAAGAAATGATGATGTAGGTGGGATGTAAATTTTAGTTTATTATCTACTAGAATGTATAGATTTTTGTTCGGCGCATGTTTCCAACGTCTATTTTGCATTCAACGGTAAACGATGATTGTCGGTAGCTATTCATACGGAGCTCATGACATATTGAAATAGTGATAGGTATCTGCATATTGCCATATCAGACTGCAATGAGATCAAGATTCTGCAGTATACAGATATCCCACTGTACAGCAGTCTATTTGCGCCCCGGCACACATAAAACACGAGTGTACCCGGAAGAACAGCAATGATGTAGTTTGTAATAAATCGATAACGTACGGATATAGACTTGGTGAATACTGCCGTATGTTTATATTCACTGATCTGATGATCAGATATTCAACTACAAATATTCCGATGATAGAGGTTTACAGAAAGATATTAAACAGCACTCGATAAGGCTGCTAAATATGATCGAAAACGCTACCACTAGATGGCGAAGCTATATAGTTCTCGGAGTTGAGCAGACTCTTCAGATTTTCATCATATTCCGCCGACTTGCATGTTGTCATGATCTGTACTCAAATGATTCTTGTGACAGCTTTAAGCATTTTCCAAGATTTTTATTTCCGCTTTGTGAATTCGATGAATTCGTTTTTGCTTTTGGTGTTCTCCTCTATTTGTTGTTTCTTTTTTTTTCCTCTCAACATTGCTCTCTTTCTCTTAAATCTCTTCCTCATTTCTCGTGGTCATCCTGTCTCTCCATTTTTTTGCCTATGAAAATATCAGATGAGTTTTCCTGAGTATATTCTAGAATCGTGTCAGATTATGGGCACTTGTAACTGAATTTAATTTTTAGGGGGAGGAGGGTAATAATGATCTCTGTGTTTCAGGCGTCCAAAAATTTCGCAACTAGACGGCATCAATCGGCCGATCAACTGATGCGTCCTGCCAGTGGCAGCCCTCGTTTTGCCTTCCCACACTTCATTCTGTTCAGAACTCTGCCGTATTCGTTCTGCTTCTCGTCCCGCTCCTCCTTAACAATATTCTCCACGACCTTCGCCATCGACACTTAAGAGCATGTCTTCTGGATAAATGATAGCACCTGCTGCTGATGTTGCACCATCCTCTGTTGTCTAACACTGATCGCCGAGAGACTTTCCTTTGGTGCACCATGAAGTGACGTCGGCTTCAATTCGACGACTTCTGTCTTCAGAACACATCATCGATCTCATCGCCTGCCCTCAGCTTCTCGAAAATTTTCACGCCGACGACAACAAAACTTCGCGCGGCACTTCTTTCATAGCTTCAAATCGATATCAACCCGTCGACGATAATAATCATCAATGAAACAGCAATAATCAATTAAACAAGTCTCACCAAGATATGTATGTTTTTTCTCGCAACGCCCGCCTGCCAATAAATAAAGTACCTCGCTACCTGCGGTCGCTGCTAATTAAGCCGATCTCACAAACGTACCACATGAACTGGTTCTTGGTCAAACGGGTTCTTCATATGCTTAAACAATGGAAAAATTAGACGCTAAACGAAATGACAAACACTTGGATCAAAGCGGATTCAAAAGACGAATGAAAATAATAACGCGCGTTGATGTTACGAGAGTGATGGCCAGTTTTCGAGTCAGTTGAATAATTACAGCGCCCACAGTGTAATATAGAACGTAACAAATGCTGCAGTGTTTGGTTGGAAGAGAAATATAGTCTTAGAAGTAGTTTCCAGAATAGATGTCACACATCGGTATCCGGAAGAATTTCTTGCCCAGACTGAAAACTTCTCCCGAACGCACCAACTAGTGACTCTAATGGTGCACTTGTTTTCTGCCGGGAACGCTTTTTTACTCCGAATAATTTAAAGATCGCATGGTGCGAATGCAAAATACAAACGTCCAGCAAGGATAACAACAACGACGACAGCAGGCAGAAAAATATTGTCCAAAAAAGGCGCTGGTGGCTCTCCTATTCTTCTCACCCTTGTTTTATTGGAGGGGTATACCTTGTCTAAAGCAAATCAGCTCTCCTCTGATCGTCAGAACCGCCGTTTTCCCTCCACCATACCTTTGCCGTTTCCCTTCTTCTCTCGCTTCAACAGTGCCAAAGGATATGCACAAATTCCCAATAAAACTCCTTCGCAAAGCTGCTACTTCCCTGAAGTAATATTAGGTGTTGTATGTTGGTTAGCGTGGTCACGCGGGTTGTTACGTCTGCAGCTTTCCAAAATATCGCTTCTTTTAAAGTGATTCCAGTGGCTGACAACCCTTCTCCATAGTGGACACTGGTCAACACGGTATAGCTGACTCACACGTTTGGTTCACTTATTAATGAAGGCATTTCTTGTATAAGGCACATGGCTGTCTTTTTCCAATAGACACAGGCCCGCTTTGCTGCTGACAAACAACGAATGCGAAACACAACAGTTTTACTGTCGCATCCCTCAGGAATGTTGTTAGTTTTTCGGATGATGGCACAAGATGCTGAAGCGTCATCGTATACTAGGCGTTCGTCAGCATCAACATCGCTGTATCATAGATCGATGATCGCTTTATATCCGTAATGATTTCCAAGAGTCTCGTTTTAATGAAAGCATATATGAATCGTTTGGGAACGCAACGAAGAATGCATGATCTTGATTGACGTCTAGAAATCTGTTATTATAGAGTCTACATGAATAAATAGGGGATGCTGTGAACGAATAAACTGTATACATCGCTTTACGTTCACAGCTTACTCTGGTTGCCTTTAAATCTTTTAACAATTCAGATACAGCTGCAGCTGAGTTTTCCAAATGTGCTCAAAAATTTGATTCAAGCTGCTCTGAGCCATTAAAGCTCACATTCCATCTTGGGGTGAAAGAACTGCCGACGGGAAAGGGCGACTACCAACCCTCTTGTCGATAAGAAAGCAGAATACCTCTCCTCAGTCTCCTGCTCCGTCTCCGTGCTGTGCCAGCCTAATACAGAGTAACAACAATCACAAGACTAGTTCCATAGACTGGCCTATTCTAGCTGTCCAAAGAAGCACTTGAAATGCCAATATGACCCTTTGTTTCTCGAAGAGCTGTTCGAAATCAGTCCATCTTGAAGCCGCTCTCAAAGCCCGAAAGATAGACGACCTGTGCGGCTGCTCGCTCGAACTCCCCCATCCTATCCATTAAACCATAGGGCTGCTTGCAAATCGGCGCACTTTCAATGCTTCTCGCAGTATATAGAGAACGAGTTCAATGTTTAAAAACGGATGATGACAACAAGCTGTTCTTTTGCACAACAACGGAAATTTACACTTGCTTTATAGGCGCATTCACGTTGTCTGCACCACCTCTAGCAGTCTATTTAGTCCATTAAAAGTGGCAAAAATGCTAAATATAATCAAAAATTCAACCACTGAAGTCCTACACAACTTGCACCAGAAGAATCATCAAGAAGGCAATGACGATATAATTGCACCGTTTTAGCGACATCAATATAAACATCCTTAAAGGCATCAGTTTACGAGCAATATAACTAAAAAGCGTAGTCGTACTTATAGCATGATGAAGCTAAACCTTTACTGCTGACCTATTTAATCACGTTTCTCTAAATTCAGTACATTCTTGCTGATTGAATAAACTGGAAAAATAAATCTATTAAGCAGTTTGGAAATGATATTTTCTCGAGCGGAAGGCCTCTTCCCAGACGCATGATTCCTGAATTGAGAGTTGAGAAAATGAGGAAACCCCCCCCCCTCCCTTTTTTAACATGAAATTCCCTGAACAGAAAAAAAAACTGAGTACAAAATAAAAACTTTAAATTTCACTCGAGAAGCAATTTCGAAAAGATATAAAAATTGCTTTATCTCTAAAGTGCCACATTGTGTTCTATAGAACTGATATAGGTCTTTGTACAGAATATAATAAAGAATTAGAGTCGAAATGAAAGATTGCATCGCTCTTCAGAAAATAATAATAAAAATAACAGAATTCAAGCAAGCGTAGAGATATGTGCCGCCACTCTGCATGTGAACATAACAGCCCAGTGAAGTGTACACAGACCGATGAATCAACTCTGCACTGAAGACGATCACTGGGATTCACTTTGCGCGTCACACTCCCGCTCTACTAGCGATGAAGGACGATGGAATAATGCCTAATATGCTTTTGATCAGCTCTCGAATAAACCCGCAATTGAAACGTCATTTTTGGCAATATGTAGGCCGATAATAGAGCAAATTTGTACTACACATTCTATGGTATTTGAAACGTCAACAATTCATATGAAAGTGAATGATAGATATGAAATTAAAGGGAGAAGTGAACGGCACCATATAATGTTAATCAAACTGATCAAACTTTATCACGCTAGCTCTCATAGCTAAAAAAAATTGCTTTATTTTGAAAGAAAAAATTTGCGAGACGTATTATATAACATCGAATAAGATCATAAAGATAGTAAGTTTGAGAACGATGGTCATAACAGCATTATTCTATTCCAAAAAAAAGTCCTGTGATGCTAAAGTTGGTAATTACTAGTGATGCGAGTAGGAAATATTGCAGCTTTATTAAACATAGAAAAAAAAAGATTGGAAATTAGAGATAAAAAATTTTTTTAATACCGAAAAACATGATAACGTACGAACAATCTGAATTGAACGCAATTATATGGCGATAGAAATATGTCGTCAAAAAATGTCTCTTTGTTGTTTTTGATATTGTTTCATTCATCGCTCACCATAAAACACATCATCAACTACAATTTCTGTGGTCTCAGTTATTATAAGATGAGAAGTGCCGCGCTTTGCAACTCTATATGGCGTTAATGATCATTTAGACTTCTAAAATCTGCTAATGCATCACAGTCTTTTCGGCTGTCAATAAGCAAATTTCGGCTGTCAATACCCGGTGCAACCTGCCTTCACTGGTTATAGCAAATCCTTTAGGGGCTCGGAAAGATCAATCGTATATTTTATTTCATAAAATTCCAGACACTTTTGCAAAACTATTCAGTGAATATGGGCAATGTTCATCTACCACCTATTACTATTACGTCTATAATGTTCATAAAAGCTTGCCAGCCAACTTTAGCCTTGTGCTAGTTCCTAGCACTTTCAGCCTAACCGAAACAATGATTGAGAACTTCATCTTCACTCCAACCCCACTCGACCATCTCACCCCCATCTCCGACTCCACCCGATCCCCCCCCCCATCTTTAACCCCATTCCATCCAACCCCCTCCCATCTTTATACTATTTCATTACGTTCGCTGCTTGAAATATTCGTATCTTAAATAGTCACCACTTACGTGATATGCAAATGAACGATGCAAGTGGCAGATTAAATTCGACGAAACTATCGACATCACCGATAATGCACAAGAGCCGACACTTTAATAAGTCGAACGCTTCAGCGCTAATACAATTTATTACACAAATTGTGCTTCGCTGCTTAAAAAAAAAAAGAAAAATTTTACCGAGAGAAATTTATGACTCATTCAAATTGGGCCGTTTGATGTTTCGTTTTCTTGTATCCTCCGCAAATCGCATGTTCCCCACTTGCGGGTTACTCTATCAAAACTACATCGAAGGAAGTTCGCAAATTTTAGAAAATTGGAAAATGTATGATGCGAACAATGAGTTTCATAAACTATAAACAAAAAAGAAATGTCTTTTTAAATATGCAAATAATACTTTCATATTTCGATCAAAGCAATCAGCAATTTACGAAATAACCATTCTTTTGCCTTTTTTTTTGCCATTGGAACAGCTAAAAAGCGCTCTTCTATATGCAAATTTAAGCAAACTATTAGGCATTTCAGCTTTATTTATGCAAATTTTCAGGCATTTCAGCAGCTTTAGCTATCTATCACTTTATTCGACACATGCCTCAGAACCTACAAATACATATTATACGCAAAGGTACGATGTCAGCATAAGCAAATTCGCAAAGGTTTCCAATAGGTAACAGAAAAATAGCGAATGTGATTTCCCAACACCAACCGATTCCACAAATTATGATTGAAAACAAGCATCGTGGGCAATACTCGATCGTCAAATGGTGTTAATAATCCGTCTGCAGCGTGGAGAAAACGGTGACTAAATTGGGAAGAGCTCACCTGCGGTTTCCGTAAAATGCTGTAGCACCTAACCTCATTGCTGTAACTTTAGCGGTTCCTAAGCTGAAACCGCTAGATAGAAAGACACAAAGTATAGACTAACACAAAAAACAGAGAAATATTTAAGGGGTTTGCCATTGATCAGCTATAAAAACCTCCAATTTTCGCCTAAAGGAAAAAAATACCGAGAGAAATAAGCACCAGCTGCCTGAGGTTGACCTAAGCGAAGCTCGAAGCTTTTTTTTTTTGCAAAAGCGTTGAAATGAGTGCAAACAATACGAGTGCTTTCAAAAAAAAAACGATGTTACCTGAGGTTATTTCCTCCCTCACACTCAATTCTTTGAATAGTCTTTAAAATCAATAAGCAGCAAGCGGCCTTTTTCGATTCCTGTTGAGTATGCAAGAGCCCAATACGTCACTCTCACTCAACGACCACAAGCCGGATACATCCCAAAATGCAAAAAAAAAAAAAGACATGGAAAAGAAAAAAAAAAAAAAAAAAAACTTGAGAAAAGTTTTGCAATAGAAAATAATCAACTAATGAAGAGAAAGAACAAACGAAATAAGCGTATGCCGAAATCGACATAAAGTCTACTTAACATAGCCCACGTGAGCTAATGAAATTCACCGATATAAAATAAATACGGATTACCCATTTCTTTACTTTTTGCAATGATTCGATTAAAATTATTGCAATTTTTGCAATAATTCTAATTATTGCGATAGCGATAAAACTTTGCAAAAGATTTTAATTTGCAATTACAAAACACTTTGAAATATTATAGCAATCAAGGAAGCAATAACGATGTTTTTGAATGCACGAAAACAAATGGAAAAGTGGTCGATCTAATGAAAACAACATTAACAAATAAGTTTTTGTGAAAATATTAAGTGAGAAAGTTCATCAAGAAGCTTGACATGATATTCACCTCTACATTCCTCTCATCAATTCTAATAGATGAAAAGAATAACCAGACGAAACATGACAGATACGATAAAGGAGATCGTCCTATGTCGTTATTTTCTAATCAATGAATTTCCTAGCTTCCGCTTCAATCGCTTCTGAGCTGAAACTATAGAAAAAAAGTGAAACAAACACATAAAATCCAAAAGTTGAGCAAATCCCGAAGAAAGACTACGCTGAGTCGGATACGGCCACTAACAGTCGAAATTTCGAACTAGAAAATTTTATAGTGTGAATGAGTGACAACAGCGCATAATGGATCTGAAGCCTTGGCCAATATTCGTTTTTGATTGCAGATTGAAAAAATTTTGCAGATGACGGCCACGACGTGAAGTTACGGTCAACGGCTATCATAAAATATATATATATATATATATATATATATATATATATATATATATATATATATATATATATATATATATATATATATATATATATATCCGCAGCATAATGAAACTCATCCGCTGCAAAGTTGAAGATCGTGTAAATGCTTCTGATTTCTTCTGATAGGCTTTTTTATTTCTATGGTTCGTAGCTTTTTGTGAGTTACAAAAAAAATCCCTTCGAGCGCTCTGGTCAGGAAAACAATTCGTATGGAGATGAAAGTGAAGATCAAGAAAAAACTTCAAGGGAAAGAAAGACGAATCGAAGGGATGAGGAAATGGAGGAGGAAGGAGGGGAATTTGTCGGTGATGTTGTGGCAAATAAACGCCTGCGAGTGGAGACTGGTTGCCTGGCGCGACACATCACCGCCTTCTCTCGAAAGCGTTAGGCTCTTTCCGCATCGTTTAACCATCAAAGTTTGATGGGAGTGCTTCCAGAGGAGGAAATCAGTAAAACATAAATGTCCCTTCAAAAAGATATTCATTTCACAAGAATTATCGAAAATCGGTGATATGAATATGCATTGTGTGCAACAAGAAAAGCCCAAAAGCTAGGAAGCATCAGTTGCCAGCTGCAGGTATATGCTCGACCCTCCCACAAAATAAGTGAGCGACGCAGTACAATGAACCACTGAGTTGTTTCTTATACTTGCAACACAATTTGTGCTCTATGAATGAATGTTGTGTCCCACTCGCAAAAAAAAAAGAAAATTAACATCTTTGTCAAGTAGAAATTATTATAGAAAACTTTAGCGCACTCTGCCCTATGAAGTCCACTCTAAGTAATGACATCTTGGTGAATGAAAACTGATGACTCAGAAAACCACATAAAACTAAATTGACATTGTTCTTGCCTGAAACATATATTCGCCGAAAACCACAAACATAACATATATTCGCCTGAAACATTCACTCCTTTAATATTTTATCCGCCCTATATGTTACATCGCCACGACGGCATCACTTGAACGAATGATGGGATCCTAGCCACAGGCGCCAGTTTTCTGGATCGGCCTATCCGGCCTAGTCAGCATGGAATATCTTGGTCGGTGATTATCACAAACCGATGATCATCAAATGACCATTAATTGAACTCTAAAACGTCCACAACCACTGATGTTTCGAAGCTCGTTCGGTGCGCATCGAAAATCGGTGGCCGCCGGTAGCAAACTGACGGATACGGAAAATCTCGGCAATTCGGAGCTTTAGACAGCGGTTACCGAAGCTCAATATCCGCCGAAATACCCCTCTAACTAGCAATCGGGAATTTCACATTAAAAAACATTAGTACTGAAGTATAATTCCGATAACAACGCCAAACAAAACGTCGTACAAAATTTGCATATTAATTTCCGACTGCTGTAAAAACAATTTTAATATTAAAAAAAAATCTGTGCGCACTCTACAACAGTCGCCTATGTAAGATGATGCCTGTCAACACCAACAATAGCTATTTAGCTGCTGAAGAAATTATACAAACATCAAAAAAACAATCTTTTCTTATCAAAACGTCAATAGTTTACGGCAGAAGCAAATTTATAATCTACGAAACAATTACAATAGACTGAAATTGTTTCATACGCATAAAAATTATCCGCTAAACTTAAAAAAAAATTGATAGCGGCAAATTCATCCTCTCCATTTAAATTAAGTCGATAACGCTCTTTAGATTAAAATAATATCATCTCTTGGCTCGTCAGTTAAAAACTTCCATGAGTCCTCTCTAAATTCGATGATATTTTTTTCCAATGACAATATTTCATTCCAGTTATGACTCAATTCCAACTAAACTCGCATACTCCTCCCAGACCTCTTTTGAAAATAGTGAAAAAAAAGCTTAAATATTTCAAGTCATACAATAATAGTAGCTGCGAAAAGTTAGCAGCAACAAACCCTCTCAACTTATGATCGAAGAAGACGCACTCTTCTTATGTTTACTAATTGATCGAAATCAAGATGAAGCATCAAACTGTTCATCGAAATTCCTCATCATAGCTTTCATGATTCGCGAGATGAAACTATCACAGACATAGACATACATACATAGAGAAAAGGTTGCCGCCGATTGAAGCTAAGATATTGCACACTTATCTTCCCTGTATAAAAAATCCTATCCTTTCATGTCAGAATTAACAAACCGCAAACTTTTTGGCATCTTATGATACGTTCAGATCCAAACGGATTACTATTTGACTCTTGAAACCTGAAGCCTATTTACCTGGCGATGGATTATATAGTATCAGATGGATACCTGAATAAGCTATCAAACATTTTCTGAAATAATGAAGAATGGGAAAAAAAGATCGTTAGATTCAAACGTTCGCATCAATCCTTACCAATGGAATCATCGTCAATATCGTGAACGCTTGCTTCATGCTATGATTCAAACCACCAATCTCATCACAACATCAGTTAGCAGCAACTTCTAAGTTAGATTGCAGTCGTATATTCGCATGCCCTTCAAAATGTGTCGGTCCAGTGGACGGATGACAGAGCGAAGAGGAGGATAGTTGAGAGTTATGATGCCCCCTACTACTCCCCTTGTGAAACAACTGGGCAGAAGATTTTTTAGGCATAGTCACAGACATCCCGAAAATTTTTACCTTTCTAGCCAATCAAGTGCACAAGATTCACCTCTGCGAATAAAACTCCACCTTTTTCAGCAAAATGGCTTCAACTCACGCACTTAAAGCATATTTATTAGCCATCACGAATAAACGCGTCCTACAAACTTTTGCAGTAAAATAACTGATTTGCTATCTGCATACTTCCAATAACATACAGTCTAAATCACTGGCTCGAGTGTGACATGCAACCGCCTCACGAGGCGATTTTTAGAGTCCACAAAGCGCGACCGGAAAACTCGACGGAGGGGATGTGCAGAGAGGTCACAAAGTGGCCGGAGAAATCGGGGGAGGGGGTCATAAAGTGATCGGAAAAATGACCAGGACATCGTCTGTGGCAATGACACTGGGATTATTAAATAAACAAGTGGAATAATATTACAAATGAATAAATATTTTTTAAACAACATCAGGAGTACTCCCTCAAAAAACATTCTCGTGCCGGAAGTAGCAAATAGAATTTTATCATTCACTCTCGGAATTGCCTAATATTGCAACAATTATCGGATCATACTTCACCTTGATCCACATCAATCCACTTCTTTTCCGACTGTTCTTCTACTGCCTACCGAAACTGGAGCAGAATTTTATTTCCGCTGGCAGGTATTTCAATGCTTGGGGAAACCCTCGAGAAAAGATTACCTAGTGAGTTATCTTCTGCTACGCGTTCTGTTGGCAAGAAACTGCTTTCTTCAAAAAAAGAAAAAAAAAAAACAAGCTCCTTCCAATGCAACACGAACGACTAGAAATGAGGCAATTCGAAATATTAAGACGAAACAAAACACACGCAATAACGCATACATATCATGTTTAAACCAGTTTGGACACTCGTACAGCTTATTTAAACAACATTTTTTCCAACCTGATTAAGTGCAAAATGCTTGCAAATTATTAGCAACATTCTCGCGTTGGTAACTTCTTTCAATGTTGGTGAGCACTGCAGAAAATAATAAGGCCTATTGCTATGGTTTAGTTTTGTTATATGTGCCTAATTTTGTACTACCCCAAAGATAACGATGACAATAGGCCTAATAACGAGATTTTCTACCAAATCAACGAATCATCGCCTTAGAATAGGTTTCTTCTCAAGCCTTATTGTTTTTGAAATTTCCATATGTAAGTTTAAACGTGTATAAAGAAAGGAAGAAATTGGCTTTTTTTAATTCGTCTTGACTCAGCTTATATGAAACAAATCTCGTCATTAATGCTCTCATGCTTACAAATGACCGGAAACTAGTCACTGAAAAGGTAATAGAACCACACCTAGCTCTTAGAAAAATCCTAGGTGATGCAAACCTCTCGTTAATCACCTGTTTTTGCATGCTTCTCACCGACTCTGCGACAAAATTTGCAGTTCAGATTTCACTGAAACTTTAAATGCCCACAGGTTACTCAGATGATCACTCAGAACGAAAATTAATTTACGAGAGTAAAAGTGAAATATGTTACGCGCATTAACTTTCATAAAGAAGTAGGAAGAATAAAAATATAGGTGAGCAAAGATATGATAGTAAAATAGTGAGTTTTTTTGGCGCGAATTTCAAAAGTACAAAAAAAATGTGCAGCTGTCAATAAAAAAAGATGTTATTCTGTGTGATGCTCGAAGCAAAAATGTTCTAAACAAAAGGCCGAGGCAAAGAAAACATCAATGAGTGCGTCGAATCGATGCACACCAGCGCAACCAACGCGTGCGCCGATATAACGATGAACGATGGCAAATTTTCAGGGATATTTCCGCTGCTTTTATTAAATTCCTCACTTAATACTGCATCTCGATCCATAAATCCATATCCACTAAAAAAGATTCATTGTTTTCAAAAATGAATACAGCAAAGATTTTTGCACATATAACGCGAGTGAGCGCAATTTTTTGAATTCAGCTTCACTTGACAACTGGCCAATGTTCCGCCACCAAACGAACTCCAAACAAAGACCAGCTTTTGATGCAATGCCTAGTGATTGAGCGAACGATCATATTAATATTAATTAAATAGTAAATACAGCTGGCTGGCAGTTGACTACGTGACCGGATAATGATATGAAGTATTTATCGTCAATGAAATTTCCATATTTCGAAATACCGGAAGAGGCCGTTGCACTAAGCTGCAACCTTGCCTTCATCCTGAATGACGAATTACGCCCACCAAAATACATTGGCTACACCTTACCGGATGGTGCGATATACACAAGCAAAGGTAAATACTGATACGATACTCGAGCTACTCCACTCAGACGCTTTTGTTTATTGATTATTTTTTGTTTGTTCACTTCGCACCAACCGCCCTCCATAAACTATATAGTCATTCTAGTGGTAGGAGAGGAATGGTCTCTAAGGATGTGCTTAAGAACAGAAAAGATCCATTTCCAACGAAGTTTTTTACGTAGTACAAGTGGATAAGGCTGTCTCCACTTGAGGAGGGAAAGAGGGAATATGCAGAAAGGTCAAGATGGGATGGCTGCCGCCTTACTGGCCTTGAGCTGCAAACACATTTCTGAATAAAATATGGTTCAAAATTAGAAAACAATTGCTAAAAGACCTAAAATTCATTCTTCTCCCTCTCTGAGAATCTCGCCGATTTCATCATAGAGTTACCACTTTGCCCGCAATTACCTTGCTAAAGTTGGCGAATTTTCAGCTTCCTTTAAAAATGTTTCACTTTTCTTCCAGGAACTTTGCACCGCACAGCCCTAGAAGTAGAGAATACAGCTTAGAGCCAAGAAAAGCAAAAGATTGGGCCTTAAACGCGAACCACGGCTCAGTGTGCTGCAGTTGATGCGCACAGCTAATATTGTTTTCATTGCACAGCATATGTAGATATAATGCTACCCAATGATCTGGCCAACAATCAAAATTCAGCACAGCCTGGTCTCCCACAGTGGCAATGAAAAGGGGAGGGCGGGAAGGTAAGGGAAGGACGAGGGAGAGCGCAAATATTAAACACTAAAAAACGTGCAAAAGCTCTTCGCTGCAATTTGGCTCACCATATCAGCCAAGTCAACATAACATCAATATATAATAAACGATACTCATGACGCACTCTTGTTTTAAATTATTCGATCTCTTGTAGAAATTTCCCCACAAAAGAAAAATTTCGTTCATACGCGCTAATGCAAAGTTATAAATGAATACGCATTATGGTATGACCGTGTACGTGTATATCCATCACTTGATGGGGTATATTCACCTCAGAATTCATCGCAACAAGAGTTATTATAGCCTATCAAGTATGAACGATATCAAACGACTAAAATATGATCATCAACAGTTGCCATGCTCAACTGTTAAGTTCGAAACGAGCTATTGATAATAAAGTGCCAAAAACTGGCTCAAATTTATACTAGTAGGACCTTTATATCGTAATGGCCTGATCACAGAGTACGAATTTTTTTGATGGAGTTAATCGTAGAAACATTTGCATCAATTAAAACATAAAGGCATTATTTATTATGCTTTTCTCGTAATTTACGAAAGCGGTCGGTCAGATAAGCGGAATACTTCATCGTGTTAACTACTCTCATACGCCTCTGGATTTACTAATTAACCTGTTATAGTCTAAATAAATTTTTTAAGGTTTAAGCTAATGTGTTAAAATTTTTCATACATTCGTTGCATAATTTGCTCACCATACAAAATAAATTCTAGTCCCAACCTGAGTGCGCGCGTATATTTTTTGTCCGAATATAAAAGCCTAAAAATCCCTGAAAAAAATTTTTCGGCAGAATTTCTTTTTTCATTAACTTTTAAGGAAGCTAAAAAGAAGGAAATTTAATATGATGCGGAATCGTTGACTTGAAAGAGCTCTATATTTCAAACTTCAACGCAACAGCTTATCAACTATCAGTGGATATCAGCTTATCACTTGCAACGCTAAAATATAATTCTCTTTTATTATTTTCGGCCTCATATTTAAATAGGTATCGTTTACTGCTTCTGCTCAGAAATGTCCCACTCCAAAAGAAGTTACTTTCAGCATAGAAGGATGAACACAAGCAATTGTATTCCTTCAAAAAAAAATTGAGATGCTAAAATGACTCGACGGATATACAAAAAAAGGACTGGTGAGGAAAAACAATTTTGAGGAAAAAAAACTTGGCGACTGTGTGAAAAGGCAATTTGTAAGCCGAGATGACGTACGTATGTCCAATGTATGAAGAGACGATCAAACACAGCGAACAATTAAACTGCAAAATAATCCTCATCTAGCGAATAAGGAAGGCGAAGGTGGCGGTAAGGGGGAGGAGAGGGGAGGGGGGACGGGGGGGTAAGTCGAAATGTAAACTACGATAAAATAAGATATAATTCATATCTACGGACATATTCCGAATAATAAATTCATAGTTAAAATTTTCTATTCGATAATCGAATAGCAAAAAACATTTCTAATAGATGAATAAATTTGCATGTGATATAATATATGAAATCACTTTAGTTGATTGATAATAAAAGAAAATCGCTTCGAAAGACTCGCGAAAAGTTCGAGTTAGACAGTTGAGAAACAATTCACTTAGCATCATAATATATAAATCGTAATAACTAATCGGTGACTTGCATTTGTGAAGTATATCAATGAAAAAAAAAAAACTAGTCGCATGTTTTTTAAAAATGGCGAAATGTTAGCGGCTATTCCATAAGGCTCCTTATAGTACTGATTTAAACAAAAAAAACCGATGGTCTTAGTCTAGGACATTCCATATTGCATCACAACAGATATCAACGCATCGATTCGACGTGCGCTCTTCTCTTACCTGCACTCAAAGTTGCCGCAGAAGCGTGTTCAGTTGTGACTCTGTGTGCTCATTTCAACTTCACCTCTAGCAAACGCGCAATTTTCACGCCCTCAATTTTTCTCGCACTCATCGATCCCTCTCACCTGTGTCATCCAACCGCAGAATCAGCCATCAGATCTTTTGGAAGCGCGAGGAATGGAGCGGGGGGGGGGGGGGTAGGGGAATTGAAGGTGTGACTTACCTGTGTTTCGAGACTTGAGTGTTCAGCATCTCAGACATAACCTCACTAATCATAAATGAGCGTGATGTGCGAAATAATGATATCTAGCTAGTTTTATTGTTACAGCTTTTGTAGTTGGCGAATTGAAATTCAAACACAGATAGACGCAGACATAGGCAAACAAAGACAAACATGGACAGTTGGCGACTTACTTCTAGAAGAAAATAAAGTCCAAATGCGAACATGGATGCACATTGATGGCAAAAAGATAGACTATGGATGTAAACACGAAGCAACGCGGTCACTCAATAAACTCGAAGAATTTTTGGTACGAGACGCTGGTAACCTGATTACTAGCTGAATATCGAAGAAAACGGTCCAATCGCAGTGGGAAAAGCATCGGTTAGATTCCTCCTTCCCCCACCCACCTCATCTCGCGCCCACTTCGAAAATTTACATTTGCCGCTGCGGCTGACCCATCTCTTGAGAGCTCAGAAATCGATGCACATCAAACAATTAAAAAAAACGTTTCTATTTTGTACAACGCTATAAATAATTTACGAAAATGCACTTTATAGATGTCCATATTATTTCTGAGCACTAACATCCCTCTATGTCCACGCAAATTTCTACGCAATAACGGCATACACTCAAATACGAGTGGGAAATACGCGGCACTCACCTCTTATAATTGAGTGTTGCAGAGGTGAATCAAACGGTGAAATGAGAACAAACCTGCTGCATTCGTCGATCGTGCAGAGATGGGCGAAAAAGAAGTCGATGGATAAGGCTACCGATTGCACGGTTTTCGTGTTGAGACGCAATTGACTTCCACTATCAATACAGCGTTAAAATATTCTAGTGAATGTGACGCAATTGAATATTTCTATTTCCTAAAAGGAACGAATAAAAAAGTTCAAAAATTTGTAATAAATTGACTATAAACGATTTTAATATGACTGTAAATTAATATGTAGATTTTTGTACTTTATTTATTTTTAGGGAAATGTTATTCGGGAGTTAATCTTTTTTTTTGTGGACCTTTATCCGTCCAAAAAGATCAATAGAGAGCACTTGCAAGGGGGAGATGGCAGATGGCTTGCAGCAAAATCTACACCTAAACGGAAATATCTCTCAGAAACCTGAAACGTGCTGGCTGCAAAACTATTATAATAAATGACAGGTGTTGTAGAGGTACTATTGGGCGTAGCTAGTTTGGTTTCGAGAGTATAAGAGAGTAATGTCGTGTATCACATCCACTTAGCAGATTTTCAATATTACCACTAACTAAATTGGGGCACACTTTGAGTAGTGCTAAACGTCTATCAAATAAAATCACAAATTTAAATAAAAATTTATTCAATTATTTGTGTATTGCGTTTAGTATGACTAACTTTGAGAGTTTATTTCTTATTGTTCATGAAAATAGTGAATAAATAAGGATTGAGATCTCATAACTATACCAGAATAGAGATGTTTTGAGATCCAACATAATGCAATGCCCCATACGCAGTTTTGATTTTTTTTTTTCTTATCTGTATATAAGTCGACAATTTTTCCGTAACGTTTTCATGAAAATTTCCGGAAAAAGAAATTCTCTTGGAGCTTTAGGCGTTATTTCGGTATTTCTAGAATCTTTTGGAGATTTAAAGGACGAATGAAATGACTATTTTCATTGATCTCCAAATAAGCGATTTTTGAGCATTCCGGATGAAATTTCCTGATAGCCGAAATTATTCTGCCGATGAGCATAATTGTTTTACCTATGAACATATTATTTAGACGTTCAATTCTAACCAGATCGCATAAAATTCATAACTTTTTGACGCCTCCCGACTAGCGCGTTTTCGAAAGTTCTCACACGAAATTTTGAAGGGAATAAATCTTGAGATGTAATTTTTTTTTCTATGAGTTTCTTATTGAGTAAATCTAATTTAATTTTTTGCAACGAAAAAAATTTGATTTTTAGGAAACAAAATTCCATTTGCAACGATTTTTGCAATAATTTCCAACGATTTGGCTAATATTTACATATAACAGCCCTATAATAAAACCTCTAAAGGCATTTCAACAGTCGGATGTGCAACGAGAGAAATGTGTAAATTCACTTGTGAAGAGCGATGTTGTTTTCGAAAGGCGCAAAGCCTCGCAGGGTATCGATTATTCTCGCCGGTTAGCCAACATAGTTTGTTTTTGACTGCAAATTTTGCATTTTACTATTGCCTCTAATAGTTGCAAATTATGGACGAATATCTAAATAGCATTAATTAAATTACTCGTTAAGTTATTCATCACCATTAACTAAATTATTCATATAAGAATACAAGTTTATTTTAAAAGAAGTGATTCAACTAATCAAGCATTTACAACATCGCCTTATGAAAAGGGAATTTCGACGTATATTTGATCTATTCTCATTCTCTGATGAACATTTCATTTTAATGCACTTGAAAGAAAGGTACGATGCGTACATTTGATCTGCAAATTTATTAGCACATTCATAATTTCCAAAAAAAAAAGATCATCATGAATCTACTCATTCCAAAGTGCAATAATTCTGTTCATATATCGACGATTAGATGAGGTATATTCAGGAAAGCTCACTTTAAAAAATTCGTATTATTGAATTTAAATGTCAAACGGGAAAACTAGGACGAATGTGGTCCACTTTAGTATCATTTTGTTGTCCCAGTAAGGTTTTTATGCGTTATTTTCACAAAAATACAGTTGTGCCGTTGAATACTTTGTTGGAATATTCCATCGGTAATTAAAAATTTGCATTTATTCTAAATGATATTTGCATATAAGAGAAGAGGCATTTTCGTTTCGAAGCCAACAAATATAAATAGAGATCTTGAAATATTTTTATTGCATTTTGATTTTTATACCCTCGCCCCTCGCCCCTCCCCCATTCTCGCGTTGCTTTTCGGTGTGTGAAGGAACTACGGGATTTCTTTGCAAATTCTCAACAACATGGTTTAAGAGCAATGAGAGCATTTGGCGGTTATATGTGTTCGAGGGAGTTCATCGAAGATTATTTTATTTATTTTATAACTAATTCCGCTGCTCGGATTTGGGCCTCTATTTTTACGATGGGGGGGAGTAATGATTCCTCTAGAAAAGACACTTGAAGGAAATGTATTTCTGAGCTCTTGAGCTCCTCAAGTGAACTTACGAGTGAAGCTTCGGAGAGTTGGATTCATTTCCCCATTTCTTGCCAGTTGAGTTTCATCATGACTGTGAACGAACAGCGTTTTTCTGCCGCAATATCAGTATGTATGATAAAATTTGTTAAAATTGATAATGCGTCATTGATGTGCATATTTTGAAACCCTTTATCAACGAGAGCCAACACCTTCAAGACAGAGGGGAGGAGAAAGACAGAGAGAGGGAAATCAAATCATTTCCGGATTATTCCTAGCACTTCATATCTACATCCTTCTTCCCTCAGATTTGTCTTTATTTGTTCCACTGAAGCAAAATTTACGAACGATGCCCAACGATCTGTGATTATTCCATAAATACTGCCTCATTCATTTGCAGTATTTGTTTTCTTTAAAAATTTCCTCTTCAGTGGTTATTAAACTGAGTTTATAGATGCATATTATAAATTGTTATACAAAGTTACCTTGCTAAATTATAATGAACTAAAATTGCCAAGGTAAAGATTCCCGATAGGACGTCTTATCAGTGATAGTGATGATATGATCAAGGTGCAGGACTTGAAGGTAATGAAGAACAAATACGTCCTTCATTAGAGTTGTTCACTTCAGTACGAACAATAATATTCTCGATTCTGTTTGAAAGTCCCCCACAAAGGGACGCGTGCGTGTCGATTGCGTGCGTATGGGCATCACGGCAAGCACGAGTTTAACGGGCTGAATTGAGAGTAGTGTGTGCTTGCTCGTTTACCAGCCGAACGTCTCGTCTACCAAATATAATGATCGCTATATTGCTCGATGTTGATGATTGTTGTCGGACATCTGCCAGGGTTTTTTCTTCGAGACAAACTTATTTCGAGCTGATTTTTTTAGGCTTGCTGCCAGCTGACCATGTTCATTGTGCATTAAGGGCGTCAAATTCCGAAATTTTTTTTGCTCGGAATTAATGAGGAGCCATGTAAATAACGTTTATAATAACGCAGAGTTCTGTTGTAGAAATTTTTTGGCAAGCGAGAAGAAATCATCCATTAGATTTTCTCTTAATGGTATATTTAATTTTTTTTTTACTTAAATGTCTATCTTGTGACTCGCTTTCCGCACTTTGTGGGATCCGGATGGTCATTTCCGGTTTCACATTTCTCATGAAGGCAACAACATTTCATTACTTCAGTAGCCGACGGTGTCGGACGAAGTGCAATTACGTGAGGTAACATTAAATGGAAGAACGTGAAGGCGGAGGTGCGGCGTCGGATGGTGACGATCTTGGTGGAGTCGGTGACGATCACGAATTTATACGACGCATGATCGAGTCGATGGTCGACGCGGAACGCGACCTCGACGTATTGTTCTTTGACGGACCAGAACGCAGAGACGACGAGGATAAGCCCGAGATGGATGAGAACACCGCGCAGGAGGATCTCGAATGGCGACGACGAGCGGATGAGCTTGGCGATAGCCTGAGAGTGGGTAGTGCTGATATCGTGCTCAGGTTGGTGCTAATTTGCCCGAGTCATGACATTCATCTCACCCTATTATTTTTCCATCCTTCGGGAACAACCCCCGTTCTTGCGGATAGTCAGAAATGTGCCATTTCATGCGCCTTTGAGTTGCGGTGCAAAGTATTTGTCGACTCAGGTGTCTGTCGGTACAGGTGTTTCTTTCTGTCTATTTGCGCCAACTCTCACATCATCTCAGTAAATGCTAAAAGGCATAAAATTTGATAGGTGTACCGCTTAATCCGAAGCAAATCAGGACCTTTTTCTGCCTAATTGGTCAATTAATGAGTAATAATTTTTAATTTTGGAATCACTAGTTAAAGATTTCGCAGTGATCGTTGTAGTCGTAGTTCGTTTCAACATATTAGATGTGCCCCATGCAGTTATTTACTAGTAATGCAAAGTGATTGCCGTATGCGTCTTTTCCGCTCGAAATTACAGTTAACGCAGCTCGAAAGGCGTTCACTTTTTGCTAGTTGTACGTGGATATTCGTTAGCCTATAATGCAGCTCTCTTCCTAATGCGCTTTGAAGGGGGGGGGGGGGGATGGGGGGAAGAAGAAGCCATCGTTCCGGCGTTTTTCACCACCGGAAAATATGCGAGGCAGGTAAAAGCAATTCTTTGCTTTCAGCGAAGAGCCATCAAAAGTGAGTGGGAAAAAAATTAATATTTCTTTCAATACTTCTAAAAATAGACATAGACACACGAGTTTATCAGCTGATCGTCGTTTATCTGTACATTCCAGCAAGTTTCTGAGTTTCGGTTGGCATTTATTGTGGTAGGGATCGGGTGAGATAGAAAATGAGAAAAGTGAGCAATTCACTGAATAATAAATCGAAGTGGAAATTTGATCTTGCGTCCATAGAATTTCTAAGTATTTATGTTCCCCAAGAGTTTATGATTTGCAAAAATGGCAAAAGTTGATAGAAGGAGAAAGTACTCGTTCTCTGCCTCCATCTTTACTGTAAGCTTGAAAAAAATGTAAGCGTGAGGTTATGGCCGCATGTTAAGCCTTTAGGCTGAGGCCGCATTTTATGCATTTGGGCTGCTCTGCATTCATTACTTGGTAGGACGTTCCTGATGTGAAATTCGTCTTGATCAAGATATCATCCTCAGCAATTCAAAAGGTGCATTTGCCCATTTCGACTTATAGATGGGCTTTTTTATTCCACCGTCGAACTTAGTTTCTATGCTGCCTTTGCGATTGTCGAAATAGAGGTCAACTTGAAGATAGCTGGTGCTCGCGAGAACTTTTTTCACCGCCAACAAGCGCCGCGACCGACTGCAACAGCTTCAAAAAATATTTTATTGAATGAGGTGATATTCGGTATAGAGCTGCATGATGCTTTATTCAATTTATACCAATCGGATTGCTTAACATGCAGCGCCGCCCACCTACATTGCCGCATTTTTCTTCCACATTGCTAAGCAATAGAATATATGCAGAAGGGCGTCAAATTTCTGAGAAATGCGCTGTTTTCTGCGTATTGTTACGTAACGTTCGCTTTTCTGTGTATGGATAGCACCATGTTGAAAGTTGTCATCGATTACATTGTCGAATGGATTATGCCTAGATTCGAGTATTTCATAGCAGTGTTGTTCGCAGTTTGAAACTACAGGATGAACTGAGAGGTGACACAGGTATATACACACTCAAAGCGTCATCCTGATGTGTTTTGTAATTGCAATTCTGCGAAATTGCGTTTAAAATCAGAGTTGCCACGTATCGCCTAGTTTATCTTGTTGAATTCACTTTCACTGTCACTCCGAGCAATGACAGCGTTATAAGAAATGGTTGTTATCAGTGTTTAATTCATGTGGTTTGTATAAGGCATACCGGCAACGATACGAGCATCGAATAAAATGTTGTATGCGACTATCCGACACAATGACCGTCCAATCATGCAACGCTGTATTTAAAAGTAGGACATAACCCTATCTCTAATGCAACCCGTGATACTTCACCAATTTCAGTTATTGAGTATATAGCAATAGTTGTGCTAAATTTAATGTAATTAATGTAATCTAAAAGACTCTTAAAGGGATGTTGGCCGTGAGGCGGCAATTCAACGTGGTATTCGTGCTGCGAGAGTCTTTCACGATGATAGTATCCTTATGGATGGTAATCTTGTGACGTCAACACGTTCACGAGGTTTCACCTTCACACGTTCCTCACCTCATCCGATGTTCGGCGAGAGTCGTTACAGGGAAGATGAGGTTCTGTTCACTTTTTTTCGAAGGTATTTTTGAAGTTGATTAAATGTCCACTGCTATGGGGAGTTACATGTTTTCAAAATAGTAAGGAAGTGACCTCAGAGGAAAACCTCTGAAAAAGCGTTTGCCTAATGAGCGCTTATGCAGTTATTTTAATGCTTCAAAATGACCGACGCCTCTCATAATGTGCATCAGAGGGGACGAATTTATGCCTCGAAGTGAAGCACTTTGGCCATTGGACTGAGCTTCCATCTTCACTAATAAATTCCGTTTTCCGGTCCGTAGTTGAATCGACTGATAGGATCACTATTCGGTCTGAGTTGCTTAGCTGTTCGCGTGTTGAAGGGGCTAAAACTGTTGGAAATAAATATGCCAGTGGAAGGTGGTAATAAACTAACAATGAGTTTATTAATTACGATGGAGTTGTGCGGAAAATGATCATCGCAACCGGAAGTTTCTTGCTGTGACTTTCACTGTGCTATGTAACTTATGCATTATTCATCATCCTTGTCTCTGCTCCACGAATTTCATTTGTGAGAAAGTGAACAAGTTTTCTATTTCGAGACTGATCGGCATCCGAGAACTACGGATACCGATGAATTCCGACTGCCTCGATGTTGTAAGTTTTAAACGTGGAATTTTCTGGTTGTGAGGACGCTCGTCGTTGCCCATTTTAGGAATTCTCGAAAGACCTGTGGGGTCTCAGAAAGATTTTCGGGGCCGGAACTATCCGAAACCCCGTTGATTGGTACTTGTATGAGAGTAAGCGGTGTTATTTGCTACGGCAAATGAGTGATGAAGACATTTCAGTCTGTCGCTTCATCTTCGTCAAGCTCTGGCTGCTTGCCACCAAATGCGTGTATTTCGTCCCGGAAAACCGTTCTCGAAGAGATAAAAAATGGACGCTCAATGGCGACGCCGTCCGCACACAACTATGATCCACCATTGCCTTTTGGCAGACCGCCAAATTCACTACCTCGCGGATACCTCTTCTGTGGTGCACGGTATGATATTCTAGTGGCAGGGAATCCCAACTAGAGTTTTCAGGAATGTTCTACAAGCTTGGGAGGGCGTTAAGAAGAGAAATACATGAAAGGTGCAACCTGGTAATTTTCCACACCATTTCAAGTTTCGTGTCTCGGGTAGTTTCGTATCAGTTATGCTGCCTTGTCGTGCAATTAGTCGGATTAAGTCATAAGTGGTAGCAGTAAGGAGAAACAGCAAAGCATCTTCATATTGTTAGTTCAGTGATTTCATATTGTCAGTGTCACCACCAATTATGCTTGAAAAGAACATAGGCTCAGATTTCCACGCCTATGATTTTTGCGTCCATCTCAGTGACGAAGGATAGAAACATGGACAAATCTAAAATTCCACAGTTAATGTTCCTTGCTTGCTCCCATCTGATGTCTGTTTTCAGGTCAACTTCCAGTCCTTTGCCGATACGGACTTTTACATATGCTTCTATATATAATTTATAGCATACTTCAGTGACACTGTAAGGAGTTGCATGCAAGGTCATTGTTGCAGGTATTGACTGGGTATCCCGTCGCAGATACCTGACTAGGCATCCTAAAGGATTTGTGGTCTCCGCATAGCTCTGGTTTTAGCTGATATTAAAAGGCCAGACTGGCGTAATGCTGAAAAAAATAGCTGGCCAAAGCGCCAAGCTTGTGGTGGTAAGTGATATGAACATTATAGATTTCGTGGCACTCAACGATCGCGAAATCATCGATTCGATGTCGAGGTAGTCATCCAGGGCGTTGATCTATCCGAGGCATACCTCTACGGCACTCTCCACACTAAGGTATGTTGAGCGGTGTTTTTTCTTCGGCGACCGCATTGCTTCGTGCAGGTGGTACTTTATAATTGTACACGCTTTATATCCTATAGTCAGTGGTTCCGACATAGGATCCTCGTACTCCGAAATGTTTGGGTCGGATGTTTGCTGATTAGAAGTAATGCAGCATTCGTTTTTCTTCACTCTTCAATCTGACGATTGCTTGCCTAAAGGGTGTTAAAATCGTATCTGTTGGCTTCGTTTTTCGTGGCGACTGTTTATGTTATATAGTAAGTATATCCTTTTACGCCTCACGTTTGTGTATATAGGGCATAGAAGGAAGTCCCCGTCCACGGGCGTTCAGTCTGATGGGATAAATGTTGACGTCGTTGAAAGGACTTTTCTGGCCTTCTGAAGATGTAACGGCGATCTGGAAATTGTTAAAGATAAGGAGGTTTTCGCGACGGGACATGCAAGATTAGCAATTTTTGGGAAGTCTAGCTGCCCCGGTGTATTGCTGTCGTCATGTTTCATGAATGCGGAGGTAAGCATGCGGTCTCATAGTCAAAAGTTAGAGGCAAGGCTGAACTCCTCGCGAACCACATAGTCCATCATTATGTGGTAATATCCATAGTCCAGAAAGGAACATTCTGAATTAAGAAAAGTTTGCTCATCATTTAGGGAAGTGAGGAAGGTTCTAAGGCTCGTGAGAGGATCCGCAAATGGAAAGCTCGTTGCGCTCCAAAATTTTTGAAGAATGGGTCACGTAGTCTCAGAGAATTTTTTTTCGCGGAATTCCTTAGAGGCTGGAATTGGGACTGGCATCTACCCTGGACTCTGTTACATATGTGTGCTGATCTGCCTGCCCATTGTTTCAGTGCGCAATCCATTGAAAGTAAGGTTATGAAGTTATGATCGGTTTGGCTTCCAAATTAGTCGGCGAACTTCTATAAGGGTCATGTCACCAAATATGCCTCGAAAGTATGATGCATTTTACGATCGGTTGAGTCATCTTTGACGCCACTCCATTTAGCATTTCACAACCGGTTTTCAAGCTTTGTCGAAGATTTGCATTAGCGCTTGGGTGGGTTAAAAAGTGAATGCATTGTTAGAATGACCATTTATTGAGCTCCTTAATTTGACGAATGCAACTGTAAGGAGCATATTCTTGCCACCTTTTTTGCCAGGTTTTCGGACCGATGCACTAATGAGTTGCGTAAATCCACTGCAAATAGTGATCTTTGGTGATGATTCATGTTATAACTTGGTACGTTCGAAGGCTTGTGCAAGTCTTCTTCAAGGCACTCTTTTTATGGCCCTACAGATGTTGACGGTATGCTAATTGACAGCTGTCAATGGCTGCAACTCCTTTCGATTATGAGCGATGGACGTGAAAGGTGATAGAAGTTCATCCTTTAGTGTAGACTGTGCTCATCATATTCCATGGCCTAGTTGCATAGATTATACACTTGAAAGTCTCGAACAGGGAGACAACAGGACAAGTGGAATACTGCCTTATAGCGCTTATATATATATATATATATATATATATATATATATATATATATATATATATATATATATATATATATATATATATATATATATATATATATATATATAAATTTGCGAAGGAACAGAGGAAACAAATGAACTTGCAGGAAATAGAAGCGATCAGGTAGGTGGTGAATTAAATTGAAATATGAAATATTGCTCGTTCGTTTTCACATTTAAACGTTTTCAGGGTCTTACAGCTCAACTTCAAGAGCTCACAACATTTTTCCACGGCGAAATAATTTGCGAGAAGCATTCGTTTCTCACAAACAAATGGGATGCGGATGCTGAAGCCGATCTGAATCACTGGCAGAAATTTACGGGTTTTCGAGAAAAGGTTTGCTTCTGTTGAACTATGCAAGTGAGGTCGTTAACAAAGAAAAATAAATTTCTGAGGAAATTGGAGGATATATTTCGAAAGGGAAGTTCTTTTCAGAATTCCCTGCAAGAATATCTACCGAAGTAAATGTCGATACTTTGAAGAGGGATATTTCAAGACGTTCTGATTGATAGCTCCGCGGTTGTCTTGCGAAGAGATCTTTGGTTATCCTTACCTTGGGGTAGTGTAGTCGAGGATGTTTTTGGAAAACAGCGGGAAGGTCATCGAAACATGAAGTTCTGGGAATTAAGAAATGATTGGACGTTTTGTTGTGATGAGGTTGTGAGCACTGGCAGTGCCATTAACCGAAGCGTGCCGTGCCTAAATATTTCTCTTATTATTGATAGGAAGTTAATGGAAGTGAGCGGTGATAACAATAAACCGGATTTAATGTTATCTTCTGTTATAATTTGCGATAGGGTTTAGCTTATATTTCAAAGTTTGCGAATCGTTTTGAACTTTCAGAAAGAATGGAGAAGTTTCGTCTCAGTAAGAGAAATTTGGAAACCTTGGGAAGAAATTCGATTATAGTGCTGTAAAAAAGACGATGTATTCGGGCATGATCCCTGAAAATTCGAAACATACTGCGGTGGAAAATATCGTTGCCACAGACTTTTGGCCAATTTGTGTTGCTCACGAAATATGATTTTGATGTATTTTGGCGCAACAGTGGTTATTATAGAACTTGCAGAAAACAGGGGAGATATGCCAACATATAATTCTGGTTGCGTTTGTTTGTTGATAGCGCTTAACCCAGTTCCCGGAGAGCAATCAACTATTTCAGTTCTTATTAGAATAAAAATGGATAGCATGGGAATTTACAGTGGCCACTTATCTTACCGAAACGTTGTTGCACAAGTGCATTTATTCGTACGCAAAGAGTCCTCGTATGAAATTTTGTTCACCTCTCACCTCATTTATTGATTCAGTTTGATGGAAGGTGCAATAAAACTCGAAGCGTTCCCCATATTTTTTATTGAAATTATCATAATGGAACGCTCGAAATCAAATCTCATCAGTTAGCCTTGCCAGATTTATTTATAAAATAGAATTTCAATGTCTGTTATGTTCATTCGTTTCAAGTTAACAAGATACTTCATTCATGCACTATGAACAAATGAGGCTAAATGAACCATTGCAGTACGGGAATGCGATCACATCGAAATCATTCGACTACTCGAAGATGCTGAATGACAGTGTGATGTATATGCGATGGAAGGAACATTACCTTGTAAGTTCTGCTGTAATTTTCATAATCTAGTTTTTCTATGTGTTCACCAACGTTGATTGGAGGTATTGAAATATTGAGACGTGGTCATTTTAGCTTTGTTCTGCTTCGTTCTCCGCAGTATTGTTCTATATCATATATATATATATATATATATATATATATATATATATATATATATATATATATATATATATATATATATATATATATATATATATATATCACAGTCGCGTCATTTCGAAATGCCATATTTTATTTAGCCGATATATGTGGTTTCAGGTCGACGAAAGCAGTAACAGAGACGTGACTGGTGCTTCATTTGCGGGCTTCTACTACATAGCGCTCGACGAAGTGAAAGGAGAGATAACTGGATTCTACTATCATCGCCAAAGCGAGATGTATCAATTGCTATCGTTGAAGCATGTCGAGCAGACCGTTTTTGATGGATGCGAGTTGAGATAAGTGCAGACGAAACTATTTTTATATAAGAAAGGGCGATTATGCCTTCTAAATATTTTATTTATGTCAGAGTTTCTCCGAGTGAATTATACTTAGAAAGCAGTTAGGAAGGCATTGTCTAGAAATATTTAATTGAGGCTTCAAATATGTGTTATGGCTTGGCGTTGGTTCGAGGTCGTTCGTGGACAACAAATATGAGTTTCGTTATGGGATTTATAAATTAGGTGCTGCAACAATAGGAGTAGGATTTTTGATGCAACTTGCTCATCCGTTTGATAGTATTTTAGAATAGGGAACGAACTTTGAACAAAGATGGGAACGTCTAAGCGGTGGCTTGTTTCGGAGTCAAGCAGACGCTGCGGTCTATAATCAGGAGAGAAGTTTTGCATGAAATTGGGCAAAAATTGAAAGCGAAATGGGCGAATGTTTATTTGATAAAAATTGCAAGCAGCTAACATGTCATTTGGTTGTTTTTTCGAGTGTTTTTGCGAGTCAATTATTTTTTAACTTTATATTAGAGGAGGATCCGATACGCGATTCATCTCGTAGATTATTGCAGTTTTAATTGGAATTTACGAGTGAATATTTTCGAATTTAAAGATTGCGTCCGACGGTAGAATAGGTGATGAAATGTTTAGGAATATAGATAGAAAAGCTGCTTATAAACGGCGAAGTACTCGTTTATCGGAGGGGTTATCTCAGTCATGATAGCAATCATATGGTGATTTTAAAAATATTTGAAATTCGTCGTTTAATCGCTATCTCAGTCAACTCGTTTAATCGCAACTTACAAGAATGTTTCCTTGAAAGAGATAACACCTCCCCTCCCGCCCTCCCTCCCCCCCCCCCCAATTAAATTATTCTGTTCCTTCCTTTTCCTCTGTAATGTGTGAGTACTTTTATGTATACAACAAGCTATATAAATATTGCAGTATATTGTTGCTCGGTGTGTTTGTTTCGCTTTCTGTTCGTTTTTTTTTGCTCTTCAATGTGATGTTTACTGCGTTGCGGTGATATATATATTTTTTGCTAAGAAGTTATATATGACATGATCAACGAATATTCCATTATTCATAGTTGAATAAACTGTTGATTAATGCTTTATTTTGCACATTTTGTGATGTTGTTGATTGCCAAATAAAGGCATTGGAAGTACTAGAATTAATTTTAGTATGATATGAAATAATTTTAGGTAGCCATTCATAGTCGTTCACAATAACGATCGGGTAAACCATCGTCGGATGTGAGTCCTTCCGCCAGTGGAGCAGTGTTGATTTTGAATGGTTGTTAAGCTTGCATTGTTGTTTAGAGCGGCATAGCTCAGGTACATCTCGTGACCTCTCTGAGGTACTAAAATGTTCGGGGGATGCGGATCCACTTGCTGAAAGCGAAAGTCGGATTGCTGTCGTTAAAAGTTTTGCTTAGGACGCCTTTTGTGAGCGTGCCTCGAGGGTGGCACAACGTTTGGGTGGGTGAAATGACCGCGTGCGATCTTCGGTGTTAGTATTCAGCGGATGTATTTGAGCCAAGATAATGCAATCAAAGCAGGGGAGATCACGTAGGAAGGAGTTAGTTGCCCGGATGCAGTTTTGGCGGAGGAAGGAGGATGCGCGCGATTCGGCTGCAAAGACTCGAACTGAGAGGACCAAGGAACACTTCCATCTGGAAGAATTCAGCTGGGAATGACTCGGCTGGAGCCTTCCCCCTGAAAACTGGAAGCAGTTTGTCGGGTGGGGGGTCGTGAGTGAGCGTCCAGTCGGTGGTAACTGTCCCGGAAGCTATTGACTGCGAAGAACTCCGACAGAAGTCGGAGTGGAAAAGGTCAAGTTGTTGCGTCTTGCGGGATGTTGCGAGAAGACGGTGAGCCAGTTTTCTGTCTTGAAGAACTGTGCTGTTCGAATGACTCGTTTAAAAAAGGGCGTTTCGAGAGAAGCTGCCTGGTTAACAGTTGAAGCGCGCCGTTTACTCAGTTATGCAATAATAGCTTGCAGTTGCCGCCACCTTCTGCGAGAAATGAATTGCCGAACTAGACGACGAGCCAAACTTGCTCGGTCCACAGTGTCAGTTACTTTCTTAAAAAGTAAGCAGAAATTTTGGGTTCAAGATGTTTAGCTGTGCTCTGCGACTGAATCGTTTGATAAACAGGTATCTGTGTAATTCATTTCAGAGGGGGGTCACGATTGTGCGAAGATTTTAGGACATTTGAGTCAGGCTCCCCAGTGATCGCGAATCTTCTTTTGCACTGCGCAGTAAAGGTGGGTCTACTCTCCCATAGCGGAACGCAGAGTTCTCATCGGGCACGTTTCTGGTAATTAGCAAATATAAACAGGATATGAGAAAAACATTCCCGATATCCGCGAAATGCTTCAGAGGAAGACCGGTCAAGCCAAAACATTTGACGGGCAACGATGATCAAAAGGTGCTGCGATTGTGTAAACCTACAGGAAAAACCGGAGTTGAAGAAAAACTTGCTGATTAAATAGACAGTGTGTTCCGCCTATACGCACATGGCTGCACTAAAATCAGCGTTGTGCACAAATTAAGTGATAGAGTAGTTATTGTTAGGAAATAATCAAAAGAACTGCAGCCTGTGCTTTGCACTTGCGTTCCGTCACTTGCATTCCTGCGTCTTCTACGACCGGTTACTGGGAAACAACCGGATATGATGACAGCGTTGTGTGTGATGCAACCGGATGACTACTCTCTGTTCTGCACAAAGTATATCAAAGCCCCCCCCCCACCTCCCCCTGTAGTCGAACATTAACCCTGTTTGCTCACCCATTACCAAATGAAATTATATCCCCTCCCCCATGCATCTCATTTGAAGAGATACGACCCAGATCGGAAAAGCCAGGAGCTAGATTTCTTAAATGTTCCTGTAACAACGACCTGCACAGGAACTTTTTAGACCTCCCAGTTTCTCATCATTGAAGACTTTCAGCCCCACAATTTATTCTCAACCCTCCGTCATAAATCGACAAATTCCTTTGTCAAGACTTTTTGCTCAGCGCTTCAATCTTCTTCACTCGCATGAGCAATTTCGTAATGATGTCTTTTACCCTTCCTCCACTTGCCGAACCTAAGCAGTAAACAAACATACCTCACGAGCTAATGCGGCTGGTGCTGGCTGTATAAAACCTTCTTCGACGTGCTGCCTGTAGCCAAGGGGCCATCATATGACCTATGATCTATTAGCTCGACCAACAAATCTTCATCATAGACAGGCGTAGCCATTTTAGGCTTTCACATAATTTCAGAATACATCTCACATTCGCATATCTTGCACAACAACCCCCACCCCCGCCTTCTACAATACTGAAATTAACTGATTGCGCACAACGAAGCGCATGGGTATATAAGTCTTCAGTCTGTATCGCATTCGGGCATCGTGAGCCTGAACTCATTTAACGGTTTGCGGCTTCTTTTTTTATCGCCTTCTGCATCGTCCATTGAATCCTCCATCTCACTTGAGTAATCAAGAAGTGACGAATCGAGTGTTGAACATAAACTCAGTTCAAGTAATTCACTCGTTCTCAAAGAATCCTCAGAATCCGTTCTCAAAGAATCGTCAGAATCTACTGATTGACTTTCGGACGACTCATGTCTTGATCGCTCCAAATGATGCACCTAGAAAAAATATAAAACAATCTACGTCTCATCAAATCATCCTGAGTTTCTCTATTACAATTTAATAATAAGTGGAAAAGCAGAAGATAACTGTAGACGTATGGTCGTCTTTCTAGCATATAGTTCAAAGTATTCGATTTGAGGAAGCAATCATTTATGCAAAAGGCCGCTATAATTGAACTTTCAACTACACTGAAGCACATTTACTCGCATTGGTTTTTGTTTTTTAAAGTTTTTCTTCATTAATTCCCATTTTCAGATGAGATTATTTCTCCTTTATGTACAATCACTAAAGATTCTAAACGTATCATCTCATAGAAAAAGATTTTGACATAGAAATACAAAAATATATTCTCTAACCATTAGCTCGATTTTCGCTTCATATGCAATTTTTCGCTTTTTCAGCATCGAAATCTTACGCTCTATTTCTTTAATTTCTTCTTTCAATTTGGCAATTTCTGATTTCATCACACATTTCGATACTTTTTCGTCTGAAATAAAAATCACTCCCATAAGTTTGAAAAACATTGAATCGAAAAGGGAGGAAAAAATCGAATGCGAATAAAATTAAAAACCACTATCAAATGACATTCGTTAGTGGTCACATATGCTACCAATGGCACATAGTGATGACTGATTAGTACTGGTAGTAGTGCTGATAATACCAGTTCTGATAAGCAGGAAAAGTAACTAGTTTTACGCCAAGTAAGAGCACTAACCGGCATCAGCCGCACCAAGAGTATTATCAACACTAATTGGTATTGCTATCAACATGGTTAATTATCAGAGATACTATTAAATTTGCTAATGCTGGTCACTACTGATAGCACTAACTGTGTAATTAATGTCAGTGCTTAAATTTTGACGATTTTCGGCGATAGTGAAATATTGCATTAATTTTTTTTTAATGATAGAAGACGGATTTTAAATTATTTGATGCTAAATCATCAATTTACTCGGTACCACCTCAATCCAATAAATCATTTTCGTCCTTTATCGATGGGATGCATCGCTTTCGGGGGGTTTTTTTTGCTTCTTCGAGAACAACAGGACTGAGTAACGCAAAAACTTTTAATGTGATAGTGGGTTATGTTGTGATATGGATATCTCGTTACGGAGAAGTGGCTGATCGATTCTGATAAGCTGACCAGTTCACGAGCTAATCAGTTCCGATAAGCTGAGCAGTTTACAAGCTGATCGGGTTCTGCTCAACATACTTCCTTTTCGGTCTGTAGAATGCACATACTTCAACTGCCTTATTGGCTATTTAAAATCCACCACATAGGGCATTGCCGTTCATCACGGGCTTTTTGCTGCTTCCTCGCAACCACTCCAATTGAAGAATATTCGCCAACCGAGAAAACTATGTGATCAATATGCTCCGTATCTTCTAGGTCGGCCAACCTGTTTCCTATTTACTGATACTGGTACATATCATTAGTAGTAAGGTATGCAACCACATAGGTATTACTACTGCAACTTTACTGTGTACAAATATCACTGGGATTGCGTGCCGTTGATTAGTAGAAATCGATACTACTAACAAGCAATATCAGCTCTGGAAAGCTGGGGAGAAACGGGGCTTCCGACGTCTTTGTGTCCGATGGCGTCGCATTTCTACACAAACTCGAGAATGGTTGGAAGCTCTCTGGATATCTTTTCTCCGCCCAATCTCAAAACTCAGCGGTTAGTGTGATAACCATGTCAGGACCGAAAATGGACGAAATATTCCTCTCTCCCTGTATCCACTTACGAATCCGGAACTTGCTTCGCCTGAAGTGGAGGGATGGGCAACTAATTGAGGGATGGCTCCTCCTCAGCTACGCTAGCGCCTGAGCTAACATCTGTTAAACATTTGTTAGCTGCAGCCGTTTCCGACAATTTGGCACTCTCGATGCCCTGTTACGATGAGTTCCGCCTACAAGAAAACACAATTGATACCTTTTGAATGCATGTAGAGAGTGCGCCGAATACAGCTCCACGCCGCTTCACTACTAACATCGAATGACGCACATAAGCTTTTTCCTCGCACAAAAGTGCGTTATATTTAAACACAAATGCAAATGAGAGAATGCTCGACAACTTGTTGCAATAAGAAATTTTACATTTATTTGCAGTCGATCGATTTATTCCATAAACACCACAAAACAATGATGGAATACAAAATCATACCTTTGCATACAAATTACAGGTAACAAGTCTATCGCTCATAGCTAGCAATGTGGTTAAGCGAAAAATATTGCAACTTGAGCATAACAAAAAGGCATCAAACAGTTGTTTGTCATCAATTATTAACGTCAAACATGAAATAAGAAGTGCCATGTAATTCATTGTTTGTTTTTCAATAACTTTATTTACTTAATTCCCCTCAATCTTTGCCCTCTCTTCACTCATTAGTGCTCTAGGATTTTCTCAATTCTCATTTCCATCATCAATCACTATTTTAACTTCCTTCTTTTCATTCATCCATACTTTATTAGTGATATTCCTCGAAATCTTTGTGCTGATTCGTTGCACTTTACGAATAAAACAACCTCATAGAGACGATCGTTGAAGGCGCAATAGTGCTTCATAGTGGCCGAAATGCTCATAAGCGTTGCCGCAAGCAATTGAGACAATCAACCACGATCACGATCACAATAAATAAACACATACAGAGACTCGAATCGCATTATTGCAAATTTTATCTACTGTCTTCTATACAACGCTGAATAGTTATAAACGTGTGTTTGATTGATTCGGTTCACTGTGTTATTCTGATGTTTGTTCATCTGTTCGATCAGATATACTTTGTTCTCGCTGATCGCTTTCCATTTGCGCTTCTCCACTCTTTTGATTTCGATTTCATCCTTTCATATCCTCATTCATATATCTTTTGCTAGTTGGTCTGTTTTTATCTGCTTGATGGCGCTACCTGGTCTACCTGCTAGCTGATGCTGTACAACGGCGAACGAAATGACATTGTTTTCTCTGCCATTGTTCTGTGATTATAAGAGGATCGTTCCTATTGCTCATAAGATTATAGAAAAAGCCAAATATATGTATGCTTTAATTCGCCAATCTGAATGTTTTTTATTTTCTTCTCTTTCAAAATATTTTGTAGATTCGCTTCATTTTTAGTGCATTGAATAGAAAATTTAAAAGATTTAGCAAATTTGTTACTTCTTACTATAGGTGATTGGATAATTTCCGCTAACAAAATTCAGTTTAATCCTTTAATCTTGAGAGGAGTTACAAATGTTTAAAGATGATAAAACTTTTGTACATTTTATAATTGTTTAATTTTTGTTCTACCATATGGGTAGACCTTAATAGAAAGCTTGGGACGTCGATCGGACCAACTAGAACACGAAGTGATTATTCTGCGCGTTTTATTTGTTGGCGGCTTATGAAGACAGACGTTTAGGAGTAAACTAGAAAATAAAATAAAAAACAAATTATATGACGTCCTTTCGTTTCTCTTTCATAAAAGTTAAGAGAAGCTAAAATTCCACTACATTTGCATATGAAAAATTTTAAGGGATTGCAAAAGAATGCTCAGATCATTTCAATCATCGAGATAAGTTTGCAATGAAAAGTTGAATCATATGAGGATATGAGAGTGTATATGGATTTAAGGATATAAATTGCTTAGATGGATGTGAAAATATGATTTTTTGGGTATGAGAATAAATCCCTCGAGATTTCTGAGGAAAAATAACTAAATCTTCTAGACTTTTCAAAATTGAAGAAGAAAACCCGCTTGAAATGTCGGTAAAATTGCCGTCAAATGCTTGTATATTATTGCTAAAGGCACTCTCTACTAAGAAACACTATGTGCGAAGTACAGGAATGCTTCTATGAAATTTCTCGACGGGTTTTCCTTCTCTAATTCGATAGTTGGGGGCACTAAACTATATGCAAACTAATTCACTCGTTCCATTCAAGAAATTGCAGCAGATGCCTTTGTTGAGCCTACTCCGATAAAAGAATATGTTGTAAAGTTCACGTATAATGGTGAAGGCTTATAAAGCTTGCCTTCGAGGAACACTCCCCATCTAAAGCGTAGTCCTCAGTGTCCCACCCGTCGAAGAGACAATTTTATACTGCAAGGTTGATAATGATCTGATAAGGAATACGGCCGCAGATATGGGGGATCTATCTTTGAAGGTTCTAATCAATGAGGAACGATAAGCAGTTGCAACTATAGCACCAATCTGGATCAGTACGAGAATATTTGAATGTGGAAGAGTCATTCTGTCGGTCAGTTCCCAGTAGTGTAAACCACTTTATCAGATCAATAAAATAAGGCTAGGTTGATTTGCAATCACTGGACTCGTTTTAGACCGCCTGATGCGCTTTTCCACTCACCCGTATACATACCTTCAACTATCACCACTGAAGCGGGCATTCTATAACAAATAGGTGCACCTGCATTCACAGAGTTACGTCATATGTGCTTTTGGGTTCCTCTCACGCCACTTCGATAGAGCAACCCGCCGGCTGGTTAGTGCACTGTAGAGGCACGATGTGCATAGCATGGGGCGCATAAGCGCGATGATATCATACCATCTTTCGGCTGAGTAGTGATGCCATTGCTTAGTTCTGAGCGCAAAGTAATATGGTTGAAGGTTTGTGCAAAGTGAGTGAAAGTGAGAGGGGTTGTTCTGGAGTTAATGTCATTTTTCAGTTCAGTCATATGAGGATCACTGATGGAGGTCTTAATGGTGAAAGACAGGAGCAATATAGTATCCTTTCACAGGTGAACAGCGAAGACTGCAAAACAGCAGAAACAAAGGAACAAAACAAAGGTATGATGCTTATAGCCGTTGTCGTAGAGATGACAAGCGACGTGCATTTTGAGGTGAAGAAAATATACACACATACAAAAATCGTTTTGCTAGGAAGGAACAGCAAACTTCAATAGAATAAAGTATACACTGAATGGAGATCGAAAGATCAGAAAAAGGGAAATGTTTTCTGCGTCATTTTTTGAGAGGAGAGGTTCTATAATGGAGCAACTAAAGGATGTTTCGAAGGACGTTGTTCAAATGCAATAATTGAAGAGTAAAGGGTATCGTTCTCGAGATGGAGGCAGCACTGAAGATTGTCTCTGAAGGGGTGTTGGAGAAACGTCTCGCAAGTCTCTAGCAGATAACATGACTTTCTGGCTGAATCGACAGCAGCCCAACGATTGCAAATTGAATGTTTCAGAGAGGATATAAAATTTTAAGTGATGGCTGAAATGGACACTTTGAATGACATTAATATCCCCGTAAAATTTTAAGGCCGAATTCGAGAGAAGTATTTGTGGGATAAGGTGAATGTTCATGATAAAGGCTTTTTAATGACGCTCAAAACATTTAAATAACAGTATTTTGGATAGTTTATTTTCTGGAAAGTTGCAAGCAATGAGGGTTCCAGCGCAGATTGGGGCAAGTCTAAACACTTAGATCTCAGGTTCCATGATCGTAGCTTGCATGGGGTGAGGTATCTACTTTCAAGAAGTATTCGTAATGGAAATTCATATCCGTGCAGAATATTCCACATTTTTCTTCTAAGACGTCCAGCTGCCAGGTATCTGACCACTTATTGGGTGGACGAAGGTCGTTCTTAGACATGTGGAAATCGATCACAAGATCATGCAGAAGGTGGTGAATTTCTGCAAGTTGTGAGCGGCAGAGGTCAAAGAATGTTTCCTTGAAGCACATCTTAGTTACCTTCAAGTCTTCCACCTTCATCCTGAATGACCTGTTGAAAAGAAACGATCCAAATCATTTTTGAAGCGAACGAAGTATACATATGCCTCCGATTTTTGCAAAAGCTTACTGTGGCAAGCGATGAACAATATTTGTTTTAGTCCTCTCGTTGAGGGCTGTCATTCAAGCGTGCCAGGATGTGACTACCTGCAAAGTTGGTGACCTTTCACGTAGCAAGCTGCAATGTGCTAGGCTTATAAGGTTTTTAATAAGGAAGATTGCCTCTTCTATGAATAATTTCATTATTTTATTAGTGTGCCACAAATATAAGATTAGTGCGATGGGAGTTTTTCATTGAATCAGACCAAGATTTCTTCAGAAAAAAAAAAGACTAAAAGAGACATACAGTTCTTTCTTGGCCAGTTTGAGTATCGTCAACTCGTTTTGAAGCTGATCGGGTGATCATCGAATGGTTTGATTCTAGGCGCCAAGCTTGATGACTCTACCTAGCTTTGTTCTCGACTGATAATGTGGAAAGGCAAACCAAAAGACGTACATATGTAGGCACAGACGAAATGCGGCTTCATGAAATTTTGAAGTACCGGATTAAAAAAGTGCATGAAATGTGGAATCTGTAGAAGGAGGCAGTATCCTGTGCAAAGAAGAAAGCAGTCAATGGCTCTTTTGAAATTATAGAAAGCTGTAAAGTGCAAGAGGCGATCATGCAACAATAGTGTCCCTCAAGTCACTGTCGTGGGAAAGGCATATCGAACTGCGCCATTTTGCCGCAAATGGCTTTTGTTCGATTGAAGTGCTTCCTAGCACGTTGTGTTCATTTTGCGGTTTAGCAAGGTGTTTTATCTGTGTTGTTCCGCATAGGAGTACATATATGTCGGTTCTTGTGTACGTATGCTGTTTCCGCTGTTGAGGTGGAACTGTGTATTGAGGACTGCTGAAACCGCAGCCAAACTTCACCACGGTTTGTTTCCGAGCAGGAGAATGTTTCCAATTCTTATACCTTCGAACCCATTTGCAGAACAGATCTGTTTACTGCCTCAGAGTGCTGAAATAGTTGCCAAAGTGTTCACCGATATGCGGTTTCGACGGAGCCCAAATAGTGGAATTCGAATTGCTGACTCTGTCTTCACGAGGTCGGTCTGCTTACCTCACTCTTTTCGATTTTGTTTCGATGATTGGGATGTCTCAAATTCACAACTACCTTAATGTCAGTGCTTTTTTTTTCAAACATGCGGCTATATTCCTTTCAAAAATTTATTTCGTGCAACGTATCATAAAAAAGAGACGCGCCTAAGTTGGCGTGAAAATTCTTGCTTAGAGACACCCGACCGCTAGCGTACATTCTTTTCTGTTTTCTTCGATTTTCCCATCTATGCAATTGAATCACAAATTCTACGCATTTACTCAATTAAATTAGTTAATTAATTTCTTTTTGGTTGATTTGGTTGAAGCATCTGTTGATGTTAGCAAAGAAAAGCGTACAAAGGATACCAAAACGACGCCAACATATATGCAAGAGTTAATTTTGTACTGGGCTGATAATTTCCCGGAAAACACCAAAAAACTATATCACTGTGTTTTATCTGATATATCGCACCATGCGGTACAATATTTGCTAGAAAACGATATCGGGGACTTAAAGTGTTATATTAAACGTTGTCCTTTCTATCATTATTTCGGTTCTGAAAGAAGGACAGATGAGTTCATCTCACCAACCTGTCTAATGTGTTGGTTGTATGGCTCTTTTTCTACCACTTGAGTGCTAAAGGCGGATTTATGCTCTACGACAGTACTGAGTTTAGAGCGGTCGGTTTTTAAGGAGATATAGGCATAGATTCCCGGAACCTTTCGTTTGAAGTGCCAAAAATGGCTGAATTTTGGGAGACGATGGTACGCTTATTTTTTAAATTTTGGATTATAAAATGTTAAGTATTAAAATTGCTCTCTTAAACGGTGGATTTGATAGCTCATTTTTTACAGTCCACTTGATCGTTTCATAGTTGGTGGCTGTGTAGCCCTGTGGTTGGCCACCTAAAAGGTATTGCTTATCCAGTTTTCGCACCTGAATGTGCTGCATTGGAGCATGGGTGAAAATTGAGGATGCTCTGCTCCAGAGGCTCCTCAACTTTCACCCGTGTTGAGGAGCATCTGGAGCAGGGGAAGGTGGATGCTACGCAAACGTCATCCTCGTTAGGGCAATTCCTTACGTGTCTCCGGCTTCACTGGAAAACGTGACGGAAAATGACTCCGGTGATGTGAGTTTGTTATTTTGCGCATCTAATCCGTAAACTGGGGAATGCGGATTAACTCAAATACGTCTCGCGCGATAAGAACTAGTTGGAGTGGTTATCTGGCGGCCGAAGTAGATATCTGCCTCCTCGAAAGCAAACTTCCTGAAATAATTTGAACTATAAGAACACTAATCTCGAAATCAGTTCCTGCATCGAGTTACGTTGAATGGAACCCAAGGGTTTCAAATTTACGATGATTTCAGGGAAAGGTTTGTTCAGGAAGTAGGAGAGAGTTCTTTCCTCTAGTTTTGGTAAGCCTGGAAAACAATATATAAATCAACAACAACATGTTTTTCGATCTGGAAGTTTATGCACGACATGCTATTTATATACAAACAGTTTGCGTTTGCGCTTAAAACAGCACAATTTTTTATTATGTTGTTGATTATGAACGGACAGCACTGCATTGCCAGGTGCTCGATTATAAGCTAGATGGGGATTGGTGGGCTCTTTATAGCAACGCTTATGAGGCATTGCCGTTTGTTATATGGTCATTTCCATCTACCGAGATGTCGTTTTATGGGGGAAATGTACGATGGTTTTTCGGTCATATACCCCACCTTAATTTCGGGCACAAGCATTTTTTATTGCAGAAAGCAGTGAACGTCGCTCTCCATATGTTGATGAATTATAGAAATCTTAATAACTAACGTTTGCGACAGTACGTGCTCATTGCAAGAATGCGTATGGAACATTGCAGTACTCCCGTGTATAATACCATAGGATTATCTTTCTTGGCAAGGCTCATTGGAGGGATGAGAGCTTGAAAAGGAGAGGGGAGGGGAGGTTTATTTGAGGTGAAGCCGAATTAATTACGCCAATTCAGGTTTTTTGCTATATCGTGGAAAAGATTCCCGGTGATTTTTAGGATTTTGTTAGCAACGCAATTTTAGGATTCAACCTTCTGCATTCCTTCAGCGAAAATCGTCCGAGGTGTCTCTTTGACTAGAATATAGACAACGCAAAAAAAGGCAGCATTTATAGTAGCACTATCAAACACTACGTTATTGTGGCTTTGTAGTGAAACTATCGTGTCTCAGAAAATTTTTTCAAGGATAGCTCCACCATTAAATGAAGAGGAGTTCGTCAGCACGAGACCAGAGATGGATCGGCAACGGTTATACTGATTTTTCATCGAAACACTGGTAATTTGGTCTTTTTTGGCCAATTTTTAGATTGGTTTTGATTTTTGTATTTGTAAAGACCGTGACAATATCATATCTTTGCGGATATAAGTCCGTGTCTGTTGCCCGGTGGTTTTGACTCCGGAGTTATTGAAGCTGGAGCTGTAAAATTTGCTGTGAATGCATTAGAACATAGCGTTGCGTTCCATATGAAGATTATATTCTTTCATCAGCTTCGAAAGAGTCATGGTGTGAGTAATAATGTAAATGAAACTAGCCACATAATGGGCATTTTTGAGAAGGCCGTTTTTTAATGAAAATTTTATCTAAGCAGCTGACTTAATCAGAAGAGGAATGCATGGAATACACTTTACTACCTGTTGACAGTTTACGGAACAGGTTTGTCAGGTGAGTGAAAAAGCGAACTGCGTTGCATAAAAAGTTTTTAAGATAGGAGTATGACCATAGTTGTCAAAAATAGTTAAGCAAGAAATATGAAGGAAGGGAAGAAGCGAGAATTCAAAAAGACGAGTGAACATTCTTTTATCTTTAAATTAAAACATTGATGCAATTTATCGGTGATGGAAAATTGAGTGATTTGAAAGAGGAACTGAAATGAAAAAGAAAGATATAAAGTATTGGGCTAACGTGAATGTGAACATTTCATTTGTGCGTGGGCCATTTTTAGAAGAAAGCGCATAATCTCGTTAACGTGGATATAAGGATTGAATGAATCGAGGTAAAGAATGTGGAATGAAGAGGCTAGAGATAAATGTAAGAAAGTTAGGCACAAAGAGGCGAAAATGATACCAGAAAGAAGGGAATGTCGTAGTTTTTACTGCAGGCAACTTCAGCAAATAGTCAACGGAAATCGGTGATCTGATTGCCTAAGAATATTGTAGTACGGGTGAGCTATGTTATTTAATGTTATTTTTTATTGATTTCAATAGCGGCAAATATTTTTTGGGCGATAGATATGGCTATCTCAAAAGTGATTAAATTTTAATTAGATTTTTATGTTTATCATTGTACCTTGCACTTCAGGAAACAGGAATCAACTTTCAAATATTATTGTCTGGGATGATGGAAGTAAGTCATTCTGCATCTCACCCATCATGAAGTACAAGCCAATACTTTCTTGTCTCTAATGTCATAGTAAAGTTGGCCAAATTTATTGATGCTTTTGAGACAAATCGATGATTTCATTGCGTCTCGCTTAGAGCTGATAGCGAAGGTGAGTTGCAGCAATCCTATGTCGTTCCTGGTGCATTTTTCGGTTTATTGTTGGCCATTGTCGATTTATGGTTGGTCATTGTCGGTTTATTGTTGATCGTATTATTTTTTGATCACAATCGTTTGGGCGTTTAAATATTTGTGGCAGATTTCGGTGGCTATTATGATTGCAACTTTTTTAAAATTCAGTTATCTTTTTATGATATCTATTAGCATATGTTATTAGCTCCCAGCGCCCAATTTTCTGGTTGATGATCTCTTAGACTCTCAAATTTCTTGGCGAATAATTGGCATCATTTTTTGGTCGTATGCTTGGAGAGGATTTGTTGAGTAGTATTGATTGAGTTTTTGAATGAGACCTGTGTGAACTATTTCTTTCAGAGTAACTGTGGTTTATATAAGAGGTGCAGTTTGTTTACTCGATTGTAAACGAGGTTTGAGCGAACCATTTATTGCACTCTCTCCATTTTGAATTTCATTTCATTAATCGGTTCGAAGGATCGATGGCTATTGTAACAAAAGGAGAAGGAGGATGGAAAGAGTATTGGAAATCCTTTAGGGAGGACGTTAATGAAAAATGGAAGTTTTTTTTAATATAACGTCGAAGTTTAGTCACTTGAATTGATTTTATTCCTCTGTAATACGTTGATGACTAATTGCAATCTCTATTGGAATCATTTTTTAAAGTCGTATTTTTTGTTGAGAATATGAGTAATTTTGATAGAGTCTTAATTGCTTCATGGAATTTGCATAATTTGAAATTTACATAAGTATGAGTTCGTCACAATACGTTATCGCTGAACGAATAACGCTTCATCGTTTGTTTATAATGCACGCTTCATCTATCTCTTTTTTGCACAGGTATGTGGTGATGTCGGTTCAGCCGATAGCAGCTGCATTCTTCGATATTATGGACCTCTTGACCTTTGTCGTAGTGAAGTGGTGGCCAAGAGGCTTGATTAAAAAGCTGGTGCACAGGATGACGAACGTTAGATGTTTCCATGCAGCAGAGCTATTGAGCAAAGTGTAAGTATGTTTTGAATGCATCTATCGCTGCGTTTCCAGCAGCTTTGAGAGGTATCGTTTCAACCATAAGGAGAATGCCATAGGTCAATAAATTCCTTCAAAGTATCCGACGGCTGTTTCGACTCCATTTTTATGTGTAAACGTGAACGAGGGTGTTGCGGACTCTTCTTCCGCCAAAAAGTTGCGAGTTCTATCAAATTTCTACTGGATCAATCTGTAACTGCGCGAGAGGTTTAAACCGCTTCATTATTTCAACACAGGAAATATCAATATTGGGAGGTAGAACGTGGATTTTTCTCGAAGGTTTCACTCAATGCCTGAGCAGGCGTAAGCCTGATGAAGTTACCTTCTATGGGACAATAGAAATTTCAAGCCGTGATCGAAGTTTATGTTAAGCTACAACTTAAGACTTGTTCATTGAGATTGAAAAATGAAGCTTTATGTGTTGTGACTGCAGTTCAGGAGAAACTCCATGCACTCACTTGCATTTGTTTGTTGTTACTGGATTACGTTCGCATTAGACAGGTACCTTGACGAGGAAGGTATTCGAAGTTTCATATGAGTCCCAATTGTGCACAGGGTGCTAGAAGCCAGCCAACTGGCGGTGTTCGCGTGCAGCGATTTTTGGTCGATGGCGTTGTGATGTTTCGTTCAGAGGCACTTTTGCTTGTTGCTCTCACCGTCTTGTCTGGTTGTTTGATTCTTTTTCTTTCGCTATTATCTACAGCTGTGTCGATTGCCTGAATGCTTATTCTTCGACCGACAGCGTGAGAGAAACGAGTCAGACGTCCTAAGTTGTTCACTCGCTTCCGACCTGTTCCTGTTCGGTCATCGAACCACTCCTGTTTTCTTCCTGTGTTCGAGATTGTATTCCCATTCCCCATATATATATATATATATATATATATATATATATATATATATATATATATATATATATATATATATATATATATATATATATATATATATATAGATTCTTGTCTACTGCATTTAGCGTATAGGGGTGGATTTCGATTCGTCCCAAAATCACCAGAGGTCGAACCTCAAAAGCATTAATAATAAATCGGCTCGAAAAGAATGCCTGTTGATCTTGTCGAGTGGGAACTGAGGAAAAGCTATCGAAAACAGCTGAGGCAATCATAATTATGTTTACTTTTTTCTTCTGATGGTAAATTAATGCACTAACTCACTGTGTGTCTGAAAGGTTCAGTCTCCGAAATTCCTTGATCAAATGCAAGCGGTGGTGCGAATACTTTATGGTATGGACGAAGGAAACTTCCGCGCTGATCGAATAGACTTATCTGAAGGGTGCTAATTCATCGGGATTTTCCAGTGGGAACATTGATACTTCGTGATGCGATGTATGCGGAAAAATTTGAAACATTGAAGAGCAGTTTGCCTCATTTTGATGACAATAATTTAGGCTGTTTGGTGTCAAAAAATCATCGCCGTTCATTAACCACATGTGGGAAACGTTTAGATAACTCATTTTTTTCGTCTCGTCTCGTTTCCATATCGCTGTAAAAAGTTTGCGTTTAATATTGGTTGGTATTTGAAAGTATTCCATCAAAATCACTGTATATTTTTGGAATTATTAGATCTAATGAAGCGAAGGGGATTAATACCACCGCAGTATTCACGAATAAAAAGTCGATGACGAGGGGAAGAAATCCACTCGATAATGTAAATGGAGAATGTCATGGGAATGTATCCACATTATTATTGAATGATTCTCTTGTTTAGAAAGTTTTTTCTGCATCTTTTATGTGTCTATTCTATCGTGAAATAGAGAGGTGATTTCTAATTGAAATGGGAGATGGTGAATGCGTCGAAAATATTATAGGTGGTAAAAGGCATGAGGGGAAATTATTCTCTTATTAATGATTCGCATTGTGTCCAGTTATGATAGTTGAGAGCTAATTATTTATTCTCTGTTACTATCAGCTTACAAATAAAATTAGCAAATTAAATTATAGTCAACTTGTAAACGAATACAATTTACATCCGTTATTGGATTACCCATGATTATATCGAATGTCGTTTTGCCTTGAGTAGATTATTAATGGCTGTGATTTTTTGTGAGTTGTTGAGGAATTCTTTTTCATGGTGCACAAGGTGAGTAAATAAGGTTTCATGATAGGCAATTTGCCAAGGAGAAAGAGGCCTGGAAACTGGGCGAGCTATTTTGTTCAAAGCAAGAGAGGATATGTGTTATATTTATTTTTTTAGTGAATGTGGGGATATTTACCATAACGAGGGGCTTTCTTTGCGAGGTCTCGAAACATCTGCGAAGTCTGTTACAATGGCGTAAAAAATGCCAAGGATTTGACGTGTTTGATTCAATGTTCCTGCCGATGACGCTGTTGACTAGCCATTTTAAAATCGATTATCATATCGGAAATTGCGGTAATCATTTCGCTTTGCCGAACTCTTCTTAAGCTTGTTAAGAAGCGTTCTTATTTCCGGTTAGTTTCGTAAACGCGATACGTAGTGCTGTCGTGGGGAGGAGATAAGAATGCCATTGACCATTTTGTTTACTCATATTGGGGCAAAACTGTGGCACCATTAAGATAGGCCAGACTGTTTCCTTCTTGACGTATGCGGCTAGGCGAGGAGGCCAGTGAGCACGACGTCATACCCCTCACTTGTGGAAATGTTATCTATTTGCGTATTTCCGACTAGTTTCCTTCAGGAAGCGGTGAAGTCATTCTATTATGTTCGGTCATCGCTGGAAGTGATCAGGAGAGGCCAGGCATGGTCCCTCTGCGGTAACAGTCAAACGCTACAGGATATTCGCAAGTGGACATCCATCCATACCACATGAAAAATGAAATGTTTAGACAGAAGCCAAAAAAGGCACTCACCTCACTGGCGTAGAAATCTGCTATCGGAGCCGCGTTGGTGTAATCAGATATGCATGGCAATAGCGCTGTCTGTGGCCATCGGTGCCACTGGTAGGTATCTTCAGGCGATTTGTAATGACTGAAAATATGAAAATTAAGCAATAAGGATGGCTGAATAAATTCTTCGTGGACGTGACTGACACCGAGAGAATCTATACTTAAAACACCTGATCGAGAAGTGCACACTTTGTGATTTGTCTTCGTTAGTTGCAGTCATTTGCGTGGTTTCTTCTTTCTTTTTTTTTTGTGTCTCAGGAAGTGAGTGAAGAAATTGCTGAATTATAGCCGTTGAATGCTGAGAATGATGTTGGATGTTTGGCGTGATCAACACGTGTGAGATTTTCTATTAAACTCGGCAATAAAGCATTGATTGAGGTTTTACTTTATGATTCTGAAGTATATCTGTTGTACCGATTAACGGTGATGATATAATTTTCAGCAGTGTGTTAACACTGTCAAAAATGAGGGAACGGGAGGAGAGAGGTAGCAGCATTGGTACTAGTTGTGTGAACTCTGCGACCTGAAATTGGTTTTTTTTTTGCTTTTTTTGAAATACTGGGGTCATCGGGGACTGTGATCGATTGTAGCAATTTCGGTAAAGAGCTTGCTTGAACGAAAATCTGGTCAAGCTCTCATGAGATTCAGTTTCTGACATCTTCAGTGCCATTGTTTCATTTAGCGTTCAGGAAGTGTGTCGGGAATGTGGGTGACAAAGATAATTGTCATTTTCAAAGAGAGACAATGGTTTCACATTTCTTTCCTCTCCCCCCTCCCTCATCCCCCTCCTCATGCACTGGACTTAGTTGATGTTTTCGAATTATAGTTGCTTCTCGCACAAATTCATGTCTTTCAACCAAGAAAACTCGGAAAATGTATCATTTTTGGTATTTTTGCAGTTAAAGAAAGTTCATCTTTAGTGGTATTAGAAAATTTTTCGAGCATTTTAAAACAAAATCTCCGAATTAAATGAAAACGAGTTGTGGCATTACCGCTTTGGCAAGCGACAGATGGGGTGAAATTCGCCACGAAAAATTCACTGTCATAGTCATCAGTCAATCATGTGCTTTGGATTCGTCTTGATTTGACAGATTGTTCTCGTTGGGTGAGGTTGATTTGCTGAAATAATTCCGTCTTTTTTTTTTCCAAAGATATGAAAATTTTATTTTCTCTGTTAGTGTGAAGTCGAATTACACAAGCATACAAATTTGTAGCACCAATTAACTTTGGTGAAGATTTTTTGGTTAATTTTGATCAAAATCTCGTTGAGAAATTTTGATTAAGGCTTTCTATTATCTAAAGAAGTTTGGCTGATATTTCCGATTGTTTACTGATCGAAATGTTTTCGCTCATTTCGATCAGCAAACTTTTATTGACGTTCTAAGGGGGGCGATCAAAAGCATTTTGTGCTACTTGCTGGATAAATTTTGGCTTAGGAAACTTACTGGATAAAAGAAAGACTATTCGTCCCATGAAAGATTTTCCTAAATGCTAATCTGAAGGATGAAATGCGATCCGATTTTTTGAAAAGACTAACTACTTAGTTGTGGCTATAGATTGCAAATGGAGATTGCTTGATTGTTAGATGAGGTTCCGTAAGTGCATGTGTTAAAAATTTCATCGATTTCCTTCAGGTTCTTCCTCTCTCTTCTGCTACCGGTGAGTTATCGCGTGGTAGTTAAGTTAAGGGATTTGCCCGGCCATCCATCAATTTCTTATGAATGAAGACATTTACTTGGACGTTTTTAATGGTTATCATCATTTGCTCATCGTTCGATTTTTATGTAATTACATATCGACGATTGTTGGAAGTTTACACTTAGTGCAGTCGGCTGGTAGGTGTACGGGTTGTTGTTGTCTTTCGACTTGTTTTCCATTTGACGCAATTATAACGAGTGTCGCCGTTTAGTTGAAATATCCTCTCTGGAAAAATTGTCGTTTATTTCTCATCGTTAAATTGATAGTTTATATGTGCTTATCATCACTAATATAACTTTTCAAAAATCTTTTGCGGTTTTTTGATTGATTACCTTTTGTAACACTTTAGGAGAAGCCGCGATTTTAACCATTAAGTAGTTTAGAAGTTATAAGCAGTAAATAGTGAATATTTGGAGCAAGGATTGACATTCGTTAATGCTTTCAGCAGAATAGGGTAAACTAGCACTTCATTTCTGAAATAGGCAATATTGTTTATTCGGGTGCGCAATACGTCTGAATAAAGAACTTTACAGTCATCTTATTTCATGCTTTGATCAGAAAATTTGTCTAAGGTGCTAACGAGGACGAAGTATGGCCTATGGTTTTAGTTAGAGGTGCTCATGCAGATGTTCAACGGTAAGATTTTGAACTCTCTAATGAATTAGTATATATATATATATATATATATATATATATATATATATATATATATATATATATAGGTGATACGATTGTTGTTGAGAGTTAATTAAATTCTGATGCAGTAAGTAAAGAACCTACTTGCGGAAGTGTTACATTTGCAGCCGCATTCGTTCTACCATGCAGCCCCATAAATTGCCAGCAGAGAATAAAACAACTCACTAACGCTGAACTCGTTTTTTTCTGATTTGGCTGCTGTGTAAAGCTGTTCATAATTGTGGGCACATTTAAGTCTCCCTATAAAATTGCTTGCGGCCCTTCTCACTGAAGAGAGGAACGAAAGGTGGGGAGATGAAAACGTGAAGATAATGAAACATTATCTTTGGCAAGGTTGACGGGGAACGATGATGCGAGGTGTTTTCGTTGAGAGTGCATTTACCGAATACGTCTTATCAGAAGGGGTAGACTTGGGAAGTATTTCCGTTGTAATCACGCAAGCCATGTTACAATCTGTGTCCAGGCCATTTTATGCTGCGGGACAGCACTATGCACAAGATCTGTAAAACCGAGTACGGGTATGGTTTTTTTTAAAGTTTATTGTGATTCGTTTTTCCTGAATTTGAAAAGAGTCGATGGAGTAGTAGCAATTTTAAATTTAAACGAAGGCCGACATGAGCAGAGAGCGTTGACTTGGTCCGGCAAGACTGCAATAATCTTTTTTGGATCGTAGAATGTTGCGTGACCTCTCCAAATGAAAGAGGATTACGTGACTTTTCCTGGTTTCAGAAAGTGCGGCATCTTATTGTCCAAATTGTTTAGGTGGGACGATTTTTTCTGGGAGAAGGAGGGTAGGCGCGATCTTACCTAAACACAACGGCGGTGGTATGACCTCGCAGTTAAACGAACGGGTGGTACTGTTATATGCCGCTTTTCATTGCCTTAGTACCCCGTAACCGCTTTTTTGATTCTATTTCCCCTCAGTTTCTATGTTTACTCTTTTCATTCGTTAATTTGGCGTTTTCGAGAAGGATATTATGACGACGCTTCTGACTTTAAATTATTTATCATTATTATTATTATCATTATATGTTTATTATGTCATTATTTTAGTTGATATGTTATCATTGTAATTATTATTAAGTGCATATTATTTCATCTGATTTTAAATGAAATTTTTCTTCTGTTCACGATAGCCTAATTTAGACGTCTTTAAACTTCCTGATATCAAGAATGACCATTGTGGAATTTAATTGGTTCATTCAACATTATAGCACTTTCATGCAGGTTGATAATATAAATGAGCGTAACGAGTAATTTGCATCTGCACATTTCATCTCATCACCGGTCGAATACGGTCAGAGGGGAATTTATTGTTGCGGATTTGTGCAGCATATCAAGGCGCGCTATTTTATTTATTTATTTATTTATTTTTATTTTTATTTTATTTTACTTTTTTTGCTTTGCAGTTATCTTTGCATGTTGTGATAGTCGGTCGATTGGCTTGCTTAAGTGACTCATGATTACAAGAATTAGGCCAGATTTGATGGATTTTTTTTGGAATTTGTTACATACTTGTGTTTTTGTGTATTTCCGTTCATTAGGGAAATTTTTATTGCGAGATTTGTTGTTTTGTTAACACTATTGATAGTGCTCACGTTGTTGCAGCGCACATTGTTTTGTCAGCTATAAACGAGAAAAAATTTGAATGGAAATTTGCATAACATTGATTTGCGTATGGTTTAAAGGGTGTTGAATTCGGCAGTTTCAACGGACGATCTGTTGGTAAGCAGCAACGAGGGGACGTCACTAATCTTTGATCAGAGCGCAATAAGTGCGCACTTCGACAACCGAACAATCAACCATTTGTTTGCACTTTGACGTGCAGCAGAGATCATCAGAGAAATTTTCTTCACTTGAAATCGACGCCACTCGATACGCAGCAGAAAATCGCGTTTTCCAGGTGATGATTCCTTTCGAAAACTCTTGTTAAAACCTATCGGCAAATGGATGCAGCTGTTTTCCTTATGAAGAGACGTCTAACTGACCTCAAAATTTTGAAATTGTTTTGACTTCGGAAAGTGACAACCTACCAAATGACCAGGTACTACAAACTGAGAATACTGAAGGCAAAAACACTTGCTGGTACGACCGAATCGTTGAGGTCGTTGCATCGTTCATTTTGCAGTTTCAGGAATAAAAACAGCGCTGTTTTTTTATATATATATCTTATTGCATTTCGATGTGTCGTTCTGTCTTCATTTTTTTTTTTTTTTTTTGTGAGAAATATGCATTGGAGACGAGATAAATTGTCCATTTAGTCCAACAGCGGAGTAGATAAATTAAAGGAGAATCATGGCAAAATACAGCAAACTAAAATATTTGCATTTTTCTTTAGCACTCGTAAGATGTTTGTGAATAGATAGCCGTTTTGCGTAGGCAGTTTTGAGATGTATAAATTTCTATGGCATCGATGAATGATTCTAGAGGTGATTACGAATCTTCTCTTATGGAGTCTCTGGAGGGACGCTTAGATGAGTTGTTGCTTCTCAATGCTTTAGTTGCGTTGTTGTTGAAATCCGTATCGTGCAGAACGCAGTTTTGTTTTCTTTCTTCGTTATATTGTATGCATCTAGCCTTCCGATTCTAATGGCCAAGCGGCAATGAATTAAACATCAACTGCATAGTGATGAGTGATGAAAAGCTGAAGAAGCTATGAAAGTTAAAAGGCATATTTTTATTGCGCAGATGGCCACTTGTAAGCGTAAGAAGATTTGATGAGAAATTTGCACAGCTGATCGATGAAATAGGCACCCGCATTATTGAACTTATGTCATATGCGCTCTTCTGAATTGGCCTTTCCCGAAGTTTACGTTATTATAGTGTAATATGAAATGACTATTCGTACTCTAATTCAACTTGGTACACCATCTTCGGAGAAAGTTGCTTGCATGTAGGTATACTTGAAAGTTCATACCTTTTCAGTCGACAAAATCGATTTGAGAGAGCTATGTTATATGGGAGATTTGCTCAAGCGGCCATGTGAATTAATGGGCAAATACTTGGTTGTATTATCTGTTGGGAGTTGTATGAGAGTGATGAGCCGATGGGCGGATTTTTTTTGGAAACAGCTGGTTGGGCGAGTGGAAAAGTGGGCATATTGTGCCAGCCACCGTGGCATGCTTTCTTATTTTGCACGTGAAGTGCAGTTTGCGATAAAGGAAGCATAGTTGCCTGTATGCGATTTTTGCTAAATTTGAAAAACTTGACCTGTAAATATAATTATATGGATGTGATTATATGCTTGAGGGCATAAAGAAAAATCTAAGAAAGTGGTAGTTCTTCGTTTATGCTTTAATATGTGTTGATCGAAATTAGCGCTGTGCGTCAACCAAACCTTCACTTGCACCTGCCAGCTTTTGAATGTTTTGAATAAATGAATGTGTTTGGACTATCCTGAAAATGCCTACTAGTTTTTAAAAAAATAAACAATTCTCATCCAATTTTTGCATTAATTTTATTGCAGCATTATATTGCAGTATTCGTTCGGCGTGTTAGTGTGGCAGTTTTAATGAGTTGCGTCGCGTCGATTGTTTAGTATGTCTCGTCGTTCTGTTATTATCATTTTTAAAATTTTACTGAATAAATTCGGGTTTATAATGTAAGCAAGGAGGAATTATAAGCGAATGAGGAGGTAGGCATGAGCAAAAAGGAAATCACCTAGTTTTGCTGTGATCAGCTTTACTGATATCTGAAAAGGTTGAGAAATGTTTGTAAAACTTGGAAACGAGATTCTGTGAGCAAGCGTGGCTTTTGTTCTGCCTTATATCACTGGAGACGAAAGAATTTGTTGAATTGCCGTAAAGTTACGTTACATTCTGCAGCATTGTTGCAAATTTATGTGCTTGAGTTAATGAATCGATATTAGTAACTCGTAATAGACAGCAAATGAAATAGCGCTACCCGGTAAAAAAAAGCTTTGCGAGAATAGTTTTTCAGGATTATTTATAGGCTTACTGGAGAGTTAAAGCGCTTTATGATCAGGTGGGCTGAAGAACGAAGAAAATGCATTTATCCGTGTGGGTGAAGTATGTGTACTCGGAATCGAGCATGCAACGGTAGAAATAGTTTTGCGGATATGGTCGTCATGCTTGAACCGGGATTACTATAAGGCTGCAAAATGCTTAAGCATGAGCCCTGGTTGCGGCATTGCTAACAAGCGCATTGGAGCGCCGGGAAGAGGCCGCTAAAAGTAGCTTCTTTGAATTGTGGCGATTGCTGTTGACAATGTGATTATCGGATGCTTACACCCGAGTGGGACTGTTCCTTCTTGCTTACAGTGTTGTCGAGTTGCTAATTTCTCTTTTAAGGAGTGAAGATAACGTTGAGCAATTTAGAGTGACGTTGTGGAACGTTCACACACGAATTGCTCGGTTATGACTGTAATGGCTGCCGAATCGAGCAACGCACCAAAAGCCAAAGAGGACTGCCATGATTCCGATGAAGAGCATGCACTTAAGAGAGGTCGAGTGAATTTTATTGCATTTTGCTCTTTTTTCAAACTAGCTTACCTACTGTTTTACTGAGGTAGCCGTTGTCGTCGTCAGTGATCCGTGCATAAGAGCAATACCTTGAGATGATGGAAGAATGTGTTTTAAGGTTTTCTTTCCTGGAAATTCCTTAAATGGGAGGGATCATTTGATAAAAACACCAATAGTGGTAATCTTATTCTTCCTTGTCTATGAAAGAGTGAGTTGTCAAAGTTAGGCATATCAAATTTGTGAGAAACGGCAAAAGTATTTTTTCCGCAGTAAGTAGTTGTGGGCTTCGTTTCGCAGTCGTCATCACGTTGAGAGACCATTGTTCTCTTCACTAATGGCGGATATACTTTAATTTGCGATGTATTTTGAAGTATACCATACGTTATAAATGCCAGACATAATAGAACATGGATGGCAGTGGGCATAAATGGAGGTTTGCGTTGCATTCCAAAGTGACTTTGCTTTTCTAATGCGCGTTTTTCATATTATTGATAAGGTATTTGAGTTGCGGGTTTTTCTTGTGGGAATGCGAGTACACAGGGAACCGCTTCTCTAGGTTCTTTCATAGAACCTGGGTAAGGCTGGTGGGCTGTTGCCATCATTGTTGAAGGTTTTTTGCTGCTCTGAGATGTGAAGTAAAATTCAGGTAGGTTGAGGTAGAATTAATGTTTACAGATTGTGCGACACAAAATGCTGATCACCGTCTGTCAGAGACGCCAGATGCCGATGTCAGGTCCGAGTCGGCAGGCAGCGTTCAAACAGTCGAAGAGTTCAAGACGTTCATGTATTCGGTAATGATTCAACGTTTAACTCTCACAGTAGTTGTATTGCTTGATGAAGAGTCATTTGAAGTAGGTTGAGCTGCAAGGATCAGAATCATAGATTCTTTCCACTTTCATTAGTATGATCGGAGATTGTATGAATTCGACGTAATTATAATTGTGTGTATCGATAGTATGACGAGTGGAACAGAAACGGAAGTATAATGGTAGTATAAACTCTTAACTTCTGATTGTTCATTGCATATTCGGTTTCTATCTATCTTCACTTTAATGATTTATTAGCAGAGGTGTCGTGTTAGTTGGTACCAAAACAGGTAAGGCCGGTAACTGTAAATATTTTAGGGCCAGGCTATGGCTGATTATAATTAATTATAAGTGTATTTTGGCTAGATTGTGACTGATTATAGTTGATTATAAATATATATGGCCAGATTGTGATTGATTATAATTAATTATAAATATATTATGGCCAGATTATGGCTGATTATTAACATGATTAGAGGATGGTTTTGTTGCAGATGCAAGCGGTGCGTCGTCAGATAGTCGCTGCGATGCTAAATAATTGCGAGATATACGACGAATGGATAGAGCAATTAAGGCGAACCTATGATAAGTTAACCGATTCAAATACAAAGGCGTTCCAACGCGAGATGAGCACCATCTCTGCCAAACTGAGTATTAATATCAAGGATGAGACTACGGGTTTACTGGTATGTGAATGACTCAGCTTAATTTAGTCTACCAGAACCAATTTTAGAATGAGGTGCAGCCCTGAATCGAAGGACATGTGAAAGTTATCTAGAGAGGAGTGCATTGAATGGGCGAGGAGAAGAGTAGGAAGGGCTAGCTTGCTGAATTTTCTAAAAAAGCTCCCGTCCGGCAATGCATTCTTCTCTTGCTTTTTGCCTATTCTTCGCATTCTCTAGTGATCTTCTTTCTAGGAAAATCTCGTCTAGTTTCAACTCGAAGTTTTTTCAATAATTTTTCACTCATGGGATCTGATATTCTTCTCGAGAAAGTGTAATTGCAGAAAGATTTATTATTTCTGGATCGCTTAAGAGCAGCACGATCGGAGAATCGCAATGTTCGTTGGCCGGAAACAATTGCGAAAGTTGATTTGATATCCATATTGGCCCCTTATCACCCTATCAGTGAACACAAGTTTGTAGAAGAATTCGAAGAATGTTTAAAGTAAGCTTCATTGTGGTTTTGTTCTTTCTTTTATCTTTCTTTCTAGTCACTGCTGCGAAAAAGTTGGTGAAGTTCTATTCCCTTTAGCATCATTTTTGGTTAGCGGTGGGGCTGGAATGGATATGGGGGGAGAGGAAAACAGGGCCTATCCGAAATGCGTGGAACTCGGGAGAGGAGAACTTCCAGGGATAGAAATGTTCCCGTTATTTCGAATTTCATGCTTCTGTTCAATGCAACCTGTTCTGTACTTTTAAGGTTCGTCACCCAGTTTTTTCGAACCTGTTGATTCCAGCCGAGCACATCCCATTCTCAAGTGATAATTTTGGGGTAACGGACCCATACGTAGTTTCTAATACGTGTTCTAATCACTCTATTCTGACCTAATTGCTAGTGCATGTGAAGTTCCTGTAAGCCGTCGTTGTTAATTGTGCCTCTCGCCATGTTGCTGTAGGGCCATCGAGCGCATTCACCTGTAGAAGCAACCGTATAAGGTTTAAAGTAGCTGTGGCAGATTTCTAAGAGCATTTCTGAGAGTGGATCTTAAATCGAAGGGGGAGATGGCTAAGCTTTAGTAGTCTTGAGGTGAGCATCGCACAGATATCGAGGAGCATACACATGTCACAGTTCGTGTGAATCACAGTGAAGTGTAAAATAATCCAATGCAAGGATGTGATTTTTTTTGGCATATTTGCCTGCTGGCGTCGACATATAGGAGTTGCATTTGCTATGAGCCATTTAATAGCACACTGATTAATTTTTCAATGTGTTATATATAAGTGTGCTATGTTTGAATGTTGGATAATATTTGAGTATGTTATATTAATCAGAAGGCGTTAAATGCTTCAGGTTTCTACGCACATTTGTCGAATCGAATACAAACGGGCGAAAACCCATATTTATAACCGATTGGGATGGGACAATGAAAGATTATTGCTCACAGTATGCCACTAATTTGCAAGTAAGATCCATTCGCTTGGTGTTGTTAGTGTCGCACATTAGTTAATCTAGGTCATTATGGGGTATTTCGTTCCAATAATGCCTTTATTTATACTTTATCGAACTATAAATAGTAAGTATTTGGTTATACCTGTATGCAGTGACCGAGGCAAATTGATATAAGAGAGGAAGGGGGATGGCTGGCTTGATGACAAGGAAGGGGTGGATCACCAAAATGGGGGGGGGGGGAGGGGTGAAGATTATCAGCCAAAACGGGAACTTGTGTGTGTTTAGTAATTATCTTTTCGCTTTTTTCTACAGTTATGAATATAGATATCACTAAGCGAGCTGGTGGTAAGCTCACTGGATATATATCGTTGTGAATGCTTGTTGCTACTATGGGGGGAGGCGGAGAAGGAGTATATATGATTTTTCGTTTGTTGATGATGAAAACGGTTTCGAACGACCATTGGGATAGAGGCATTTCAGCAGAAGCTAATTATGCTGACTTGTTAGAATTATCTAAAATTGTTTCCTCGAGAAATTTTATGCTACGAAGAGATTTCACGTCGTGGCGTTGAGGTAGAGATCACAATAATATTAGCTGATGAACGCATTCTTCCCTCTTTTTTTGCTTTCGTTACGAGAAAGAAATATTTGAAAGTGAGTGAACAAAGTGAACTCTTTTCTACGATGAAATCGTCAACGGAAACGATGGAAAGTTTTTGAAAGCTACAGAATCGAATCATTTCTATTGTTTCATAAGTGAATAGGGATACTAAAAATGCTTCCGCTAGGACTGCTCAGGCAAATCTTTAAACGCCTTCATTTGAATAAAGGGAACGTCACAGCGCTATTTTTAGACGAAAGTGAACTGAAATCCGAGTTTAAGACCCCATCCTATCGTGCATTGGTGTCCCCAATTCGCGCAGTTGAAAGAGTTCAATTAGAAAACCATACATGTCCTTACGTGCTTTAAAATATTAAAATTTGTTGTTTTGTATCTGCTACTTCTTGATCGTAATTTGTGATGGGAATTGTGTCTCGTGCTCAGTGGTATCCTAAGTTATCATAAAGCAGTTGAAAACAGCTAATTCCACGAATGAGGGAAGCGCATAGGTCGTGATGTCGGTTTGTTGATGACCTATCGGCTGTATGCTGAATGCTATTCTTACTGTGTATTGTGGTGATTTTACTCCTCAAAATTAAGCACATTTTCTCGTTTAAATGGAAGCCTTGGTATCTTGCTGTATTTGCCCGGGTTTCTCTAAGGGAGTTTTATATGCGTGACACTGCAATAGCGTGTCTTGTAACCCGCATCAGATGATATTAATTTCAGCCTGTGTATAGTGCTATTGGAATGACACGTTTCGCAGCCCGTTTCACTCGTTTGAGTGCTGTGCTGACAGCTGGGCCTCTAAGAGGTCCGGGCATTCTCGACCTAACTGCGATGCCAATCGACGGTCCGGTGCTATTCAGTGGCTCATGGGGTAGGGAGTGGTGGCTTGGTGGTCGGCGGGTGGTTCACGAAGATGGTATATCTGATGAAGGATTCGATGCCCTTCAAAGGCTTAACGATGAGGTTCGGTATTTAGCTTTACGTTCTGTGCAAATCGCACGGCGAGTTGTGCTGGATTTCATCCAATATAGTATGATCCTTGCTTGCATCAGAAGTTGTGAATTGAATGCAGCCCAGCTGAAGTGTTTTTCGTTTTCATTTGCTAGAATTGTGCAGTGATTACGCGGTTCCCGAAATACGAAATATTTTTGGGGAAAGAAGGGTCGAAACGTTCGCTCTTCGTGCTTCCTGCACAGTTATATTGTATCTTAGCGTATACCTGTGTGGTTGCTATTGTATAGTTCAAAGCGATTAAAACTATGCCTGTAAATTTTATTAGGTAATTTTTGCACTCGTAGCCATTTTTTCTTTTCTTTAGTCGAGTCCACTAACTTGTAGAAGAACGCCAGGACTTGAAAATGAAATTTTCACTGTAAGGAAGCCAAGCACGAGCAGGAGGAATGTAACTGTTTGATCAAAGATCCCGAAGAGGAATCAGATCAGCTTCAGGAGGAAAGAACGTTATTAGACGTTTATCACTGTCTGTGGGCATTTATAAATCTTCCAGTCACGTTGTGGTGACATCATCGTTGTTCGCTTAGGTAATTCGATCATTCTCTGTCTCTATTTTTCTCACTGAAAAAAACGAAAGCGGTACCCGCGAAGTTTGGAACATATGACAAGTGCACGATCGAGTGGCATCATAAATCAAGTTTCGTTCACATTGGTATCTTCCAGATGATGTGTTTTTTTGAGACGAAAAGTGCGATATGACCCATTAAATGGAAAAGCGTGCTAGTGAGGGTGGTGCAGTCATTGCTTCTGCAACGACCTCTTGCTTTCCAAGCAGATGCTGTAATCGAACGAGAAATCGCGGTCACGTTCACTCAAAGCTTTTTGTTGCTCACATCCCTGGTTGTGTTGTGCACACGATGGGATTTGAGCAGGTGCGAGTGATCGGCCGCTTAGAGCATTCGCCATGAAAACGATAGGTCGAAGGTTCGGACCCTGTTTGCGGAAAGTGTTTCCACTTTATATTAAGCATTAGGTTTTATTCAGTTCCTACTTGATCGAAACTCTCATCATAAGGCACTATTAATGAAAAGATGCTAGACTCTGTCTTAGGAAACCGGCCGTTTTTGTGTTTCCTGAAAAGAAAAATTATTTTTTGTGCTCCTTCCGAGCGTTTGCCAAACCGCATCGATTTGTTTTCACGGCACTCTTGGTGCTACGGAATTTATTGGCCATCGGTTTCGTGGTTGAGCAGCTGAAGTTAGTGAAAACTCTGGTACAAACTATGCACCGAAAGTTGCAATACTCCATGTTATATCATTTGGAGAAGCGTGCCAGGGGGAGCAGTAAGGTTTTCCGTTTTGATTACCACTCAACAGGGCAATTTTACTTCTTGCCAAGAAAATAATGAATTATGGAACATGGACAACGTGCGAAGCGTTTGCTTAGTGGGTGAAAAAGCAGAGGCGAAGACCATGCGAGGTTCCCTGACACGTTTTTGCGCTTGTTCTGCGTTGATTTCTAGCCCGATGCTATACGAGCATTCTGGGTCTTCTACTTATTTCGCTGTGTTGGGATTCCATGTGTATTTTATACTATATTTCACAAGCCAATCTACGTCAAGAGACAAAAGTGAACTGGATAACTTCCTGATGAAACTGGGGGTTTTCTTCTGTCTGCTGGCTAGAAATTGTGGGCAACACGAAGCACGCTTGAGGATGCTGTAGATGCTTGTAATGACTTCCAGGAACGATGCATTGCGGCACCTACGCTGTGAAAGCAGTGGTGAAGTGCACGCGCAACGCACTAATTGCACATGGAAAGTACGTGAACCGTGTTCAGCGGGTGTGATCGGAAGAGTGGATTTTTTGTCGTGGGCAACCTCGCTGGCTGTGGATTTGTTGGGGCTTGGATAAAACGAAAAACCGAAAGGAGAGAGGCCTTTGCATAGAAGAAATATTCCTGCTGACGGAAGGACAGAACAGGATCCCCGGTCAGGAAGACCCTGATAGAGAGAGATTTATTGAAGAATCATTCCCCGGTGATGTCTCCACCGGAGACTGAGCATTTTTACTGTAGTAGTCAGAGCGCGTATGCCGTGGTTTTTTTACATGGAATTCGGTAGTGTATTTTATGGCAGTGGATTTTCACTTCCACTATGTTTTGTTTATATCCCTCAACGTTTTGCGATATCTGTTGTTTTGTTGGTGCTTGTCATCAACTCCTGTCCCCACCTTCATTATTTAAGCATGCGAGACAGCTTCGACGTGGTGTTACATGGTGGAGTTTTGTTGTATTTGTTGGCAATGTTATCATATCGACAGATGAGTTGTCTGTTGCACACGAGTGACTACTCGCAGTTTGCGTTGGTGGGTAGTGGCGTGCAGCGCAAGGTCGATCGGTTGACGTTAGGAGTGCAGACTGTTTATGGACATGTACTTCCGGAGCTGTCACTTCGCTATCAGGATGCCGTAAGGGAGAGGATGCACAGAGTCGATCCACAAAATCACGTTTGTTTTCTTGCTTCTTTTTTTCGCGTCCTTGATTCACAATCATCAGTGCATTTTAGACATGAGGGGATGTTAACGGTTGTTTGAACGGTTCGTTTATTCACGACTTATGAAACGTCGTCGACAGACCTTTCTAGAAACAGTCCCGGGTTACAGTCAAACCAAGCATCTCGTGCATGGTAGAAGAGGCACTGACTCGGGCATGGGTCAATGCCTCTTCATGCACGAGGTGCTTGATTGCTGCTGTGGTGCAAGCTAGGTGATCTGAACTTGTGATGGTTTGCAATTGATAAACGGGCAATTTTCCAATTGTTGTCGCGGCAGCGCTGGCGAGATGGCAGTCGACTCGCATTTGATATTTGTGTGCAGAGCACCCCAAGCCTAGTTTCCCTTAAAGGTTAAAAAGAGAATGATGCAGCATTGGGTTGTTCTTTGACATATAGCTTAAATTTTCATGAAGGGTGTGATTTGATATGAATTCAGACATGCATGCGGGAGACTATTAGAAAACTTGAGACGTGGTTGATTTGAATTTCTGGAGGGTGAATTCAAGATTAGCATCGATAAGGAGTGCTCACATGTGACAACAAGTGAGAAATATGTCGTTAGGAAATGCTTTAGTCATAAGTTGCTGACATGTCCGCATATGCTGATATGTGGAGGGATAATCGAGTTGTTAAGCGTTATGGACGTGTGATCGTTTGAATGGATTGGGGGCTTCTTGCATTTTAAGTGAAAAGGTTGTTAAGGGAAGGGATGTAAAACATCATTCAGTGCTAGGGACAAGGGAGCGTTTGTTCGCAAAAATGAGGTAATTGGCATTCAGAGGACAATATTTTGAGCCAACATCTGCTCAGAAGAAAGTGAGCTTCCCATGCTGTGTACTCGGTTTTTGTTTATTCGCATGAAGACCGAAATTGCTCGCGTAATGTGCTTGAGGCGTTGTAAAACTGTGTCAGCAGAATTTTTGCGGATTTGATTTGAGGGCACTTCAAACGTCTGTAGATGTGATGCTCACGTAACAGGTAAGCAGTCAATATTTGCAGGTATTAGTATTCGATCCGTCAACCGAGCTCGAGGTAGAAGTGGTCGCTCATAGCTCGGGTGCCGTTTGGAATAAAGCTGATGGCGTTGACAGAGTGGTCGCAACGATGGGAGATTCATTGGAGACACCAGGGAGGGTGCTAGTCTGTGGTGATACGAACTCAGATTTGCCAATGGTGCGGCAGGCAGTTGCACGCAACCCTGAGGTTTCTTCCTTATAAACGTTCTTGAAGCCCTTGTATTGGCTAGTGACTTTTCTTCTTATCGATGGCCCCAAGCTCAGTTTCTGCCATTCCAGCCGTACATGTTATCCTAAAATTCCTGAAATTATCCTGAAATTCGTGAGTATGCTATGTTTTCTCAGTTCCCGAAAGTATCGTATAATAGAAAGGGAAACCTTCAAATCGTTGCATGATGTAAGGATAGCACACAAACCGTAGGTCTCGGTGCATTGTATAGATAGCAGAAAGCAAATAGAGATCGAAGAGGAATAAGGGTTACCATTTCGAAATGCGTTGCTGCACTAAAGTGAGAGTTGCCAGCTGTTAAGGGAGGACGCAGAACTATGATAAATTCGTATTGAGGAGGGGCTGTAGTGGGGCTTCAACGTACTTCCTCTGCGTCGTATTTTTAGAACTTTTGTTTGCTTTAAATCCATTTTTAAAGGTTTTTTATGTGAGTTTTTTTTTTCGGTGACGATAGGGCAGTTGCTTCATGTCTTTCTTTTGAGCGTTCGTCGGCTGCTTGAGGCGGATTGAGTCAGGTGCGATTATTACACCTGAGAAAACCTGTAATTTGAAATGTTTAAGTTACCTTGAAGTCTTTGCGCTAATTCTCTATTGAGGTTATTGTTGCTTTGAGTTTGCCAACCTGTGCCACCGTTCTGCAAATATTCAAATTGTCCAAATGCCCTCCCTTCAAAGTAATTTCATACGGAAGTAGGCCGTTCGAGACTTTTGCGCAAATTTTGTTCTTCAATTGCCTCAATAAATGGACTTGAATAATTACCTTTGATAACTTGCGAAGTCATTAGTATCACTTGATCTCCGAAACTCTTCAGGTCGAAGATTGCGGGTCTAGGGAAATAATTTGGTTTATAAGTTCCTGGAAATATCTTTGGAGGGAACACACTAGAGTGATTTTGGATAGCTTCAGTAAGGTGTTATTAGCTTATTTGAATGAGGTGGTCTTGGCTTGACACCTCTTCATTCTTATAACATCCTTCGGTGAAATCAAGTGATCCATGAGACATTTCAGGGTGTCATGGCACTCTTTGTTGGTGTCAACGAGAATCTGCGTGAGTCAGTGCGACAATTAGTGGGCGATGTGTCGCGTTGCTGTTTTGTTTCATGTCCTGACGTTATACACGCAGCTATGGCAGAATTGCTCAACGAAAAACGAGCCACTGAATAACGCTTTCAAATATTACTCCTCTCTCCTATCAATTGTACACATTGATGATGTCCTAACATGGCAGGAATGTAGCGACCAGAGGTGTGGGGCACATGTAACCGATCGAATGAGCAATCGAATTTCTGAATTGTTCAAGGATATTGTGTTGATTGGAGGAAGAAGAGGTAATGAGACTACATGGCGCGTGGGTTTTCCTGAAATTGCAAGGAAAAGACGAGAATATTCCCAGAAAATGAATGAACTAAAATTGGTTGCGAAGTAATTGAAGAGAGGATTAGGGAAGAATGAGCTGACTAATTTAAGGCGATGGATATTCGAATGTTTAGGTATAATTCTGCTTCATCTCCCTCCCGTTCCCTGAAAATCACACAGAGCTGTGAAGAGGGGAGGTAGCTAACAATGAATGGGACAGAAAGGACTTTAAAGGGGTGATTCAGATGTAGTCGTTTGTCGCGCCAACTATTTGATGCTTATCTTGCGCGCGCATCTGTGTTTCTTTCTTCGTTTTCAAGTGTCACTTTTGCTCTGATCGAATTGTTCATGTGCCATCCGGTCGTTGTGGCTTCCTCATCAGTTATGCCTACATTTTGGGAGTGAGGTTCCTCGTCTCTTTGTCCATATCTCTCTTCCACCCTCCCCCCCCCCTCCCCCCCCCCCCAATTTAGCGCGTATGCATCTTGTTTGCATACTCCAGTTGATCGTCTTGTCGTTGCTGCTGCCCTCCTATTGAATTCTGTTGCTGTCAAACCGCGAGTGTGTGTTTGGTGGCATATATTATATGTTGTTTTATTATTTGTATTTTGCGATACTTTACTGGAAAACAATACTAGAACACAAATACTGGTAATGCTTGTTTATATTTGTGTGAAGGATTAGCTGTTTAATATTATGGATGATTATTATATTGCTTGAAAATGAGCACAGTGTAATGTTATATACGGCACCCTGAATATCACTATTCCTATCCGTTCTGGAAACGGTTTATCATTCAGTTCGATGCTTAAAAGATTAACACACGTAAATTTGGAATAACCCAACAATTTTTTAAAAAATCTGCATTTTTTTCCGAAGGGTGAAAAAATCCTTCGGGTGGTATTTGTTTGGCGGTCATCAAGCTTTTGAGCTGCAAATGACGGCATCAAATTAGCGAATTTTTTCTTTTTTTTTTGCGTAAAAAATAACAAGATTTCATTCGGTTCATTAAGGTGCTGGTTTGTAATGTAAGAATGCTGTAATGCTCATAGGTGTTTCATAGTTCTCTTATAGTATAATTAGAAGAATAGGATAGGTTGTTAAATAGTTATTACACCTGAAATTTTGCTCGGTTTTTATTATGGCGTATAAAGCAAAGTTGAATAAATGTAGGGTTGGATAACGTAAAGAGTAGAGGGCTACACACAGAGTAACCGTTTTCTTTTTTGTATCTTTCAGCATGAAGAAGGAAGGAAGAAGATTTCCGGATTAGATCGAGTTACCTGTTGGTTTATATTTTGAGGTGTGCCAAATTGTCGTTGAGAGGAAAAAGTGATTTTCGTGAGAGTTATAATTTTTTGATTTTTTTTTTTTTGGAGTTAGCAGTTATTGCACAGGTGTTGCTGTGTTTCCAATCCTTTGCAATAGAGCTATGCGATATTCAATTGTCTTGTAGTTTATTCGTTTCATTTTCTATACGGTGAATGTCTGGATGACGTGTCGTTACTAGTACATTTCAATTCGGTGTATTCATTATCTCATTCATGATTCTAGGAACATGATGAAGTTCTGTAAAATTCTCTGGCAAACGGATTGCATACTTTACGAAAAGTTTTTATGGTAATTTCTTATGGTTTGTTATCGGCGGAGGAAGAGATGGGGGCGTCGATAATGCAAGCTGACCATTCTGCCATCGAATGGAATCTATTCGACTGTGCAAAGATTGCGCTCGCTGCTATTGTTGGATTATTCTATTTTAGAGAGTGGTATTTGATAGTCTAGAAGCGTGATGAATGGAAACATGCGAACAAATTGACCGTTACGAAACTCGTTACGACTAAAATTGCAAGCGATGTTTTTTTTTTCAAAAACAACGCTTTCATTTGTAAAGAGTGGCAAAGTATCTAAGGGAATGGCGCGTGAAGTTTGATGTTGGGCGAACGAAACTTCAATGCAATATGAGTGGATTCCGATAGCGTGAAATCTACGATTTTTATTATCGAAATATTTTTGGGAGTGGACAAGTGCATTGTGTGTTATTCCTGTGTGTGATATATCAGAATTATGAGAGGGATGAATTACTAGTCGGATACGTCGTTCGATAAGAAATACGAGTGGGGAAATGAAGAAATTAGAATGGAAGAGAGCAAGGCATAGAGATTTTAAGGTATAAAGAGTGGCTTCTTTATTTCTTTCCACTGATGTTGAATAAAATGAACGCTTGATAATATGCAATTGAGGTAAATGCGATGGGATTTGATGTAAAATGAAGTCATTAAATGGCATTTTGTGAGTACCGATTTCTCCGTATTTCGATTGCAAATAGGATGGAGGGCTATTTTCTTGGGTGTCATTTTAATCCACATTTATTGGGCGTCATTTTCTAGTGTCTAATGAGTGAAAATTGCTTCTTTTATTTTGTTTCATTCCTTTTCAACGTTTGCATTCTTAGTTTTTAAATCTCTTTAGTTGATTTTGTTAGTATGTTCATGTTGTTCTTTATGGAAAAGCGATCGTGTAGAGTTTTAAAATGAACGTATTGATTACTTTTATGGCTTCGTTCCAAATTTACATATATTTTTTTTCTCTGCTATATTAGATCTTATTGGGAGTTTTCTAATGAATTTTGTATTTTTGTATTTGTCATTTCATCTCTCGGTCGAAGAATAAATCAACGCTACGCTGTGAATGATACCGAAAATTGTTTTCCTAATTGGTCGATTTGATTTGCCGTTGAGATAATGTTTTTTCTTCTGTTTATTTATCGATCGGCCATTGATTTCAATGTGGTACCATTTGATTATATTTGATGTTGATTTCAGGGTGGACTTTTTATAATTGAAGGAGAATGAACATCAGAAAGAAACACAGTACCTTTGTGATCGTTACTATGTGTTTTTTTATTGACAGTACGCAGGGGAAGGGAAGAAGAGTTAAAAAATTGGTGATTAATTCTTGTGTAGTGATTACATATGTTCCCGACGCTTATCCAAGTAGTTTGCACCGTTAGAGAAACCCGCTTGTCTACCTTTTCGTTTTATGGGATATCTCTCCCATCTCATTTCGTGTATGGGTCTATCATCTAGCACCAGTCATGCTTTCATGCACTACTTTTGAGGAGCCACCATAATAATGCATGGATGGGGGTGAGGAGTTGTTTCTACGACGCTGATCTTTTAACTATAATTGGTCTCCCTCACAGGTGGCCAAGATTTAAAGTTCAAGGATGGCTCCAAATGCGTATCATGTTTTATGTGGAATAAAGGACTGCAGAGGTCTTTGTGTAAAGGTTCATCTCTGCTCGACATCTGTCATCTTCGGCAACGTCATCCGTTATATCTTCATATCTAATGTTATTCCAGTGAACTTCTCACGAGGATCATTGAGTTATACCTAGCAGGTTCAGGATGTGCCTGACAGTCATTGTCACCTAATTTCGTAGTGAGTGTGGACGCGCATACCACACTAACATAGTGCACCTTGCATTTTGCTGGAATAGATTACCAGCAAAGTACTGCCTGTATATCGCAACTCGATGAAAGGGAGCGCGGTGGTGAATAACGCTTTCGAAAAACTGACACATCGCTATGCGAATATATGCGGAAGATCCATCAGTATTTCACCGGTGCGCCTTCACACGGGGTAATCGCACTGCACTGTCCAAATGCCGCTCACTTGGCGACGTCGGATGCCGTTGTATGATTTGATTATCAAATTTGAATGTTCTCCCCCTCGCCCGCGTCATTTTGGCGTTTTATCAATTGTATCGTTATATGTTATAAAAGCAGACGAGAAATAAGCTGCTCTTAATAAATTTTTACAAGAAAGTCTTGGAAGTTATGGGTGTTTTTATGTTTGGCGACATTCCGAGGATATCCACGTGAAAAACGTTGGCAGATGTGTTAGTATCACCTTGGCACCGCCTTCCACCTTTAATGTGGAGTATAGCCGTACAGTCATGCCGTTCGTGTGCTAACTAAAAAGGAACGTGTGTCGACCTTTTCTGTAACCACATTAGAAGTGACTAATACGGTGTGGAGGGTTTCTTCGCAGACAGAAGTTTCGACGTCTGCTTCCGTAGCCGTTGCACAGATCAGCCTTAAATCTCTCTACCTTCGTTCCCTCTCAGATTTTCCGGATCACATACGGAGCGCATTTTCGCATCCGTGATGCTTTCTGTGGCAAAAAAAAGTTCCGTTTTCTTTCATAATCGCTATATTTTAAGGAGAGTGTAATTGATGAGCGCGGATTATGTGAAGTGAATGGGCAGCGTATTCTTGCATTTGTATCTTTTTGATGTTTGTGCGCGATCTATGCTTGATTGCGACAATTTTCATTCTCTGCGAGCTTATAGCTATCAGCGTTTCATGTAAACACGATCCGAGGTGTAAGTCTTTTCCATAAGTTGAATCCTTTAATATTTTCTTCTAAACAGTACTGTTGAGAGATATTTGCAATAATAATGGCGTCTTTTTGCTGAAGTTGATTATGTGGATATTTGATGAATATATCTTAGAGAGTCGTATATGTGGGTACGAACATAATCCAGATTTCTAAATTGATAGCGAATATACAGCACAAAATATGAATTAGTGGTCGGAGGCACGAGGAAGTAAACTACGATTATGAGAGAGTAACAGATTGCAAATATGAGGAGTAAATGTTGTATGTGAAATTTTTGTGTGAATTAGTTCAGTCAATAATCTGAGGGAATCTTCTTGTATGATTTAAAAAGAGATTTATCTTTTGTGCATTGCATTGACATTAATGGCTCCTTAATCCGTCGACTTTGCTGTAATTTAAGGGATTTGGTCACTGTGCTTCTGAAAATTATAAATTTTCGAAGGGAGAGCGGAAGGGTTGACTCTGGCGATTGAGAGTCTTATTTATGGGAAGGTGGGGGGGGGGGGGGGAGGTAGATATAAATGAACAATTAAAGAATACTCTATGTTTGTGTAAGTAATGATTAGAATTTTTATTAGATACTCATTAGGGCAGAGGTGAGGAAAGGAGTGTTTATCTCAGCACTCTGCTTATTCATTAACTGCATTAAAGGATGAGCACGACTTTTGCATTTGATTAGAGGGGATTACATCCTATGTTCGTTTCATGGGATTGTGATTTAAGATTGCAGCGTTATCACCTTCAAAGTTTCCAGGTCGATCTTCATTCTCCTATAAAGATGGAGCAATTGCAAACCTCTTTCGTTCGTAATGTTCTTAGCAATATTCTCTCGTCCTGCTTCTCTCTCTCAAATGAATTTGGAAGTTTTTGAGATCTTTTCGGCTTATGGTCTTCTCTACATTTGTACATCTTGTAAAGAGTCTTATGAGACTGTAAAATATGGTCGCATTTTTAAGCATTGAGAAAACGTCGCTTGATAAGAGCATGATTCTGTAACGACATTATCACTGATTTCATTTGAGTGACTGTTACAGGTTGACGTACAGGTGCGGAAGTTGTTTGCGTTCTACCTTCATATATCATAAGGTGTGGAGTGAGGTGGCGAGAGATTCGCATTCAGATCACTATTTCTTCATTTCATTGCATGTTTTAACAGCTGCGCCAATTGCGTTTTATGCATTCGTTCATAAGTATACGAGGGCATTTCAAATGAGAGGATGAGAGCCAGTCTCATCGATTCGAAACAAGCAATTGTTGGTGGATATACCGCATCGAAACGAGCTCGGAGCTTTCCAAGCTGAGGGTGCAGCTGCTCATTTAAATTGATTTTGATGGTCTAGAGCAGATGCAAAGTATTTTCCACCTTGCCTCATATATGCGCATTTTTCAGCATTTGTGGTCTCTTACGATGGTTACTATGAGTTGGCAACTCGACTGCGATATATCGCCGAGGCGGTTGGTCGCAGTCACACTGTAGGTGTGGAGCAACGACCCACTCAGCTAAGCGATTTCGACGTCATCGAAGTTTGGCTTCTAGAGTTTTTCTCCTTCTCGATACTTCGCTTACTTGCCTGATCCACATACTAGGGAATAAAGGCCACAGGAATGTGGTTAGCTAAAGCAATGTTATTTGCATACCGGAGTTTTCCTTTGGATGGGAAATAATCATCCTCGAATCCAACAAGCGCCATAGGCGCTAATTCTTTTGCGCCTCAGATGTTTTTTATTTGAAACAGCTGAGGTTCATGTTATGTCGTTGTCGTCTAAATTCTCAATCTTTTATAGTGGTTGCTCGAAATCTCCGAACTGTGGAAATCTTCTTAAAGGTGTTAAAACTTTCCTGGAAACTCTTCAAAGAAAAAAAGAATAGCAAATGCGGTTTCAATCGTACGTGACGCGGACAAGGTTTATGCAAGTCTTGGCGAAATATGACATGCCCATATTATTGCACAAGAAAGTGAATAACGGGGGTATTTCTACCTTCCATCCTGGTTAATGACTTCCAGCCTATAGGCCTCGCAGTCTGGCATTTGTGCAGCACCCATAAAATGTACTCAGAAGAAGCAGAAAGACATTTGGCACGTATTTATCCTATATTAGTATATAAAATCGGTCGTTCTAGAAATGTTCACGGGGACTTTATATTCAACAGAATACGATATTGGATTTCCATCATTCCACTCTAGTAGTTATTTAGTACGAACTTCGCAAAAAGGTGAAAATATGTCTGCTTTATTAGCCAGAGCAACATGTCCGTTAAGTTACTACAAAACATCCTGTAGTGTGGATTTCAGGTGCCATCCTGCAATGCGACGACCGTTGTTAACGCTTTGCAAAGGTCGATACGTGTGCGATATGTGTTGCCGAATGTTGCATTGCGACTACGCGTTTCATCAAAACGTGCGCATGGACGTCGTGGTGCCACAGCGAGTATGGAGATCCATCAGGTGACGAAGCTTCTGAACGCCAACAGACTATGGGATATGGGCTTCAGAGGTGTGCATTTCGACACGCTTTCGCATTAAAGCTGTTATCTTTTTATGCCTTTTTAAGGAATATGGCAACAGTGCTTGAAGAAAGAATACCACACCGTCAGCATTGATATCTGTCCTATCTTGACAACTAGATTACTGGTCAAGATACCTGTCCTTGGGCCATGCGTCCTACGAATGTCGCCCATCAAGATGTTCAATGTCTTCTGGTGCTGCAAATGTGAAAATACTTTTCAAAATATCACCTGGCTTCGTTTTCGCCGCTTTTCTGATGCATCTTTCTACTTCTAGTCCCACTTTGTGCAAGAAAACGAAGTGAGATTTGGATATTTGTGGCGAATCACTGCATATAATATGAGGTATCTATTGCTAAGCTCCTTATCAGTAGGATGCGGATGTGCGTGTTTAGTAGTTACTGTCATGCACAGGCTCGAAAGAATTCACTTCGCAACCTTCCTCCCCCATCTGCAAAAGTGCCGACATTGCTTAAATTCTCCCACTTGGGTTGGCCTCTTTCTTTAACTACCGTTATTTCAATGGCGTATTGATGATCTTCTTAGGTTTGAACCTTCCCACATTGAATATATCCAAGAAGAACATTAATAGATGCAGTGAATATTTTTAATTGTTATGCATTTTTAAAGAATAAGATCAAAGTAGTGCATTTTCTATTTCCATATAGAGCACAGTTGCATATCCTCTACATCCCGCCCCGGTTGCGATTTACAGATTCAATTTCCTCCTCTTCTGGAGGTCCTGGCATGAACTCAGTTGTTCTCTCTGCGGAAGCTCTGACATAGATTAAATCATCCCCTCACCTGGAACTCCTGATGATCATGTCATGTTTGACGATGTAATCGTTTTTGTGAAGAAAACTAGGAACTCTCTGTCAAGTCATAAGTTTCGCCACGATTTGTTTTAAGATGAGAATGAGAATTTTTTTTCTAATTCAAGTGTTACTTTCATTGGGTTACAGTACGCATCTTTTGTTCTTCGTTGCTGTTGATACGACACGGCCCATTCGGCTTTTTCCATTAAACAACACTATCCACCTTGTTGTATAATTGCAGGAATCCCTCCGATCTGTTAAATAGGTGATCTAAAGCTTAGTGGCTAAACGCGATCATTGGGTTGCTTTTTGTGCCCTTCATGTTCCGCCCACGGATTAAGTGATAAATGATTGAGCAGACCGAACACTACCTGCTATGAGATGTGGAATTATGAATGAACTAAAGCAAAATAGAAATAAAGATGTTAGAGCGGAAAAAGGATGTTAGGTTTTTTTCTCTCCTCTTATAGTCAGTTGTGAGATATCGTTTTTATAGCTCTTTGGCAGTAGCCAATGGTATTACTGTTGTCTTCACTATATAAAGTTGTCTTGTTGTCCAATGTGGCACTTACAGGCCAAGGCGTTAAGGTGGCAGTGTTCGATACGGGTCTTTCCGAGCATCATCCTCACTTTCGACAAATTGTCGAACGCACCGATTGGACTAATGAACAAACTGCCAATGATGGTAGGTTGCAGCGAATCTCATAGCACTAATTCAGTGTATACGTTTGCAACCGTTTACTGAATTGCGATCGGCCGTCGAGTTCGAAAAGATTCCGCTAATTGCGCTCGATTTCTAAGAAGCGTCCACAGCCAGCGTTGGTGCAGAGAAGGAAGGGCAGGATGCTAAAAACAATTTTTGTTGCACCGCAAGTTGTCCCAGAACATTGAAACAATCAGAAGCTGGCTATCACAAAAACCTCGTGAGGCGCTTTCGGCGATCTTATGCAGCCATAGTCGGCCATCATTATCCAATTTTGTTACCTTTGGGCTATGCTGGAATATAAGAACGTCGTATTGTCTAGAGATAGGTCGTACAGTGTTTGTTTTAATTTATATATTCAAATATTCACCTTCATCTGCAACGTTTATGAGTCAGTCGCGTTTTGTGCATTTCGGATGCAGTGAATTTTGCACATTGTGCATTCTGACTTAAAATATAGGCAAACGGTTGATTTGTTTGCATTTTATTAGTTGTTGTTGTTTTTTTTTCATAGTGGTGTAAGCGAACCGTTTCTGGGTTCATTAACGATATGTTTGCAGATCCTTGACATATATTGTGAAGTTATGCGAAACGATTTACAGGACTTGGCCACGGCACATTTGTCACCGGTATAATAGCGAGTTCAAATAAAAAGTGCGCTGGATTTGCACCAGCTGCAAGCATCTATGTATATAAAGTTTTTACTAAGAGACAGGTTTGCGCTTATTTTTTGATATTTTGCAGTGTTATGATGCTGGAAGCACTACCGAGATTTCATCCTCACTGATCATCGTTTTTTAAATCGTGGTTTGTTTGGTCGAGTTCTTTTCGGTTGGCGGAAAATCTCAGAAAATCTTCCCCCACAAGCTTTCCTTTGAGAGAAAAAGATGGGATTTATCCTATCTGTGGGAAATAAGTAATGATATGCACAGTAACTAATGTAATATGGATGAGTGACATAAAGCATTGTTGATGAGCAGTTTCATGTACTATTTTTATACTTCACTTGACGAATAGAAACAAGTGTTTCCATGTGTTCGATTCATCAAGTAGCGGTTGGTGATTACAGAGCTGAATTATTCCTTCTTTTTTTGTCTTTTTTGTGGCGTATACGGAGACGTTACGTTTGCTTGTGTGTGCTTTCGTATGTTTCTGCCGTTCTTTCTTTCGGGAGAACTCGTAAACAGTAAAAATTTTAGCCTCGAAGACTCCTAAAATTTTTTTGCTTTCCTTTTTTTGAGCAAATTCTTCTCCCAATTTTTGCCTGTAACAAAAGATCATTTCCTAAATCTAATGCCTTTCCGATTGAACATTCTCTCTATAAATCGTTGTAGGCATTTTAATGCTCTCTGAAATCTGCAACGTCCATTTCTGATTATAGCAAAAAAAAGAGACAAAGATTCCTTCCTGGAGAGAATTTGTCGTAGACTCTTAGCTAAGTTCTTTTGATCATTTAAAAAGAAAAAGAAAAGATATTTTGACTTGAGACTGATTGGATGAGTTAATTTGCTAGTAGTATATGCTATACCTGATTTCGTGACGTGCTTTTCCACTTTTTAGCTGTATAAATTACAACAGTTATTTCTTATGCACTTGCGTTATTCGTTTATGAAAGAGTCCACTTGCATGAATGCTAAATCACCGCGCGTTTCTGCAGCATAGCTATCACTTAACCTAACTGATGTAGTTTAAGACTCAGGGAGGGGGGGGGGGGGAGGAAGGAAACAAATAGGTAGGAGAGGGGAGAGTTTGGTTTCGACCCATTTCCCTTCGAGTCTGTCTGCCAAGGAGATTTTGAACTATACAGTTCTCTGTTGATATCCGCAGAGATTGGCTCTCATGACTAGCGCGAATATGCAAAAGTGCGAATAACTCTAGGCACACACAATTCAACGCTTAGAGCTGTTTGATCAAATTTAAGAGATAATAAAAATTGAACAACACATTATACTGCGGCGATTTTTTGTAGGTTTTTATCGGAATAAAAACAATGCAGGCTAAAACGCAAAAGGAAGAAGGGCAATACCGCGGATTTGCTTTAAAAAGTTTCTTGATTATGAAACTAGAAATGAGCACATGCTTGTGTGAGAATTGATTAATATCGTCTTCCTCTCTTAAGCCTCAAGTCTTCAAAAATTCTTCGTCCAGTCATTCATGGGAAACCGGTGGCTAATGAAAGCCACGAGTGTCACTTTTTTCGGTACAGAAGATGGAATATTGTTTGATCTATGGTATAGTTTACTTTTTTGATAACAACATTATTTTATCAAAGAAGCTTCATGTGCTTCTCATAAAGTCGTATGATCCCGCCATTTACCCCTCCTGTCATGCCGCCGTTTACCCCTTCTCTCATGCCGCCGTTTACCCTCTTCTGACCCCGCCATTTACCCCAGTGATGCTAGTAGCATCTTTCTTCGATGAGCTGAGCGTGCTGTCGTTTATGATTTTGTGATGGTAATATCTTTTGAATGTTTGCAAAATGCTCTTGATGTTTATAATATATTTAGGTGTCCTTCACTTCATGGTTCTTGGACGCATTTAACCATGCTATTCTTCGTGGCATCAATGTGCTTAATTTAAGGTGAGCATGACTTCTCCACTTTTAGCAAAGAAATGTCCACAGATGATTAGAGGTAGAAAGGGAAAGAATTTTGAGGGATTGATGTTATCGCACCTTCAGTATGGAATATGGGGAAAGAAATTTCCCTGTTTATCCTCTGATACTAGCTTTGCTGATTGTGTCCTTTCTACATGAGCGCATCACTGTGAGATTTATGACAGCTTTTTGTCGGAGTTAACTTAGGAGGTGAGGATGTAAGCAGGTGTAGAAAAGATGGCTTACTAAAGGATCTGTTAAATAATCCTTCGAAAGTATATATAAAAAGTGCATGTACATATGATCCTTCGAAAGTATATATATATATATATATATATATATATATATATATATATATATATATATATATATGCAAATGTATATCGAGGAACTTTTTCTAGGTGGTTAGCAAGGCGGTGAAAGGAGCTGAAGCATGAAAGCGTCGTTGCGCGTTTCGTTGTTTTTTTTGGCTTTCTATGGAAGAGGATAGTTTGGTGAACGGTGTTGCACAGGCACATGTAGCAGTACTTCCTCTGCCACGCATTGCAGTTTATTTGCTCTCGGAATATTTACCTAGCGGCTGTTATAAGATCTGCCAATTTCTTTTGAATTTTATAAAAATCGTCCTTTGCATATTATTGCCAATATATCCTTTTTCTTGTAGTATTGGTGGTCCCGATTTCACAGATTTACCTTTTATGGATAAAGTATGGGAACTGACAGCTAATGGAGTGATCCTGATATCGGCGATTGGTAACGACGGACCGAAATTTGGGTAAGTTCTAAGAAAAATATTAATTTAGGTTAAGCGTCTTCATTCACTTTACGTTGTGTCAGTGACGTTGGATTATTGGAAGCGGAGTCATCGGGATGTTCGCTTGAAGTCGTTTGCATCATGCAAAAGTTTTATGTTGTTTTATTGCTGAATAAATTAAATTCAAATGACGAATATAGAATTGACTGCGTCACCATTTTATTGGAACTTAAGGTGCGGCTAGATGTTATAGTGGATGTGAGTATTCTGTACTATCTGGTACTATCGTAGCCCTCAAATAGAGTCACGGAAGCAGTTTTTAAAGAGATTTAAATCAGTGATAGGGGACAGAAGATAATATGATCTAGATATATAGGGAGAAGGATTCATTCGGTGTGCACTTATAGGCGCAATTGAGTGAGAGGGATTTTTTAATGAGGTATAAGATCAAAGAAAGAAAAGACCTTTTCCGTATTTCCTAGTCTGAAATCATGAAAACAATGGTAGGACAACTTGTTTCGATGTCCACTCTTTGCCTAGCGCTAACTAGGAGAATTTCCTGTAAGTATCCTCATTTCAGACCGGCATACTTTCTCCATTTGTTTTTTAAATGAAATTTCTTTATTTGAGAACATTAAACAATCCAGCTGATCAAATGGACGTAATCGGTGTGGGTGGCATAAATATGGATTCAAAAGTGGCTCGATTTTCATCTCGTGGAATGACCACATGGGAATTACCTGGTTTGCACTTGTTTTTCCAGACTTCAGTTGCAGTGTTTACTTCGTACATGAGCTTAATCCATCTCCCACTATCTTTTTCGAATGGCAGCCGATAGTTGTGACTCATGTTCAGGTCAAAAAGTAGAATGAAAAAGAGAGGAGAAAGGCCTGACTTCTTAGTCCTTCGTCCATCTCCTGACATCGCAGGAGTCATCTACTATGAGAGGATTTGTCATATCATTGTTATATATATATATATATATATATATATATATATATATATATATATATATATATATATGCGCATAATCGCCTTCTTGAATTCTTATAGCGTGATTTTATGGTTGCTTAAACTTTAAGGTGAAGAAAAATACATGGTTGCCATTGCCTTAATGGGGGGAGGGGCGAATACTGCGCGCATCAGCTTTATTAAACCGACATGTAAGTCTTTTATTACTGTGAAAACGCGTTTGTTCGGCGAATAAGTTTTTCAAAAACGGTTTTAAATGATTGTTTCTATGTGGTCGTGGATAGCCTAGGTAGGCTGCTGAATAGTTCAGTATTTTTTTTTTGTTGAAGACGATCCTAATATGCTTTAGGAGGGTACGGTCGTGTAAAACCCGATATCGTAACGTTTGGAGCGTCGGTCTATGGATCAGCGCTAGACGGAGGCTGTAGAGCGTTATCGGGCACTTCAGTGGCCTCACCCGTTGTAGCTGGAGCAGTTACTCTCATGCTAAGGTATTTATTATTCACTTTCGTTGAGAGCAGGTCAATAGTTGGGAGTGCGTAGCCGAATGAAGAAATGGCTCACTGTATAGCTGATTCGGTTTCAGCAGTTCGCAGACGATTTGTTTTACTGGTAGCTGTTTAATGACTGTTTAATGGAGAGGTAGGATAGTATTTCAAACTAAGATCAGTGAATATTCTTTGCCGTACATGAGAAGTTTGTAAACTGTTGTAAAAGTCTATTTTATTTATGGAAAAATATGAGAACAGTGGTATTAATTTAGGCCGTCATTCGATGTTTGCGCTAAAATTTTATTAGCTTCTCTTATCCTTTGTTACTGCTTTATTACTAGTTTTTTCTTTCTGTTTCAGATGTATCATGCTGTTTTGTCTACCAACTTTGACTTGAGGAGATTGACAGATTTTTGTGGTTCATATATTCGGATTAATTCAATACCATTACTTACTTATTCGATTACCTTTATAATAATTTATATTGCAGTGGCATAGACGACCGTCGTCTATGGAATCCGGCGGTAGTAAAGCAGGCGTTAGTGGAAGGTGCGATGAGGCTACCGAATGCTGCGACGATGTTTGAGCAAGGAGCTGGCAGGATTGATCTGCTAGCATCTTTTGATTATATGCGCAAATACAAGCCATCTATTACGTTAGTGTTAAAAATAAATATGCAAAGAGAAGTAAACTTGGAAGTAAATAAGCATGCAAGGAAATGTGGAGCAGTCACTCTTTAAGTGCTGGATCCGTTTGAAGAACAAAGTTTGAACCTTGCTGTATATGGCAGTAGTATGAGGGGTCTAAAGAGGGCAAAGAGTTGCCGTTATGTGAAACATTCCGTTGTTGAATATGGCCGATATAGTAATGATTTTCCTGATTATTAGGAGATAAGTGTTGCTATGAGATAAATATAATAAAGTCATTGACGTTTCTCGACAGATTAGACTGAAAGTGTTTATGCTAGCTTAGTTTTGTCGAAGGCAAAATGAATTTCTTTTTTGATGGGGGAGGGGGGGGGGGGAGAATGGTGAAGGGAATGACACTGCTTGAGCATCATTCATATTTTTCCATGAAGTGAATATTTGTTATCCTTTGAACATAATTTAGTATGCTCAAAATATCGTTCGTTTATTCCGGTTGTGAATTTTTATATGAAAGTGATAAATTTTCGGGCGTTTTTTTGTAAAATTTTGGTCGTTATTGTATTCTTCCTTCCTCGGTGATTTGTTTTAGAATATTTAAATATTTGCGTACATGTTTTCAACTGAAAATAATATCTAAATGAGTTAAACGTTAATGAAAGTAGTTGATGAAACGTCACTATTGATTTCTTATTGAAAAGCGACTTGATTACAGTGATTGAAGTGAGTTTTTTAAAGGTATTTTTGAAGATATTTGCAGATTAATTCCGCCATATATTGACTTCACCGAATGTCCTTATATGTGGCCTTATTGCAGTCAGCCGTTGTATGTCTCGTCAATTCCAACCATTGTAAATGTAAGTTAATGATTTTTATTGCTGCGAGTAACTATTTGAGTAGTCTTGAAAATGCAAAAATATGCGAAATGCCCTCACAAGTATTTGTCTTTTAGGACGCGAGTAGTGGCTTTCAGCGTTGAACTTTGACCTTTTTAATGCTCCTTTCGATAGAATATTAGCTTAATGATGTAACATTCGTACTTCGAAATGTTGGAACTATTCTCCCTTATTGTGCGTTTTGGCAATCTGCAATATCTGCGGTCGTATTCGTTTGAGCGTAAGTCGATCAAAAGTCCTATGCGGACTGCTTTTTACCCGCAGAACAGTTTTGGTTGTATATCGAGCAACCTGATTAAGCAGAATTCATGAAAATGGAGTGTCGTTCATGGCTTCGTTATTGCTAAAGTGGAGTCTTCTGAGAGGTCGTCCACTTATTTTAATCTAATCTTAGCCGTTTTCCCTTATGCTTTTGTGGTAGTGAGGTTTCGATTTGATTTTTTTTTTTTTAAATAGGACTTAGCATCTCAGTGCCAGTGAAACCATTAAATTCAATCTCGGAAAGCCCCCATTAAATCTATTCTTGAAACGGTGTTAAATTGCTAAATTGCGAGTATTAAATAATGACAAAAAATTGTCCACAGGATAAACTAGATCGTTCTGTAGTACACTGCAGAAAGTTTTTGCAATATGCGACTATTGCTCAAAAATAAGCGATACAATCCACGAGTTTAGATTTATGTTGCATGAGATGATTGAAGTGTACATCATATAGTGCCTTGGAATATCAATCCAAAAACTTTGTTCACCGGGTTTATTCTGTTGATGAGTCGCAACTGTTTAAGGTGACAATTGTTAATGGTCTTGGTGTTTCCGGCCGAATCATTGAACCGGTACGTTTTGCAATTTGCATTTAAAGTGTCAGTTTTTTGGTATTATCACTTCATGACATAGTCCATATCTTATCTCTAAATATCACTGAGAAAGTGGATTAGTCAATCTGACTCTTTTAGCTTTCTTGATTGCTTATATAAGGATCGTGGAGAACGGCTAATGAGGAGAAAAGGTTTGGACGGTGTCCTTTGTGTGGCTCGAGCTGGCATGTGAACATGCTTCACCTCGAGATTCCCGAGCTGTGGTAGAAATGTGCCTCACCTTGCGGTTAGATTTATCTATTAACTTCATCATTGCCGAGAACGATATTACTCAACACTCTCTGGTTTCCGTTTTGTATGAAGGAAGCTATGAATTCGTGTGAGATTGCCTAATCGTTTTCTTTAGAAGGCTCATGAACACGACCTATTGTTTGCCAATAACTTCATCATTGCAACTCTCCAAGTAATCTATAGAGGTGTCGGAGTAATAAACATAGTCGGGAGTCAGCGTGATTTGTTCGCAGCCGAACATTGCTCATATATCTGGTTTCGAACCTGCAGTTGCAAAAGCACAACTTTTTGCAATTATAGTCAAATATCAGGTCATTATAGCCAATATGGGAGCCGTTTCTCGATGAAAACGGTGATTTATTGAAAATCGCAATTAGCTATCCCGATCTGCTATGGCCTTGGTCAGGTTATATGGCGATTGCAATGAGCGTCGCGCAAGATGGTAAAAGCTACGAGGGTACAGCTGCAGGTAGAATCACCGTCACCGTAACGGTTCGTCGTTTTTTTAACGCCCATTTCAGTTTCTTATGTTACAAATGTTTCACTTAGATTATGAAAGGAATGTTTATAGCAAGTGGAAGTTAATCTTCTATAATCCTTTGAAAGTTTTGAAATGTATTTGGGAGCGAGAGTATTGTTGAGGTGGAAAGGGGATATAAGTTAGTGTGGGTTAGCAAATTCATTGTGGAACTTGTGTTTTGCACCACACGTGATCCTATATCCCATCTGCCGTTTTCCATTGTTTGCAGTGTTCCGTGGATGGAGGAGGGAGGGGGGGGGGGGGGGAGTGGTGAGTTTGGAAGATGATAGTTCTTAACTTTGCCAGATTTGGTATTATGATTAGTGGAATAAACAAATCTTATTCACAGAAATGGAGCCTACCAGTTGCTTGTTTAATAACAGTTGGTTTGTGCTATTTTCAACAAGCCATACACACTTAGTGAGTAGAAAACATGGAAATCGGCCAGTGTAAAAAAATAAACCTTTCGTTGAAAGCTGATATGGTCGATCGATTCAAATAAAAGTTTTTTTCTCAAGTCTAAATGGATTAATTTAGACCGATGAGCATGGAATGAAAAAGCGTGCTGTGGCGACGTTCATGGTACGTGTACGCATCATCCCAACACCACCTAGGAGGTAATATATTCTAATTATGTTGCACGCTTTAACAATGGGTACTTATATTGAATTGATTGCGCTATTTGAAGTCTTGCTAAGCAGTCATTCGTTGGATAAGGTTATTGATGTGATTCTTCGTCGACTCAGGATCGTGCGTGACAAGTAAATAAAAGTACTCAAAATTATGGTGAAGTGTAAAAGAATTTTGGGTAAACTTGCGTCACTTGGAATATGGTATTCAGGTTCCACAATCTCATCATTCGGAGGAATCACAGAAGATTATAAAATAATACGGCGGAAATGCTGACGCCATTTCTTCTTGATTTCATAGCTTGAGTGGAGTGATTACCGGGGATGAATAAGAGCATTTCGATTCTGTGTACTTCTGTGATGGCTTTGAAGTGATGCGGCGGATGGCTATCGGGTGAGAAATGGTGTGCAAGAGACTTAAGCAAAAATTTTGTTCTAATGCTCTGAATTAAAAATGATACGTGTGAGGTCGATCTCTGCGTAAACTGCGTAAAGTGTGATCTTTGCTAGGGAGATGTCGGATGTTGCAAAGACTTAACAGGTCTACTCTAAAGTGCTGTTAAGGATAGATCGAAATGAAAGGTTGTAGGGGAGGGGAGGAAGGAAACTCAGAGGTGATACGCTCATTTTTAGTTCCAAAGCTCCATACCTGTAATTTTCACTCAAAAAACAACGACCTGCTTACAGACTAATGTGTTGCACCCCGAAATTGAAGTTGGATATAACTTCAAAAAATCGCGAAGAGATTCAAAAGCGCTACCGCCCAGTCGCTGTTCAAATGTGGGTGAATTGGGCTGCAGTTTGTAGCTGCAGAGCCGGGTATGGAAAGCAGCCTATCATTGTGTTTGCTGATAGGACGGTCTGATATAAAACCATTGGTGTTTACCATTTCAGATGGCGAAATTCGTTAAGGGAAGCCTTGAATTACACCTTGGCGGTTGAATACTTCATTTGAGATTAGGTGATTCGCTACGGTACGTCCTTAATTCATTTACTTAACAGTACGGAGAAACTGGTTTCGTACGTTTGAAATTGATGATGTTTTCTCGTTGCAGTCAACGCATAATTTGGGATCAATACCGCAATATGCGATACCCACCAGGCTATCTGCCTCGTGATGATCTGCGTGACCATGCGAATCCGCTCGATTGGACCGCCGATCATCCGCATACTAATTTCAAGGCCCTCTATCAGCATTTGAGGAGCAGCGGATATCATATTGAGGTATTCAGTGAACTCTTCTTCGAAGTGATGGCAGAGTCATTTGATTAGAAATCTTGATTGACTTTCATTAAGCGTTTATTCCTATCGGTGATACGATAAATGAGCACCACGCTATGATTTATTATTTCACCTCAGAAATTGGACTGGTTTATTTATTTATTTATTTATTTATTTATTTGTTATATCAGTGCTTTTAATGCACTGTACGAAGTCAGTGACAGATTACGACGTCACTTAACTCTAAATAAAGAGTTTGAACATTTAGGTCCCATCTATTTCATATTAATGCTGAAACCATTCTTGGACATTTCTTCGAAGGCAATATAATTGACTTAATTTAATAGTTGAAATGTTTATAACATAAAAATAAGTGAAAGTTAATCGCTTTAATGTGTATCGGAATTAATTTTCGCTTGCGGATTGATGAGCCGTGAGCCGATACGCAACATATCAGCCTGTTTTGACATTGGCTTTACGAGAATAATTCTTTATATTGCTGCCTGTTCCAGATTGCTTATCTCCTCCGGAGACGTGAGATGTGAGCTGCTGTAAAAATTCAATCCATATTAATCCTCTAATAAATTGTTTTATGAGACAAATCTTAGCTTACTTTATGCATTACACATTTATTGGTGATGGGTAATTTTGAGGTTCTTGGTGAGCCACTAACGTGCGTGGATCTAAGCGATTATGCCACGTACATTGTTGTCGATCCAGAAGACGAGTTCTTCCCGTCGGAACGTGAGAAACTATATTTGGACGTTGTTGATGCCGGACTGAATTTGGTCGTTTTTGCCGATTGGTTCAATGCGACTGTCATCGATAAAATACGCTTTCTGGATGAAAACACTAAGTTCGGAAACTTGGCTTATTGTTGCTTGAATTTATATTCCATATTGAATGTATAAGGCACGGTGATGTTCCTGAAACTTGTTTGTAGTGCTTCAGAAGCTGGGTGAGTGTAAGACTCAATCTCTTTCCCGGTTGAACGTTCCGATGAATGCAGTTAGGGAGGAATCGAATGGACGTTCGCTTACAGAAGAATCTTCGCAAATGAAGCATTGTTCCCTTATCTCGCCGAATAAATGTGCAACAGGGAAGGCTGATGAATTAGAATCTTATTAAACCATGAATGCGAAGCGCATACGATCATCTTTATTCATTGTTTTATGCGATGCATTACATACATTGTGGTATTCTTACATGGAAAGCATTTTTCCTTTGTTCTGAAGCGAGCTTTTTTCAGACAGTGGTGGCAACCGGAAACGGGTGGTACTAATTTACCTGCGCTTAATGATCTGCTTTCCTACTGGAATATCACGCTTGGCGCACAGGTGAGTATAACTGGACATTTGTTGGCGGTTTTCAAATGCTGGTTTTACGTCATCATATGATATTTTCTCCATATTACCACAAGACGGGAGGGGAAGGGAAACACCTCTACGGAATCGAAGTTAGATTATGGTAACAACTGTTTTCATTGTGACGGTCGTCTATTGCAGCAGCTTTCAAAGGTGTCGTGAACTTCTGGATCGAGTCGCTTCTCCTATATATATATATATATATATATATATATATATATATATATATATATATATATATATATATATATATATATATATATATATATTATAGCCGACGTTTACAAAACTCCCGTTGCTGGCTTGGCATCGACCTCAGCACTGTGTGCACCGATCGGCTAGAGTGGATCAGTATCCCATGAACATTTGAGCATCTCCCCGCCTGAAAACTCCGCCGTGCAGATTTCCAAGGGTTTCAGCACTCTTAGAGGGATTAGAAGTTTTTGATGGAGCAGCCTATAAAATGATGCAGTATAAGGGGCATAAATTTTAAAACTTTCACCGCCTGGCTGGACCGAATCACCAACTCGAGAGTTGTGAAACATGATTAAGATTGCTCTCAGATGACCTTTGTCGCCAATTATGTTGCTACTCGAACTAGGTTTGACCAGTGGATTGAAATATGCCGATTGTTGGGTAAATGGATCAGTGCAATAGATTTCTTATAGTGGTGATAAAAACTTCCCGGGCAGTGATGGATTTTTGGCATTCATTTTCAATATTCAGTCACATTTAAATGCGATTTATATAGGTTTTTGATGGAGTGGTTTCACTGGGACGCATGGCGATGAAATACTCATCGGGCAGCTCAGTCGTTCAGACGCCATCCGGCTCATTCGTTGCTAAAGCGAATCTTACGGATGTGGTTAGTTTGTGAAGTTTAAGTTAAGGTTTAAGGTCTATTTCACGAGAAAGCACTAGCGATGTCGTGGGAAGAGTGATTTAGAAAGGAGCAAATTATACGAGCTTTAATGTGGGAAAAAAAAAGTGCAGTAGTAAAGCAGGAATGGGTTAATTAATTTATTTTTGCTTTGCGAGCAAAAGCTTCCCAGCATCAGAGTCGCATCTTAGTCCTTGACTTCTGCCTCATCTTTATATGTTATCAATTAATGAATGAACTCTACGTCACCACGTCACGAAAACATTAGACATGTTATCGGTTTTATCTGAGGTTACGATTTCTTGTGTCTACAATATGATAGAAGAGGACACTCACTCGCCTATATTCTTGAAAAACTGATTTTATCTAATTGATTCAAGTCATTCGTCGTGATCGTATGCTGATCGGTGAACTAGTGTAGAAAAATTCTGGTCATGTAGGTGTTTAATTTTGTATTGATTATAGGGAGCCGAAACGATAATGGGCGAGAAATCTTCACAGCTTTATGAAGCAGCGGTGTTTACATTTTATAGAAGTGTTAGCACTTCGAAACGAAGGTAAGTTTTTTTTTCCTCTTTTTTGCCCGTATATCGTTGATTTGCTTTGACTGTACTCAGTCTTTGATGGATTTTACTGGTGGGCGTTCACGTAGAATTCACTTCCCTTATATTCTATTGTGTAAGAGTTTCAATTCGCGTTGGGAAGCTGAATTCTGCGAATTTTGATAATGACCCAAAAATTACTCCTCGTTCTTGCGCTAAACATTCCCTTATATTGTCGTAAATAATGATGAAGGAAAGCTGATAAAGAAAAATATGCTAATTCGCCAAAAGGTTTCGAATTTGGTAAGCTGTTGTTATGTGAAAGTACATTTTTTTCTAAAGTTATAGCTCTCCGTCTTTTATATATGATTTAAGTTTTTATGTTTTCATGTACTCATATTTGTGCGCATAGTTTTTGCTTAATGTTTTCGTATGAGTGCATCCAGATCATTCATCGTGCTCTTCTTCTTCATGCTTTTTTTTTCTACTTCTCTTTCTTCTATTCTCTTCTCCTTTCTTTTTTCATCTCTTTCGTCTCATGCCTTCTACCTTCGCCTGCGAGACAGTTCTTTGAGTGCAGTTATTTAAGATGATACGGGGTTCAGCTATTCACAAGACTTTTTATTTTTAAGGTATATTTTTATTCATAAGGTATATACTTACAGGGTTCACCATTTTAGGTGGCAAAAACAATCAAATGGTTATCTGCAAATGCACTTTTTCGTTAGAACCGTGCTGATGAGAACGGAAAGAAATCGTAGAGAAGGATTGTTTTGTTGTTACTTTCAAAGAGGTAATATTGCAGAAGTCTTGCAATAAATGCAGCAAGGGCAAATGTGAAAGAACAAGTTTTAATAATAAAAAAAACCTTGTGGCGTTTTATGTTAGAGAGGGGAAGGGGAAAGAGGCCAAGTAGGGGTTGGGTATAGTTTATTTAACGAAGAAATACGGCAGAAATAATATGACGATAAACTGGCCAGTGCTGCAGAAGAATTGTTATGTTGCTCTATACCTGAGAAGTACTCATCTTCAGTCTTTACGTTATGGCATGCTTTGCGGTTTTTTCTTGGACATCCTTGTTGTGTATTGATTTTGAAGGTCCGTTTTCAATGAGTCTCTAGCATTTTTGAATGGAGTGTGATTTGGCGCAGATTTCTGGGATCTGGCGAGATTAAAACCGCCATATGCACACTTGTCACCTGTTAATTTTTGTAATCTCCTAAACTGCATTATATTTGTATCTTCATAATGCGTACTCTTTGCTTGTACCGTCCCAATCATTTCCATCTAACAAACATTAATCGTTTCCATCTAATAAAACCTTTCTTTGCCTTTGCTAGTTGCTAGTTAGGAAGAATTTTTCTATGCAGCTCAGTGACTTGACCAACGATTCCTTCTAGTCATTTCTTCGCACTAACTGATCCTGCGAGAAATGACCAAACACAGTGACCCAATCACCAACAGTGATCCAACAATGTCTACTTTAATGTACTTACTGGGTCGTTCATATAATTTCATATATGCACTTGAGGCACCATGAGCTGCTTTCTCGAGGAGAGCGCCTTTGCAATGTAATGAGAGTTTATACTTAGATTAAGGAGCCGATTTCTGAAAAAAGGATGCTGCAAAGATTTTTAGGCGGTAGTAAAATACCGCGCTACTTAAAATGAAACAGTCGAGACTTTAAATTTCTTGACATTTCGTGACATAGTGAATTGAATTTAGAGTTCTAAATTACATATTGGTTTGCAGAGCAGGATTTGTGGCAGTGTTCGGCGATAGTACATGCTTGGAAGTGGGTACGAGTGCCGAAATGAGAAGCTGTATACCTCTTTTAGACGCTCTTCTCGATAGTGCTAATGAGGGACAAATGAGTGAGAGTCTTCGCCGTGCTGTGAAACCGGTACTTGTTTTTTTGATGTTACTCTATGTTAAATAGAAGCTATTTGATAGTGCTTTTTTATTTATTTTTATTTTTTTCACAGTCGCTATTATGTTTTTATTGAATCGAAAACATAGTTACATCATGTATGTTGGGTGCATTGGGTTTGGCAATGAAACGATGTTAGAAGGTAGCAACTTTAGTGTAACATGTGATTTCATCGATGGTAAATGAATTAAGGTTGATATTGTTTAGCTATAGGAAGCAGCGATTCGCATAGAACAGGAAACCAGCGTCTATTCGAAGCAGCAAAATGATTCAGTTCAGCGAAATGCTTTAAGTGATTACGTATACGCCGGAGAGATCATTGTTGATGAATCGGCTTTCAGCTAAGATTGAAAGATGACATGGTAGTAAAATACAAGAACATATCGGCTTTAGGTCACATTATGTCCTGACCGGTTGATCGCAAATCGACTCAGATATCAGTCGGTGATAGGTGTTTCTATAAAACTCCGCACTTTAAAAAATGTCAGAAATGATCTAATGCAAGTGTTTTCACGAATTGTGTGAGAAAGTTGCAGTTGAAAATAGTATTTAATCTTAGGCATGGATGGATTTAAGTCCACGAGTGCTTATATCGCCATATTGGAGCGTTCGTGTCCCTTTTCTGTTTAGTTTCTCCGTACGGCGAGAATGGCTCAAAGAGTAGCATTAAACGTTAAAGACTGATTTTAAAAACGTTAAGCGCTAAGGCGGAGAAGCGCTAAAAACTACTACTGTGGTTGCTGAGAGGGTAGTCTCGACCTTCGTCTCCTTTCTTTAACGACAAGCAATGGAAGAGAACGAAAATCGCGGACAAAATTTAATGTATGCTCGCAAAGGTCGATGGTTCTAATTTGTCGATTCGGTGTCGCCGAAAATGTCTGTCGTTCTTTTGACAGCTTTTGGGCTTCCTTGGTGTGCTGCCAGCTTTGATAGTTTTTAGCTGCTTGAAAATTTTTTTACTTTTTCATTGGCATAGACATTTTTCAAAAGCTTGTTGAGGCCACGAGGGTTTATTCGCTTTGTAGGATAAAGAAAGAAGTCAAGTGGAAAGCTAATTGGATTCCGGATTCTTATGCTATTTTTATGTGCAATTGGATGCTTTCCTTCCGTTTGTCCCGCCTCATAGCCCGGTGATTCATGTCGTGTGTAGATTGCAAAAAGTAGAATAGATTTGAGTTGATGCTTGCAGATGGAGATAAGACTTCCGGAAGGCGAATCCGATGCAGTCCCATTGCCGAAAAGAATAACCACTTCAAATTTTGCAAGATATTCTAAAGTAAGTTATGATTTTTTCCTGAACATAAATCCCCCACGTGAATTTCAATGCAAATCTTTTTTCTCCGAAATGCAAGTCTTCATTTCTTAATTTCCTTAGAGAGCAACTTTGTAGGAGTTGTTACATTCCGAATAAAGTAAGAGCAGTTGCAATGCAGACTGGAATAAACTGCTTCTTAAATAAATCCCCGTGCAAAAATACGAATTGTTGAAATCCCAGAGATTTTTTTGTGGTCTCAGAAAGTAATCTGGTGCCATTTGAGACTGAATACATATCAGTTAGATTGATCGCTGGTAAGCAGGGTTTTTTTCTGCTGTTTTCTTTATTTTTTTAAATAAAGACTTTCATTTCACTTCGTAGTAACTCTGCAATAGCTACTAGAGATAAGATCTGGAGGAAGTGCTATGTGTGAGTTCAAGAAGGCGCTATATATAAAAGTTGGAATGGGTGCTTATAGAGTTACTGCGGATATTGTACATGAAAGTGGGATAATGTAGAGGCGCTTTGCACATACTTTTACGTAGAAGTACTTTAGTATATTTTTAAACCACTTTTAGAAGCTAAATCGTTTTTGAAATGAATTAAAGTTAATTGATTACAGCGATCAAATCTAAACTTTACTGCAATTTGCATAAAGAAATTTGTGTCAGTAGTTATTTCTTTTATAAGCTGGGTTCACATCAGTGATTTTTGCTGTATTCGCATATCAAAAAAAGCGACCATGCTGATGAGCTGTTGAAATTCATGCAGGAAGCTTTTGTGAATGCTCGCATTGCACTGATTATCTAGACTGTCTCCTATAGAAGGAATTTCTTTTTATTTTCTTCTAATTTTTATTATTTGAGCTGTTGAGATTGATTTGTTGGAAATTTTCCAAAAGTACTATGGGATCTAATCTGAAATGCTGCAGAAGTAGAAAGAGGGAGCTTCGTTGAAAATATTGGATTTATTTTAATTTCGACGACTTATGAGACCGCTCAAATTTATGATCCGAAGTAAAGGTTGCGGTGTGAATTTTTACTAGTTTTTTCCGAGTTGTTTTGTCGAGAGGTGCTCAGTCGAAGTCGGGTGAACATTATTTGTTTTTAGAAATTTTCTTATAGAAATAGTAGGCATTTCTGCAATTCCTGCTGCACTTTACCTGCCGTGTTGTTGTAAATTCCGGTCATAGCAAGCGGGAATTATGTACGAGAGAATTTTTTATATTTTTATTGATAGACTTCTCTATTCCTGTCAGAAATTTTTCCGCCTTTTTTCTGTCCTGCTGAACATTAGATTGCATTTTTTGCGTGAAATTTTTATTGCTGTTTTAGTTTACAACAAATTTGAGGTGATTTCGGCGTTGGAGAGCGATGGGTCTCCAGTGTTTCGTCCTCAACCTAAGTGTAAACGGTTTGCGATGATTGTACCGCATCCCGTTGCGAACGTCACGTCACCATCGTAAGCTGCGATCACTAGATTCGTTGCAGAAATTTTGCATTATTTGCGTCATGCGAACTTGAGGGTCAAGGGAGTGGACTTCCTTTTTGGGCATGAGGGAGAGGGAAAAAGGGTTCGGGAGGGGGAAGTAGTTTTTTCCTGATGAGTACTGCCTGCACACTATCGCAATGTTGTGTTCGGTTCGCATATCTGCTGTTCTTATCGAGACTCTGTCGTGCTAGAATACTTTATTGTTACAACAGATCTGCTTGTTGAAAAACTGCGCTGTTTTTTCTTCCATTCACCATTTAATTGAGGCCACAAGTCAACAAGCGTTCTGCACAATATTTTTTTGTCGCATTAGTTGAACTCTTTCGTTTGGCTTAGAAATTACGATTCTTTATTTATAGATCATAGGGTATTACTGAAAGCTTATTCGATAGTATTCTCTAGCATTTTCAAGCAAACTGATATCATTTGATCGTTCTATTATGTGATTAAGCGATATATAGTATTTCAGTGATTTGAACGAAGAAAGACGTCAAAACGGACAATTTGATTTGTTTTACGACAAAATACGGTCGGATGCAACAGCCGCACAGGTAGTTTTGTCGTAAGTAAATCGACCAGTTAAATCGAAAAAAAGTTATTGGTTTGGTTCTTGGTGTGAGAGAGGTGAAAGAACATGGGAAAGGTCGCTTGGATAGGGGACGACGTTTTTCGAGGCATTTTTTGGTTTCGAACGTGTAGTGCGATTGTTGTAAGAACAGATAGGCATATATGCCTTTCATTAGTAAACTCCATTGACCCAGAGCTCAGTAGAACAGCAGAGGATGACTATGCGGATGATCTGATGCAAATAGTCAAAGCAGCGGATTAAAAGGTGGTGATTGTTGCACAGAAGGAAAGGTGCACCACCTTTGAAATCTGCTGCTGAGTGGAGTAATATCTTATGCCGGTTTCTAGTTACCTTCATATTTTGACAGATTTAATTTTATGTAAGTTCTGTGACATTGGGTTTCATTGCAGTTCAATGAGCTGGATCAATTTTTCGACGCGAACGTGAATTTGGATCGTCATGCTATTTTCGCTAACTCCATTGGTTTCCTCGCGCACCCGAATATCTCTTATCTTCTTTGGGGTTTCGTTGTCCTTGTCTTATTTGCATTTTATTATAGAAGTTCTTTGCGAAGGGCAATATTGCAGGTTCGAGTATTTCGGCGATTTTTGCGTAGGCTAAGAGTTGTTTGAAGATATTCTTTTTTGCGGTATATTTGCTTGATGCCTGTTGTTTGTTCGCAGGATGTCTGAGAATGAGCCGCGTTTCCAGATTTATGAACGAGCATCGCTTAGGACCGTGTTATTTAAACAGTAGTCACGCTAAGCCTAAAAATGACCTCCTCAGCCATAAGATATGCCGAAAATTCGGCGAGCGACATGATTGCTGATGCAGAGGAACAAGCAGGAGTTGGATCACCTGCCGAAGTTGGAAATTACATGCGACTTCTTTCAAGAACATGACATTTGAGCCTGTGGAGAGATTGGCAGAATGATGCGAATTTTGAAGTTTTACGACCTGAGGTCTTTCTCGAATCCCAACATTTCTGCAGTTGGAAGGTTCTGTACTTCTTCAAATATTGCAAAATTTCGTGAATGTTTAGTAGGCCTGCATACAAAATCGCTGAATACTCTTAACCATCCATAAATGGAGTTAAATTGCGTGCCACCCCAGTTGCATCACTTCTGAGAGAAAGCGCGACTTCTGGAATGTGCACATGCTTCATGTATCCCGCTGAAAACCTATATGTTTTTTCTTCGCTCAGCCGTTCTATCTGTATTTGTTTTTTTTCTCCATTATTATATTTTGAAGATATAGCCGTTTTAAATGCTTTCTCTCCATGAAGGAATAAAACTTTGAGAAAGACTCGCCCATTTGGGAAAATACTATGCCAGTTTGAGTGAAATTTCGGAGGTGGCAACTTCAGTCCGTCTTGTTTTGGGCCATATTCCAAAGTCAGACCTACACTCCTCAATCCGTTTTTCCCATTTCCTCCCAATTTCTTCTTGCGATTGAAATTCTTTGCAGGCACGAGCTAGTGCATTGAACCAAGTGAATTTAATGTGCTGAGGCTCGTCCTTTATTTTGGAACCATCTCATCCTGTTGTCCTCATTGCTGTTGACCCCACGCCAAAAGCTGGTGCATTTTACGAAACGGAGAGGTGCTCGCTGTTTCTTGATTGTCGTTTCCGAGGTTCTTGAGCGTAGGTTTGGGGGACTTAGGGGGAGGTGAGGTCATAGATTTATTCTAACGTTACAGGGGTGAGGATAGTTTTCAGGAATATTTCGTCAGCGGATTGTGACGCCGTGAAAATAAATCCGTTCTTTGTTTAGTCAGCTCAATTCTGACCATATCCGCCCACGTCTTGAAATTCCGAAATGATCTAGGTTGGTTGACCTATATTAGAATAAGCCTTCCCACCACCACCCCTCGGTCCCGTCCCCGCACACTGAGATGGACTGCTGCAGTCGAAAAACATATTTTATAGTGCAAAAAAACTGTTGCATAGAGTTTCTATTTGTTGATTTCTAGCGCGTAGGGCCCCTTTATGTGTCTTAAATTTATACCTGTTTCCTCTCGTTTGCTGCACTTTTTTTCGTGGCTGTATTGACTTGTCTTTGATATCAGCGGGCAGTTCATTGTTGAAACGTCGCCAGGAACTGTAGTGAAGTTGTACCAGATTTGTAAGGCGTGTTGCTGTGATTTGCTCCTGTTTGTTGTTTTGTATGTTATAGAGTTGTGATCGCAGCGATATTTCTTGCCGGAGTACGGGTTCCACTGATCGAAAATAAAAACAGGTCATCGAAGGGAACTTTGAATTTTTCGAACAAACCGAGGAAGTGTTTTTCAACGGGTTCCACTTTTACCGATAACTACAGCGGTTGCTGTGGAGGGCGGGTTCTCCACACCATTTTAATGAAATAATTTTCAGGATTCTTTCTTTCAAATAAAGGTCCAAAAGTTCGAGGGTTTTTGAAGTGATGTCTGTTTCGGCTGATGTATTACTCGCATTTTCTTCGGTCTGTTGATTTCGGCATTTCCTGAATGATTGGAGTTTCTTTTGTGTTCGGGCCGGCCGATGGCATTCGGATTTTCGGACGGAGATATTAGCACTTGGGGGATCAGTTTTGGTTGATTTCTTAAGATTGCGCTGACCAAATGTATGAATGGTTCCTGCATATAAAACTATGTTTGTCTCATCCGCGCATTTAATTGTATTTACAGATTTGATATGTAACTGTAATTATGCAATAGTGTGATGCAAAATGGTCGCGCATTTTTTGGGTGAAGTGAAAGTTTTCAGTTCGCATTTATCATATTTAGGTATTAAATGATAGTAACTCGCTCGAAGCTCTTAAGAAACGCTTGAGTGAGTGTTTTGCGGAATGACCCACCACCCGTCCCGGATGTAATGTCAATCGATGCAAGGTTTGAAAATTTCTATATTTCCTAAACTGCTAATGAGCCCGTTTACGGGTGCCCGCATGACCAAATCGGCTGTTGTTAGCAAAATTAGAAATATGTCGCACCAGTTTCGTGACGCTGTCACCATCGCTTATCACCTTCGAATTTGCGGGCTGTTATTGCTGTGGTCGACTGCTGGACAGTTTTGCTGTCTAACTTTCAGGCAGTTCAATGTTGCGTCGCAATTCCTCTGCGGTCTTTGTTTTGTCGGAGATAAACTTTGCAGCAGTGTATCTCCGGGAGCAATTTTCCAACGAAAGCGTTAAAATTTACGCGGTCTGATTGCACGCGAACGATTTCACGATAAGGCTTAGAGGGTCATTCGCCAAATGCTGAGTTTGGATGTGTTCTATGTTCGTACATGTGCAATTTAGAGAGGCAAATAAAGCTTTTTCATTGAGATGTGATCGAATTTCACTTATTTTATTTGATGATAAGGAGACATTATTGGTAGTGCGTACGCTTGTAGCCATACGACGATGAAACGTCAAACGCTTTGTGCAGCCTGCCAAAATAAGGAAAACTGAGCTTCGATCAGGGACAGTTGCGGATGCACCGAATGCTGTGTGCATTATTTCGAGTCTGTTGAATATTTGTTTAGTGGTCATGTGGCATATGTAATAGTAAGAAATTATTAGGCACTTAGTGAGGATCGTTGGGATAGTTTCTAGTGAGAGTTTGTATCTGTATAGTCAATCTCAACGGACGCACAATATCAATTAGTTCCTTCAGTTTTGTGAGCCATGTTTGTGGTAGCTATTTCTGTGATTGGATTGCTGCACGGATTCCTAGCACTTTATTGTAAATGAGCCAGACTGCCCAAAAGGCGAGTAGATCACCCGCACGGAGGGTTATAATATGGTTGTTGTTGTTGATTTTTTTCCCAAGTTCTTGTTCGCTGCCCATCCAGAATGACTTGCAGATTTTATTCCCTATAACTTCTCCAGCAAAGTTTATTACTCATTCGTAGGAAACACCACCACAATTACTGCAAAAATAGAACTGATGTGGAAGCGCCAATGAGTGAGAGAAAGACTCAAAAGGTGAGTGAAAACATCTTTCCAATTGCGCTGCCAAGTAACAAAGCCGTATTCGCCACCGTACCTGAATGAAGAAATTGCACGAAAAGTGGTGGTGAGCAAATCTGTACGACATGCTTTGGAGGTCGGCAATAACAACTTAGGAGGGTTCTACTTCATGCGATCGGTAATCGCAGTGAATGTTTTGCATCACTCTTTAAGTTATTTGGTTCATTCGCAGTTAACGAGCTGTATAGCAAAATCTGAATAGTTGCTACATTTTGGTGCTGGATTGGAGTGAAAAGGTTTCGGGTGAGATTTGAGGCGCACTTAAAGTGGAGTGACAACAGGAATTTCGGGAAAATGGGACGTGACAATCATTGCGGATGTGGGTAGTTGCAATGAGTGCTCAGCAAAAGTCGTTAAAGGGGGGTCGGCGGGGGGATGGGGGGAGGGGCGAATTTCAAGGTGTGGATTTGTATCCGAAGTCTTACTTGGCAGCGGCTCGATGCCTTGCTTTTGTTAATAATATCCCTCTCATCCTGGCAGAGGATGTCACAGTGGTCGGATGTAGAAAGCTTGGAGAAAATTCATGAGGCGACTGAGACCTGATCTCAGACGTGTGAAATTATGGTGATCCCTTTTCACTTCGTCAGCGTTTTGGCTCATTCGCAAGCACTCAAGCGAGCGATGAAGTCTTAGTGGGTTATAAGTTAAGTGGTTGTGTTGTGCGATATTTGAGATCCTGGATCCTTAATGTCCTGAGATACTAAAGCTCTGAAATAACGGCTTTTTCGGCGTTACATTAAGCGCATAATGTTTACTTTTGATAACCGCTTTTTAGAAATGTTTGACAAAAGAATAGCCAGGTTTTTTCTTGTGGTCACACTTCTGCTACACAAGAAATACATTCCGATGATGGTCAATTTTCTCCTCGTGATGCTACGAACTGTTTTAATAGTAACTGGCTTACCTTGCGGTATTTGGCATCCAAAACCTGATTCATATAAACGTTGGAAACTCGAGTGGAAATAGGAATAAGCAAGCACAAAACAGGCAAATTCTTACATAGCAGAAAGCATTCCGAAGGAAGTATGCAAACCTGGTGCAGTAAGTGGTGGAAATGTAACAGGGCGGGTGGAAGAAGGGCGGGCGAAAACGTGATATAGTAGTGGAAGTATAAAGCAGTGAACTAGTTGTGTGGTAAGGAAAAATTTTAGAATTGTGAACATCAGTTTCACGGGTTGTATTTTTTGGTGGGAAGGTGCACATTACTGTATTTCAGCATAGTGTGGAACGATGTTTTTTGTTGATTTCTGAAGGGGTTGTGGATGGTTTATTGAGCAGAGGCACACGAATCGTTTAACGTGCATTCACCGAAGTCATACACTTTATTGCAGAGCGCGAAACCTGATCGCGAAGTGCTTTTTTCTCCTTAGCCTCGAAAATATACAATCGATTAAAGAGAGATAAGGATAACTTCTGAGCAGTTGAGCTGAGATGAGCATGCCTAATCCTGGACAATTTTGCCTGAAAACTAGCGGCTTGCCTTCACTGTTACCTTCAGCTCAGCTCGTTTGGCTACTGCAGCCGAAAATCTGCCGATATTGTGAAATAAAATAAGCGGCGAGGGCAGCTTTCCAGTGGTTGTCGTTCACAATTAGGACGACGTTTGCCTTTCAGTCAAAATAGCCCTGCTACTTAGTGAGTGTGCGGTGTTGGTTTAATCACATGTACGAGAAACTTCGCGTTATTCACGCCACCATGGTGACAGGTCTCGATTTCTATGCATTATGAACTAGAGTGGGGTGCTTTTAGAACTCAAGCCTACAAACATTACGGAAGTGTTCGGCGAGACAGCGTTCGATCCTTCGCTGCACAATTGTACCGTTTCAAGTTTTTGCCTCAAATTGGATGTTTTCGCCACATCCTTCTACTTCATTTTCGGTGAAATCATCGCACTGTTCAGGAGAGTCTGTGAAGCGTCCAACATTTTATTGTCGTCTCTGTCGTGATCCCGGTGGAGAATTTCATACACTTTGGCTTAAATATGTTAATTTACTCTATCTGTTTATTTATTTTACTCTGTTCATTTGTTTGTTTACTTGGTTCTCCACTTATTTATTTATTTATTTATTTGCTCGTTTGTTGTATGAATTTGTTCATTGACCCATCTTAGCTCGGATATCACCAATGCTAAAGCTGCAGAATTTTGTAACTGTGTAAATGTGTGCCATTCGACGCTGCCTTCAACCACCGTTCACGTCATCCGTCAACTCCGTGCAATTTCAGGTGGACTTGGTTGAGCTATTAATACGAATGAATGTTTGACGAGATTTTGACGGATCGACCTAATCGTTGATATATGAAAGCTTTATTCGGCGTGTTTTACTGTCGATTGCTGGCCGTGGAAATGGGTGAATAAATAAGCGGGATGCAAGCGCCCATCGTGCCAATGCGCTGCTGCGCTTCTTAGTTACTTTCTTTTGGGTTCGTTTGCTGCGGAGTCTGTAAATTTGAGGATGAAATGTGATTCACCACTGAATTGCATGTCACAGAATGGGTATATCTTAATTATTTTGTCTCTCTTTATAGAACAGATCAAAGACGGAGAAGTTTAAATATGATTGCACGTAAAAAAAAGAAGTCTGTGGAACGCTGTGGATAGACGAAGAGATGGTTTCGAAAAAATGCAGCCATGTAACAAAGATATGAGTAGAGTGCGCAGCAGAGCAGGGGGGGGGGGGGGGGGGGAGGCGGTTTTCGCCTCATTTTCAGGGTTTTTGCCCCATTTTGAGGTTTTTGCCGCAGTTCTGTTTCTGTATCGTTTTCGACGAGAGTAAATTGCGCATTAAAGAAGCAGACTGTTGAAAAGGATTATTCATGCTACTGTCAATGAAAATACGGCGAAAACTCGACAAAGTTTGAACGCATTTATATTATTGAACACATCATATATATATATATATATATATATATATATATATCATCCCTTGCCTGACCTCCAACTCTGCTATTTTTATTTTCTTCCATACTTCTGTACTCCACCTCGTAAAGAATTTCATCTGCATATTTATAGGCTTCCTCTCATTCCGGTAAATCCGAGAGAATGCAGTGAAATGAAACTCGAAAACGCTAAGCTCGTCATCGCAGAACGAATCTACGAAGATATGAGATTTAAATCTTAAAAAGGATTGTGTGACGTGTCTTGTCTAAAATCCTTTTTAAGAGCATTTCGGACAATGTTCGTCACACAATAAACTATCATAACCGTCACGAGGATGTTTTAACGTCTCTTCGAAGAATTTCACGCATTTCAGAGTAATTAATAATTCGATGCGATCATGAATGGGGCCAGCCTCGGTCACAAATTGTTTCGAAGCTTGTAAGGCTCCAAGGCACTCGCTAATCATTCCGTATTTCGCCCCCTATTACGTTCATGTTCGCTGAGCAACAAATGCGGACTCTCGTTCCCTTACCACTCGTTCACCAACTAAGAATTGTCAGCCGTCGATGACGAAGACAACCGAATTCAACTGTTTTGTCAGAGATGCGACCAGATCGGTAACAGCTTTCTTTTAACGCTGCGTGCGTCAATCACACTCTGAGTTGTACTGCTGTCCTAATGTTAGCGGATGAATATCGATATTCCGGTGGGTTATTAGCAAATTGGTTGCGTGGACGACATCTAAGATTCACTGGCCGTCGAAAATTTATCTCGACCCATGGCCAGTGACTATCAACTTTTTGAAGCATCAGTTGTTATCAAGGAAACCGGGTGACCACCTCCCTAACTTGTTTCAATTTTCAACGTGAGTACCTATGCGTTTCTTTATTTAAGCGCTATTTTCTCAAATGGAATTTTTTGTCACTGTATGCTTGTATGTTTATGTTGACTCACCGACGGAGGGCTTAGATCACATATTCCGATCTCATGAAGCCTTGCGTTAAACGTGTGAGTGAGCACAACCATAGCAAATGTACAAAACAGGCCACAGTTTGTATTTCCCCAAACAATTCAATATATAAGACAATTAAGGAAGTGCCTTAGACGATCGGGAAAATGCGTTTGCAAAGCATTACGCCTGGGTCCACTTCCATAAACATAAACCGTGAGAGTGCCGCGTGGTTCAAAAATGAACTTCCCAAGAAAAAACGTCGCTCTTGCACCATTTTGCTGGCAGAACATCACTTGCGAAATCTGGTGGCGCCTCGATGTCGACGGCGCTGTGACTGAGTTCCCCTCAAACCTTCTTTCTCGGACTCTTGAAGAGCAAAAATCCCACCCCTCCGCAGACTCCCAAAGAATTTATGGATCTCCAGTCATAAGCACGCTTTGCCTTGCGCTTCACACGCGACGACACCCTATCCTTACAACTAGGATTAACTATGCCATCGCTAGCTCAGGCTCCTCTGCTATCAATGTAAGCCTCAAACCAATTACCTGCCGAACCAACTCTCTTATAAGGGGCTCGGACAACTGCCTAACCTAGTATCTGGCCCCAAGCTCAAACTTGCATTTAAACAGCGGCGGCTTAAGTTGCTGTTCCAAACCCTTGTATGGCTTTTTGGAAGAGACACGACCATACTCGACTTCGAATTGGATTTTTATGGGAACGCACGAACACTGGCGTAATGAAATTGAAAAGATCAGCCACCTTCGAAAATATTCGCACGCTCTATAACCGTCGATGAGCACAAAAACGATGGAGGAGGATACCCAAATGCACCAACATACATACAAGTGCATAGTACCAAGAGCACAAGAAAATAAGCTGACACCAGGAAAAATTTCGAGAAAGGCTCCGAAAGATGCAAACTGACATTATTTCAGTGACCACACCACTATCCCATTCAGCAGCAGGGAGCAGCTACGTGGAGAGACAGTTGAGGGAATCGGAGGAGGAGGGATGGGAACTTAAACTTATAAACAAGATATGGAGCACCAAATCGTAGCATTAGATTCCTCTGCAATCTACCATGAACTCATGGCCCACCTCCCGCTAAATAAAACATGCTTCAAATGAGCACGGCTGACCATCCTACACAGCGAAACAAAGCAAGTTTTTCGGTTGGAAACTTACAGTGGCAATTCCGGCGTTGATTTCCTTTTTGAAAAGTTTTCCAGATATCTCAGCAATCATGAAGATCCATGGCAAAATTCACAAAGACATAATCATTCAAATGGTAAATACACAGCACCGCAAAAATCCATAAAATTTTAAAAATAGGCCAGACATCGTCCCAACATTCAAGCTAGAAAATTCGTTATCCGACTCCATACACTTGTGCCTCAAAATGTCCCCACGATACTCAATTATGCAGGATGAAAACATACGTTAGCAAGGATGATGAGATAGTGTAGCGCGAAAACTGGTGGAAGCGATTGCCTTCTCAGAACATGCATGTTAAAACTTCCAAATTTTACCGCTCTTAGTACGAAGGGAAGCCGTACTTTAAGATTCATGCATGTACCGAAATTCGCTACTGAACTGAGCATCTCAGACGACTTCCCTAGCGATAAGGACTTATCTGCCGCATCTTATAATCTTCTGAATGAAACAAAAAAACTTGTTCTGCTTCTTTTAAAAAGCGAAAAAAAAAATGCAGGCAGGAACCTGAAATAGAAGCGTACATCACCAAACCTGTTGACTATACAACTAAGTCACAAATGCTGACAAAGGTCGCACAAGACTACAAACCACAACAATCTCAGCTCTTCACAAACATCTTAGGTTTCAGCATCCTTTGTGATTTTGTTAGGCTGGGTGGGTACACACGTGCCAAACCCACTACAATACCTCTACCCTGAAAACGAGACGGATAGAAACCAACGTCTTAAAGACAACAGGACAAGGAGGCGTAAAGACCACATCCACAACTGGAAAATAAGTATTTTTGTCGTAAAAATGAAAACAGGAAATAGAACTGCACAAAGAAAACAGATAAAAATCACCATTTACCATTCGAGAATTAACGATGTCAGAGAGATGGGCCAGGAAGAAATAGTACTGCTAGAACGGTGAAGAAATGAGGGGTGGAACCACCTTCATCTCTGTATCGCTACGGATTCGATGTTAGGTGCAAGGGCCTGCCGCAAACTGTGCTGCTGAGTTGATTCGTCGAAGTCCCTTCCTCCGCCTGAATTAAAAATTCACTTTAGAGACCCAACATCGCTGACAACAGTGCCATACAATCAGTCCCCCGTTTAATTCTTCCTCTCCCTCCTCACCAAGAATTGAATGAACATCATAAAATTACCCCCTTGTTGAATTTCGACCCGATCCCTTAGAGGAAGAAATAGACGTTTAATCAAAGTTTCACGACACCTTGGCACGCATTCTATACAGTTCGTGCCAAACGCTTCTTTGCAGCCGGACGTGTTTAAAAGCGTTAGAAAAAAAACCTCTTGCCTCATCATCGCTACTAGCCAGAACGATGACGCCACCGTCAGCAACATGCGTCGGAGCAGTGGCTGCCCGACTGGCAGCAGCAGCCGCTTGGGGAAGCCGGTTGTTTGGCAGGATTGAGCAGCGTTTCTTCGCCGGCACTTCGCCGCAATCAAATAGAGGTCTCCTTTGGTCCACAATGGCACGCCAGTCTCCGTTCGGAAGCAACTCCACCTTGGTTATATTTCGTCCTGCTTTCTCTAGCACCTCCTCGAAGTATCTAAATAAAAGCAACAATAGTCCTCGATCAAACTCAACCGCGATTTACCCTCCATTCTTTTGATCCCTCTCAATATTTCGCAATCAAACTGAAGCTTGAAGCCCACGAGAATATATGCTGTGCATTTTTTATGGAAGGAGCTTTCACATTCGAAAGAAAACACGTGATTTGGTGTTTACTCATTTAGCTAGAAAAGATTTCCCTGAAAACTGCAGCCCAGCTGCCAGTATGGTGCACCCTGAAGGACGCAGTTTACCAATAACGGGCATCCTCCTTTGTACTCCAGTGCATAAATTAAATCCAAAAACGGATTCGTGTTTTGAAAGTAAATTTTTTTTGCGGTTGTTGAATTCTCCGTACTTATGAGCATGAATTTAAAGGGAAGATTGACCGAATGAAAAAACAAGGAGGAATCAACACCATATAAACGCCGAAGAAAACAACGATGAAAAGCCTGCCACAATGTACAGAAACAAAGATCGAATACCCGTCGATGATGATTTTGTTGTATGGAACCGCCTTGTCACAGATGGGGCACTTCCATGTTGGACGCTTCTCGTTCATCTTCAGAAAAAACATCAGATCGAAACACTTCAGATGACTGCACTCAGAACCCTTTACTGGTGTCACTATGCGAGTCTTGCCCAGCTAAACGGCACACATGTAATGAATACCGCTGTAGGCTCAAGAAACATTCTGCTAGGAAAGCTATCGAAACAAAACTATATCTATAAAGTGAGAAAAACCTCAAAAAGATGCACCTATGACGAGGTCAGTTCTCATGCAAATAGACACGAAATCACCTGACATTCCTCTCATATGGGAGCTGCAAAATAAACTAACAGCAGGAGTGATGATCGCAACAATATTTAGAAAGCACGTGATGCTAATGGTCGATGGTATAAGTTTTGTTGCCTTATAACGAGTCGTGAATAACAATGGTGCCTGCGCAATTGGAATACGAGCTGTAATAAAGGCACTACAACGAAAACATTAGACCTGCACTACCATCTACGAAGAACTGATAATAATAATATGAAAAACTAACAGGACATAGTAGCATGAATTCGACCCTTTCTAAATGTAGACTACTGTCACCGCGATCTGTCAGCTGAGTTCTGATCGCCATCTTGGTGACGATCATATCGCGTCTTGCACGTACGTTCGCCAATAAACGCTTCCTGCAATTCGTATCACTTCTCCTTTCAGCTGGTAACAAATGTAACGTGGGCATGAACTACTACTGTTCACTCACACCTCTTGGCAACAAAAACGTTCAATCCATATGAGTAGAGGTTGAACGGTTTTCCAACCATCCGAAACGTTTACAATGCTTGTTAATGCCGAAAATAGCAGTGCCTCGGCAGGTGAATACTGCCAAAAAATATCCCAACTTCATTAGAAGCAATCAACAGTTCCACGGAGACGGCACAGAGAAAAACATTACAAACCGACATTAATATTTCAGAAGTAACGCGCTTCACGACGAAGATGCCGACCGCCCAAGCACGCATATCCGCGGCCCACTGAATATGCACGCTGTGCACGTTGTCTAGTCTGCTAGGTTGCTGAACGAATGGTGTTATATCAACTGGACAGCTCGGACGCTTCGCCTCCACATTCGGATCTTTTGTAGGAATTACATTCTAGAAAATTAGTTTCAATACTTCGAGGCGACAGTAAATGTCTCAATTAAAATGATCTGCACAGATCTGTTTGGAATTCAAGAAGATTGCATTGCCGACTATTCAAATCTACAAAACAAAAACGACGTTGCAAACTATATCCCAACAAGCCTTCGCTTGTTGATTTATTTTAAATTCCACTCTTTCTCGTGTGATTCAATTTTCCACTTAATCCTAACAGTAATGTCACATATCACCTATATAACAATTTGTTATTTAGCAAACATTAACAACACTTGATTTATGCAGAAAAAAAACGCAATACATATGATACAATGTTCAATGCATCTTATAAGTAATTTCCACTTCCGCCATCTCCAAAAAGTCGCAAAACATATAGCATTTCATTATGAAAAATGGATTATTATTGACTTAAGTATATATAATGTACTCCATACATTCCATGAAATGGTTGCAACCAAAAAACACTAAATTAAATAGGCTCGTGCTACGCTGGAACCTACAGATATAATCCCAATAACCAACAATATTCCCTCTTCTTTCACATATATATTCCATCAATCGTGCAATTGCTTTTCTAAACTCTTAAAGCCTTAACACTCCACATTCTTTATTTTGATCCATTTCATTCTCTTTCGACACCAATAGCGTTCCCTTGGCCCAAAGGCGTTCTTCGCAAACTAAAGCCTTCACGTCAGCCGATAACGGCCGAGAAGTGATCATTTCGATTAGCCTAGAAAAGTAACCTGTTTAACTCTGGCCCAGTATTTCTTGCACTTCCTCAACTTACAGGTATCTTTTTCTGCTTTTTCTTCTTTTCAAATCACTTAATTTTTCGTCTTCGACAATTCCACCAATATTCTATTTGAAAAGTTTCACTTGCGTCTCTCCCGAACCTTAATTTCTTTCCTTTCAAAGAATATTTCTGATATGTCTTCGTTTTTCTATCTTCAAATTTTGAATTGTCCATTTCTACAAAAAATCGCACTTCAGAAAATTTCGAAGCGACAGCAAAAATCACAAATTCTTAACAATGAAGCATAAGAAACACCAAAAACCACATCTGGCGTCAACTGGAAGAGCGAACCAGTGATTCGTGAATATAAGAAAAATGACGAGAACCCACCGGCAGCGCAACTTCGCGATTATCGATCCTGACCTTACAATTGGGCGGGAAATCATCTGGTTGCTCCCTTGTATCGTCCAACAGGAAAAACCTCATCTGAACTTCAACGCGGGGCAAAACAACTTGTTCATTACTGAAATGAAAACATTTCTTGCGTAATTTTGAATAAATCAACCATTATCGGTTGAAGTCAACATCCACGTACGTCTTAAGTTCATGTCATCCACTTGAAAAAGAAATGAACACATCGACGCTCAGAAATGGTCTCATACCCAAGATTCTCCTAGGTGGAGGACGAAAGCAGATGAAAGGCATAAGAAGCAAAGCACAGAAAGGCCAAGGAGTAGGAAGAAGAAAAGTCGTCAAAAACAGAAGTAGAGAATATGCGAAGCTCCTACCTATAAATGTAAATAGGAGGGCAGTGTGAGTTCTTTTACACAAAAAAGAAGACGCAACACCGTTCGGTTGTGAATATGAAGGTGCACAATCCATTCAGTGCAATAAAGACGGCGTCCCGCCACCATAACTTTTGAAAAGGAAGCAATTATCTCCGTTTGCCGGCTATCGAAGGTATACTCAACGACTTTCTGCATAACAGAACACTAGGAAGGGTTATGTGGTACATGAGCCTTTCCCTGCCTATAAAGAAACACGTAAGGGGACGATATAGTATCGGTTAGCTCAAAATATGTGGGCGCTACCATTTTCATTGCATCGAAACAGGAGTAGAAGTTTGCATGGTAAAACATCACGTTTCGAACTGAGCGTTGTACCTAATAAGTAAATCTAATTAGTACACCTAACTACCCTAGTTTTGAAGCCATAAAAAAATGCTGGCTCGCAGAATTGCTAATAAGAGCCACTTGAAAACTGACTGTCTCCTAAAGTCGGACGGGGAAGAGGGAAGAAGGTGAAAATCACGGAAAACAACAGGCAAGCAAAAACAAAGATAGTTAACCAACTGTACTTTCAGAAGCAGCCACGATCTGATACGTCACCGCTCGCTAACAAGCCATGCTGCTTTTCGTGGGGTTTTAGAACCTACGATGCACCCTACCGCCTCAAGGAACAAACTATCCTACCTTTTAGCTGGAAAGGATGCATCCTTGCCAGCATTCCTGTGCAATCATTTCTACCAACGATCCCATCACTTAACTCATTCCACAGCACCCCAATATGACAAACGAGTAAGTGCTACTGTGGAACAAGAATGGAACGTTCGAATTAGATATAACATCGTTCCGCTCCCTGCTATCTACAATATTTGAGAAGAAAACAGGCGACAATGGCTACCTATATGCAATACTGCGCATCACATCGGGCGTGACGACGAAATTGAACTCAACCATTGAAGGGGTCAGAGTGGGTGACGAACCAGCAGGCAACTTGCACATCGATGAGCTGGCCGGCAATTCTGACAGCTCCAGTAGCACTTTCTCCTGAACGTAAAGCCATTCAACTATAAGAAACCAATGGATAACTTACATTAAGTTAGGGTCTTTACATTTATAAGTAAAAGAAACTATATATCACTGGAAGAATTCGATACAAGATCACCGCCGATTTTAAAACATCCTCATTACTGATGTTCTGCATACAAAATACAAAAAACAAAAATATTTCTAACCCTCAGAATGAGACTCAAGAACACCGGAAGTTCAAGTTCCTGTGAATTCCGACGTCTCTCCGACTAAAATTTCTTTGAAGTCAGCATTCTCTATGAATAATGAGAGTGACTGGAACAGAAAGACAGGAACAGCCAATGAATGAGACTGGGATGCAGCGGACAGCAGGAGTTCTCAGAAATCGAAGGCTTCAAACATGAACCTTCCGGAAGCCGACACATCAACGATTGAGGTTATACTAATATTCCCGCATAGAAGTTGTGAATTATCCGTTCGCACCTTAGTCGCTGAGTTCTTTTTAAGATTTGAAGACGGAGAGATCCAACGACGCAATTTTTCACATATTTTTTCGGCACAATTCTCATCGAAAAAAACAGAAATGAATATTACGAAAGTCCCTGCACATTGGACCATCACCGTGACGACATACTGAACAAGATACCCCGATTTCTTAGCAATATCACGGAAGACAAATCTCCAAAATCACATTCAGTGACTATTAGTGGCTATGAAAAAAAGACGAAAGTCTCAACAGAAATGAAACCCGGTCATAGAACGGCAGATCCACGATTCGGAGAGTGCGCCTAGAGCCCGTCAGCGGCATGGACGAAAATTGCGACTGCGTGATCGAATTATCCACCTTACTGGGTTGCAGGTAAACCTGGCAATCGCACAATGATCTGCCACTCAAAAGTCTGCGAAAATCCACTTGGCTGTGCTCAGCGTGTCCAGAAGATTGCGCCTCCAGTGAGTGATAACGGCCACCTCCCTGATACCCTAGCTTTCGCGCAATTACCGTTTAATTGCGAGTTTCGAAAAAGTTGAACACCGCTGAAGAACACCTCTGATCAAAATTTCATCCAACTTCATATGGAGAAACTTTCAGCAATGTGCGGCAACTCCACACTCACAAATAGCACAGACATCGAGACGACTTGAAAGCGATAAAAAAGATTGTGATGCAGATTATAATTTTTTCGGAAGTCTTTCAACGCTGGTGATGCATAACTGCTAGATATGTGTTCAATAAACCAAAACCACTGCTCCTTTCTTCTAAAAGTAGAAAAAAAAGAGGCAATCTCGCGTGGGAGCATCGCGCATTCGACACTTTGCAGAACTTTAAACAACAATATGGAATGAAAATTCCTTTCCCTGTCTGCCAAGAAAATGAGCGATATTCAAATGGCAGCGCTGATAACGCAGAAAGCGAAGCGGTTACGTGTGCAAATCACACATGAACATCTCCACTCTCATCCCTCCCCCTCCCCTCTCCCCACAGCAATTAAAGCGAAGTAGGCAGTCACAAATCTCGAGGCTTTAAGGAAGTGAATCATAAATCATAATGAGAGGAAAAAAGACCGGAAAGAATTAGAAATTTAAGAATATCCGAGGAAAATTACCTGAAAGTTAAGACTTCCCGCGCTTCCTCCACAGAACCTCATCACTTACTAGCTCCACTACTCGCATTCTTTGCAACTTAGCAAAGACCATTCTTTGCAACCACAGCATCCAATCTTCAATTTCTCTAAGCGAAACGCCACCTCTGGGGGCTTGTCAATTACTGCACCAACAATTTCGCAAGAAAACTATGAGCCACGGAATTTTTTGAAAAAATTATACAGATTGTATCCTCATGTTTGGTGCAAAAGGAGCAAAAGGAGCAAAAGGAGCAAGCCAATTCAAACGAACGTAGATTAGTCGCGAATGAGTTTTCGAGACGATTAAAGATTATGCCGATAAATAACAGAGAAGACAAAAAATTTCTACTCAAATTGAGAAGGAAAACTAATCTAAGGCGCATCCTCTGCTTTACCGAGGTGCTGTGCCAAACTAGCTTCTGCTCGCGGCCAAAGTGCGAATCGGTTTCCATCGATGGTTATATGGGAACGGGGGGCTAGAACTAACATGACCGGATCTAATCCAAACGTCCTTTCCGATTAAACCCATGCGAAAATAAATGAACCAGAAGAAATAAGGAAAAGATGGTGATCCACAAAAGCTATCAAAAATGGATCTGGCAGCCTCCCAACTGGCCATCTGCTACCCCCCCCCCCTCCCCCCTAAAAATGTTTTGCCGAGAAACCTCATCTCAAAGACAGTGTAGAAAACTAACAGCTGGTAAATTACTTCGACAACTGAAGACTAAGAATGTGGGTAAAAGGTGCTAGGCTCAAACAGACTCAACCGAACGACCTCATAAGCAAAGCACTTGAAAATTTGCTACCATCGAATGATTTTGTTGCAGTAACTCTCCCTTAATAAAGATCAGATTGAAAGAATATCCATGTACTGGCAACCAGAACATACGTCGCAAGCCAAAAAAGTAGATGGACAATCATTCACCCGTTAATGTCACTGTGCGCTCTTCTAGTTTTTGAGCGAGTTATTCAGGTGAGGAAGCACGAACAGGAGTTGATGAGAAGCATGGTTTCTTGCATTTAAGCTCACACGAGCAATATTTTGTACAAACATTTATAAAAAGAAAACAATGCCTAAACGCCAAATAATGCACCTTTCTCGGCGTCCTCAACCAAAAATCCGCTTTTCATCACCACCGAACCGAATGCGTAACAAAACTTTAAGCCGGAAGCTCCGTTGCGCCCTTATATTGATAGGCGGAAAGACGGTCTAGAAATGTCGGAAGATTCTTCGATCAGATGTAGAAAAATTCACGAAGACCTGCTTCTGTGGCCGGGAGGACGAAACAAACGTATACGTGAGAACACAGAACACAAGATAATGTGGATCTGCACCTAGCGGAAGAAAGAAGGAGTGAACCCTCTCTTCTCATGAACTCAAGGAAGGACGAGGAGTGTAGGACATCCGTACTCTTCCCGCCGATTCTGAAGAAAGGTTGACACTTGATTTCGACAAACGGCTAAATGATGGGAAAGCATCGTCTCGCACGTCAGAATTTAGCAGCCAGTCATATAAACAATAAACTTAACTTTATCACCGTCTGGTCGACATGTCGCAACTTCTTTATAAAACAGGACAGAAAGTACACTTGAAAGCAGGGTAGCAACCTCACTTTTGCAAAGATATCTGGAAGAAATTCTTTATTGCTAAGACAGTAAACATCTCGTAATGATTTAAGAAACCTCAAGTGAAGGGTAGGGGTGGGGGGAAGGGGGGAGGGGGCGAGGGAAGAGAAGTGAGACGTACGTATGCCGACGACGATGAATACTTAGATTTTCGAAAAGGCCAGCCATCGCCCATACCTCCTCGACACTGACTTACGCACAAACCACTTGCGAAACACACTCGGCGAATTCCACCACAGCCCGCAATTACCCGCAGATCTAATGCTTTCGAAAGAAATTTTGAACAGAAGTGACACGGGGAGATCATTTGAGCAGCGATTTTATCTTTCTTTTCTAGAGAAAAGTCGTTTAAGGCAGGAGAGAGGGCGGTAAAAGTGTGATCAACCTCGACGAGAAAACGCCTTGTGTTGTTTTTAAACAGTACGCACAATAACGTTATCCCGTTGTGAGCCGGTAATGAAACTACTTTAACCACTAGGCGTGAAAGAAAAACAGAAATTATTAGTGCTTTCTATTAGTGAAATGCTCGCAGTGAAACTTTTATTTGTAGGATAATAAAGAAGAGTGCAGTAAAAGAACCACCTCAAACCGAGCATGGCTTGAGAGAATGTCCTAAAGCAGCATACAAACAAGGAGAAGGAAAAGGACGGAATATAGTTAACATGAGGAATTCAATAAAGTAAAAGAGACGCAGAAATCCGCAAAAATGAAATCCACTCACAACGACATCAAAGCACACGTACAAGTGTTGCGATGTACTCGAACAATTGCGGGTCTACACTCCCAACGCTGAATGCGAAACGTGCAATGATACCGCGTTCACAACAACCTCACACGCGATGCCTGTAATTTTGCCGCTGCTCGAGCGTTTTATCAGTTTTTTGGGAAAACGACGGTATTGACGAAATGCAAAAATAGTATAATAAGAGGATTCAAGTGATTTCTGTTGCGTCAAAATATAGGCATTGGGTGCGCTTCACGCAAATCAGTTATCTTCAAACCTACGCGTTCGTCTCCATGAGGTTCAAAACACCACATCCGATTGTAATAACCGTTCGTTTTCACCATCAACGGCCCTCATCATGAAACGAAAAAACATTACGATCTCATTCCGCAACACGGGAAGAAACCTGTTGATTGTAGTACTACGTGGAACTTGCCTCTCTTTCTCAGGTGTCTGCTGAGGGACATGAGAAGAACGACGATGAAAACTACCTACGCTTCTCTTGGCTCGAGCTGCAGATATCTTTTCAGGTACCTGATGATAACTGCGAACAGATTCGGGACATAACTATCTGAAACTTTGATCTGTGATTGGTATTCTTCATTCACCGTGGTTTTATTCCTTTTCATCTCGAAGCATACAGGTCATTTAGCTCACTCGACCGGTAGTCTCCACTCACTGCGGTTTTCGTCACTTTCATATCAACGCTGATAGATAGCGTTGTCCAAAATGACACTGTTGAAGCAGGTGGAATTTCGTTCCCTTTGGATATTTCTCATGGCACATGCTTTCTTTTGAGAAAAGCTGTTAGTGCGCATGTCTTATGATGGCGTAGCATGGCTGATTGCTTAACAAGCATGACACTTTCAATTTTTCTCCCTCAGCAAACCATCTTCACGATAATATGCAATGCGCGTCACGGCACGACATCTATAACATAGCCGGAAGACGAAATGTGATGCGAGCCACATCACCGAATGTCCACATAATGATGCTCGAAAAAGCAGCACGAACATTCACATGCGCAGAAAAGAGTTCATGAAGACAAAGCATCAGAAAAAAAAGGGAAACGAGAGGACAGCCTGAAGAAGGAGGAGAAAAGGGTCGTTTCGACAAGCCACTTTTTCACGTGTTGTCATCCCGGGATTCAGGAAGCAGATCTACATTTACGAATTCCCACCAAAAAATTCAGCCTTTATCAGCGTTCACTTGAACACGCTATTGAAACAAAGGCTTATTGCAAAAATCGAGCAAAGCCTGAGACAATAACAAGATGCACTATCCGACACAGAGAACTGACGATCACTGGAAACAACTACGGATAATTCTATAACCGAAAGTGAAATACCATCTCGTAAGTGTCCCACCCATCCCATCGATCATTCTTCTTTACCATTGCGAACGTAAAATTGCTTAACATTCCTATGGTAGCAACGAAACACAGCCAACATCCCCAGGCTTTCTCAGGTTTCCTGAGAAACAAGCTAGCATGCTTCTACCTCTACAATGAACTCTAAGAAAAATATCTTCAAAAAAGCAATACAAGCGGATAACAAACAGCCATAGATAACCGGCTCGACAGAGAGCCACATGGAATTAACGAGATTCTAAACATTCGAATTTTCCGACTTCGCTGTCTTCACCGATTCCGCATCACTATTTGGCGTCGCATCGACCGACGGCTTAGCAGCAGAAAGAAACAGTGGACGCGATTCACGACGGCGGTTTGAAGCGAAGCTTCTCGCAGACACATTACCTGGTGCTAACGAACTGCAATAGAATTACGTGGTATATTGTGTTTTATATGCCTATAAATATGGGCTTCGCATGTCACCTCCGTGCAAATTCTTGTGTGTGCTACGGACATAACTGTGTGAGGTTGCGTATCTATGTATCGCTAAATATGGGAACAACGTATACGAAACAGATGTTCATGCATAGTTGCGCGCTTAAATCCGAAGATTTGTGAAGTGTATATTTCTTCATACAGCCACTAGAAGGCGATACGTTTTAGAAATGCAAACACTGCAGATATTTTCTTCGAATACATTTTCGGTTCGCTTACATTCGCTGTTTCACCTCCTCTTCGCTTAGGCCTCTTCCATGGTGCACAATGCATGATCCCTGCCTTTTTACCACAATCTCCCTCATCGAGTGCAACCACTACGCCCGGCAGTTTAGTTTTGACGTTTTTTTTTTTGGTGGTGCTGCAACGAGTCAAGCAAAATGCTTTTCATATATTTTAAACTGAGATCCCTTGCTCCTATGAAATATGCTTCGAGGTTAGGGTTCCTCACAGAGTTAGGCAATGGGTTGAATAAAGACGGAAGTGAATAATATACATAAGCAGCAAGCAGCGACAGACTCCTTTCTAAGAACGAATTTCTTTTAGACGGAACCAAATGCACCACTTTGTGATGATCCTCCTTTTGAGTCTTGTCGTACACTTCGAGAAAAGTCACCAGATGGAGTCAGGAGTCACTGTAACTGTCGCTTCCGTCGGTGTAAAAGTCTCAATTTGGATTTACTTTTTTGAAGTTTCTTGGCACATTTTTTTTTGATTTTCAAGAAAACACCCTTCCATAATTACTTTGCTTTCCAGGTGTTAACTACATCCGTTAAAAAACACCTAGTAGTACAGTGGTGCATCAGCTAACACTCACTAACAAATGAATCTTTCCTCGCCCTCCCGAAGAAGAAGAGAAAATGAGCGTTGAGTGCACACCGAGCCGGCTCATTCATTCAAGCGACTGCTTAAAAAACTACTGCAATACTGCGATTCATTTATTGGTTTCCTAAACGTATCCCTGCAAAAGATGTGTTGACAAGAAAGCATTCAGGGTCCCGTCGCATCTCCGGAGTACGCACATGTCTGCTTATTAGTGACGTCGTTGTACCGAAATTCTCGACATGTTACCAAGAATGATGTTATACTATATTTCTAGCACTTTTTCAAATACCTGTCATTCTGTACACATAATATATTTGCAGGTTCAGATTTAATAAAGTACTATAGCACATATTTTGGTCCTAGGGGCACAATACCAACATCGTTCTTTTGCATTTTGGTATATATATATATATATATATATATATATATATATATATATATAATAAAAAAGCAGAGATTACTTTATTAATGAGATGAATCAAGGAAAACTGTCAAGAGAGTGTAATCATTGATTGAAAAGATAGAGTCACGAAAAAAAGCTCTAGAATAAATCATTTTCTTCATCAAAAACGCAATGGATGGAACTGTCGAAGGGTTGAGATCGTCAAAGCAGATGATACAACTACTTCATAGTCGTCGAGTTCTCAGTGATCTGCCTCATTTTCCAGCAGCTAACAACCAGCACATTTCCACAAACTACCCAGAAGTAAAAATACAACAATATATCAAAGGTCAAATCGAAAACACTCAAAATACCGGTGCCTTTTGCGTCACAAAGGATTGCACTTACCCAAATCATCATAGCAGTATCAAGTAAAGCAGGTGATGAATATATAGCAGAACAAGAAAGAGAGATCAGAAAAATCCAATTATGCTTTTATCAGCACAGTATATTCAGATTCATTTCGCATTCTCAAGTGTTTCACAGCGTTTGCCATGTTCAGACCTACTAGTACGCATCCATCACCCTCGAACGTTCATAGCCTCGCTGAATCGCTTCATAAAATTTCCACACAGGGTGAGGGAGGCTACGAAATCTGACCCGTTTCTGCGCATTTAAGGGTCATTTATTTCGAAGAATCGTTGCATTAGCAGTGGCAAAACGCTAAAAACTTAAAAATGCGATTAAAAAATAAGCACTGTGCATAAATTCCACTTGCCGCTCTTTCACTGTCCGTCATACATCCGCAGTTGCAAGAAGCCTGATATTCTATAGGGTCCCCATTAAATGTCCTCTTTTAAAAAAGATTCATTCGCCCACATTGCAGAGGGTGGAATCTAACATAATCGTCCATTTATCTCACGTTAATGCGATGGCAAAAATTAAGCAGATGAGGAAGAAAACATTCTTTTCAAAAATAACCTCGAGCAAAAGAATAACACAGCAGAAAATGTAAGACATCTACACGTCCCCACTAATTTCGTTGAATTTCATAGAGAGAAAATTTCGACCCGGTCCTCAGATTAATAGTTCGTCAACTACAGCAGACGGTAAAGACGTTTCAGGATCCAGCGCTCAAACTTCAAATAGGTGCTGTACCACTCTCCGACCACCATCCGAACAATGGGGCCTGTACTATATTTGTACTCTACATGCATAATCAAATATGATGCGACACTACATCCGGTGTTAGCACAGGTAAAGAACGAAAAGTGCAACACTTTTCGGTACGACGACATCACTATTATGTATCAAAAGACTGCGCACTATGTAGAACCGCAACCATTCAGTACAGTCGGGTACTTCACGGAGAAAACGAGTATAGCCTGAGCTTTTCTTCAATAAAAAGAACGTAAAATTGGAAGAAAAGAAACTTGAACACTCGATAAAACTCACTTCACATGGAAATCATAAGCGAAGTTCGGCGTTTGTACTATTTTGTTTCTAGGTGTGAGCAGCAGATTCGATTGCCAGACGGGTGAGTGTAGTGCAAGTGGCATCACTGCCATTGGACCTAGCAAGGTCTCGTTTTCTGAAGAAGGCCATTAGAGAATAACGATAGCGTTTGAGATGAACATAATCGGAAAATAAAAGAAGCGTTCGCCAAAGAATTCACAATTCTCAATGCTGCAGGAAGTGCGATTTCGGGAAGCAGATCCATTTCGATGAAGTGTTATCGGCGTTTGCCTCGCACTGTTCCATTGTTTGGAAAATCAAATAAAGAAGATGACTTACGTAAAGGAATCTTGTTGACTGGCCTGTACGTTCCATTGATTATTGCCAGCTCCATCAATTGTTTTCGCTTCAAATCGTCTTTACCGAACGGCTATAACTGATTTTACTCGATACGTTACATACTTCATGTGGATGAGGAAACATATTTTCGTTAATGGAATCACTATAAGTGGAGGAGGGATATTGGCATGCTTCGCGACGATTTCTAAACTTTTGCTGCGACTTAACTTAGGAACTTGTTTCGCATAAGGGGTGTTACATTAATAAATTCTAGCTCCGACAGCTCAATCCTCGCTTGTATCCTCATCCACATTGAACGCTGAGATATTTTTAAAGTTTATTCGGGCCAGATGGCCTCGGACCGTAGAAGCGCGGTCTCCCTGCTTACGAGTCACCAGAACGACATCCATAGTCTCGCTGTGTCACTGTCTCGATGACTAGTTTCTATAATGTCAGTGTATTTTTCCCTCATGGTTATCTGGTGCTACAGGGTTTTCTGATTGGCGAGGGCACTAAAATTTCACTACCTAGTCATGACTGTCCAGAAACTTTAGCGGTGATGACTGACTGACGCTGTTCAAGTTATGTGCTTGAACATCAGCCGAAGGTAAATAATCACCTAGACATGACGTGATTATCTGCGATGAAGCATAGACAGGCACTTGGGAATGCGAGATGGATGTGTTTCAACATTAATGAAACATCTCTGAACAAATAAATATCATTCATCGGAAATTTTTTACTGGATAGCCACAATCAAATAGGGCGATCCATTGGAGAGTCGACCGCTCATGTTTTCTTGCCATTAAACTGTAAGATGTTTTCAATCCAGAGAAGAGCTGCTGTGAGAGCATAGAAATCAAAGCAAATAAAAGCAGGAAATGAACCGCCGGAATCAGGAGTTTCTTTATTTCGCTCACTGCGCCCTTCAGCTTCAAATGAGCGCGATTTGGCGTATCCTCGCACTGTATGAGAACGTGCAATTCATCGTTCAAATGCTCCCAGTTCGGCTTTCCACGATTTTTCTCTTCCTTCAAATGAAAAGTTTTATACATGGTTTTTAAAAGCGTTTCCGGTCCGGCAACGTCTCAGAACAACGAAGATATCGAGTGCTGACTAATCTTTCAACATTCGAACATCAGTCGTATGATGTATTGGATGACATCTTTTGTAACTATTTCATGAAAGTGCTTCTCTGAGCGATGAACACTACAACAGTTTCTAAGGACCTTTCAAGAAACTGATAAATTTGTGAAAAAACGACGAACTCGACCAGTATCGCGCATCGAGCCTCTTCCTCGCACCATTATTCGGCATCCAGTTTCTACTTCCAACTGCTTGGCGGTCATACCTCGCGGACCCAAAATGCGGCCCACAAAGTTGTACTGCAAAAAAAGTCACTACTGCAGAAAGAATACCTTCACCATCAACGGTCGGGTGAAAAGTCTGAAGGATCGTCTATCGAACGCGATTCACTTCATGAGCACAGCCTAGGAACCACTGACGGATCAAGCACTGTGACATCAATAGCCTCAGTGCAGAGCTAAAGCTTTTGTTGTGAAAATCAGTATCCAAAAGAACTCAAAGAATGCACGCTTTCGGCGATTCAATTCCTAAATTTCATGCAATTTTTCAAAAAAAAGTTCCCAATGGAGCAGTGTCTAGTGTTCCTCTTCCGGTGAAATCGATCATTACACAATTCCTAAACTTTGTGAGCAACACTGAAGCGACCTAAGGAAATTGCACTTCACACTCCAATTACATGCAGAGAAAACAATCAATGGGGACGAAATCGACTTGGAACTTCATCAAATTTTAAAAACCAATTCCAATCATCGCAGCCTCTTTCGTTCCAGCGGCTCCGATAGCATGACGCAAACATGGAGTTTTGCAGAAAAATTAGTTAAAGCATGAAAACTGAGGGTAACATTTTGCTTTTTGAATATATCTGGAGATATGCTCACCTAGTCGAGACCTCAAATACACCTTTCCCGATCCCTTTCCCTCAGATAGATTATGTGCAGAAACAAAACGTGTGACGTAAAACAATCAAGTGGAATAACAATGCGAGCTCACGTCAGGGTGTTCTTTAGTCGGGATGTAGACTTTCTCCTGAACTACAATTGGCTGCCCTTTCGGTGCTGGAAGATTCGGTTTCTCAACGGAAAAGCTGAACTGGAATAGCTCCAACTGCACGCGATTGATTTCTGCAAAACATAAACCTTACTGTCTTTACCTTTATTACCGAGAAAACAAATCAACAGGATGACGTCTAAACAAAGTGTTATCAAGAGGATCTAAAAGTTCGCTTCTTGCGCTAAAAACGATCACTAATGCAGAATAGTTGTTCATTGTCGCTACGGTGCAACAGCCATGATTGTTTTCCATCTTCCCTGAGACCAACATCTGTTACACGCTTGATTATGGCGCTACTAGCTAAGGTAACTTCGGACAACAACAATGAATTGCTTCAGCGAAACGTTCATAGATCTCCACGACTTGCAGCCTTCAACCCCTACATCCACTTACATTAAACATTTCAACGGCAGCTCCCAGCGACAATCTCACTAGTAATCGAAAAGGCCTATGAATAGAAACGATGAAAGAGAATCTAGTCATGCTCAAGGCCTCAGAACGAGAGTCCGGAAAAGAAACTCAACCAAGAGATATCGCAGTGCTCAACAAGACGCAACCAAACAGAAAATGCGGTCATAAAACCGGTGAAACCTTTTCGCAGAGGTATCTACCTCAACAACAAAATATCTCCTATCAAAATACATTTCGCAGGTATCGGGACACCATAAAGTTTTTTCAAAGAACAAGTAATTAGGTCTCATCGGAGCGCTCATTGGACACGAGTTTGGTATGGAGCAAACAAGATACTGAGTTCAATAGCAGGCCAACACTGTTGATAGAACGCAACAGCTCAGCAGCTGTTACACTGTACGACCGACTTCTTCAGTAGAAAAAAAAGCGTTCACTCATGCAAACCTGACAAGTTGACCTCGACCCCAACACCGAGAACTCAAATCTCGACCACTGTTCCAGCGGCACAGCTAATGCTTGTCATATGTTGGTTACTTTTTGGATATTTTCTCTCTCACCAAACAAAAAAAAAAACTCTCAGTCTCAACCTAGAACGCTCATTGCAGGAAAACCCGGATTATTTTGCAATCTGTGAAACATGGCTTAACCCGAACTCGGTGCTTCATTTCTACACCGCTTTTAACTATACGATACCTATAAATTGCAGGATTACCAACATGAAAGGTGGAATGTTTGTTATGGATAAGAAGCATCCTCAAGAAACTTAAGTACTAATCCATCCACCGGCCTCTCAAACTATGTCGTGAAAGATGTGAGGTTAGAGTATCAACAAATAGTACGGAAAAAAGAGATAATACTGATTGCATCCTACCGCCACCCACATGAACATCTGTCATTCGATTAATCAATGAAACAAGGTGCTTGAAAAGAAATGCACAAGTTAAAGGAATCATTTTGTTAGTCAGAAAACTTGCAGTGAACCACTTGCCACCATCTGGCCAAAACTGTCAGAACTATAAAAATGGCCTGAATTGACAAGTGTCATTCGTACTAAAACTATGTTCTCCTTTTTAACTGAATCGTTTCAATGGAAAGGCGCCCTGCGCAACAGAAACTTGAATGCGGCGATCCGAAAAATGCGACAGTCTACGAGACCATTTCACCTCTTTCCTCCATTTTAGAATCGCTTGAACTTGGATTCACACGAAATTTGATAGCAAATGAGACTTTCTCAATACATTTTCCTCGCAATGACCATTCATTTGAGGTGGTTCAGTCGAAATCGCGAACAAAATCAGTCTCTCCAACTCTCCAATGCAATACGACGTGTGATGAACGTCGTTCAACTTGACATCAGAAAATATTTATATATATATATATATATATATATATATATATATATATATATATATATATATATATATATAACCTAAAAGGAGATGTTTCTGAAACATGTGTCGAATGAACGAAAATATCTCCAACTTATTAAAAAGTTGTTTGGCAACCCACAAAATGAAAACCCATATAAACAACGAAGTTTTTCGAGGAAAGCTCATCGCTCGAAAAGGCGCCGCTTGATCTCCTTTTTCATCGCTTTTCATTTCCCTGGTCTTGAAAAATTCCAATGCTCAAAAAGTAGTCGGAAGAGGCTGGAAATCACTTAGCCCTCTGAAAAGAAACTATTGCTGAAATGATCACTAAAGGATAGGGCACTTCGTCGTAGCAACAACTGTCGCAACTATGAGCAAAAGGCCAAAAAGCTTTCAACATAAAACAATTCTATACCTGAACCAATGAAGATTTTGATCAAAATCGTGTGGAAAAGAATTATTTGAGCAATTAAAAAAACGTCGCGTCTTTGCGAAGCAAGGACAGTTCTAATTTCGGTTCCAAACGGACGAAGAAGCGCACAGGGGCAAGAAATATGCCGCGGGTTTATATAAAATTATGAGTTCAGCAAGTAAAGATCGGGTAAATTCTTCAAATGCTGCAAATAAAAAGCAGGAGCTGGGAAAAGATCTCATGATTCCAACGACAGGAAGCCGAACTCTTCGAGAATGGCCCACGCGGTCTTTTGTGGTCAAACAGTTGCAAGTGGTTGTCTTAATCGCTTAGAACATAGCTGCGCAAGCATGCTTGGATGAGAACTACACAGCAGAAATTTAAAATAAAACAGTTCCAATTTTTCCGAAATTCAAAACTCTGGCAGAAAAAAGTTAAAGGAGAGCATTCTCTTCCTGATCTGCATCTCTAGTTAACATAGGTGAACCAGCCTGGAATTTATATGCTGTGACGGATCCATTTGCAGATTGCGCCTTTCAGGACTCCCTACAAGCTATGTTGTTTTGAGTGATAGGAGCAGCAGATACCTTCCTCGATAAGGCGTTCGATGTGGAGGAATGTCCGTGGAAACATATTCATCTGCGTCCTTTCCTTCAGAAGCTCGACAAGATATTCGGCCGTCGAATCTTGAAGCGAAACACCCTCCTGGCCTACTCCCACACCTTAACGGGACAACAAAGACTACCATCATCATCGTGTGTGATGTATAAACGAGATGGCACTCCAGAGACCCTGAATGACGTAATAAGGGAAGTGCCAACTCTAGCTTTTATCATAGCAGGGTTGAATGACAGACAACGACATCCAACTTCAAATGAAACAGTTTTTCCACTTGTTCATAATTTCCCAGGTGGTAACTTCTGTTCACATAGAGTTTGCAAAATGGATCTTGCCTCGAAGGCTTTCATTTTTGCCTTTAAGATTTTTCTGGACTTTCATCTATCAGATCATCTATCGGCCTAAATCTCTTTTAAACCAAGCAATATAGATCTGCTGCCCATAAAATGAGAAATTAGTGCTATTCTGCTGAGATATCGAAGTAGCATTTCTTCAGTCGCGTTCAAATTAGTGCTATTCAGTCGCGTTCAATTTAGCTGTCAGCTTACTTGTCAGCGCAGTTGCGCATCGTTTGAGCTTTTATGTATTTAGATATCCTATATGATCCTATATGATAACGTCCCTATCTGATATCTGATCATCTCCTCTCCGATACCCTGATGTGCAGATATCAGACAGGGGGATGATCCTTTCTCATAATAACTGTTTAGGTTTAGTCCCTCAGTCAAATCCTCAAAGATTCGTTGTGGATGCGTGTATATGTCCGGATTCGAGCAGAAATCATTGATCATTGTGTACGGAATTTTGGCGCGTTTAATGCATACCACATGACGATCTCATGTCTCCAAATTCACGTTGATCCGCCAAATACCAAAGAAAAAGTAGCAAAATTTTGCGGGCTGTACACTGGTCGGATCATGAAGATTATTCCTTCTTAACTTGTGGAGCTGCCACGTTGGACGTAATATTACAGCCTAATTTTGCGCATGTAATATTTGTCTGCAAGTGATGAAAAGTGTAACTTTTAGGTGAAAGGGATGCAAAAGTGTAACTCGCGTGAGTGCTTTCAGGACGTTTGTCGCTTCCTCTACTACGTGGCCGATGTTAAAAGGAAAGAAAAAGGTAGGAAATACACACAGCTCTTTTGCATCTTCAAATGCTTATAACTCCTTTCCGAACTAATCGATAAATGTGTGATGGGATAATAGTTCAATTTACAGTCCGTATTATATCTGACGAATTTCGCCTAGCTGTTTCAATAATTTTCGTATTTATGGTGCTGGATGAATAGAAAAAAACACATGCACAAACATGCGCGTAGACGTGAGGTCTCTCGCCATGATGCCTTCTGCGAAGGTTAATTCGCAGAAATGCATAAAAATCACACCTTCACATCTCATGACCTGTTGAAGGTGAACGTTTTACCTAGGATTCCAAAGGCCACTATAATGCATATTGCGCACTCGATGCTTCAATCTTAGGATCTGAATATCTTCTCTTACGAAGTTACTATCCGATAATGATGCTCCATACCGTTGAAATGAAACCACTAAACTTCCCTAATTCGCGACCGACTACAGATAAATAAATCAGTTTGTATTAGTCACCTCACCTTTGACGGTGCTCCATGCTCTTGTTCAAGGTTAATGTTACTAAACCTTTGCGCCGTGCAACTCATCGGGGACATGTGGTAGAAGTTACGACGCCAAAAAACATACATCTTGACATGCAGGAGTAGTACATACTATTGATAGCAAGGTGGAGAAGCAATGCAGGTCTTTTAGTTATGCAAAGTGCAGCTTAACGTCAGTTAGCTAATCGAACCGTTAAATGCTCTCCTAAACAATGGACACATAGTCCACGACGTCATTACTAACACCGGTTATGGCTACCTCAGTAACTGAATATTTCCACATCCGTCTCCTTTCATCCACACAATCTTGTTTGGTATATGTGTCCCTCAGTGCAAGAAAATATATTCAGATTTAGGCAAAGAGTACCATCCTTTAGATGAGGCTGTAGCTGCTCACTTTTGAGCAATTCCTGATTGACGAATGCTTGAGAGGTCTGAAATTATCATTTCTTGAGTCCCCCTTCACAACAAGACACCACAAATATGAGATAGATGAGAAGAGAATGGAGATGAAAAAGCAAGAAGTGTTTATTTTTGCATAAATTTCTATATGAGTGCTTCGGAAAGAAGCAGGCAGCCTCATCTTTTCGACTTACCATCAAAAAATTGCACTCCACAGATCTTTTACTGATGCCAACGAAATGAGGAATTAGGGACCGCGGATGTGAATTTCTTCCTTTGTGAACATAAGATTTCAGCTGTCCACATGCGTCAAAAGTGAGCAAAAGGTCCTCCTTTGTGGCAGCATAACTTCCAACACTGAAACCAAGTAGGATACCTTTTCTATCGTTATTAGAATGCCATACGGTGCACTGCATCACGCATTTAATACCATCTCCAAAATGCACAGCAACTGACGAGAACTCTGCCGCTCAGGTCGCTCCAAATGTTCGCATGCCTAGGGGAAACTGGGCACATGTCTGTTCCATTTCTACCGGTCGGTCACACTATACAGTGTTCCGAACCTAGAAAACGACAGAAGCATGGGCCGCAAAAAGTTGCTTAATATTATGGAAAAGCTTACCTCTGGATGAGTGAGAAGCTCGGGTGGCGACTGTTTGAAGGACTTGTAAATCTTGCAACCAGAATTACTTTTCGGACTTTCCATCATGCGATGTCTTCAAAAAACATGTGGACTCCAACCAACGAGTATCGTTCAGTTAAAGATTTCTACAACATTCACTGTGGTGTCCCACAATTTCGCAATCCGCGGTTAAAGCGATGGAATGTGGCAGTCATTGAGCCCCACCGGCTGCTATAGCCGAGTTTGGGCGTTATTGTCCTCAGTAGTGCTTGAAGCTCACTAAACAAGTGCACAGGCATAGGAGTTGGTTTAATCCTAACACCACCATAAATCAGCAGTGCTGTCGCAGCCAAATAGGTGTTTTGTGCATAGAACGATGGTAGTCCACTTGCGAACCGCGAACGGCGCTGAGTTCGTGCACCACACTGCGTACTCATCACTACCGACTCTGCACTCGGCATTAATAACGCCAATGAAAACTTTTAATAGCAGTATGCAATTTTGTTCTAGAAACATGCGATTTTTGCAGCCATTGAATTCGGAACGTCAAATAACTTATGCATACAAAATTTCAGCTGAGATTTGTATTTGGCGTTCTGAGTTTAATGGCTGCAAAAAAATCGCATGTTCCAAAAAAATTGCATGCTGCTATTAGAAGTTTTCGAGTTGCTCTCTTGGCGTTATTATTCGCATGCTGAGTGCAGAGTACGGTAGTGATGAGTACGCGAGCTCGGCTCCGTTCGCGGTTCGCAAGTGGGTTGTTCATTGCAGTAGTGCCGAGGATCACGTTCACGTAGAATGTGGCACAAATTACGGTAGTGCGTAAAAAAAGTGGAGAGAAGATGCTTGGTGCGGCGCCAGATGAATGTCGTAAAATTTGAAGAAATGAGACGAAAAGCACAGTTGTGGACACATCTTTACTTCATCAATGCCCAACTATGACCTCATATTTCCATTTCGCCTACCCAAATTTTCGCAGTCTTTGAAGCTCGAGTAACCGTTTTTTTGAAGCACTGATAAAAACTGGCAGTCGATAACTTTGCGCCACAGATTTGCTCGAAAAAACTTAGTAATAGAAATGACAGCTCATAAATCTCCCCACAGTCAAGAGGACCAGCTTTCAACTCTATCATGGATGTTTCTACTTCATCCAGTGTTTGAATCTTCGCAGTGGTAACGTTGAAGAGAGTCCTTTTTTGAGAATGCCGTTTATGGCATACGCATAACGAAGATCAGTGCAGATGGGTCACTGAATTAAAAGGCGCCATGCTTTTGAGAAGTTTCATCACTTATACTTGCGAATAAAACAGGGCATGGTTGCAACAATATCCTACAACCTCTCGGAAGCTTACGTACTGGAAAGAAATCAGATGCACAGACCATCACCGCCAATGGCAACTAAGCCATCTCGCGAACAGAAATCCCTGATAGACTGTCATTTACAACCATATGGCATACGTTTGTCGATAGAGTGTCCCTTCATAAACGGTGCAGATCCGCAAAGAAAACGACAACTTGACTCTAAAATGCTTGAGGCAGACGAATATTGCAATGAAGCAGACGAAGCAGCACCTGCAAGAGGCGTCGACGATACTTCCACACACAACGGTAACTTTCGCACCAATGGAACTGTCGACTGCAGTGCCTCTTCAATGTCACGCTTATTGCATTATTCATGCAAAAAAGTCACCGAGTATTTCTATTATGCAACAGCACATTTTCTTTGATAATGGCCTTATTGAACTTGCGCTGGTATCTATAGCATAGTTGCGATTCACATCAATTCTCATTAACGATTGCTTTATGCCAAATTTGCAAGTTACTGGTTCCTGCAAGTTATGACCTGATGCTATAAACGACACTTTAGAGACGGAAATTCAACTGATGCAATCATGCGCCAATTAGCACACGAGGACACTGTTAAATATCCTAGTCGCCGTGATCGCTGCAATGTTGTGTGCTCTCACCGCGAATAGTGACCGTAAGTTAATGCTTGCAAGCGACGTTTAGTGCTATTCTCGGGCTTATTACTGCTGTTCGGATTTCGTTTTAAATGCTGTGCGCTATTCAGGAGATGATAATTGAAGTCGCGTGAATTGAGATAGTTATGCCGAATGAAGGAGCGATAAATTTTTTTCGCTATGAGTTTAGCGTTATTTTGTACCTGGTTTTAAATGACAGATCGATCTTTTCAATCGCATTGGCGGCAAGCTTGTGGTAAGAGGGTACTACTCACCCCTTCCACCAACGAGCATTTCAAGGCCAGCAATTGTTTCTTTTTGCGAGTTTCGAGAAAACGATGGCCTTAAACGGTTTCCATTTTCCTAGCATGAGTGCTGGACAGAGCAAGAGTCAGTGGAAAAGCATTAATGGCGGCGTTTTTGATAATTGAAAGAGCGACGACAGTGGGAGTGTTAGATATTAAGTTTATGAATGCTGTGCATTACTTCTCTGTTTTTATTGTGCAAATAATGCCGTGTCAAGTTTTCCGTTTGATGATGCTGCTTGTTACAGGATCGTAAATGACATTCTTCAATTTTCGCATCGGAACATTTGTTTCTTTGAGTGACTCTTCAAATCCGCTGCATTTATGGGCTTTTCCAGCACTCAAAGCTTCGTGAGCATTCTGAAGTTTGCAGTTAACTCTCCTCCTTAACTGGGAGAAAGGTTATAGAGCAGACTTGTCCATGCAAGAAATCCCTCATTCGATGAAGTACTATAGCACACAATTCACAACAGCTCAGACCATTATATAATACGACTATGAGTACATAACTGGGCAATTTATGAGATATCCATGCCCTATGGCATGGTACAATATAGCTTGAAAAAGTTCCGAGACAGTGAAGAATAACGAAATATAGTTCTCAATTTATCAGAGCACGAACGTAAACCACAGTAGTTTAAAAATTACAATGAATTCACAGCATTAATTCGCAAAAGTGGTGCTAATTTCTGTGCCTTTGGTATTGACTGAATATCGTTTTTTGCTTCTCATTGCTTCCAACTCTTGGAATTTAAAATGAATTGAACATCGCCTGAGTATACGGCGACTCTCCCAGCAAAAGAGATTCTTTCGAGGCCAGAAGGATAAAAAGACAGAAGAGAGGAGGGGGTAGGACCCGTCAACTAACGTTTTAGCGAGCAGGAGATGTTTTCGTTCATTTTAAACGTATTTTCCATTAGCTAAAGCAGTATGTTTGGCCTTGTGGTGTTGTAAACTTCTTGACATGAAGTTGAACGACACATGCTTTCATTTATAGGTATACCGATATCAATGTACTGTGGTGCTTTGGAGAAAGCGGATTGGAAAAAGCACAAACTTTGCTAAGCGTTGCAACATTTTTTTGATAATTTTCATGTTTTCGCACCATTTTGCAATTTATAAATCATCTATGTACGCTATACAATGACGCTGTTGGAGCAAGACTCGAAGATCGGTGTCACAAATTTTTTGACAGACTGGAGAAAACTCAGCGATGTCACCACGAGCAAGGATTTTCGGGAGAGATGACGAGAAACGAGGCTCGGCGACGTAGCAGCGAAGGGGATGAGAGCCCTTGTGAGCAGATAAACTGAGTCCTGAGCGATTCAACAGTGTCATGTGGTACCAAAACATCTTTCGCATAAAAAGCTGAAGTTAAAGTTTACTTCCATTACTCTAAAAGAATAAATTGACAGAGCGGTGGATGAAGCAATATGGGAAAACATCATATCTTACATCGTTGTACAAGTTGGAAAGCGCAAAACAGCATGTGCATTACAACGTCTCAAATTTCACCTTCAAATATCACTAATAAACAGACCATTTTCAATATTACGCAGACGGGAAATGTGAATGCTCAAGCTTTTATTGAAGAAGGAAGGCTTGGTGCAACTTTACGTTTGCTATAGCATCTGCGAGAACGCATGCACCTTGTGTTTCTCTATTTTTCACAGCATAATATGACGTTACATCCCACAGTTCACTTCTGCGTTATTATTTCATGTTTGATGAATTCATTCGACTTTAAATCTTTCGGAATTGAACAAGAATTATATGAAGTGAAACATAGGTTCGGCATGCACATAATCCAGAAGATATTTCCAGTGGCGACCGCGAAGATGCATTCACTGAGGTAATCTGAGAATTTGAGCTGCAAGTAGATCTCGATGCACATCACTGTTCAACCAAAACAGTATACCATCGACAGCCACAAAACTGGCCGACCGTTCTCTTAGCTGCAATACATAGGTGCAGTGCTCAACATAAACAAATTAATGGGTCGGGTTTCCTATGTGAGCTTTTTTTGAGTGGCATCATATGAGGTATTCGAAATCTCACTACCACTGGAAATGATGTCTTTCTTCTGCCTTATTGCTCTCATTAGGATGTGCTTTATCTTCTCGAACGAGGCAAAGCCGTCACTCAGTCAAAGATTCAACATGATTCGGGATAAAAGTAATTGTAGTGTGCATTACGGATAACGATGCTAACATTGAGTGTTTCACGGTCAAAGATGCGGCTAAAAAATATATGAGTTTTATATTCAAGACTATGTTTAAAGCAAATCTCGTCGCGACTTGTGAGTTCGAAGCTTTGGACTAATGTTTGCAATATATTGTATAAAAATGCTCACAAGCTTCATTGCTCTACGCGTTTTTTACGAGTACAAGTTTGGTAATAGTGGATGAATTCTTACGAAATGCATTATTTTGACAGGATCTGTAGGCCAATCGACTGCAGTGGAGAGAGTAGCTGTGAATATACGCCATGGCACATCAGTGGCAACTCTTTGTGGTCCGAAATTTCTTAGCAATGCTCCCGCATATTCCACCAGCTGATAGTCACTTTTCACTTGCGATGGTGCCATTGGCTCCCAGGCCTCCGTCAGAATACTCGGATAAGCCTGGAAAGTAAGGATATTAGTCGATTCCCGAGTGAGTCAGATTCATAGGCTGGTCAGCTTTCTTAGCAGCGAACACCTTACTCCTCAAATTGTGAACCTGCCTATGCAAATTAAACGGCAGTTCAGTGGGACCCCGGTGCACCGATTTAGTGTGATTTGGTTGGCCTGCTTAGGAATCTGACTGCTCTCGAGTGAGTCACTGTGGATATGTGGATATGTCATATCAGTTTATCTTTCGCAAAATAAAACAAACAGCTTAAAACTTGACAAAGAGTGACATTTACGTTGACGTCAGGTTGGTCTCATCCAAAATTTATATCATGAAATTTTAGCTTAGAAGCTACACCACTAGAACTGTCTGCTATCGAAATGAATTCCGAAATGATAAGAGAAAGCGGTGGTATTGCTGCCGCGGATTTTAGAGATGGTCATCGCAGACTTAGGAGCCATTTTAGGGCAGAATAATATTATGGATTAAGTGCCGAAAAAATCCCAAGTCAACTCTTTGATTTAAAGGTAATATAGGTCCTTTAAAACCGACAAGGTACTGCATGCACGATAACGCACCATCGTGTGTGTGGACGGTAGCAACGTAGCTCAGCGAGCGGTCAAAAAGTGCATATTTCAGGCTAACGTGCTCGTTTCAAATCTCGCGGGAGTTCAGCGTCCTCGTCCTTGCCCTCCTTTAAGAGTTTTCTGTTCTCCGATTACATTTTTGTTGCATCCGGTCATTTGCCCTCTCAGCAATACCCTCACGACTATTTTCAAATAAATCTTGTTGAAAATTAACCTCGGTTCATATGCAAAAAACAATGTTTCAGATGACTGCTGACTTCTAAACAAGTCGGACTGATGCTGCCATCTATGACAGGTGATTGCTGAGTGAAGAGAAGCGTATCACTTGGAACCCTGAAGTTATTTCCCGAAGATGGGCATCTCTGTGTCAACCCTCCTGTGTGTTCTTCTATATACAAGAAAGAAATAATTTCCCTATAAGCTTTTCTGATTGTCACTCGGGGTAGCTCAATAATGGTGACAATAAGTCGGCCGCTCTTTCATATGGATTGAAATCTATTTGTGTAGTAGTGCATAAAAATCTTGTCTCACCTAAACTTTTATTTTTCTTATTGCTATAAAATATGAAAACTTTGTTGCGTTGAGGAATTCTTAGCAGCCGAGCTTTGACACAGTTATGTTTATAGCGTTAGACTGAAAACAAATGGAATCCGATGAAGAATAGCAGACATCGATTTTTCCATATTCTTTCTTCGCTTCAACCCTGCGTCTTACGAAAGCGTTTGGACTATCATCCACCCAAATTAGCAAGAAGCAGACCTCTACTGTGTAGTAAGGTTAGGTCTTGTAATGAAGTGGCAACACTTGAGACTCAAACAAACCTCCTTCATGACTCGCCTCCAGGTTGCTTTTTGGCTTTGATGCACTAAATCCAAATACCTTCCTCGTAGTCGCACCTGTAAACTGATTTTTTACATCAAAAGACCCAGTGACAGGAATGCAGCTCTGTTTCATTTTTTTTTCGCTGAGGCAGACATTCATCACTGGATAGATCGTGTGCCTAATAGTTAAAATAGGATTGAAGCTATACGTTTCCGCGGAAACTGCTGACTTCCATATGAAAACGGAAAGGGAATGCCGCTGATTTTTGAGGGTCAAGAAAGAAAATGCGATTAAGACAAACACAGTTTTATCTCAAGACGGCCCCCAGTCTAAAACCGTGTGACTAGCAAGCTGATACAACAAGGCATGTGCAATGAGCTGTGAGAGAAATGGGAGGAGGGAATACCGATGCGACGAGCTTCCCGCTATCACTGAAGTTTCATAATCTCATTACGTATTAATGCAGCAACTAGGCATAAAACTTTTCCAACACTTTCTGCCGCAAACTTCTTTGCAGAAAGGAAACTACAGTAGTGCTCATTCAGACACAGGCCTCTTCCTTCAATGCCTGGATCCGGCACCTTGAACGTTTCCCGCAATATTAGCTCCCAACCTCCCATTTCCTGTCCTCTTTTCTCCACAACCCCAATAGCACCTTTATACGCACCACTTCCTTTATAGCGTGGTGCGTGCTTTCTCTGCTCAGACTTAAGAACACGTTCAAATCGACGGTCGCCGATAGCTTGCAAATGTCCAAGAAGGTCGATTACAGTGCTAAATACGATTTCGTCGTCATGATCTATTAGATCAGAGAAATGCTAAGGGTAAATGAAACATTTTGCAAGCAAAACAGGAACCTCAGGTGCACAGAGTCGAAACATTCCAATAGGCCACACTGACAGTATATTGCACACGAACTGTCCAGCGGTTTCCCTGAGTTGGAGGATGCGCGGGTCATCAACCCGAAAGCCAGGTGCTCCTTTGAGCTTCTTCTCTAGCACTTTGATCAGGTTTCTAAAACGGGCCGACTTATAGAATTATTAGGTAAATGAAGCGATATTCACAGATAGATGACAGCCATAAAGTTGTTACGATAAAATAATGCGGCGTTCCTAACCCATTTTTACTAGATTTGAGGCTGCCTGAATGAAAAATGCCAGTTTCGAAGTGGAAACCTGAACCTACGGACCCTCTTATGAGCTCCGTTTTCACCTGTTCGCTCCTTGCTACTCTTTCCCATTTCAAGAGAGGGCTATTGCACCTGACCCACATAGTCTTGATATCTTGCTTCTAGTCGTTAGAAACAAAGAAATCCTCTCCAATTCTCGCGTTTCTCGTCCTAAGATTTTTTTATTAGCACTTCTACCTCTGCATAAAACTTCTCTACCTGATTCGTCACCCTATCAAATTTCAATTCTATTTTCTATCTAATCATTTTCTCCGTCCAACTCATCTATTTTTCCAAATTTTTTTGTATTTTCGCTTGGTTTTCTTTTCTGAAGTCCCGAGCAAACTGAGCAACGGTATTTCAAGCTGCATCATTGTGAAGCGACAATTGCTCATTGCAATATCATTATCACGACAAGCAACCTCGAACTTGTGACAGAAATGTTTATGGGTTCGCATCGATGGGCATCTGCATCATGAAACATTTATGCCAGTGAAGAGCCAATCGCTGTTTTAAATATTTTTTCTTGGGTACGATCATCAGACCTCTGTATTGCTGGCTGCTCACTGGAATCCATACGGTGTTTTTTAGTAATTATTAACGATCGATACTGCCACGGAGCTCGGTTAACAACGATGAGGGACTTATCGACAATGAGGATAAGTTTTCCAGAGAACACAACTCATGATCGTTGCAAACCTCATTAAAACCTCTACCGACCTCATTAAAACAATCCATACCTTACAATGATAGTGCTTCTGCGTCTCGAACGACATTAAATGGTATTTTTCGACTTACTGCTGATGACTACAACTGATAACTTCATTCAGCAATTTTTGGTCACATGCGCATGGAATAACCGGTTCTCTCACTGTTTTTGAGATTTATCCCGACTAAGGATAATCCCTGTGCGACCCACATCATAGGATGATAGAAACTGGCATACTGAGTGTCCTTTTTTGCGGTTTCTATTTATCCGGTCAAGTGCCGTTTATGCGGCAGTTTGAAATTGAGTACCTCCAGGTCCACATTTCGAAATAACATTGGACTCATCTTCTAACAATCAGTAGCTCATAACTAACCTTTCTCAATACGCAGTTAATGTAGACGGTTGGCGAACATTTCGAAATCGGGGTAGACGACTGATGATCGTTTACAGTGACGTAGGATACCATGAGACATACAGGTGGTCCAAGAGATATAATTACTTAGGTGATCGCAGATTTGCTTTGCTGGGGTGGTGATTGAGAAATACGAAGGAATGTATTTGCAATAGCAATACAGATCAAGAAAATGGCTGCTTAAACAACAATGCCCAAGGAGAAGTGATATGATGAGGTCTGCCAATGACAGGGAATATCCGTTTCACTTCGGTTATCGAAAACCCCAAAGTCTGAGAAGAGATCCGGCAGAACTCGCTTATGCAGGTGCACAGGTTCATCTCGAGTTCAGTGCAATAATGCTTTAGCTATATTTACTTAGGTTTTTTAGGCTACATGAGAACTAACCTCTTGTAGGTATCGATATCCGATCTTTCAGGAGCCGTCCAACCATCATAAAAAGATGGTAGCGCCAATTTTTCGCTAGCAATCAAAGCACCGATTCCATCTTCGCGATCTAATATCAGCGCCTGCCTGCCACGCTGCAAAGTGGCCTTCCTTATAGCGATGAACAAAAGAACGCCTTAATGTGGGTGCCTTATTTCAAAATGAAAGGCATAAAAGCGTATATGAGCACATGTTCACTGATAAGAACGCGCACCTTGTGCGCCTCCATTCCCTACTCCCTCTTACCAACCTTCAATAATGCTTCGATGCGAAGAAAAGCGTGCTTACTGCTGTTCAAGGTGCCGATCGGAACAAGCAACGGCAGAAATATACGTTTTAAATCACCACTAATATCACACTTTTCCCAAAGTTGCTCACCAGCAAGCGTTACTTAAGGTCGGATATTTAAATCCCTTGCAGTTTGTATGTTCTAGTTTTAAGGTAGCTACAGGCTGTCACCAATGCTTACTGAAGTAGGAACGTTGATATGCGTGTCGTTCAGCAGCACATTACTTTGTTCTGTAACGACTTAGACGTCTAGTAATTCTATCCTCTTGATTTACCGAGGCCGTCGGCTATGCAACTGGAAGCTCTGCACCACATGCTATCAATTTCGATTCATTTAGCTTCGAGCTCACAAATGAAATAACGAAATGCGCCTTTGAATGATACGGATGGAATAATGTTATGTTTTGTCGTACATAATTAACGAAGGAACCATAAAAGCGGTACTTAACAACATGCTTTCTTTTATTTCATTCGAAAAAACTTCTGACCATATATATAACTTCTTTTTCTTTTTTCTTTGATTAGCATATGGAAAATAAAGCGCAGCTCATAACGCGTAGTTGACATAAGGAGGAAAACACATTCAAAGAAGAATGCGCTGAAATGGAAGCCAAAATATGGAAGAGAAAGCACGAGGGCGCACATCCAAAGATGGCTAGGAACTAGACCAAATTGAAATGTCTCTGCTGACGGACTAAGATAATCGTGTTCAGACTGATTTTGGAAGTACTTTGAATTTAACACTGCAGGTAGGAGCGATCACGCAATAAAAGATCGTTGCATACAGGTACGATTCTAAGAGCAAACAGTTACTTATAAAATGCGGTAAAGCACTATAGAAGTAATAAATAAAAACGCACATGCCGTTGCGAGTTTAGAAAATACTTGGACAATTTTGTACAAGCTTTTTCGAAATCTTATTTCACGCTCGATTTAATCGGTAGCTGAAGTTGACCTTATTTCTGCGAATCTCCAACCGCATCGATGAACTAGCAGGTTACGGTATATGACTAACAAAAAACTGTAATCAATGTAAGACCACAAGTTGCTTTATGCAGCTAAACTTTTGTGGGCACGGAACGGCCATTATCGCTGCATTGCATTATGAATCGGAGACACATCATAAGCGCGAATTAAGGGGTGCACAAGATAACAAACAGGGTCGTACGAACTAGCCCAGTATTCAACTAGCCCAACAATTCGACGAATTAGTCAGCAGAAGTGTACACTACCTTTTGCAATTTGATATGTACCTTCAGCTTTTTTAAGTGAAAATCAGGATGACCAGAGAAGCGCGTTTGCAACTACTGTTTTTAACGCTTTTTTATTAATCGATGATTTCTGCCGTGAATTCTTGAGATTCATGATCCGAGTGCGGTAAGATGAATTGCGCTCCATCACAAGAGTATTTCCCAGAAAGCCTAACTGCGATCGATAGATAAAAGCTTCACAGCAAAGTTTTTTTTTTCAAGAAGTTTTGCTATTTTTCGACGTTGACTTCGTTTTTATGAACAAAATACTCATTATTCAGTTAGTGAAGAAGAAAGCTGCTAGCACCCAAACTGAGGCCTATTCATGATGAAGAAATATGTGCACTAAATCCGCAATGAATGCAAGCATCGAATCCAAACATTTTGATCTCAGATTATGGTGCCTTTCAGCAAGAGTGGAAGACCCGGAAAACTAATCTGTCCGGTCATTGAGGCATTTTTGTAGTCTCATCAAAAATTGACATATTAGACTGAAGGAATCAGTATGGATTTCTAGGTCAGCTCCGCACACCGAGATTTGTCTTTCAGTCTTACTCGAACCAGACATCACAACAACTTTTACGTTGTTTAGAGGATTTAAGAGAAGCGCGGTTTTTTAAAGGTAATTCTTACTTCTGTGTTTTTAAAGTGGTTTCTGTTAAAAGCAAATTTTAAAAGTAAACGGCTAATTTGGAAGCAAAGGTAATCCTGTCTCTAGCCTTCTTACGGCACTTCTACTTGCTTCTCCTTTCCTGCTCTTCAAACAGGAACAAGGCGCTCCTGACTGCGTTCATGAAAACAGTTGATTCATTAGGAACAGTCGATTTGATAATAGCGGCCGTAGTAATATGCGGATCCAACTAATGCAGCCGTTTAAAAATGAGTGAAAAAAGTGGACGAAATCCAATTGCTAAATGCAGCAACAATCAGTGCTCTCATGTAGCTTTGTTTTTGTGCCTTTGATTTTCCTCGTTTCCGCCTGTGCTAGATGATCCGACATCTGCGGCGAGATATCGGAGAGAGAGGAAGAGGGAGGAGCATTGAGGAATTTTTTGAAAGCCAGCTACGAGTCTTGTTGATTTTTTTCTTCAAAACTTCAAGCGCTTTTTGAGCCCCAGAAGCGGTCATTACTGAGTAGAAGATTAAAAAACTTGACTTGTATACTTGTACTGATATGACGGCGAAGTAAAAGAGAGGTGCCCAATTTGAAGAGACGCGTCATTTCGGAAGGCAGACATAGTTTCAGAGTAGCCGCTTTCAGAGTAGGTATGCCTTGTCTTCTCCGATGACGTTGCAACCGTTCGTCGTGCAGAAATTTTCGCGAAAATGCAGCAAGGCGAAATTAGAAGCAGCACTCATCGTGGAACATCGACGACTGCTGCATATACGCACCACGCTGCGCTGTTAGAGATCAACAACAAAAAGTAACAAGTGATATCCCACAAAAGCATACATACCGAGATACTGTACGTGCGATCCAGTTTTGCGACCAAAACTCGGTTTCGGTAGAGGTATCCATTGAAAATGCGCGTTACTTCTACTGCATCCTCCGTGCGGTAGAACCGTACCAGCCTCAATAAAAGCACTTTTATTGCTGATGCAGTATTTTCCCAGGCCAGAAACCACTTGTCTGAGCTATGCAAATCGAAGATGCGTAAATCATGTGGTGACACGAACTCCAATATAAATCCGCATGCTCATTTAATTCAAACTGACCCCAGCTGGCAATTCAGTTTTCAGGACAACAAATGCTTTGAATATTATTGTTAGATGACCAGTTACGAATGCTGTTCGTGGGCGAATGTGAACCTGAGATTTTTCGCTTACTATGCCTGTGTTGTGTCACCGAGACACCAAAAACGATTTTACCGGTCAACATCTTTTGCTTACGATACAACGCTCTACCTAGAGTGCGGGTCAATTGCGAAGCGAAGACAGCTGCAGACAGTCGAGTTTAGATCGCGGCCGATAAAAGCTCAAATACAATATTCCACATCCCGAATACAGTCAGCTGTTAATGTTTTCCTCATTCTGGTTTCCGTCTGAAAATGGATCTATCGGTTGGCACCACAGTAATTGCTTTCGAAATGGTGCATCATAATTTTTCTCCAGTTACAAAACGCTGACGACATTCCAAGCGCTTGGCAGCCTTCAAAAGGGCACGAAATTTAAGGTAGGATGCACAGAGAACAATGAGATACGAGAAAGCAAAGCCATTGCTTGTTGCATCCCCTTGTAAGGTTGAAAGGAATGTAAGGTACAAATGAGAAACATGAATCTCTGAGCCGGATGTTAATCTCCTGAACCATTAGATACCAATGTTTCGGTTTGACAGCAACGTCGAAAATGATGATGCTTCTGTTACACTCGCTTTCTATCAACTGCTTGACCACCTGTAAACAAATGAAGCTGTTAAAATATTCTTCGCGGCTAAACACTTCTTTCATAATGCTCAGTACAAATGAGCTCGCATACCCATGCAATCTAATATCGTTGAGGGGTCTAAATGAACGTGCAGGAATAATCTTGAATATTCCATATTTCGATCTAGATGGGCAAGCGCATAGACGTATAACAAGGTCACTTAATTTGTTGAAAAACTCCCTGATTACATGACGGCTTCCGGACCTACTATCGTTCGAAGATATCCGGCGTTAAATATGCTCTATTCATTCGTTTGCAGGCAAATTTAGATAACATAAGCAAGCGGCAACATGCAGCGAGGAATGCTATGATCCCTGTGCACAGAATTTTTTGTCGATTTGTATATTTGAGAATTTTATGAGAGGTATAAAAGTTGCATGTTGAACAGCGCATTGCGGAAATGGCCAGCAGAAACTCTTTCTTTAACATGACTACATGAATTCTTTAGCAAAAATAGTGTTCTCCGTGAGGAATATCTCTCAGTGAAATTTCGATGGGAATTCGTTTTCGCTGCTCTAAGCTTCCCTGACATCAATGACTCAGTGATAGCAGAAATAGCACAGATGGACGTTTATGTTGCGTCGAATGGGAAAGTTTAGTGCGATGAAATATGATGGAGGGTTCAACTTGAAATTTGGGCGTCCGGAGATTTTGCTTATCATTGTACTCATCTGCAGCAAGCTTTTTCGCTCCTTTTCGCAGTAGCGCATAAAAAGATAAATAAATATTGTATTTGTTCAATAAACTCACCAGTTTTGCCGGCTTTCCAACGTGCGAAACATTTGGCACATTAAGAAACACAACCTGCGCAACAACCAGTTTCTCGCTCATCAGCAACTCTGATATGGTTGGGGCGTTCTAAACACAAAACCCTATCAAATAATTTCTGACTGAACGTCAAGTTCAAAACATGAAACGAGGAGAGTTAAGCACCTAAATAAGATGAGCTTGAGAATGAATAGCTTTCTATACGGACGTTGACATAAGGTCATCAAAAAATACCGACCGCTAGCGAGCACCTATGCAAATATCATTTAATTCAACTCGAGCTTTCGAATGTTGCGCGGAAAATAAAAACTGGCGAATATTTCTCTGAGAAATCGACATAATCATTAAGAAAGCAAGAAACAAACTGCGTCCAACGCAATGATAAAAGTATAAAGGAAAGGGACGGAATGACTAAATCCGGAAGTGTACGATGCTGGATTACTTTGCATCATGAAAACCTCTCTGCTACTTCCCGTGAAAATGCTCATAGATATTAAGATTATGCATATGCGAATGTAAGTGAAAAGCAAAGTCGAACAACATCCGCGACGTTATGCAGTTTTTTATACGCAAGCCATTTTATTAAACACCAATAACTTTCCCTTGCGCAATTCGTCTACATTTCATCAGAATCGCGTATATAACTAAAAATAACAAATCATCTCTGGATTGATTCCCGAGTAAGGCGAAGCTGGGATGTGCATTTGCGATGCCTTGAAAAAACAAAGGACCGCGACTTTAGAACTTGACTAGTGCAAAAATACAAATCTTTGAATACATTGGCACCATAATATACGCGAAAGTTTCTTAGTTTAAGGACACATTTGATCCCATCACATGCTTGAATGAGGAGCGAGGAGAACGGCAAATAAACAAGATTGTTACGAGCCTGATACCGCTGCAGGATCTGGGAGTGCAACTTTGGATCATCATATACTCGAGTCCAAAATTCCCATCCTGATTCTGTTTTTCCGAGGTTCCACGTATTCTCTGCAGGGCATCGCGGCATCTGCAACTAGAGTAATACGAGCATGAGTGGTTATTCTGGTAGATTTGGCAATATGTAAGGCTGTGGCGATATGTGCGCTTAGCAATACCAATTGTCAGTCAAATGGATCAAATGCATATATTTACAACTGCACATATTTTTACAATGCACTGACATAAAATCCGTTAGCGCACCTTTCTGCAAGGTTGAACATATGCGGGGGTTTGTACTAAAAATCTCGTTTTTTGTCTAAGTCCGATCGATTCCAGGTTTCGTATATTACATCCCGTACAAAACTGAGGTTGTCCCGATTTATAAAGGAGGCGATCGGACGAACTGATACTGGGCATGCGTGAATTATAGCGGCTAAATTCCACTGCTATATTTTCGTACCCATTCTTTCAGCAACGAATGGGGATCTATTGAACATCCGGCTGCTACGGGAAGCATGTGAGGAGTTATTCGAAGAATCACATTATCAAATTTGCTAGTTCAGTTGTTAGACAAGTGAAAGCAGCACCACCGGCTCAGCAATGTTCTATCGCAAGGCGCATATGTCTCCAAGATCAAAGCGTTACTGAGTGCGCTGTGGTGAATCATGACATGGCGAGCACTTCCCTATCAAACAAAACAATTTTTTTAGCGAATACAGTTGTACTTTTTAAATAATGAAATGAGATTAGCCTGCAATTTTTTCGTGAAATCCATCGGTATGACTGACAGCGAGACATAATTTACACTAGCACATTGCGCAGGGACTGCAAACGTTGCTAAAATTATTGACGATTCGTAGCCAAGTAAAATAATGACCAACAATCGCTATTGACGTTATGCATGCCCACTATGACTGACAGTTGCTTCTGAAGTCATTTAGCTTTTATGGACAAATAGCACATTGCCAGAGTTGATTATGGGTATTAGAACATATGCATGACCGCTAATTGCTGCTGAAATTATTTTTAACTCATAACTAAGGTATGACCACTAACAGCCGCTGAGATGATTATACACGGTTTGTAACGAGCAACGTGGACTTCGTGTTTAATCAAGGAAAAATGTATTATTGATGATGAACGAATGAAACCTACCGTTCCATTGAGATATTCCTGCCCTCTAAGCAATGCGGTTAAATCAGCCATTCGTGAGAGGCGGAGACGACTACAGTGAAATCATTTTTAGACGGCATACACATCGTAGTTTAGAGCCAATTTGCACTCTGCAGTATGGCACGCAAATTCTTCCTCATAAATATTGGCCATAAAGTATTTTTTACTCTTTCTTAAATACCATTAGAATTTGCGCAAATCAGATTTCATCTGGTGTTTTCACACGTATACCACATAGACCTCATGCCTTCATGCAAATATCTTCACAGGGTATTCCAACATCCACATGAGGCAGGACGGTGAGCAAAGCTAAATGTGTGGATAAGACAAACTTGCAGTTTGTTTATGAGGTAATGACATGTCATACGGATGTTACTGCTGTCTTGAACTGATTCGTTAACACAGTGTATAAAAGCATGAGCTAAACAATTAAACTAGTTTTCCAGGTCCACCACTTGGCCATGCAGCAAAGTCAATGATTTAACCGTCCTTCAGTAAGACTCATTGCAGTGCAAATTACACATTACACACCACTTCTACGGCTTAATTATTTAGAGTTTTATTTGATACAGATTCATGTTTTATTTTATCTCTTTGCTCTTGTTGCTTATTTCATATACCTTTTAGTCTTCCCTGAGTTTCGTGCTTCGTTGACGTAATATTTCATCCTTGTGCTGCTTTGACACTGGAAGTTGTGTTGTTTGTGCCACCCATATAAATGATTCAGTAGGATTTGATCTAATCTGAAGGTAACAATACAACTTATGTGCATCAGATAAATTAAAGCCTTAGTTCACAGTGACAGAGAATATGACTGCGCACGTCTAAACACCTCACATTCTCTCGGAGTTTAGGTGCTCTAGTGGCTAGCCGAAAAAATTTGCACGAAGAGCATGAGGCTGAGTGACAGGCAGAAAAGCACGGAACCACGAACGAAATTTAAAGAAACGACAATGGTGCCTTCATTTCATGGTTAAGGAGACCGTCGAACAACAAAGTGAATTCAGCGGGACTGTGTCGCGATAGACATTAACCATTAAATATAGCTTTATCCCATTTTATAATAGATTGGAAGAATACTGCATGGGTTGGTGGCACATATCTGACCGAGCGGGCGCTCCAGGCTCGACGCTTTTAACAGAGCCCTCAATGTCCGGTTAGTCCCCTTGGACATGCGAAAACACACATCATGTACGAGATCGATTCAGTTTGGGTTAGATGCATTCCACGCTCATCAATGAAACGCAGCTCGACTAGCCCTCACCTATGTGTTTGAACAAACTTGAGGTGAAAGACTGACCTCAACAGAAACGAGGCGAAACTCTCCGGCTAATACGGCCCAGTCACTGTAAATATACCTGCGTTGACTCGCATCCATTTGCAACATCAACTTGCCCAAGCATTTTGCAAGTTTAGTTTTCATTAACCTTTATCCCACCCGTATTTGTTCTACGTTACGTGCTGACTAAGCAGAGTGCGTTGCTGACTGTTTTATAGTGAACATTTATGCAACAGCACAAGCAGAGACTGCAGGGAACAGCAGCTGTACAACAACGGCAAATACGTAAGGGATGGTACACAACAATCGCACAACCCCTGTATATGACACTTTAAAGTTTTACTACGAAAACGGAATACTAAAGAAGCAGCCCTCACTCTCCTGAATCTCGAGAAGGGGATGAGTTTCGTTGCGATATGCTTTCGAGGAAATTTGAGGGTAGCACTACCCTTCCCTCTCTCAATTAAAGTCTTTCGTCGACGCTGAAGAGTTGTGAACACTTTGAGCTCGAAGACCATAAGGAAAACATAGCTCTGACTGGCAGCTCAAGAGGCGAAAAAACGGAAATGAATCGTCTTCCTCACTAGCTCCCCATGCATCATGCCGTATCTGTCATTACGCGTGCGCTCGTCTATAAGCGCTCCAGTATGCAGCTGATTCCATCGTTCAGCTCATCATTTATAAACTTCGGAATCCATTTATAGCGGACGAACGTTGCTTCGATCCGTTAGTCGTTTGTTAAGTGGCACTCATCTTTAAGTCACTGCTAGAGAATCACATGCGATCAGTGGCATATCACACTCTTACAAAACTTCTAGTTCCTTTGCCTAACGTAGCTTTTCTACTACTCCAACCAACCCCACCAAATACTTCAGCTTTTTCTCGGCGCTCTCGCGTAAATAACTGCGCAGCCTCGAAGAAAGCTAAAAAGGGCGACCCTGTCGTCACATTTTCCGCCTCCCACCATGCAAAAATATGAAATATCCTTCGAGTTGTTTTAATGCCTCTTTCGCATGACTTAATAAGAAACGCAAAAGACCGACACAAGTACGAGGCTGTCCGATAGTAGACGGCAACCTTTAAAGAGATCATTAAGAAAAAAATGATCGAACTAAATGTTTTGACCATTTATTCACGCATCAACAACTTATAACATGAAAACATGCGCCATCATTCCACTGAACCGTGGTGAAAAGCGACTTTCGTACAGTTAGGGAACAAGAAATTTGCGGAATTTAACAACTTATCGACAACTGAAAGAAAACAATTTGATGACGAAATGTCAAGAATGCTGTGAGCAAAACATCAACAAAAACTACACATAGATAATCCTTGGCGAAGAAAAACAACGGAAAACAGTAAAAGAGGACCGCACTGACATGAACTGCTAACCGTCCGCCTTTGGGGGAGTATACCAGCCACGCTCTGTGTCATCGCGGTGAACGACAGTCGCGCCAAAGCCATAGTGCATCCAGCACTCACACCGAACACAATGCGAGCCTAAACACTCATTTTCTTACTTATTTACATCAACTATCCTAGCTAAAACTTTCATCCCTTTTTCAGGTTCATTCGCACTTTCTCATTTCCTATCAGTATTTATTCATCACTGAATACAATCTGATATGGAACATGCGAACGATTCCTCGTCTTCATCTTTTGAACACGGAAAAGCAAGGAAAGTCGTCGTGCACGACTTGTGCAAATCTCGGAAATCGTTACAAATATACCTTTCTGTTACTGCTGCAGCAGCAGTAGGTGTTGACGATTATTTCCAGGTTTGATGGATAGAAAACGCTCTCATGACAAAACGCAATATCGAAGATTTGCTCCTTCCTCCCCCCCCCCCCCTTCTCCTCCCGAATTTCTCCACTGTCACGAAGTGGGTCCACTAGCTCTATCAGCGCTTCACCTAGGCCACTTGAAAAAATCACACAATAATACAAGCAATGCGTGGGCGCCAATCAACTAAGTGTTTGGGAACGCGGCAAAACTGGCTCTCACTGCCAAACTTCCAACGAAATCTAATGAAACAAATACCTCCATTGTGCCTTATATCACTAAAGAATACGATCTTGTGAAGAAGAAAGAAGCGCAATTTCGCGAAAAATCACCTCTAGTAAAAAATTGTGGGAATTTTCTTCAAAGTTTCTACCTTATGAGAAAATCACTGTGAGAGCCTACTGATCGAATATCGTTCACACATGCGAGTGCACTCAAATAAGAATGCTACTTTAGAGCGAAAATTTGCACTTTATTGCCGCCTCGGGACGAAATTTGCATCAGTCGAATTTGGGTAGCGTGCTGATTTCGTCGGCGAATTCAGCAGAGGAGACACTCATTGCTCCACTCATAGCAAGACGAGTGTCCACCTACCCAACAGGGCAACATCCTTGAACGGCGGCATTTGTGATCGGTGATTTGTAGGCTGTAATTACCCTTGCCTGACCCGTCCTAAACTCGCCCCATAATTCCTTTGTTACAGACCCCGTAACGTGTGCAGGAATACAGAAAGTAGGCACCAAGGTTTCCATGTAAAAAAGACATCATCATGATAACGCTTTCGGCAGTCCTGAATTCTCATTACCATCATGAGAACAGTGCGCGTAGGATGTGTTCCAATCTTAGCTGCACTCTTTTAGGCTTCCAGAACTTCGATTTCGGCATGGAAAAACCATCGCAACAATGCACATGGCATTCATCACTGATCACAGTGCACGGCAAAACCGGTCTGGGTTACTCATATTCTGCTTCATATCATTGGTCACAGAATCAGCGCTGTCCCGCTTCATGCTTGACTCAGAATTCGGGAAAACCGACTTTGAAGTACCGTAACAATGTTAATGCTCAAAGACAAAGTCCACTTTACCACATGAAATGTCCACTTCTTCGGCTAACCAAATGGCAATAATATGAAGATCTTTCATGATCACTGCTGGGCTTTTTCAATGTCTTCTTAACGGTCGCAGCTAGTGACCGGCTAATTTCTGGACCACTCGTTGAAATTCCACCTCGCTTGAATGTGGCTGTCCACCTTCATAGCGCACCCCGCGTACCCTGGCAAATCGACTGTGCTTTTCCCCGATGCGACTCTTTGCAACGTCAGAAACTAGATCATCAGTCGATATCAGGCATATCCATTAAATGATGACGCTCAACCTCACTTGAAAGAACATACTGCCAGAAAAACTGGACGCCAAACTCAGCTGACCTTCGTGTACTCATGAACGCTACCACTATGTCACCGCATCCTAGCAGATAACTCTTTGAACATATTGATTCTCTGATAATATTCAAAACTTTTAGCGTAACCGAAATTTGCAGACACAATTCAACGATTCCAACCGAATCTGCAGCACAGGCAAAACAGTAAATACAAACATCAAGCACTGCTCTTCAAATCTGCAGCGAGAATAGCATTTATTTAGACATCGCCTCCTGCCGTCAAGAACAATAGAATCACCTCACCTACCACAATCGTCGCAGCCATGACAATCGAGTTTCCATTCGGAGGGAAGAATCTCACCGTTATATCATCAATCGAAGAGGCGGTAACCTGAACATAAGCATGCTCTAAAAAGTAGACATAGCAAAAGTGCGCATAAAGAGAACAGACGGGATCCTAGAAAAAAGAGAAATCGAAACGATATACGGCATTACCAAGCCTCAGAGACATCCCAGCAGCTAAATTTCAGAACTTCCTCTTGCAAACTCTTCGAAGATTCCATTAAGAATCGAACGAAAAAAGTGATTCGGTGATAAAAAAGCAATGGCTGAGATGAATTTCAAATGCCTCGATCTTCTCCACTTCAACTAGAGGATAAGTTTACCAGCATTCTTTTCAGCCACATCCATCATCCAGTGGAAGCATCCGTCTCTTAAAATGCCCTGGTGTTTTTTCGCGACTTTTGTTTATGTCATCTAAGTGATTGAAAGAAACAATAAACGTTGCCCCAATTCTTTCCTAAACGGCACAGACGTCCACATCTAGCAACAGTGCTCGCATGGAAGCTGCTCACCAGGGCCGCTAGCGCCTTCATGCGGGATTTTGCATTGCCAAAGACTAGATGCTGGAATATAGATGATGCAGAACATTTTTTGTCTCCACCGATGATTTATCCGAACCTGCTCGCGCCCCGCTGCACATGCCGCTCAGTTAGTTTTCTAGTTAGGTCAGATTTTTTCGCTGCATATATTCGGCTTTCTTTGTTTCTCCTACGTGACTAAATGATTCGTCTTCTTTTCTATTCTTTAAGTGGTCCCGATTCTATTCTGGAAAAAAATCAACAGGATTTCGCTTTCCAATCAGAAAAATTCATCGCCCTTCGGAAATTCCACGAACGAACTGTTTCTTCAATGAAGTTTGTTCTATAATAGCATTAAAAATCGCCAAACGAAACGCAACAAACGTAGCCCTGCGTGCTGCTGTCGAGAAAAGGCGCTTGTTCCCACTTTAAACCTTCGTCTAGGAGAATAATTCTCAAGCAACATGTTGCACATAAAATCATGTCGACCCAAAATAACAGCCTATCCAATTCCTCTCCATATTGCCGTTTTCTATAGCAAGCATCTGCTTTCCTCAACTGGACTATTATCGCACATTTAGCACTAACTGTTACTGAAATTCAACGCTCAGTCTGCTGTAGAAACGAGATCAAAAGAAATGATGGAAAATATTCAGATTTGATTCCAGGACGCAACTGCAGCGTCAAACTGTAGAAAAATCTGTGATGCTGTTTGTCCTCTCCATAAGGTTAATACCTTAAAAGTTTTTTCGGGATTGTTGTGAAGAAGAACATCATTGCAAAAAAACCTGGAATCGATCGTGGTCGCTTGGAAAAAGCGACTTAAGATGGTTAGCTCCCTCCGAGCTTTCGAGGATGCTTCATTGTCTCGTCGCCTCACCCACCAATCACACCAGTGATAACCTTGAAATCTAGCGATTAGAAAAAGGCAACCACGGATGAATCAGAATCGAACGCTTCGTACAAATAATGCGAATGTTGTTTGTTGGCTTTTTTGCACATACACATTGCAACAAGCACCAGCGGCAGAGCCTCATGAGAGGACACTCACTGCTTATCGGCTCATCGCTGGCAAGTTGCCCGCGAGCTCTTTGTTCATGCAGAGCGCGGGACTTTTGAAACTCTAACGGTGAGGTCGGAGATGACACATGTGTGCTACGGCGCACACTGCGTGCGTACTTCCCGTTCAATGCCACATAGAATTGATGTGGAGAGCGGTCTCAACAGGGTAACGGGTTGAAAAGCCTTCAAACAGAGTCAAGGCTGTTATGCGAGCTAATCACTGTTAACCATACACTCCGGAATGCCGTTGCGGCGAGCACGTTCGTCCAACAGAGTGACCGATCCCCTTCTCGAAACAAGTCTCACGAGGGGTTCATGAGCACGTACGTACTTCATCTGATATACAAAAGAAACAGTGAAATCAGAGGCCATATTGGCAACCAGTGCGATCAAGCAAGGCCGGTAGGATGCTACAACAGTTCCTTGATGTTTGAGACCGCCAACTCTGGAGAACAGAAATCCGGAAATGACCAAAATAGGTGATTGCAAAAAACACACAAATCGTTTCACAACCGGCCGCGGACTCTTTCCGGTTTACTAGGACAGCTATTGGGCCTCGGGTAATTGTGGTTCTCGGGTCACAATCTCATAATCCTCGCATCCACTTGCACAGAAGTGAACGCGACGGTTTTGATGACTGCCGTTTATGCTAAAAGTGCGTTCAGTAACGTACTTGGATAACCCGTAACCACTTCTCTTAGCGACTATCAGAACGGTCGGTTTTGAAATGAGTCGGGACCCTGTCTCGGCTAATTTGTTCGCAGCACTGATTTAGCGATTAGCGGAAGAAATACATTGACGCGTCTCTTACAGTGTGAGATCTTGGCCCCCTAATCTTGAGAAATGCTGATGGTGAGTCATTAGGGAGCTATCTGTGCTTCCCTTTTTTCTCTTTTCTCTTTTTTCTCTTATGTCCAACGCATGTGGTGACTTCCTTCAAAGTAACAGAACTACGCCCTATCAAACTCAGCCTATAAATTAGCTAGCCGGTTTCAAGATTCCCCCGATACTTCTTTGCGAATCCATCGAGAAGACGCTTAGGATGACGTAGCAGACAACCAAAAACGTTCCTGAACTGACTTAAACCTACAGTGTACTACGCTTATCTGACGTGCATTGTGTGAGTTGTCAGACGTAACCTTCAACAGAGGTCTCCTCCATTTTAGCTGGAAATCATGCATTGGATGACGTTCGTCAGCGTCCCATCAACGTGGAGACAACTGAGAATCTTTCGGGTTTCTTGTGTTTCGAGACAAGTTATGGGGCCTCGATGACGGCGTCAGGTTCGCTTGCCTCCGAGAATGCAAGCAGGCGCCACATCTCCTCTCCATCTGCGTTGTCGACGTCAACGGGACAGCTACCGACAACGAGCTCTTGCAGGATGCCTTCCAACCTTTCCAACAAGGTTGTTTATTGCATAGCTATGCGGTCGGGAAACTTTCGAGACCGACTCACCCATACCACTCATTGCCATTGTCAGATTCGGCGACTTCGCCTGCATGAGTGCACGTGTCGCTCCTGCCATGGCGTTGACAAGTGCAGTACCCTCGCGTATTTCGTTCTTCGCTTTGTTGATTACCGCTGTTGATGCTTAAGAGACTGATATGACTCAAGATCGAGTTTTCGGAATAATTTCGAACATCTTGCAAAAATGACACGAGGCTAACGAGACGATGGTTGGGTGCACAATTTAAGAATGGCTTTCTGGTAATGGCACCACAGTTGCAGTTTTTCAAGCGTTTAGAATAGCGCACAATACAAGACTGTACCTACTCAAGACGTTTCTTTGTGACGGAACCTCGCAAAGAAATCGGAGATGTGAGAAGTTGCAGTGATGAGTAAATGTGATCACAAGGAGTAAGGCAGGTATGCTTACCCTTCTCCTACAGTGCAGCTGTCGGGATATCGAGGCGTGTACGCGCAGGTGTCGTTGAGTGGCGACTACTTTACATTTATGGTATTTTTGCCTGGTGACGACCAACCTTGCAACCTTCACGCGACCTTACAACTTCATCTAAGTGGAAGTGGAAGCGCTATAAACAGACATTCATTAGAAATGAAACGCGCCGTTGATTAAAGTGAATAAAGTAAATAAAATATAAAACATAGCTGAACAATCCTATAATTGTCCCTTTTTGAGGAAGGAATGTTCGCTGTGCAAATTTTTTAAAATGAATTCCATATGTCATCACTGCGAACAGCTCGGGTAATCAAGTCGGAATATACCTGCTGCGACATGTGAGATGAAAATAAAATTAGCTTTTCTAGAACGACTTCATCGAAACACAACAGCACTCAAAGAGTTCCACGATCACTCTGTGACTACAGTTACGTCCTATTTCTAGAGCACATTCTATGGAACGGAAATGAGCACTAGGGGATCACGACAAGGAAATGACCAAAAAGTGGGCAGTGATGTTAAACAGCTGAGCGGCAAGCAGCGCAGACCGCACTAAGATCGGCTTTTCGTCACGCCTTCTTTGTGCGTTCACGTGACACAGTCGATCACTCCATCAGGAGTAGTTCGCGGTTATGTATTTTTGCTTGGTATTAATGCGCCGTTTTGGAACACATGGGTCTGAGTTCAGTCCGTTCCCGGTCGCGACCAATGGCGGAAACGAACCAGATCTCACCTATAAACCCATGTGGGATGAGCTAAATCCATACCCGCTGCTATGTGCACGACCATCTTCTACCCATTTCGGCAGGTATCATGCAGCTAGCTGAGCATGCGTAAATCGTTTAAGAAGTTGATCGTTAATATCCGCACTAGTCGCAGTTGATTGTTGTCAAAGGGATCGGGATCCCGCGAAACTCGTTTGATCCATCTGGACAAGCTTCCCGAACGCGTGTGAATTTCCATCCAAACTTCATCAGAAAATTGTTCCCCTAGTACCGCTCGGGTAAAAGCACGGCAGAACACCGACATAGGTTGATTTATTTGCAGAGTGGGAATTGGTTTCATATATGCCAAGGGAATGAAACAGAAGGAGAGGGAGGGGGTGTAAGTGGAATAGGTGAAAATCTGGAAAAGGAGGACATGCAACAGGCAGGCTACTAATATTTAGGTTCCAATATCTTCAGGTTCCAATTAGACACAGGTCTACCAATCTGCCATTCAACAGGGTGGTAGCCTTATGTCTGGTTGTCAGGCTGCTGTCATGCATATTGCTTTAGTCGCATCTATACTAATTGGTCTTATCAGGTCATCCATATGCTGTAGCTGTTAGAGTAAACCTTAAAGAGGCGTGGCTCGGCTGACCAGACGACCTTGCACGCTACTCTTGTAGCAAATATCTTCCAGCAGAAGCGCGCGCTTTTTATTAGAACCTTGGCTCGAGACCGAGACTTCGGTCAAGTTTTTGCCGACCAACAAATATCAGCCAGTTCGTTTTTCTCAGACTCCGCTTTTACCGAATAACTTCAGACTGTAACCGACTAAAATTCTTGGACCATATTCAGGTGCAAAGGAAATCCTGTTTCACCGAAGCCTCCGGTCGGTAAGCAGCCAACATCTTTAATTAGATAGCGTTAGGTTCAAATGTTTAAGTCTGTTGAAATGAACCCCGCTGCGAACATGAGTCGTACAAAAAGAGATAGCTTTGAAATCAAGGCTTTGAAACTTTTAGAGAACACTTCGATGAATCCCTACTCATTAAGGCTTGTAATAAGGGCCAGGATTGAAGTGTTTGCTTTTTTGCGCGGCCATGTAATTGCAACATGAAAACTGTGCTCACAAAACTGCTCAAATAAAGAGATCGATAACAACGATAAAAATGAACAGCAAAACAAAGAGGACACATGGTCATGAGAAAACAGGAAAACGAAACGACCCTGATGTGTCCGAAACAGCGGGAAAAGTGTATACCAAAAAACAAAAGAGACTTGTCGTCTTATGATAAACTGATGTAGTCAACTCTGCGCGACAATCACCATGTAGGGCTACATTGACGCACTACACAACAACTCCAAGACAAAATGAACGTGAAAAAACGACTGGCTCAATAACCACGCTTCGCATCGAAAAGACCGGCACATATGATACCAGAAGTTTAGTGCATTTCAGAATGAGCCAAGCCACCAAAAAATATGCGAAGAAACAGATATAGAAAGTGGAGAAAATTACCATGCAACCGAGCGCATGAGCCAAACGGCACGTAGGGCATATGCTAGCGGTTAGTTTGCGACGCACGAGCACGATTAATGCCATTTGCTGGATGCTGAGACCAGAAAAAAACATAACAGAGGGGAAACGTTGCAATGATAATAAGCTGAGCATTCAGAAAACCCTGGTTCAACAACATGAAGGTTCCAGAAAGCAAGTACTCACATTGATCATTTTCACAAAAGATGACAGATGTGAGCAATGATCAAACCGCCATAGCGCGTTCACAATTCTGGGTGCAACTTCCAGTACGAGAGAATTCAACAAAAAAAAAACATCCAGAAGACATCATGCACAATTCAAGCTTATGATCGATCTCGAATCCTCGTTTTATACATGCGACGAACTAGCGAGAGAAATCACGCAACAATGATTCACAGATGACAAGATGGGCTACGCAACGAAACACAATTTCAATCAGCAATTGCAGGCTAATTCTAAGCATTCCACAACGTTCAAAAACAGCTTTCGGCACTTTCCATAGACAAAAAAGTATGTACTCTATAAAGTGATGTGTATTTTCAGGCGCCCTCATGAACAACGACAAAAAACTCCTCAGGGACTCTGGCAACAAACATAAAAACAGGAATAACTTTACAGCCCTCAGAACGAGCTTAACAGTTTCTGAAGACACGAAGCAAAAACTCCCCTTGCAAACCACAGTGGCAAAAATGTTTTTAAAAACTTCTTATTTACGCCTTAACTTTTCACGTCAATATCATACTGCAGGACCTCCTTCATCTACTGATGGACAGCTCTCGAATTGAATGGAAGGCTTCAAGAAGACCTCGCTCATTTTCATCAAAACAGCTGGAGACATGCCAGAGTCCCAATACATATAAGCTACTGCTTGATACTTGACACGTGCAAATGGTCGTAGCGTGAAAGATACAGTAGACGGATAAGTGGTCAGCGCAAAGGTAACGAAATGTCTTCCTGGCAACGACGTTTCGTTGATACACACCTTCGTTCTTCTTAATTGCGAATCACGATGGCTCGCTCGATGGTGTGTGTACCTCCTGTGCCACGAGCTTTGTCGGTATGGTCCAGTCCAAGCCATGGAGCTGTTACCGTTTCTGTAACATAGTAAGCTTTATCAGGAAGACCTAAACAAAATTTATACCGTAGTTCAAAAGAGAATCGCTAGCTGAGCGTAAAACGTGAATGTCTGTGAACGCAATACCTCCCCTGTCAATATGTCTACACGCCTCTGTTAAGCCTAGTCAATGATGAAAGCGGAAAACGCTCAACAATTCTCACGTGCTCGAGATACACAAGTGATTACGAGAACCGTCAACAACGAAATCAACAATAACCCTCCTCGAAAAGCAATAAAATGCATTACTCATCTCAATCAAACGTCAAGAAATTCGCTCATTTCGCCGTGATAATCCAATTCTGATTCTGCGTTGATGTCATCGATTAGCCTTTCTCCTATGATACTGAGCAGTGAATGTGCAAAATTCTGTTCTCCTAAATTTTCCTTACTGAAATATAATGGCTGGATAATCGTGAAATTATCGCTACCCGACAAACCCAACGAAAGTTAAGAGCAACAATGACCGGATACCATGAAAAGATACCCGAGAGATGTGTCTGCGCGAGTTCGTTCAGACTTACGGCGCTTTGTTTATCCGGATATCCGCGGACGCAGTTGTTAACAATGATGGCGAGTTTATACTGAAATACATTTCCTACAACGAACATTTTCAAACTTACTCTGATTTTGAAAAAAAAAATCTCTGATGCTGACCAACGAATGAGGACAAAAAAATTGTCGTATGTATCAACCGTTTGACCGAAAGCATATTGCCGCCCTATAAATTCAATGCCTCAGTTATTCCACATCTCGCAAAAAAAAGCCTTCAAAGAAAGCAGGTAACAAGCGAAGATGTTTGCGAAAATATTTTGAATACTTTATTTAAAAGGCAATAGTTCTTCAACCTGTTAAACCCTTCGCACGCGTCACCTAACATAAAGAATTACAGAAGCTCTGCTTCGAGATATCGTTTTAGAAGCACTGCTCACTTCATTCCAAGACCATTTGAGTGCCACATGCATTTACTGCAGGCAACAGGCTCTCCACTAGCAGTGTGGTTCAAATGATACTTCTCCACAAAACAGCTCCACTAAATGATAGATTCGTGACCTCCTAAAATCGCCTCATTTTCACGAAATGATTCTCTGGATTTGCGAAAAATAAGTTGTTGACATGGAAAGCAACTGTTGTGTCCTTGTAAAAGTTCAAAGGACCCTTTGCTAACAACAAGACTCTCCACTTCGTCTGCAGGCTGACGATTGGAAAAAGACATAAGCGAACCATAGTATGCTCAATGAGGATATGTCATAATCGGAGCGTTGAATGACGCTCAAAGAGGAAGGTCGACGCCTTTATTAACAGTACTGCCTACTCAACCGTACTGGATTATGCGCTTTTAGCAAAGTATCGCGGTCCTTCGGCGTCACTATAAAAGTGCCGAAGAGAAATAGCTGCAGCTGATGAAAGCGCCGATCAGGAAATCTCGCGGTGTGCTTCTATGCAACAGTGCTTTTGCCTGACCTAGCCATCAGCTCATGATGTCGATCCAGCGCTTAGATTTTGATGATCAAAATTTTCCACATCCTTGCCTGCTTTTTTAGCTCAAAAGGAGCACCAAAAATGCTTCAGACATCCGTCCGAACGGCTGCACTTAATCCACTGTTGCGTAGAAACATCGTGACTAGCTTACCGATGAGCGCTTTTATTGGCGGCTGACTCACCCTTACAAAATCTGAGGAACAGCTTTCGGCAGCTTGCTCATGTCTTTAGCACCAATCAGTATGTAACCCTATCTAAAATCCTAACTTTTGAAGCAGAAATTACGCAACAGAAACCATGTAATCTGACTCTACGAGACCCGCATGAATCTGATGACTGCAAGTCATAACAATCACCCTTTCTCTCTCCTTCCTTCCCGACCGGCATCACGGACCATCAGAAATTCAACCTACAACTGTTGAAATACCAGCCTTTGAAAAGTCTTGCTCGCTGACACCGAGTTTTCTTCTGATACGCTCACTCACGCCTTCAAATGATTCGCCATCTATCACTTTCACGAAGAATGGCACACCGAACGTGCTTGAAGGATCCTGCAATAACTCAAGTCACTGCAGTTCCTGTGCAACCTTCATTGCACACTTGTCCGATCTCCAACACGGAGTGATGTGGTTCGAATATAATAATATTTAAGAAGTGAAAGTAATTACTCAAGAGCTTTGGCCTATGTTCCACTAAATCGAAAGGCCTTTTTTTTCTGTCACAGCTTAAAAATGCTGCGCAATGTAATTTAAGTTCGCAGCCCATCATCATTTTTCATTTACTTTGTCTCATGGGAAACGGTCGAAGGAGCCTGCAGTGCACAAAACATTTGGGAACAGGAGGAGTTTAAGCTGTGTCTCCTCATACTGAAAAATGTGTTTTCCCCACGTAACAAATGTGCAGATTCTGCAGACCAGGAAGTGGCAGATAAATAAATAATGGCACGGATGAGAAGCAAAACTTCTTTTGTAAGATGTTGATTAAAGACTGCATGAAAAGGGGCAGATGATATTTGGGGCCACAATGATATGCAAATGTCTCGCAAAATATGGAACAGCTACTGCAGCAGAGTCAGTTATAGCCCACTGGTTTGTTGAGCGCAAAATCGTTCGTTCCCAAAATCCGCGCTTATCCTAAGGCTGTAAGATGCAACATTTATTAATCCAACGTATGTTCTGTCCCAGATGTCTATTATCTGAAATACAGAAGGCGTTTATTTACAGAAGGTGATGATTTACTATTTGCAAATATACCTGCAAAAATATTTTATAAAGACCGCCAGTTGGACACGATGTATCGCAAACTTTTTTACCGACATCGGCTTGAATAACATCGACTATCTTTCCGATGCGACTAAGCTCACAAGAACCAATTGCACAGCTTCCCTTATACATTTTGGTGCATCCATTTGCGAGTTATAACATTTTCCAGCAATGTTCAACATGATTAACACGGTTTCATCTCTACTTTTGTTTTACTCATGTTCAAGAGGCTCCTTCCTCCTACGCTCAACGCATTTCTAGCAAAACCTATATATCAATCGCTTTTGCGAAAGTCGTTTCGCTGGTCGTAGGAGACCATAACTTCGTCACGTGGCAGAAAGAAATTCGAAGAGCAAGATGTTTCAGGAAGGCTAAAAGCGCCTAACTGAAACAACAAGCGCTCAAAACAAGCAACGTTCATCATTTCGGTCTATATACGGGCGCCGCCTCTCTTCCACAACGCTTAATATGCGCTTTCCGCAGCCCATCTCCTCCTCCCGAGTGGAAAGGGAATAAGTTACGGATCAAGGCGGCCTGTGCAGATGCAGCGGAATCAAGCCCGAATCAGAAAACGTTGACTCCAGCCAAAGCGAATGAACTTGATCCCGTTAAAAACCTATAAAAAATCAGCAGCAGCTGCGCTTCGCTGCTGAATAGCACCTGGGAAAGGCCCCCCATCTCATTTGGAAGGCTAAGAATGGCTGCGCTTTCGTTGCTATATTTGATAGGTCAGGGGGCTTGCTTTTTGTGCCTACTTGAACGCTGAGCTCTTCTATAGTTTTCTGCTTGTCATCCTTTTTCCTCCATTTCAACTACTTTTTCTGATCGCCTTGCACACTCTTCCGACATGAGTCTACGCCTTGCGTATGTTAACTCCCAGTTATGTGGTGACGATGGAAAGGCTCATCTATGGCCCATGCTCAACAAATTCCCAGTTGCGAATCATGAACATGAACATTTAACGCATACAAACTGAATAAAAATTCTTGTTGTCTTCCGTTTCTGCGCTGCTTCTCACTTCATTACTACCTCGTTCTCTCACGAAGGTAACATCAGCTTTCTAGATCTGCATTTTATGGCTGCTGCTTTACTCAGTAGTTCATCATAAAATCAGTATTGTCGCGCAAGTCTCTGTATAACAAGTTCATAAGATACTCATCTTACAGAAATTTCTCACTCGTGTGACTACCTCATTGCCCCGAACCACCCTCGATCACATGATCTTCCGACAACGGCTAAAATGTAGAACGCAACACAGTAGAGTAAGAGCAAAATATCACACCACAGAAAAGAAACAAACCTTGTCAAAATGGGCGACAGGAAGAAGGCATTCTCCATCGCCCACAATCAATTCCTCCTCTGGCACTTCCTCCACTCTCGCTTGCAACTGAAATTTCTTTTCCTAGAGCGAACTATGTTAGGCTATATCATCTTAAACTCATAACGGAAATCGACTCCGTACAACACTCCAGCTTCCACACTGCGGCCTCTCGCGATTCCTTCAGACACATTTTGCATCATTTCACAGTAACCCGAGGGGAACCACCTGATTATCGTCAAAAGTCGGTGATGTTTTTCTCTCAGGTACATTTTTCCGCCAATATGGGGAGAAGATTGTCATAAATTTTGAGCTTCCTCAAACAAATGTCCAAATCAAGCACTACACCTACAATCCGCCTAATATAACAGGTCTTTCCAGCCTCCAGATGACACATTTGTTCGCCACAAACAAGAATACCAATCGCTTCATTGCGAACGCTCTGTTTGCCTTTAGGGGTCTTTGCCAGACCCCTCGGTACGAAAGAAAGAAAGCATGAGCGAAGTGGGACATACCGCATGATTGGAGCTGTTGATTTTCGCAAGAAGCTCCGCCACCGATAAATCGTCTCTAAAAACATAGTAGACTCGCGGTCTGTGCAAAACATGGCCGATACAAAGCAACCTGAAATAAACAAAGCAAAGACATTGAACCAGTGCATTTTTCACGTTTAGCTGCGCAGCAGAAAAGCATGAGCGACGTGGGACACGTTATGTTGAGAGTGACAAACCGTTTTCAGGATGTGGAATACCTTCCTGGCGTGACAGGGATTAGGATATAAATGCAAAATAAATATTTTTGCCAATAACAATGGCGGCTAGTTTTTCTTTCAAAAGCATCAAGTTCAGGACCCCATTCTGCTTTGCACACTATGACCTAAACTATTTGTATTAAATCCGCCCTCAAAATGTTCAAATTTCACAAGAACAAATCGTTGCGGAAGAAGTAACAGTTGTATTCAGACCTCAGCACAGACTCTCTCCTCTCCCACTCCCTTGCAAGGGAAGCAAACGTGTTTCATAAAACAACAGTATTGAGGAGGGGTTAGGATTTCTCGCAATCGCGCAAGAAACTGCCACAGAAGGAAATAAACGACAGTTCTTGCGCACTGAGAACAAAAGGACAGAACAGACCCTGCGAACAACTGAAAGTCTTTCAGCGATGCTCTGCAAAGACTAATGAAAAGTCGTTATAGAATTTCCCGCCGCAAATATGATGTGACGGCTTAAATATTGCTTATTCTCTAGATTTATTTTGAATAGAATCCCCAAACGGCTATTAGCCTGAGATAACTGATACCCGCCACTGAAATTTCGGGTAAAAAAGTCAGAGGAGCGGACGAAACTTCAAACTTATAATTGCTTTATCAGAACCTAAGTGAACCGTAATCGATACTTCTGCCAGATTCTCCACCACTGGTAGAAGAATTTACGAACTCAAATTACTTACCACATGCACAAACGCATAAAACTCAAAAATGTTTCAGTGCGACTGGCAAATACGACGCCATCCAGCTTTCGGCACCGAAATGTTAAACAAAGAGCTTCGTTCTCAGATGCACCAAAAAATTGCTCTCAACTAACAAGGTAAAGTTCGCGAAGAATTTCGCCTCACCTGCCAACACAACTCATTTTTGAGATGCTTAGACAGCTAAGCTAGTATCAAACGGAGCACGACCAACCCACCCTACTCATTCGAAGAGAACAGAGTTACAGACGCATTTCTTTGATAAATCCATAAGCTTTTCTTCCTCGAGTCAATTCCTCCTCTCTAGTGTCAGTAAATTCATTATGCGCGTGCAAATCAGCGTTTACACGGATCAGTCATTTGCATCTTGAATTCGTTCTCGAATCTGCAGCCCAGCAGCTTAGTTTCCAACGGAATCAAATTTGCATGTTTAGTGGAATTTTAATCTTAATCCATGGGTAAATTGACCGCGCAAAAACAACAGCAACGTTATGCATATGACCAACAGTGAATACGCTCTCATATACAAGCTGATTTCTGCTTTCAATTCCAGTTTGCTAAGTCTCATCAAAGCCGCTCTGCTGAGAGTCTAAGGAGTTAACGGAAAAATCTTGAACATGCGGCTCCATCCTATATGAAAATTGAATATTTCAGGGGATCGCATTTGTTTATTATGGAACTCATCACCTCAGAATCAGTAGAGGAGGAAAGGAAAATGACTGCCCGTGTATTAATCGCAATCACATTTCGCACCAGCAAATCATTAATCGGACTTATGTTGCATTATTCAAAAATACAATCACTTCTTCTCGATTACCTTGCACCATCTGGATAAAATTATCCAAGTTTCTCATTCGTTGTCCCGAGTTACAATTTTGGCTCTCTAGTAATGAATCCGATCACGAATCTTATGAAGCCTGTACTTTCAGAAACCCATCAGGAAAATGAGTATTTGTTCGCGGTAAAGCAGTACTTCCAAAAATTACTACGTACACGACTAAATTATATAGCATTCCCACGAAGAGGTATTCACACGATAGAATAGATTTCACTTGTCCTAAAACCCATGATGGTCCGGTTAATTAATGTTGAATCCAGAGCAATGACAAAGAGAACCTTAAAATGTTGGTTCCGTTCTCTGAGAAGCGAAACTGCTGCCGCGCCTCACACAAGATTGAACGCACATCGCCATCCCGATGTGGAAACACCGTTATTTTCTGCAAACATATCGCAATAAATACAAGAAAACTGCAAGGAAAAAACAATAGTTGACAGATGTAAGTTCCATTTTCTGAGTGAAACTCGCGGACGGAATTGGATAACGACCTTTTGCAAAAAGATAATCACAGCAACAAACGCATCGATGGATCGTAACAAACAATGCTGCTCCGGCTCCGCACGTGTCCATTAAGTGTGCAATAAGAGAACGCAGGAGAGTCAGATAGTGGTTTGTAAAAGGCTTTGGAAGTTCAAGGGAAAATATATGCACGCTGCAAAATGGAAAATGCTGCACTAGTGGCTCCGGAACAGCTCTCGCTTCAGGACATTCAATGCTTTTTTCAGAAAGCAAGGCATCTAATATAGTGCTTTTTGCTCTCAATGCAGGAGGTGTTTGCGTAGGGAGCAAAAAGTTAGTTAGTTGAAGAAATGCAAACCTTTCTAGTGTTCACTGTTGAACGTGAGCTCCCGAAAAAATCCTAAATAGAACATAATGCCATCGGTCTTAAATGAGGGGAGGGGGGAGGGAGTGGGGTGGGGAGAGGACTTCCAAAAGCAGTGCAGTCACCTCGGACATATAGAAAGCAAAGGAAAAAAGGGGATGTGCAGGTCGGAAAAGAAATTCAAACAACCTGCCTGCATTCTTGCGAATACTGTGGCACACAGGATGACGTATGTTCAACATGAGGAAAAACGGTCAGGTTTGTGAAACTTTTGAAGGTTTTAGTAAAGTGGTTCTTCAGAATGAAGCATCTGTCACTTCAACAAGCAATAAGATCAGGCAATAACACATCCAAGATGAAATTATCAGGACGAGTGAATTGTCGAATCTAGTGTTTTACCGATTACAAGCGCCAATTCTCTTAGGTTGTGTATTTCCGTAAATCTTATTAACTAACGAACGGTCGAAATTGTTAATTCATTTCAGATCTATACTCCCCTTGATTTTGAACGTGGAATCTGAAATTCGTATTATCCCGCAGGATTCTGTGAATGCCTCTGTTGCCGTGGCGATTCAAATGCAAGCAAATAGAAAACTGCGTTTGGAGAGCTAGAATGAAATGTGCTTCATATACCACCCAAATTTTCAATTCAAAAGCAGAAAAAAATTCTGGAAAACGAAGCCTTCGTATTACCCATTCGAACATCGCATGAATCTTCTACAAAAAATTCCTTTGTCGGCGCAAAATATATGCGATTTTCAGCTTTCTCTGAAAGCTTGCAATTTTTTTTTATTTTCTAAAGGGTCAATATGAAACGAACTCAAAGTGATGATCCGCAGTGCACTCATACTCAGCGAATTTCCTCAACTATCGTCAATAATTCCCAAATCGAAATCGCCACACAGACAAACATATGCACAAATAGACGCGCAAAGACGAAAACCGCCGTAAATAACAAGCCTCGTAAGTGATACGATCGTACTCCATTCAATTCGATCACTAATAAATACCTTCTACAAAAGGTTTATTACTTTTTATACGCCTGTCAGTGTAAAGTGAAGAAACCAGCTACTACACAATATAGCAATTTTTTCGCCTTTAATATCTATCACTCCTTTCAGAGTGGACTGGCTGAAATCTGCTTTAGGAGGTCACCTTACTGTGCACTTTGTAAATACCACACTTCACAACGTCGCTCGCTCCTGAATTCAAACTGGGGGGCACATGGGCAAATAAATACGCAAACATATGTACGCATAAAAGAAATATGACGTTATCATAAAGTGCTTTCGCAATTCGCATTCAAAGGTTAAGGTAAAAAGCGTATGAGCGTAAGGACTGTAAGTGAATGCGAAACCTAACGATCTATGAATAAAAAATACTCGAAATTAGACGGTGCCACCGCAATCTCCTTTGTCGTTTCAAAGACAATCTGGTAACGCTCGGAACCGGTCCTAGAGTCCACACATTCCTAAACAAGAAAAGCAAAGAGAAGCAACACCTAAGCATGAATGCACGGTTTCCGCACCTCCATAGTTGTACGCTTTGACGCTTAGGAGTTAAAATAAACTTCGTTTCCGAAACTGATTGCAGCGGGCATGCGAGATGTGAGCAAAACTGCTCAATCTTTACTGTGCCTAAGAAATCCTTATATCCCACTGGACCAACAAAACAGAGCATATTCGTTTCATCATTCCCGTTGGACCTGCATTCTGTTAGGACATGACTTACTCGAATTTTGATAAAGCGTTCTTGCTTTCCGAATGATTCTTTCACGTCTGAAATCATGCCCTCATACAACCACAACGTCGTGACGCAGCGAGAAAAGCGTGCAAGAAACTAAAAAGCAATGCAGATATCCGTCGTCGCGAAAATGAGATAAAATCTAACCGAAATTTGCATATTTTCGTCCATACAATGTAGCTGCATTATATAACGTCGTTGCAAATCGAGCACTGGGAACGGCATCACCGTGTAAAAAATCCGATATCTTTTGCGTATGCGAGGATCATGATGGCGAGAACCCCTCAAGCCGAGCAAGTCCTTCAGCGAATAGGTCAGCATTTCCTCCTCATTGAGATACTCGTCTGACAGTTTATTGCTGTACGGTCGCATCTGAAATAACAGATTGGCGCGATGCAACAGACTAGTGATCGGGATATGGCAGAAAAATGCAGAAGTCTGCAAAGTTTGTGAAACATTGACGTGCTAGAACATGAAGATGCCAATACGCTTGAAGCACGCCTTCGCGATCCGCAAATTTAGAAGGCCTCAGTTCTAAATCACAAACCTTTTTTCACTGTAAATGAAAAAAATTTGAGCAAAAAGAAAAGAAGCCATGTATGAAGGCGCATAATTCATTGGAAGAACGAAAGGCAACAGGAGGATATGCAGTTGGAGTCTTTAGCATAGGAATTTAATAAGATTCAACTTAAAGAATTGGGTCACAACCTCTTCGCCGTTAACGTCCTATCATCTCGCAGGATTTGCACACTAAATGTTTCTTCTGAACGTGTTTTCTAAGACTATAGTCTGTGGTGACACTGCCCTAAAGAAAACAACATCCGCTGACTTCAAGAAGGAATGAATCTGCGCCGCTATACAGCTTCTAGTTATTTAAAACGATCAGCAACATAACAAATTTCTTGTAGGGAATGTTGTACTCGCTGAACAAGTGTATAGGTTTTACTATAAAGTCGCCACTTGCTGCCATGGAAATGCGCTTTCTTGAACAATCGGTTATTTCTAAATTTCGATCGTCAACATGTATGCATATTGAAACATTTATTAAATCAGATCACTTAAAAGCAAGAACATAGTCCAGATGAGTCTCACATCGGCACTGGAACCGTTGATTTTGTGGCCTTCATATTTTGTTGCCGGAAACTTTGGATCAGTCTTCAATTATGCTCTAAACAGTATCAGGAAGATCGCAATAGGGTGAAATCCTCAGAGGTGTCTCCAAGAAAGCAGCAGACGCTGACTTCTTGTTCTATATGATTCGACCATTACCCCTAAGCTAGAACTTGCATCTAATCAATTTCTGCCTACTCGCCGTCGCCACTATTGGAAAAAAAGGTTCAGAAAACGGACTGCGGCAGCCCCCACGGCAATAACATTTCGTACAGGCCTAAATATGCCTCCACTTTTCTGCCACCATTGAGATACCACGGGAATAAAGCACCTTCTGCTCTTGGGATGCCTTATGGCTCAAATGGCGCCGTAAATCACCAGTCCGCGGAGGAATGTTGGGACAAGACCCCTCCTTCCCTTGTGTTCACGAGCACTGCAGAAGCTTCGTGCGTGTCACACAGTAAAGTGCCGAAGAAGAGAAATTCTTAGAACTTTCCGGAGGATGGACATACATTGCATGCATCAGCTATACGGAAATTAGTGGGTCGCCAAGACGGCGGAAGGACGTAATATTTCTACAACTGGGTGTAGCACTTAGTCCAATTCGGCTCAGGGCTCTTCATCGGAATGTTTTGATTTCAAGGCTTATCACGGAACACTGGAAGTTGCGACGTTGAACAACCGTTACAACAGAAAACTGAAACTTGCACTAAAAATAAAGAACGACTACAACCAGGAACAGCTCAGTGAGGACTGAGTGAGAAGTAGTGACAAGGCTATGTACATTTCAATGAAGGATCACAACTAAGGCGAGCTTGCATGTTTCTTGGCAGCCCGAAAGTGAGCTGACAAAAATTACCTTCCAGAGAAGGATTCGGTCCACCGCAAGGTTGATTTCGCCGGCAATCCACTGCGTTAATTCTGCCACAGACCAGTTCTGAAGACTTCACATTGTACTGCCATATTAACTGCATGTGTTCGCAAGGTACAGTCGTTAAGCGAAGATGTACCAGAAGTAAAATAGTACGTAATGGCTTGATTTAGCCTGTGCAAATAAGATGTGGAGTGCAGTTTTCAAAACCATAAAAAACATCACCGGTTAGGAAAGGAGGAAGAACATGGATTATAACAGGGAACTTGTAACATTGCAAAAATCTTAGGCAGTCCAGCCGAGGGAAGAAACTAACGGGTAAAACCGGAAAACAACTTTAGATATTTACTGTAAGAATCCCTTAACAAAAAGACGTCTCGTGACCGGTTGGTCCGTTGACCAAATAGTGACAGCGACAAAACAATATGGTGACGAAACAACCTTCTCCACATAAATTGGGCCGTTTGTGAATACTGTAAATGTCCACCTATTTGCGGCAGAAGCGGAAGTCACGAGAAAGTGAGCGATACGAAGATTCCTAGGCAAGCTCGAGAGAACGGCTGCATGTTCCTGCACATGATGTCAAGAATTTTAATCAAACAGTAGCACAATCACATCAGCAGTAAACAACATGGGAATGCCTTTTTTCTGCATGTTACCGCTTGCTTATGAGCAAAAGGAAACAATTACTTCGGCAGCAAACCACGCGAGGTAAAAGTTTCAAATATCGACACGGTATAGGGGTTAGGCTTGTGGAAAATCCGCGAAACAACTAACCGTATTCTCATGACCAGGAGCGTTATTCTTATATCAACATTCACGTTCCTCGATGACGAACCATTTTTCCGGTGTAGCGCCAATTTCGACAGCGAAGAATCACATGAAGCTAGTTCAAATACGTCTTTTATTGTGCAAAAGTTCGTTGAAAGAATATATTATGGCAAGGAGAAAGGTTTTGCGGCATGGAAGGAAAAGCAAGATGAATTGAAACATCATGCTTGGTGGCATAAAAAAGAAAGCACAATCAGTTCCTACGTGGATGTGAGCAAGTGAATGAAGGGAAAGCGGTGAAAGAAAGAACACATAGTGCACCTAATAACGAACACCCGCATGTGTTAAGATATTCCTAAGGAATAGGTTTAAAAACGAACAACAGGACAAACCAAGCTCATTTCGCTCTCTAGCGATGCGAAGCGCTCTAACAGCCGAGTACCAAAAGGATCCGGCTTCTGCACAACCTCCACCGAAATTGTGCTGAACAAGCGTGTGTAGTAAGAGAGAGCATTGTTCATCGGGTCCGACTTGTCGGATCTCTCGAACACCAGGATCGCACTATCGATCAATTCGCCCAACGTGCGGTTTTCGCTCAATCGCTCATTGACGCACAACGGGTTGAATCTCCCCACACATACCTCCTGAAAGAAGGTATCGGCATCACCTACTGGGCGCACTTGGTTCTAAGGAAATTCCTTAAAAAGTTCGTTTCCATATGCGCGCTGCTGCTGCGCTCCGTAGCAAAGTGAAGAAAAAATAACCGCATTCTTAACGAATTCTCAATTGAACAGTCTCAAAATTTTTGGAAACCTGCAATGTCGGGCTTGTGAAAGACGTGGCACGGCGGGCAACGGTTAACTGCATAGCGTCCAGAAAGCGACGCTCGTTGATATATAAGGCTTTCTTGAAGAAATTTCTGTAAATCATGTACAAGCAAGTGACGCATTATACAACATCGTAGCGTAGCCTTATTTTCAAAAGAGCGCAGAATGAATTCTTACCGATTTCCATGGAAAGTAAATAAAATAATGAAGAGGAATATAAATTGCCTAGTTCCAAAATATCCCAGACAAAAAAAGAGCTAAAAAAACGAAAATCCCCTAAAAAGTTCTTGGGACTTTGGTGCAGAGTCCGCTCCGAACCAGGCTGCAGTACTTGGGGAATAAAAAACTTGCACTTCTAGACGTAAAGAAGCTCACCCTATAACTGCGACTTCCAGAAAATTATAGAAAAGAACTGTGAGCAAAGCTAAGCAGAAGAACTTCTTCGGACTGCACCCGAGCTCTCAGAAGCCACAGGTTCACATCAAGAAATGAAGAGCAGGGGGCACGTTCAGCTAGTCTAGCTGCCTAAGAAGGTGAATGCAGAACGGTCCGCCTCCAACCTCTCCAGCGCCTCTGGCTATGCACCTCCAATAATCAGAGGCAAGGCTGCACTGAGATTCTGATCTGAAGGCCAAAAGTAACAATTTTTCCGGAGTTCAAGTTCGAGATTTTCACCGAAAGGCGGAACATCTTGAGTTGCGGTGGCCCTGCAGGGATTGGTACGGGTGCTAGTTCAGTCATATTGTTGTTGTGTGGCGTCGCTGCCAACGTTCTATGCAATTTCGCCCCACAATGATTAAGGACTGAGCCGCTTATGCCCACGGTTGAAATCAGTTTCAGATACAAGCATTTTTACAATGCTTCCATGAACGTGCATTAACAAAGAGCGCATACTGGAAGATGGTGCTTGCACACATAGACATGCACGTTACGCTGTTCTCGGGAACCGTCAGCAGAAGTTATGAAGTTTTGTAGTGCACATCGTGATGCGATTTGATGCAGAACTTCTAAACTGATGCATCAACAACCTTACATGCCCGTGAAAAAGCTGTGAGCAACCATACCCGCCTGAACATTTGTTTGCAAATGACATCTGCTGATAAATGTTCAAATTGATATGGTGAAACGAAAGAATTTTATGGATATGTGCACGAGCGGCCCTAGCAGTTGAAATACTGGTGCATCACCCGGCATGTTTTATTACTTGTCGCCAATTTTTGAAGGCAACTGATCAATAAGCGGAATGAAAAGACGTATGTCATGCTGCTTCCCTTCTGCCTCCCGCACCCCCCCCCCCCCAAAGATACGTCTCACTGCTGTTTTCCGAAAAGCGGGTAGTACTTAACATCCCTGATGATACGCTGGTGATGTCAGCGATCACTCAAGATAAACTGTTAACTAACTAACGAGTCTTTGAGGAGCGGAGGCAGAATTTCTCCGTCACCAGCGGCGAACAAAGCCATACACATATTTACAAGGATAAAAGATAGAAAATGGAAGTTTCGATGCGAGCATCGGTGCATGTTGCCCTTGCAGGGCATCTAGTCAAATAGCCTCGATAGGTTCATCGAAATCTTCCGCAGCTGCTCCTCGTCGTTGCGTCAAAATTGGACTTGCAAAACGATGTTGCATTGGAAAGATTCCTCGCGCTGCTGCGTCTGTGGATCATAGATCCACTGTCACAAAGACAGGGAAAGATAAGCGCCATCAGCTAAACCTTAGAAAGTTTGAAAACTTTTCACAGCTGGAAGTAATGATGTTAACAAACCTCGTAGAAATTCAAATTGGTCCCTGCAGGCAAGTGAGCTCTTTTCAGGATCTCAGGTAGATGTTCACTCACAGATGAGTCGCAGCTGATCATTATATGACCACAGAAGATTGTCTGTTGTAAATCAACATCGTAGTATTTGAGGAAGAACATCAAGTCACCTGTAAAACAGAGCATCCATACAAAGAAAAACAAAACCTTCAGTAAAAACTCTGGTAGCGATTAAGTAGGTGTAAAAATGAAAACAAGAAAGAACTGTTTAAGGAACTATTTCGTTGCTCTGCGTTCTTTTGAAAATTAGACTCTCGATCTACAGCATCCTCGTTTACCGCGGTTTGGGAGAATCCCCTCGCTTCCAAGCAAAAATCGACTCTAATGCTTTCGCTGCTTTGCACTTTTCCTTGCAGAAGTCGTGGTCGAAAAGAATGGATAAGCTGGAGTTCAAGACTAAGATTTGATGGTTCATTTGCATAGCGCGATAATGCTCCGCAACCAATGCTATCGCACATGCTTGTTTCTATACTTTCAGGAAAATTTTCTAAGTCACTGTTCGTCAGTCCACGTCTATCCATGCTTCGGTTTTGTTATGTTTCAACATATACCCACAGCAGCAATTGAAAGCCCAGTATGGAGGAGCGGTGAGAGGTGAGTTTCGGCACGGTGGAATAAAAAAGCTATTGTGGTACGGAAAAAAAGGTGGAGCGAATCCAACGAATCCTCATGCCCATGTGAAAGCCGAAGCGCTGGCAAAACAAATATTAGAAAATATGGCTGCAACTCCAATTAGAAATTGAGTTGTGATATCTTTTTATTGCGCAACTCTGTTTCTTTTTCAAGCTTTTCTTCTCACAAATCTTCTCTTCTCTGTTCTCCAAATTGCTCTTCTCTGCGATTTCAGGTCGGAATCAGGCTTCAACACGCAACTCCCGTTTCCTAACCGAAACACAGATACTCCTTGCCTGATACTCCACTGAAGCAAATACCATATCGTACAAGTAGTCTCTGCAGCACGAATATAACAAATGTCCTTGTCCTACGGCAACAGTCTCGAAGTAAATAACTCAGGATGCGAGCTTTCAGGTATTCGTGGCGCAGACATCCCAGCCGGGCGCAAATACACCACAGGACAAGTGCGCGAGATGCAACAGCCTCACATTTTAGACTTCGCGGCGCAGGCATTTTATACATTGTCTGCTTTGGAAATGCCTAATTGCGCATTTCCGTGATGCAGACACAGTTTTCAGCAATCTAATTTATTGCCCTCCCCCTCCCTCCCAGGAATATTTCCTCCACGGAATCTGCCGCCATGATTATTTAGGGAAATTATTTAGGAAAACCATGTAAACAGGCTGGTTTTTACAGCAGGATCATACCTGCTTTGATAGAGTGGACAAATTTCCAGGAGACCGCTCTTCATGGAGATCGGATCTCTAGAGTTGCCACATTTTTCAAGTGGAATCTTGGAAAGCGACAAGGCTGTGGAGAGAATGCATAAGGAACTGAGTCGGGAATCAGCGAGATTGAGTCCGGAACCAGCCATTTTTATTCATTCCTATAACATTTCGCTTCAGTGGAACGCAACACGTTGAAATATAACCCAAATTCCCGAGGATTCTGCTTAAATTCCCACTCGCTATGCAGCAGTCAGCGAAGCAACATGTGCCTACAGCGTTACATCCGGAAGCTTTACCGGATTGGCCACACTGTAATACAGATATGAAAAGGATGACGAAAAGCAGTGCAAATTACATACGTAAGTCGTTATATTCTGGCAAACAGAGAGATTGACCAGAATCGGAAGCCACTTCCATAAAGACAATGTTGCCCTCACAGCCAAAGATATCTTCGACTGTTTTGGCGGCGTTTTCCCGGCCTTCTCGCTTTAAAAGATTGCACGGTCGTAATCGAGCGAGAGAAAAATTCTTGCTATATCCATCGTCGATGATTCTTTCCTGAACGCGCCATAAACGGAACGCATTCTCCTGCACATGCTGAAATTGCTCACAAAATTATGAAGCGCTCAGTCTAGTCTAGACACAGAAATTCGAGTTGAATCTTTTTTCCTTCACTTATAGCGTTAACGTAACTACCACCAGTGATCACATCTCGAGTTCTCTTCCTGTTTTCAGTAATCCTTGTTGCAAAACGTTTGAAATTTCTTGATCGGCAATAAGACATTGACGAAAGACCCTGGGCGCCACTGAAGCTGAGGATCCGAACGGCAAGTCGGGCTTCTCGAGCATGGTACGGCGATTATCTGTCATGCAATTGACTAAATTCGATCGAGTGAACGGCACAAGATTTATTGCGTGCTGAGCTTCAATTTTCACATGATAGACATGCAGGGTACCATGGAACTACTTAACGAAATATTCTACGCAAACATCATTTTGGACGTGCGAACATCAGTTTGAAAAGGCTAAACATTGTTGAAATTCATTTCATTAAACACTCTAGCGTACTGACACGTCAGATATTGAAAATACGAGCTATCAAAAACTGCGATGTTTTAACAAGGAAAAAAGAAGGCAGAGATTCTGAGAAGTACAAGAAATTGGTCGTCTAGCAACGCAGATTGTTTTTAACACCTAAGCGACACAAGGGACACATCATAACTCGAGAATGCTTTGGGGCTCACATGCACTAATACAACAGCGGGGATACTAACGTACTTTGTGTGCAGAATAATGCTGAAATTACAGTAGCGTGTGATGAGGGTCTCTGGTACTATCGAGAAAACACTGCCATTTGGAGTGCATCTCGTAAGCCAACAGTTGTTATTCTATGGGCAATGTTCGTGAGAGATAAATCTGTTTTGAGCGCTCAGATGTGATATTGGACACTGGTGAATTGAAGGTTGTGTGGAAGATCCCAAAGCCCCGGCGCTTACGACATATTCAACATAAACATCTACTTTTTTGTAGTCTCATTCACTTATACAAAATCCTGAGAACAGACAAATCTCAAAGAGTGCGTGCATAAGTTGACAAAATTTTACAGACGTACTGACAATCGGCACATTTCTTCATTCTGGGCCTCTTGAAATGCCCTTACCCCATCTCATAAGTAACAGCAGTCAAACGTATAAACATCCCCATCCGTCAGCATTCTCTTGTAACGCAGACACTCCGATACAAATATTCTGAAGCTATATGAATGACGTGTGCTGTGTGTTGAGTAGTGCGTAATACGCTATCACTTTGAATGCCATAAGCCATCATCAACTACTGCCACTTCTCCGACCAAACTCGCACAGCATTTTTTTCAGAGTATCTAAGGATGCAGAATTAACAGCTTGCAAGAAGTGCAGTGCTCTTCTTCTCAAATTTCAAACATGTCAACCTATGCAGCAACATTTCAAAATGATAGAAAAAATATTTTTGTGCTAGATGGGCTTTGCCCAAAAAGACAAAACGGACAGAAAAGCGACTTAACCGAATATCAGTGCGGCCATTGGCATGACTGCTTGCATCAACGCCTAAATGGCCCAAAACTATAAACGCTTCAATAATTAAAGCGACTACAGCCATAAGCAAGTCCTAGGTCAATGACATTTTGCAGTCAAAAAAGCGAAAAGCAGGCACCCGCATGCGAGACATTAGACCACCCCGTTCCCAGAAAGATTCTATTCTTTGACTGATAAAACAAGATTAGAGAAGCTGCCGACACAGTGTTCTGGATGAGTGATGCATCTCCAGCTCACAAAGGCGGCCTACAGCAGACAATGAAGATGACACATTGTATTTTTTCCAATTTGCCTTCCCCATCCTCTCCCCCTCCCACTCTCTTCCCCGACATGTCAACTTTTCGACTCCCTTTGCAAATGTGGGCGAGATTTTTCAAGCTCTCAAAAGATCTTTCTTAAGTTTCTGCCAATCGTCGAATAAAGATCAATCACAAACACAAAAAAAGTTCAAAACCATAAAGATGGAAAAACACTAACGAATTCTTTGGCGAACAATGCATAGAGGTCGGCAATAGACATCTTCTTTTCCACCTCCAGACGCGGAATGTCATCGAGAATTTTTGGGTCCAACAGATCAAACCCGTTATAGCCGAACATGTGTTCCTCCAATACCACCTCAAAAATAAACTCATTAACAATTATAAAGATATATCCCGCTGGCTGGGTTTCAGCCCAGATGCATAAGCGCATCCCTTTATCGTAACGAAGAATGACGAAAATGGCGCAAATCACTTCCCAGGAAAGTTTTGTACTAATATCATAAGCGCCAACTGAAAAATTCAGCATAAAATCAATTAAGAATATACCAAGATGGATTATGTAAAGCGCAGATTTGATTGTAGCCGAGCAACTGACAAAATGAAATTTTTTGCACGAACTGCGAAACAATATTGGTAACAATGTATGGATGAAATCAGCTCATCTAACTGGACTAATAATGTCAAAATCAAGTGAATTTTTGAAGATTGCAATTGCTATCTTTACTTACGAGTCTTTCCTAACGTCATGATCAGATATGCTGCGAGGCTGTCATCAGAACAACGAGTCATTTAACAATAACGTATGCGCTAGATCAAATGTTTTATTTATTATCAGCGTCTATGCACCTGCAACCTCCGAAATCTCGCCTCTCCCAACATAAAAAGTTCTCCTCATGTCCTCTTACGTATATTCTCTCCAATCCAACTTATACTGTGAATATTTTCGCAACTGTCTTGACAGCGCTTCAATAAGCCAATAAGAAATCCATCTGTGGCTTTAGACGTAAAAAAGTCACAGTGATTCGCACGAACGGTGCTGGATCAATGTTCCTCCCCTCATTTCACCTGAACAAAGCGTAAGAAGCCAGATTTTCCTTTCGATACATAAAATACGGAAAAAGATCTCATTGTGAGCATACTGAATTATGATGTGCTGATCTGGGATTCCTAGTTTTGCCATCTTATAGCCACTCCTTTTTCACGAACCATGAGTGCAGCATATAAAAGCTTACAAGAAGCAAAACGCAGTGAATGCCCCAATTCGCATATCATCACATAAATATGGACGTGATCACTGGTCACGAAAATGCGTGTCACAAATCAATACATCGTCTTGAATATGTGTTCACCACAACCCAATCCATTTTTCAAAGGTTTTTCTCCTTCAAAAACTATCGAAGTGAGGGATTTGAACGACTAAGTAAACTATGATGAACAGATAACGATAAAACCAATGCCGCTCACTATGCCAGGGTTATTACAGCACTTTATGCTTTATTCTGCAACATACGAAACATAAATAGCTTAGTGATTTCATTAAAAATATCTGAAAAAAAAATGCAACTGTTCTTATATTATTACGAAGAGGGAGGATGGGTTTCAAGCAGAAGATCGTCATGCGAAGAGAACCTCAAGTGCTTGCACAAATTCACGTTGTTTCCAACACTCCTGCAAACTTTACTAGATCTAGTTGTAATAGTGTTGCAGCTCAAGCGAAAACGATATACTTTGGATTTTCCACATTTATTCCACGGTTCACAGTTACTTCCCACATGGCAAGAGAGAGGAAATGATCAGCCCATACTGTTAATTCCACTTCCCAATTATCGTTACATTCGAATCATAGATAAGGCCACGTTGGCAGTTCACGGGTCCTTCATCGACCCTTATCCCCTTAAATAAGATCGGGGGCGAGGAGGAAGCAGGATGGAGAAAAATTCGATGCATGTGACGATCTCACATTCCTCTCCACGATGATCCAAACCTTTTCGCGAAAAGATCATAGTGGTGATCATATAATTCCCTCCTCCCACCTTTTTCTCTCCGACCTCTTGAAATACAAGGTTGCTGTTGCCAAAAATAAAACTATTCTTCACTTTGTCTAATGCTTACAGTGAAGTCTCATAACAGCGAGTTTTCGCCCTACTCGACAATCCGGAAACGCTGTAAAAAAGGTCGATTCGAAAAAGCAGATAATAAAACAGCGATCGAAGCAACTGCCAACGCCTCTAGCATTTGTTTTTCAAAGGATGGAGAAAAGAGAATATAAGAACGGTAGAGGTTTTAGCGGTTCCTCCTTACGTAGATGAGGAGAGGACTATCGGAACCCAGAAAAGGATAAGTGCATGTTGCGTGCGATGTTGCATAATAAAATGATAAAATGTTGGATAGTGGAAGCATCAAAAAGGGTTGAACTAAAAGTCCATGCGCTTTTTAAGGCAAAATATTCGCCATTTAATGTCTGTGCGGGAATTGCGGTCTCAATGCTTCAATTTGCTCTTACATAATTAATGCAAAGCCGCCATCTTCAAAATTTCAAAACTTTTCTTTGCTACGTGATAAAATTAAGACGCTCTAGGACATTACTGCATGATCTCCCTTGAAGAGTAGCAACCACCTTCCATCTAGTCCTTACTCTTCTTTTTTTCTTCAAAAAAGGCATCGCCATCCACCAAACCGACACCGGCGAATTTTCCGACAAAGCCGTCTCAATGCCTCATTTCGCTCTTACACAGTTTTTCTGAAATCACCAGAATTTCGCAACTTCTTTTTTTACATGATTCCATTGAGCCGTTCTTGCTGACGTTATCAAAAGATCCGAAACGAAGAGCAGCATCCACTTTCTGACACAGTTCCCATTCTATTCAAAAATAAAAAATTTTGGCATTGCCATGCATCAAACCGATAGTGAAGAATTTTTGGAAAATCACTTCTCCGAAGTTTTGGTTGCCGCATAAACTCACACTCCAAACTGAATATTGCCCGTTTCTTTTTACAACCTCTTCTCACCTTCCTTCACCCATAAATTGCCAATTTCAATCGATAATTTCTTGCGCTATTGTTCTCCCAACACATCAGTATTCAATCTGCCACAGGTGCTGAAAACGCGCAGATAGTTGCAGCTCCACAAATCGCGAACTCGTCGCTTTATCCGGTCTCGTCGCATATGGCGGGAAGCAGTATAGGCGCCTTGCTTAAGTCAACGTCAAACAACATTCCGCTCTCTGCTACCGGGACACGTCACGTCTTTTACGATGGATTACTTGAAAATGCGCTTTTTGGATGCGCCGCATCTATGTCCAGGTGTGGGCGGGAAGCAGCTCTCTACCCTTGCGGACACAGCGGAATCAGCAAAACAAATTCGGCCAGAGACTGCTCTGAGAATTAGTTGTTGCAACGGCTGCCACACACTTGAATTTTCTAATTTGCGCTCCGCTTAACCGAAATCATCTTTCAGTGCGGCTCAGGCAATTCAAAATTTTACGAAACAACACCAGTAGACTGAGAATTGACCGGCGGTAGAATATTTGAACACCTGACAATCTATTTTCCGTTTCTAATGTGGTTGTATCCTCCATCTGCGAAATGCAAAGCAAACGTTGCATTTTCTTTTCATCAAGCATCAGCTGTCGAAACTAAGTCCTCGATGTATGCAGGACGGACGAAGCTTCTGTGCACTGTTCGAATCCGTCGCCCTTCGAAACTGCCCTATTCCTATCGAGAATCCAGTTCAATTTAAGAGAGCCGTCGCTTAACCTTTCTGGTCCATTCTTCGCATCAACTGCAGTACCTTTTGTCATTAAAAAAACCTGGAAAACTCTCACTTCGAAAACGCTTCTGAGAAGACAGTCAGAGTGATGACTGATTTATGAGCCTGCAATTACTGAGATAATCCGAATGATGCAGGCACAAGTTCCGAAGTACATTATGACGGCCTATCATTCGTCCTATTTAAATTGAAGTTCTCCCACTTCCCTCCGATGCAAAGCCCTGCAATGCGCAGAGAGACGACCTTCGAGCCGAGAAGGCTAGCGCTTCCCAAACATTTAACCTCTCAATCACAGTTTAATCGCAACAACTAAACTAAACAACTGAACCAAGCAAAAACAAAGAACTATATAACGCTTACGAGAAGTTCGACGAAAGGCTGAGCGTCTTTCTTGTCCTTTCGCCTTTTCGCGCATCTCTGTTCTTCCTTTTCGAATCGAAAGCGCAAGTGTTGCGGAATATCATCCCTGGTGACTTCGCGTAATATTTCATCTGAAATGGGTTCCCTTACAAAAACTGCATCGTTCTCAGTAAACTGTCTGCTGGGTTGTAAGAAAAATCCCTATACCAAACAACACATTGTGCGATAACAATCGAACAGCGGAGATACGCAATTCAGAACCGCATTTTGTTATCACGCGTTTTTGCAAAATTCCTCTGCTAAACTCCATTTGTCCGATTATCTGGTAGTGACAGCTCGAGAACGACATGAATAGAGGAAACGAAATTTGGTGATTGTACGTGAGCGGAAAATTTTGTCTCAAGAAATCAGAACAAATTATCAATGCGGTGCTTGAACATATCATCGGATCTGCAGTACACCAGATGGTGTTGAGAAGCAAGAAACGTTACCCGACTGCAAAAGAGAAGCAAACATAGTACAGTAGGATATATGAATCATTTTCAATTTACAGCACATGAAGAGAACGAAAAAGAAAGCAGTAATGCATACTGAGTTCCTATACCAACCCAGACAATCCAGGCAGCTTCAAAACCACTTGTAGCACAGTCCACTATAAACGGTTCATCTTCATTCTGCCCGAGCCTAGTACGAAGAAACTCCACTCGACGAAAATCCACTCAATATGAAAGTGCCACAAAATAAGTGCTTTCAAAACAGTAGGGAGCTGTGTAGACAATTTCGGTTAGAGCATTCAACATGTTTCTGCGCTGTCTTGAGGAGGAAAGAAATGAGGGGCAATATAAGCATGTATTACGTTTTCGCTAGGATATATCGAGCCTATATAGAGACTCAGGGCGCCAAGAACAAAGACCAGGACAAAAGAAGAAATTTACCACAACACTTAGCAACGGATGAGGGATAAAAGGACAATGATGAGCTTGGACAGTGACTGCAAACACTTAGAAGCGCAGTAACGGAGAGGAGTACAATATCGAGCTGCACGCTTGTGCGAAAGTCGAACAGATCTGCGAAATCGGGTAACTGGGCGAACGTGGACCAGACTGGAAGCAGCAAAGTAGAACACCTAACCCTAGATGGAAAGGTGCTGTCTGGGAGATTTGTATGTCGCTGCAAACAGTCCACGATGATAGATCAATACTGGCCTCAAAAAAAAATTAACAGATGCAGTGAAGAGGTCACTACGTGATTATGGCGAAAATCATGCGCCCAGGGTACACCAGCAAAGAAAGAGAAATCGATAAAAGATGAAACCAACTCAGTCGACTCTTCTGCACGTAAACGAGCATATAAGCACTCGTGAACGGCTTGCGCTGCAATTCAACATCGCTGCCTCCATAGTTTGCATCAATCGCATCCCACTCAGACACAGACGAAACAACCTCGTCGTCGAATTTGCACCACTAAAAAGCTGTGCGTTTCAATCGTTTAACACTTTCCGGTGCTAATATTACAAGGTGGTCTGTCAGCCCACTTAGAGAAGTCCACTGAACATCGTTCTTCCCTCAGTTTCCGATTATTTTTCCTGCATATTGGTGAACATCCTACTGAAAAGCGATCCACCTCGTTTCTTCGAAACAGCCGACAACAAACATTTCAAGCATTTAAAAGAACGAAAAAGCTGGAAGAACGCAACGTATTGGCACATCTATATGTACACAAAATGAAGTTGACCTGGGAGGACAAGAGCTAAGAAAAGCAAATCATTTCTTGAAGAGACCACCTGGGGCTGCTAATTCATCACGCGACGAAAAGAAAAGCGGAACAGGAGAGCGAATATTGCCTTCTTTCATAGGTACTTATGAACACTCAGCTACCACGTTCTGAGGAAACTACGGTTGTCCGGACGAACGCACAATTATCATAAGTGACCTCGGATATTACAAATCATTACTGAAGGTACTGAAAACTTAAATGCTGCTAAACCAAGCATAGTCGTTGTTTTCACAAAGAGAGTCCACATACCCTAGGAGGGCCGCACATATTCGTGTTAATGAACACGACGTAATGACCACCATCAAGGTTACCCGTATGAACAAGAACAGCTTGTAGGAGAAACTCGATCGGCGTTTTTTTGTCCCCGTCATCGACGAATTCGCTCAGGTCCAACAAAGCTGGGAACTCGAATCTAAAAAAAATTATATGTACCAAGCGCAGGCTTGAAACGGGTATTCTCCATCCTATTTATCAGATTGATGTCCAAAACCAATATCGGAACTGGAGGTTTTAGAAACTCCAACCGAATATGAACGTAAGCAAACATTGTTTAAACCACAGACTGAATCGCGCTCTCTCTCGACTTCATGAGATGACCTTACGATGAACCACTTGCACCCGTGTCTCACTCAGCATTCGACCCTGGAACACGTCAAAAGTCCAATAACCTCTGTTTTATAACCTTTATCAGCATGAATGAGGCCACAACCGCTCAACTGTCACCAGGTGAACCACAACAAAACTATGTTCCGGGCGACCCTCGGGAAATACGAGACAATACTGGCTGCTATTTTAGAACAGGTGGGAAAACTGCTCACAGATGAGATGCAGATCTGGAAGGTCGCGGGTTTCGACCTTCCTAGCAGATAACTTTGCACCCACCACCGGAAAACTTTTATCACTAATGTTCTGCCCAAAATACACTCACTTTGACAAAAAAGCGTTAACCTCTACTTGCGACCATTCCATAAGGAAACCCCTCTACGATCGAAGCTGTGGCACAGTTTTCGTTTCCACATGCAAGGGGAACCTCGCTCAACTTCTCCATTCGAAAACTTATATATTTCTTGCCTCAATTTTCCCCACAAGTTCTCCGAACGACCCTCGATAACGTGCGAGCGACTCATCAAAAGCATGCTCGGGGAACGAAATCCTCGTCATAAACTAATATAATGTTAAAGCACAATCGCTTGAAGGCAGCTCCAATTAGCAGGATGCGAAAATAGCGGGTGTTTTACAAAGTAAGAAAGAAACCTGCAGATGGAACATCATGTCATGGATGGGACAAACGAGAACAATGATATTTCAAACAGAAGGAAAATAAGCATCAGGTAAAAACTGCACCTATCGTTTATTTTGACGTTGGCATCCTTTTCAACGTCGTACTGAAACCGCAACAGCTGCAGATGCAATACTGGAGGGAAAGAAATGAATTTCACCCCTTTCTCGGCTGGCTGCAAACCAAATTCACCTGCGTCGTATTTGTTATCACCATCCAGCGTTTCCTTAGCGGTGTAGCTTTCAAAAGACTCGGTCACTGCAAGTTCTTTTTGCGAAACAAGATTTGCATTCAGTGAGTCACAATGAGCAAACTATTCAACGAGCAGAGACAAACTATTCAATGAGCATAATCTTTCGTAATCCTAACCCCCCCCCCCCTCTCCCTTCGCCAGCTCATTTCTGTAACCAGTGGCAGGATAGTTTTGAGACACCATAACAGACTTCAATCCGAAAGCTTGATCTGCTAATGTAACGTTACTACACCAAAATTCAGAAAGCAGTAGCGGATGACGATCAGATTCCAGCGAACCGATCTCCTCACATTTCCGGATTGTTCGACTAGGGCAAGTAACCAAAAGCATGGCCACAGCTAAGTTAAGGAAGGTTGTACCCATATTTACGAAACCAGAGATTATCTGTATGAAACGCTTTGCACTCGCACATGAGAACATCTCCCTAATTTGACCAAGAGGATGCTATACGGCGACAAACTACAATCATCTATCCCTCCCATTCCACGATGCGCTGTATACCGCAAGACATAATCTTCCCAGTTTCTTGCACCTTCCTTCATACTGGACCAGGCTCTGTTGCTGTGTGCAATCATCGGCCTACTAGATGCGATTTCTTATCAGCGATGAACATGTGAGCAATACCAAGGTTAAGTTGCAGCACAAGGTTTGTAGATATCAACCACTCATGACAAAATGATTCCAAATCGAAATATCAACCGAACTTGCCTCCATCCAGCCAGCAAACTTTCGCTCTTTGCAAACGTCAAACCTCAAACACACCAAAGCACATAAAATTTTTGATCAACTGGTAAAATATCATTCACTTCCGGCGCGAATAAAAATCACCATTCGTTCTTCCCTTGATGCTGAGTTGCAAATCATAGAACGACTCTTCGCGGCTTGACTCGAAAGGAACATTCGTGCAGCGTATATATGATTTCATTTTGCCTCCGAAAAGGGACGGAATCGCATCCTTCACCTGAAAATAGCACATCAAAAAAATGCTTGAAGTTCATAGGCCTTAATCAGTGCCAAGTTGACATCATCCGTCGACGTTTGGTAACTGACTCAAAACCCATCCAACGCCAAAACGGAGAGCCATTTTAGTATATTAAAATGACCATTTAGGAACAATCTTATGAATGGATGAATGAAGCTCTAAAAATCGTAGACAGCCGTGTGCAGAGGCCTATAAAAATGACACGATTAAATGCTTGAGGTGAGAGCTCGCGAAGGCACTTTTATAAAGCGTATTGAGACAAAATCGTTAACGCTATGTGGTGCATAGTAACAAACTTCTTTGAAAGTTAACCTTCGTCCCGGCCATTTCCCTTTCGAGCTTGTCCAGCAGCACTCTGCTTAGCTCTTGCACATCATGCTGGCGGAAAGACTCCATGCTGTCCCAACCAAATGACTCTGTCAATTCCCTTGTGCCCACTGGCTTGTCCGACATTTGCAGCTCGTAAAAAACACGCTGCATCGCAAGCGCCACTGATGTCTCCGTGTCGTCGTTCTCTGTGGGCATCTCGTAGACCGCCTGAACAAAGTGGCTGTGTACTGCTTCCATGCATAGAATGAAATCATCAATACCAGCGTACTCGACAAAGAGATAAAACAAATGTCTCAACAGCAGCCGGGAAGATAGGCTGACTGATTGACTGTAGCCCAAAAAAGTTGCTTTTATTTCCGAGGTCTTTTGCGACGATAAATGATCATTCCAACTCGTCGTCTCTAGCTTGATGACTACTTAATTTTTTAAACGGCTATGGAGCAAAAATAAAGTCCAGAGGTGGAGAATCGATGGGGACACCAAATGCGACTGTGAAATTTAGACCTTGCCAGAAATACTGTCACTAAACAGAATGGGTGGGGTGAATATGAGAGTGTCTGAAATTCCCTAATTTTTCCTAAAATTTTGCCAAAAACTAGGAACTTTCCGCAATTAGGAGATTTAACTATCCTTCTTAGCGCATGTAAACTATACTTTCAGCCCTCTTTGCCATCTCGAACCATGTTTGCGACTGCTATTTCCAGAAGATCCAGGAAAACTACAGCGGACTTTCCCCAACTAACGGAAGTCTAGTCAACTTATGCCTCATATCTACAACTAGGTCTTTGATCAGTGCATGAGTTAGTCCATTAAATCGTCCGAGCTCATTCAACAACCGCTAATCTTAATCGATTATGCGGCTCAAGATAAAAGCAAAATGAGCAACGATGAATACCAGTGAAGTTCGTCGGTTTAAAAGACACAAGATGAAAATTAACAATCAAAAACTTTCATTATGAAAGCATGCCAAATGCAACAGGCATGAAAACAAATGTTTGAACTAGTTAGCTCCATTATTAAAAGTTGACTTACTTTTCTGAGCATATTGGTGAAGAAAAACGTCTGTAAAATAGAATTGAGGTAGCAAGTGGCGCCTTGATTCTTCAACCCAACGAAGCCGGTATGCTTCTTACTGTCCCACCTGAACGTGCACAATCACTGATTCAAGCGAACGTTTCAACGTAAAACAACGATATGAATTTCTCTCAAATGATTGCTGAGTGGTTTCGCCCCGAAAAGATCATCGAGGGCAAAAAAAGACGTTTCGCAGCCGCTCCGACAAAAACTATTAAGTAGCGCAAGAAAAAGCTCCCATGTCAGGGTCTTCGGACTTCTTTACTCAACCTCCAAACTGCGAGACTTTCAGCGCATTCGTATGCAGGGATTGTACGCACATCATATAAAACTGCCTGTGCGAAAACTGTCCAAAGGTTTATTGCAGTAAACGTTCTTTCAGTGAATGGAAGCCAGGTCTCATTTGAAGGCATCTTGTGCGTTTATCATTTGTGCACCACCGTTTATCAAATTATGGCATTCCACTGAACTATTTGTTTTTCTCCATCCTCATCTTTATTCTTCGAATAAGGAACACTACGGTTATTAAAATACAAACACTTGTTCGGAATGCGACGTCTTCCCGGATCACCCTCTCCATCCACCCAGAAACTGCCGCAGGCTTCAGAAATTACGAAGGACATCCAAGTTCAATTCCGTATAAATACCCCACAGAAAAAGGGTCAGTAAACTCACACCGCCGCAGGCTTCAGAAATTACGAAGGCTGAAGAGTGCAATTCCCCACCAGGAGACATCCAAGTTCAATTCCGTACAAAATAACATTTTCCCCCAAGACTTTTTACCGCAGCAGTCCCAAGTCCGAATGCATGCCTTTTTGTGTTCATTAACTAAGACGAACACTGCATTCAATCCTCCCACACAGTTTTTGGGTCGGTGATCTTGGCGCTGAAGGAAATTTGATAGATACTCGAAAGTTTTGAGTTTGTGAAGATTCCACCCTACGTTTTGGCGACGGTTCAGTTGGACATCGAAAGTTTGCCAGCCTGGTGCACGGACAAGCTAGAGGATCTTGCACTCTGCACGATGCTGAAGGCTGGGGACACGTTCGGGTATACTTCAGAAATTAAAGTGAACCGTTGTTCGAAGTAATAAATAGTGACTGGAAAGCGACTATAGAACAGAAACCTATCTTTCTAAACTTCTGTCCGTGCCTTCGTTAAAGGTCTGCATGTCAACGGAAACGGGACGTTTCATGAATCATAAGTTTAAACGTGTACAACAGTCTTCGATAAAATTGCGGCTCAGGGATAAACATACGAGAGAGGCGTTCTGGTTGAAGGGAAAAAAGAAATCTCTCTTTTTTGAAGTTCTTGAATATTCCTTGAAGATCTTTGGGAACCATTCCACTCGTTCCCAAAACGTATCTTCCAGCATCCATACAGTCCTCTCATGACAAATTACTTCACTATTTTGCTTCCCGTAGACAATATGCAGTGTAAACCCTACTATCGACATAGCTTCCTAGCGGGCTTTCCTAGGCTTTCATATGAGAACTTACTCCATAAAAAAAACCTACTGTAAGCCAAGCAGATGAAATGCCAACTCACTGAACACCGTGAGGCGCATCTGCCGTGATAGTAACCTCCAGCTTTATCGTGTCATCCTTGATGAGTCCATTGTTTGGATTGGTGAGGACCTTTAATTTGTGTGGATGCTGGGCTTCGAAAGCACGAATTGCAGCAGCAACAAGAACATTCAAATAACCGTGGGGACTAAGAAACAAGAGACTAAGCAAAAATCTAAAAGTCAGTAGCAGTGCGCTTTCCTCCGGGCACACGGCAGTCTAAGTTTTCTCTAGCAGAGAGAAAATACGCGATACACAAAAATAACAGATATTTCTCTGAGAGAATTAATCTCACGGTTGCAATCAGCGCAGTGTACATAGTTGCACCTGTTGCATTACAATGTCACATCGGGAGGTTATTCGCAACTTTTCAGCACTTTAGTTAAAACTCAACACCAGTGCTTAAACAGCCGTTTCAGCACTGCTATCGAAACACAGAGAATAATCAAAAGGGTCGAAACCGAGCAAGTACAGCTGCCGTTCTTAATCTCAGATGAAAAATATAAATGAATCCTATATCAGCCCGGCACCTCTTTTCCTTGTGCGCTGGTGCAGAATTCTGTTAAAGTGTCGAGTGCTGCTCCTCGAAGCGCTCACAATCTTAACGTAGAGTTGACGGAAAACTTCCGCACCCTCTCTCCGACGAAGGCGACAGCAACTATGGCCTAAACTGTGGTTGTCGCGTCAATCGGCGGAACTGTCAAAATAAAACAGAAAGATTTCGCTGGAGATTTTGTGGGAAAGGAAACATAGAATCCCCACATTGCTGTGAGAGGATTCCATGTCTCCTCCCATTATTGTCATTCCTTCTAAATGAACTTAAGTATCGATGCCTTGCCTTTGTCACCCTTTCTGTGTACCCGTAAACCCTTGACCCCCCCCCCCCTTGCTGCCGCCTATACATTTGTCGCGTTTCTCCGTGGCAGTGGCCGACATTGCATTCACTCATTTGACATCAGAACACTCTGTCGTTCATACCCTGTCTTTCAAATAATTACGCGTTTGCACATTCGTGAACAGCTAGCTCTTCATCGGAAGAGACGTCTCACAATTTTTTGTGCTGCGGCTTCTTCATTTACACACTTCTGGTGAAAAAGGTTGCTTCCGCATTGTCAGTCAATGATGAGCTCTGCGCAGCACCTACCAGTCATTCTACAAAACACGGTAAACAGGCCACGGGTATTGCCCGCCCATCTTCTAGCAGACCAATAAGGATTTTCGCAGTCTCGACATTTAACTTCCTCTTCCACGCTGACAGTCGTACCAATGGTGATCTTCGGTCCTTCCGGTGCAAAGGTAACGCCTAATGGCGAAAGAGCGTCGTTTTTAGGAGCCTTAAACAACTTGATGATCGCTAAAGACAACACTAACCACAACGGAATTTGGCAGCATTGTTTTCAAATCACAATTCTGAAATACAAAATTCGGCAGCTAAATTTCCTCCAACTTCCCCTATTTCACAGATTATAGTGGTATGCGAATACGATGCACCACTGCAGTGGCGAATGGCTTCAACTTCTTGAGCGCACTTTCGCTTCGTGGTGCAATTATTTAGCACGTTTTCATGAGATAACAGTGGACTTATTATTCTCGGCCGATATATGATTTCAACCAACCTTCTGCTACCCAACACAACGTTAGTGACATGCAAGGGATTGGTAACGTGTGAGTCCTAGATATTTGACCCCGTTTCCGACAATTATCTGAGTGCTGCTTTCGAGAGCTCTTCATGACCTATTAGTAAGAGTTACTTATTTGCTACCTGAACCCGCATCTGCTAACACTGTTACGAGACTTGCTTGGTGATATGTGTCTGCTTTTTTTTTCACCTGAATAAGCCTAACAGTTTTTTTAAAACCTAAATATATTTATGAGGTTTTTCAGAATTGAACATATCTACCAGGGTTTTGCCTGAAGATGCCTGCCAGCTTTTCACAGCATCTTTGTTTGCTTCCTGTTCTGAATTATGCTCTTACTTGGCCATTCCCTCCTGAGTTATAAATGATCTGCACATATAAGAGAAGATTGTTACTTTCTTCATTAGAGATGCTTCTGCTTGTAATAACTTTTCAGCGACTTCTTTTGATCGTTTCCCTCAATCACTCTATGTGTTAACACGTGCTTCCTCCAAAAACGATAAGCCAGAAAAAAAGGAGCTTTTGTTCAGATTCCAATACCCCTCATATGTCCGCTCAACTTTTGATTCCGCTTTCGTAGATTTCATTGAATTGATGTGGCGTTTGTATGAGAATGTGGTGATGATATTTTACCCGAATCTTTCAGTCTCGAGGCTATACAGGAAAGTTATTCGTCTATAACTGTGCTAATTTTTTCGCAGCTTGCATTTATCCACATACGTTTCGTTAGACGTCGATGTGTTCAGCTCAAAATGATAGAATGTGGGTGGATGGTGTGGTGAACAGTTTCTTTTGGAATGCATAATGCTCACAGGAAATTTGCGAACGTTAACCGGTGCGATATCAGGTTGCGTTCTTGATGCCACAACTTTCCTTGCGTTGATGGGCTGAAGTGCAACTCGGTGGATATAAAAGGTTGGTGAAAAGAGAAAGGTGCTGATTTCTATAAGCGAATTTTTCTAGCACAGAGACATTGTTGACATTCTGCTGGCTTCTCTGCTTTCACTTAGTCTGTTCTGTTCCATGGCTGTTGGTCATGCACAGTATTCCTCGACTGAAATCAACGAGACAAACCCAATCACAGATAGCATAGATGTGAGCAATGAAGAATTTCCCTCCTCACAACCAACGCTTCACTTCTTAGCCAAATTAAAAGAATCCAAAAATAACGGCCGCATCGGAAAATTCATGGCCCACTAGCGGTGGTTTGTTTCCGGACGGAGGCCTGGCATGTCTTATCATGAAAAATTTGAGAAGGGCTAAGTGCGTGCGCGCGTCAATTTGACGCCATTGCCATGTACTGATTGTTTGCCTACATCGTGCAGTTTCGTTCTTTGAGCCGAAATATAGGAATTTCACCCCTGGAAAAAAACCGTAGCAACAGCAGTCGAGTGGCTAAAAGGTTAAACCTTACATACTGCTAACAATGGTCCGGTACCATAAATAAGTGCGATGGAAGTAGGTGAGGTGTTGTGCATTTAGGTAAGATGAGCGCTGATTCGCATTCCCAGAATCCTCTCACACTTTCTTCGTACAGGGAAAGATTCGCCGACGTGATAAATAATATAAATAATCCTTGCCTTCAGCGATATAGGAATGGAAACAGGGGGCTCCAGGGGGTTGGCAGCCTCCTCAGTGGGGTAAAGGGCAGTGGAGACGCCTGAAGTCATCAACAGGACTGAATGAAGCCAAACGGCTCAATTCACCCCTGCGAGGGGGAGGGGGGGGGGGGCGGGAGGAGAGAAATGTGCGGAGTATTGGTTTCCATTCCTGGCGATGGCTGCCGATACCTACGAAAGAGTAAGCACTCTTCGGTACGAGGGGATACTTTTGAAGCGTCGAAAGCACGAGCCTGCTCGATAGTTTCGCGTAGTCCTCGCCGCGTCCGCCATCATGCGTTGCGCGCACTTTATTAAACCATTATATATTTAGCAACATATTATCCAGCATTATATCCTACCCCGCATGGTCAGGTTTGATGCAATAGGGGACATACGACGCATGCGAAATTGCATTAAAAAAAGGTTTGACTGATAAAATTGCAATCGCGTAATACTGAAACAAATGGCAGTGGTGCAACGCCCATGCAAACGCTAGTCAGCAAACAAAAGGGTTTGCTCTTCAAGCTGCATGCAGAGAAATGGAAGACAGAAAGGAAGTTGGGGCTTTATCTATGGAACCACAATCCTGACATCATTTTTGTTAGAACGCTGTCTTTTTTACTCCCTTAAGGAAAGTTCTCCTTAATCTTATGACATCACGTGGTATTATGGTTTCACGACAGTTATTCTATATTTATAATACTTCACATCCTTCCATCTGCACCGTTTCGGCAGTAGTACTTTGAAACCGACAACAGTTTAAAAAATGTCCGCTTACCTCGCATGGCATATATTGCGCAAATCCCCAATCATCTTCCTGCCGGTGAAAAGTATGGCGGAAACGTTTTACGGCGTCTTTGACACCCTCCTTTTGCGCTCGCACCTTTAGTGCGACGTCCGCTGCGCATGACCACGAGGTTGCTGATCGTGGATCACCGCCACACTGCACGAAAAAACCGAGATCGTATGTCCCCTAAAAAGCCCTTTCCTTGTCAAAATTTACAACTATCAACGGAATTCTCAAAAACGGTTGGACAGTAAGACAAGGGACGGACGCCAGACGTTCGGGAGCAGCCCAAATGTTCGGATACGTCATGCGTGTTTCTGATAAACGTCCCAACATGCGCCATTAGACTTACAGGAAAATGGACATCAGCCGTTCACTTTCACTCGCGACCGTAACGTCAAATGCTCTTTTCCCAACGGCTAAAAAAACCTTCTGTGGGGCTAAAACCAGACTAATCATTATTATTTAGCTGAAGTAATACTTATCCCGTTCTGTGGGAAGGAGAGACGACACAATATCCTTTAGAGATTTTTTTCAAATTCTGGACTATTACTTCCCCTTATGGAAAAAAGAAGGCTAACCAGGGGAGAAACCCAAGAGCTATTTCAAAAAGAACAAAGCGTGTAAAATTCAAAACTAGACTGCTCTATTTCATTCCTGCCCATTTACTTATTTCATCCATCTATTCTATTCTATTCTGGTACACCCTGTCCCACTTATTTACTCTCAGTCTATTTTATTTGACTGAGTTTTCTTTAAAGAAAAATTACTTCTTTATCCATCTAATTGGCTTATTATGTTTAATTCGTCCACTATATTACCTCCGCTCTACCCTTACATTTTATTTGATCTCACTTCATTTTACACTAATTACTTTGTTCACTTCTTGTTTATTTTTTGTCTATTTTATACAATCACATCATCCACTTTTCCCCATTGTTGCACTCACTTTATTCATTCCTTCGTTTCATTTGTTTCATTCCGCTAAATTCACTGATTGGTTTCACTCCCCTTTACTTCATTTATTTTAATCATTTCACTTATATCATTTAATTTAAACTTATTCACTAGTTTCATTTCCTTCACCTTTTCACCAGCTCGTCTCATTTGTTTTATTCATATATTTATTTATTCACTTAATTCTTTCTAAACTTGCAGGAAATAAAATTAACTATTTGTGTTAAGTGAATAAAATAAATAATTAAAAGCAAATAAATTAAATGTTTGAAATAAACGAAACAAAGGAATGAACAAACAAATTATACAATAAATAAAACGAACTAAACAAATTGAACGGATAAACTGAAAGAAAGAAATAGATGAAATGAACATATTAAACAAGATGAGTGAAATAAAACAAATAAACTAAACAAATAAATAAATCAATAAGACAGATAAATGGATGGATGAACTGATTTGAATGAAGTGAACAAATGAATTGAATAAACTAAAAAAAATGAAATTAACAGAATGAGTTAATTAACGAATAAATAACAAATCCATAGGCATTAAGTGTGTGAATAAATAACTGATCAAGTAAATAGAAAAATAAATAAACGAATAAAATGAGTGAACAAACAAGTCAACAAAATATAATACAAGAACAAATTATATGAATGAAACGAATGAAATAAGTACGACAAATAGAATGAACGAAGAAAAAATAAATAGAAAAAGATGAATGAACACAATGAATGAATAAAAAGAATGATGAATGAGTACTCTAAAGCTTTCTGCGAACTAAACACTTCACAACGAAGACTATAAGTAAGAGTTGTACGCCGGCCTGTCCAGCAAAAAAAAGTCATGAGGCGCTGCCCAGTGCGTCAAAAACCCCTCGAAACCCTCCGGAACGGTTCACTATAGGTTGCATGAAACGTCAATCTTCGAAACATTTAGCACCTTTGTAGACAAATCTTCGACCTCACAATCCTTGCAGGCGGTCACCTTCAGACTATACAACATGTGACGCACTCAGATTCTGAACCGTTGAATGCATCCTTCGACATACTTGTGTTTGAAGTCCCTGCTTTCGAACGCTCTCCATCCCACACACAACTCTCGTAGCTATATTCAGAAATGTGCACACCTCGTTCTTTTTGGAAGTCATGGAATGGCTAAAAAAGACGCATTCGCATCCTCCACCAGGAGTCTTCGACGTGATGGAGCGAGGAAATGTGCTAGGGCAAGAAGGGAGGAGCAGTGTGGGGGGTAGAAGCAGAGAACAGCGGCAATGTTACAACCCAGAAGATTCTTTGGAGTTAGCATGTTTAATTTTGCACATGGTTATTATGGAATAAAATGTTCGCAAAGTCTGAAGTCCGTGAAAACCATACGTACCCATCATCAGAAAATACGTGGATCGACAGCGGCTAATTAAATGCAAGTGCAACTGATCACCTAAACAAACCTGATAAAAGCAAGAGAAAATCGATAACTTGAAAGTGCAAAAAAACTCACATCCGAACTGGCTCGTTCCTTAACGGTTGCAAGGATTCTCCACGGCAACCCTCTCGCATAAACGTAATTGCCGAGAACACGATGTGCTGTCGGGTAGCAACATGAAAATTCGCTGAATTTTTGGATGTCGAGACACAAAGTCGCCTCTGATTTGTACGGGTCATCAACTAAAGAGAAAAATATATACAACGATTACAAAGAAATGCCAGCCAACCTGCACAAATAAGAATGCATACAGAAGCTAGAAAGGGAAAAGCGATATACGAACCTGTCAACGTGTCAACGACTACCAAAAGAGTGGAATGCCGATGTGACACTAAGACAAGACGCCGGTTGCCACTACCAGTAGTGACACCGTGAAAGAAGCCGTTCAAACGACTAGGGAACACCAACCGCAAAAACATTTCAGTCAATACGTCTTCAGTCAGCTATCATTTCAAACAACCAGCAAACAATGCACTCCAATATCAGTACCCAGGCAAATTCAAGGAAGCAAGCTAAGCGAGATTCTACGTGCTTCCCGACTTCTCAGAAACTCAGTAGATCAATTCACGGCGAAGAACGAAACACGCTACAGAAAAACTTAATAACTCACTTCGAGGCAAAATACCTTCCAAAACTGTCATTAAATATATATGCAGCAGATCGTAAGCATTTTTTTCTTTTTGCTTTCTTCCGCAATAACTCTTTTTTTATTTGAATATTTTGGCGCGATTTTTTGCATGTCGTTTCCGGTCAGTTAACACTACTATATTCAAACCCAAAACAATGACGTTCAAGATGCTGCGAGAACGAAAAATAAGGGAAGAAGAAAAGTGACTAATTACCGTCCCCTTCGACAGCTTCAACTATAATCGGTCCTGCAGCGGGTTGCATCGAATGAGAATCCACTGCTGAAATGAGGACTTTAAGCGCCTACTCATTACGCAACTCTCATCAATCCACAATAAAATTTTCGGCAGTGAGGCGTGAGTACAACGTTGTGGCAAATTGGACAATGAAAATTTCAAAACTACACAATGTTGTATTGGAAACCACTACATTGCAAGATTCTTCTCTACGTGAGATCGCAAAATGTGTGCAGCCAATATGGAACTTTTGCGACAAGCTCCGTTCCCAGAAGGCAAAACCCTTGCCATTCTCCATCGACGAGGTGTGGGTTCTTCTGCTCATTAAATACAATTCACCTAGGTGATAGCGCTCAAGCTACGCATCTCAGCACCCTTCTCGGCCATTCCAATTGGGGAGGATCGGCCATATATTTCGGTGCTTCCATGAATCAAATCGCAGTCGAATGGTATACAGGCAAGATAAAAACATTGATTACTTCACGAATTTCGAAGAATGCTGTCCGAAGAAACCAAACTTCCGGGTCCCTATGACAAAGCCAAAGCTCATCCTTTGTGGATCAACCCAATTTCAGCGAAAATATTGTTCAACTTCAGAGTCAAAACGTAAAAATGGCTTCTGGCTAGCTCTGCGATGAGTAAAGCGAATATTTTATAGAAATTTGCCGACAGCATGGTAGTTCAAGGGGAAAGCAAAGTAAAGCGTAGGATATGGACGATAAATGACTAAGGGTCTAATCGAGGAAATGATTAATGAGGATCATTCGAGCAGGCGATCAATGACCAAAAGATGAGCGATGATGCGCCGACTTCCTTGAAGTCAGGTAGCAAACGCGACTCAGTAAGCAAGGTGTACGCAGGAATTCACACATATCAATATTGTCCATAGAATTTTACTGGGAAGGAGGGTGCAGTGGGGGGGGGGGGGGGGGGGGGGGGCAGCTCGCTTACGAAAAGGGACCATTGGTGCAAAAACGCACCAATTTTGAAGTCTTAGAGAGACCATCAGGTGGTCTCTCCGAACATTCAACTTCTACAGTCAGAAAACGCTTCCTGTACTCGAATGAGCACAGCATGGGCCCATTCACACTTTTATGCGATCCAACTGCACAAGCACACATATAGACGGATGCTGACAGTTGGCACCGGTAAAGGGAGTCTACCTGACCAACGACGAGGGAAGAAGATGACGCAAATACCCTTCCATATTTATCTGACCCCTCTTTCTTTACGAGTTAGGTTTCATGAAGCAAGGAAAGAGAAAATCTGAAGCAGCCAAGAAGAGAATACCCGGACAGTTGACTGATCACTAGGCTGAGATACTGTCAGTGAACTACTAGAATCTCATCATTTGCCGAGCATTCGATGCTTTGGAATAAAAAAGTACAAAGCTGGGTGGAATAAGCAGTAAACGGTGAATACGGCAAAGACCGTGCACCTTTTTGCAAAACAGCTGCAAAAAATGCTCACATTGCAGTCGCTTTTAACCTAGCCTTATGTGTAGGGCCTCTGTGCATTTTACTTTCAATCTATCCAATAGACGTTTTTATCGTTTGGACCTTAGACCTGCAAGCTGAAAGGTCTTTCAGTGGTGCCGAAGATCCTGCCCATCGGCGTTTCAGATTATAAATTGACGTGCCGCGAGAGTATGCAGACTGTCGAGTATGCTTATGAGGCAAATGATCTCTCGAATTGAAAAGGCATATCACATATGATTCACATATAAGGAGGTAAGTGGTTTTTCCGTTATTTCAAGCTCATCGGCTAAAAGACCGAAAGAAAGTTGAGGTATCAGTAAGATGGCACAGCTGCCCCCAACGACGATAGCATGCGCAAACATACATGGCGCAACTCTCTGCAATGCCTTCACTAGTAACACGAATTTGAAAATACTTTAACTGCGCGAGGTCCACTTCCTCCATGACCTGAGGACTAGCAACGGACATCTTACAAAAAAACCCCTCGTAGTCATCCTTTTAAACTGAAAGTTTCGAGCGAAAGGAAATTTAAGCGATCCACAAGGTGAGGTACAATGGACACTGAGCGGAAGTGCACACACAAAGGAAGCACCTCAGCAATGCGTTTCAGAAAAAAGGCATGAAACATCATACAGCCATCGTGATCAGAAGTAATGTGGTCGCCAAATTCTGCAAACGTGTCGCCGAAATCCACTTCTGATCCAACACTCTCGTCTTCCTCCATCTGCAATTTCAACTTTACAAACGCCGCTGAAAACTGCAACCTCCCGCCAAACCTGTGAAGTTCCGCCAGTCCACCCAACGAGTTTCATTCCTAAAAGTGTATTCTCATCCTCCTGAAGAGGATGGCAACATAACAAAGTAAAGCATTTTGGAGCGACACGTGATTAAGTCACAAGGTCGGAGATTGCATATCAGGGCTCTTTCAAAAAAAGGAAAAAAAAAACCCCCCATAGAATAACTTATTCAACCGGGGACAAAAACTAGGCGCCTAGGCGCTAACAGCACATATGCGCACACCAATCCCCTCCCCCTCCTCTCCAGTAGAAAGAGGGGAACGGATCAGGCAGCTGCACGCAGAAATGCAATGAACTTTAAAAAAGTGCAAAGAAGAGATGAACATGAACACGCATTGAGCCTACCGAGTGGCACGCAACACCGGAGTAGAAAATCGGCTCAAAACCTACTGAAAAGTGAGAAGGGGCACAATTGTGTTTTTTTAAAGAATTACAATCAAGCTGGAAGTAATATTCGTTCAATGATGCCATCCTATGAAAAATTATCACACAAACGCGTTACAAATGAAATATCACCCGACCTCCGAAAAAACTGATAGAAATATCGTACTGTGCCACAGTTTCGGAAAGAAGTGCAAGAAAATCGCACCACTCTCCCGCATCATTTGTACTAAAACTATACTTCAGCATTTCCGGATTCATAAATAACTCTTTATTGCCCTTCTCCAATTTCGAATTCCAATAGTGGTTGAGAAGTTATTCAAATATTGGCGTTTGAAATGGATGAAGAATTTGTCTGCGGATACAGGACTACATTACGAGTCTTAGATCTTCAAAAACATGAATAACCAAGGGGGGGGGGGGGTGACTTTCCAGCCCATTCCTTTGTTTCCCCTAATTGTTTCTGTCTTAAGGCGCCCACTGACTTCCTCGCCTTCTCTTTTTAATTGGAATATCTTTCTCATTGAGCCATAAAAAATATCTGATCATCACGACGTGCACAGAGTTTTACAAGTTTGTTTGAAAAGCCTGAATAGCAGTATAGCTGACTCAAGAGCCGACATGGTGTACCTATCCGAAGGATACGACGTGCTGCGTTCCGCAAAACAAAGCGCAGTCTGCGAAGAGGAAGTGATTGCAAATAGTTCAAATAAGGGGGATAACGGCAAACTCTTCAGGCTCAAACGATAGCAGTGCAAGAGGTGCCCTTAAACTACAACCTGGTCGTATTTGCGGGTAAAAAAGCAATAAACACAAAAAAATGGTTACTTTTTCCATCGAAGGAATCGCCGCTTCGAGTTCTTCGCCGGGTGCGCTCTCCTCCATAAAATCCTATCACTTCTCGAAGACTTAGTCTTTAGTTATAAGTTTGATTGGATCTAGAATTTATTATATTGTAAGCTTATTTCCACGAAGATGGATGATGATTCGGGTTAATAAACTGATAATCAGAACAGTGAATTTGTTGGCGGCAAACGTATTAGACAAGAGTAGGTGGGGGTGGAGGGGTGGAGGAGGAAAAGGTGCTGAGAGGACAGACGGGAAGAAGAAGAAACAAGAGAGAATCTGAATTGTTCGCCTGAAAACAAAGACCATCGATCACCAAGCAAAGCTGAAAGTCACTCATGAAGTTCTACTGGTGCTTCTTCAAGTTTACATTTCAGAAAGAAAGTGTCAAGCAGTCTAGTGAGAGCCTCTGTGAGCTTAAATTAAACAAAGCATTACTACTAAACAGGTGGGAGGACTCAATATACGCATGCGAACATAAAAAATTAATAAATATGCTGGCCCTCTGCCGAAGCTGCCGAAAAATGCCGCATCAAAGCACAAACATCGAGGCTAAGAGTGCCTGGCCAAGCAAGTTAGGACGCGTGTGCAACAAATACCTTTTTTCTATTCCGCTCATGATTCGTTGCCCAACTTAACTGATCTTAACTTAAAAAACCAAAAAAAGGAGAAACGACTGGTTTAGTACCACTCAGACGTCCTCAAGGATGGCGTAAACAAATCTTCTGCAACAAGAGGACAGCTCTGTTGTTGCAGAGACAAGCAAAAGCAACATTCACTAACAATAGAGGATTAGCGCTTCGATGAAGCAATGAAATTGAATATCATAAATAACATAAAACACGTATCAATCTACACACACACTTACAAATGTACACTGGGGAACCGAAATTGAAACGTGGCATTAAGAAAGAAGTCAGTAAATATGCGCACAGCGGGTCTCAGCTACATCCGATCCCTTTCGCGACTGGATTCAACGTGCTGCGACACCGAAGGAACGGGGAGGGAATTCGTGGCAAAAATGAGGAAGCAGGACGCTCTAATAACAAAAGTAAGGAGTTCAGTGGAGCTGCTACGCAACAAAGGAATCCATGAACCTTCTCATCGAGGTTATTAGGTCAGTGATTATGAAAGCTAAGACAAATGGAGCGCACTTATTGGTAAAGCAAAGTTACACCTTGTGATTGAAAAGCAAAAAGCGCACTTCTCATCACGTCAAAGCGTAAGGTTACTGTTAATGCCACACTAGGACTTCAAAATGTACAGAGGACGCACCTGAATGCATGAGGTCGCGGATTTTACCTTTAACTGGAAAAAACTACGGATCCCGCTCCTGTTCAAAAAAAACCCGCCAGCTTTAACCCACCGTCAAACAGTCATAGACTATGCTTAGTCCCGTTTCCTAATAACTGAGGCCAGATTTGACCGATAACCGACAAAAATAGAGCGTCGATAATACCTTTCTGGAAAACTATGATTTTCAAGAAACCTCTTACGTCGATTTCGAACGCACGGGAACGTTGACTACGAACCTATCTTTATTTGCTGTGCAACCATAACAATTTTCATATAAGCTCATTAGGAAAATGGAAACAACCCACAGAAAAAACAGCAAGCTATAACTTATTCCTTCGTACCACCTTCACGCTTCGTACCGTCGTACCAAGCAGTAATTCCTTCGTACCACTTTATTCTTCACGCTTCATCACCCCGTCGTCACAGCCTCCTGTACCACCTCCCCCCCAAAACATATTAACGGCTTAAAAACGGCTCAGAAAGGCATCCATCACCAGCACCTGAGATATCACAAGACATAACGACCATTCTTGTACCTACCCAGCACGACGCTGCTCTACGGCAACAAATCCGTAAGACATAACGAGACCGATCGGACGCCTCACAGTAAACGCATGCAGATCGCTGGATGAGCAGAAATATCCGAATACCGTAACGAAACTCTGTTGCAGCTTTGCAACTTTCCGCTGCAGGTGTGCTATGCGTGCGTGTGCTTCTCGGCCGTCATCACCTAACGTTTCATTACAAAGAACAATTTCTCCAAGCTGAGTCCCGAAGGAAAGGAGATGCTGTTTAAGAGATCGAGTTGGTCAAGGGGTTTATAATACAACATTGTGTTTTCCATTGTTTAATTTACTGCATTCTAATGCTCATCCTCCATCCATAGCATTTATGTTATGGTTTGCTGATAACTGACCAAATGAGAGGACAACGGATTTCTTCATTTCAGTGGTTCTCATTCGACGCCGCCCGACGAGACTTCTGGTTGACGCTATCGAAGAGGACGGCAGGTAACTGGGTCTCTTCTTCCCCTCTTATTTTTCGTTCTCGCAGCATCTTGAACGTTATTGTTTTGGGTTGAATATAGTAGTGTTAACTGACCGGAAACGACATGCAAAAAATCGCGCCAAAATATTCAAACAAAAAAAGAGTTATTGCGGAAGAAAGCAAAAAGAAAAAAATGCTTACGATCTGCTGCATATATATTTAATGACAGTTTTGGAAGGTATTTTGCCTCGAAATGAGTTATTAAGTTTTTCTGTAGCGTGTTTCGTTCTTCGCCGTGAATTGATCTACTGAGTTTCTGAGAAGTCGGGAAGCACGTAGAATCTCGCTTAGCTTGCTTCCTTGAATTTGCCTGGGTACTGATATTGGAGTGCATTGTTTGCTGGTTGTTTGAAATGATAGCTGACTGAAGATGTATTGACTGAAATGTTTTTGCGGTTGGTGTTCCCTAGTCGTTTGAACGGCTTCTTTCACGGTGTCACTACTGGTAGTGGCAACCGGCGTCTTGTCTTAGTGTCAAATCGGCATTCCACTCTTTTGGTAGTCGTTGACACATTGACAGGTTCGTATATCGCTTTTCCCTTTCTAGCTTCTGTATGCATTCTTATTTGTGCAGGTTGGCTGGCATTTCTTTGTAGTCGTTGTATATATTTTTCTCTTTAGTTGATGACCCGTACAAATCAGAGGCGACTTTGTGTCTCGACATCCAAAAATTCAGCGAATTTTCATGTTGCTACCCGACAGCACATCGTGTTCTCGGCAATTACGTTTATGCGAGAGGGTTGCCGTGGAGAATCCTTGCAACCGTTAAGGAACGAGCCAGTTCGGATGTGAGTTTTTTTGCACTTTCAAGTTATCGATTTTCTCTTGCTTTTATCAGGTTTGTTTAGGTGATCAGTTGCACTTGCATTTAATTAGCCGCTGTCGATCCACGTATTTTCTGGTGATGGGTACGTATGGTTTTCACGGACTTCAGACTTTGCGAACATTTTATTCCATAATAACCATGTGCAAAATTAAACATGCTAACTCCAAAGAATCTTCTGGGTTGTAACATTGCCGCTGTTCTCTGCTTCTACCCCCCACACTGCTCCTCCCTCCTTACCCTAGCACGTTTCCTCGCTCCATCACGTCGAAGACTCCTGGTGGAGGGTGCGAATGAGTCTTTTTTAGCCATTCCATGACTTCCAAAAAGAACGAGGTGTGCACATTTCTGAATATAGCTACGAGAGTTGTGTGTGGGATGGAGAGCGTTCGAAAGCAGGGACTTCAAACACAAGTATGTGGAAGGATGCATTCAACGGTTCAGAACCTGAGTGCGTCACATGTTGTATAGTCTGAAGGTGACCGCCTGCAAGGATTGTGAGGTCGAAGATTTGTCTACAAAGGTGCTAAATGTTTCGAAGATTGACGTTTCATGCAACCTATAGTGAACCGTTCCGGAGGGTTTCGAGGGGTTTTTGACGCACTGGGCAGCGCCTCATGACTTTTTTTTGTTGGACAGGCCGGCGTACAACTCTTACTTATAGTCTTCGTTGTGAAGTGTTTAGTTCGCAGGAAAGCTATGCAATGCTTAAAACATAATATGAAACAATATGGGTGTACCTCAGCTGGAAGCACATTCGAGATCTGTACAACGCGAAGCTGTAAACTGTTTGTAGTGGAAATTGATGCATCCGTCGACTAAAAGAGAGGGCAGTATTTCTCGCAGAGGATGTGACAAAAGTCGAACAAAATTTCATAACAAATCATGAGGTCAAAAGAGAGACTGGGATATTCAATTAACTCCAGGTTTAGGATTTTCGGCTTAGTTTGTAATTAGGCTGACATGGACCGGGAAAGAATTTGCAGAAAGCAGTGCAATTGAAGCGCCTCCGAACATTCTCTACCACCCTGATGTTGCAAACCCAGTGAAGAGACCGCAAAAGGGTGCAGTATTCCAGAATAGGTGGGCATTAGATTGCGGTAATGCTCAGTGCATCCATGCTTAAAGCACGGAGAATAGAGTTAGCAATTTTTTGCCACTTTTCAACAACAGTGGAGCACTGTAACCCACAATGAAGTTTAGAGTCGACTATGACACCGAAATCAGGAACGCCATCTTTAAAAGAAACAACATCACGTGCTGGCCGCAGAAAGCTAAGACGAAGCACACCACATTTCTTATGGGAAACGTTTAGCTGGTATAACTCTGACCATTTTACGAATTCATAAAGGTTCACTTTGGAGAATATGGGAGTCGTAGGCAGGATCGTGCAATATATGATGAATTTTGAGGTTGTCAGTAAAGTGCTTCAGAGTACTGTGGACCCATCATCTACATGAGGGACGAAACAAAAAACCCAAGACACCTCCTTCTGGGACACGTCTACGAATTGCTCTTTGAGCTGAATAACTACTTCCAGTTCTTACTTGAAAACTTCGTTCACATGAAACTGCTCTGACCTGTGTTAGCAGAGGGCCGATAAGGCCTTGATTCTCCAATTCCAAGAGCAGGTCAGGTCACGTAATAAACCGCTTCGAAGGCCTTTGTATAATCAGTATACGCAGTTTTTCTTCGAACTCTCGTGTTTAACGCAGATCGCTTAAACAAGAAATGACTTGTGACGTCATGGACCGATGCGGGACGAAGCAGAATTGGGCAGGGCTCAAATGAAGGCTTTTGACCTATAATGATCCATTAATGCAGTTCTGACGATTGTTCGGAAAACTTGGAAAACGAGAAGGTCAGGCCAGTTGAGTGACAGCTTTTTTTCTGACGTGGTGGGTGATTTTTCCAGTGAAGTTGAGAAGGGACCACATTTCAAAGAAATGAGATATGTGGAGAAGATCACGAATGCAGGCAAATCGTGCTGAGCGATCGCGAGGTTGCTTTTGCGGTATTTTCTAGGAACAGTGATGACATCTGATGTGAGTGAAATCAATGCTTTTAGAAGCGTACAGGAAAGTTCAGCGGCAGCATTGGCTTTCATGAAGGCAGATTTGAAGTAGTCGCCTAACATATCAAAGTTAAGTAGGCTTTTTTGGCAAGTGGGAAGTCACATGATCGTTTTCATGGTTCGCGGCTTCCCACTCCCCTCCCCCCCATCCCTTCCAGCTCACTTTTGAAGTGTTTTTAAAATGGTTTACCATTTTTGTCACGTAACACACGCTCCTCATAGTCTCTGGCAGATGTTACGCAATGAATTGTTTAGTGGTTTGAACAGTAATAAAATTGCTCTAGTCCACAAGGCACATGGTGTTCAAGGCATAGGAAACGTTTTTGTCCTGGCAAGCACCGAAGGTATGGCAGGAGTCGCGTGATGTAATGCTCCAGCTACGTTTCACACCACAAGTTTAAATTCTGTGATGGAAGTTTAGGTGACCACTAATTCAGTTTCCGTTGCTAAAACTACGAACAAAGGATATGTCGTCTTTCAAAACTACGTCGACAGCTGTTCCTCCATGGGTAGGGTCTTGGACGAAGTTTAAAAAGTCTTCCAGCAGGTGGATTGATGCATCCGGACTCGTTGCTACTTGAAAACCAAGATTTAGGTCAAAAATCACATCTGGTTGTGTGAATATGACTGTATGATCCGCCAACATAACTCAGAAGTCTCGTAGTTGAATCCTCTGAAACAGGTACACAGGTATCAGATGTAAGGTGCACAGGAACCTAGTGAAAGGTTTTTTGGCAATGATGCAAAGGCATGCCAATCAGCAAGAGAAATGTCTGCATGTAGCAACAAGATCAAGAACATTTATATGCCCATCAAAGAGCACGATTGTTCACAGCGATGTGTTGGATAGCATCCATTCATAAGGAGGAGTGCAAACGAAACAGTTGCGTTTCTGAAGTAACAGCGATATCATTCTTTATTTCACTTCCGAGCTTGTCCGACCGATTACTTGCTTTCAGTGACATACGAGATTCCGAGATGTGTCCACGTAGGAGGAGGCGATCTCCCATCAGCTTTCTCGCTCATATCTAGAGAATACCTAGCACAAAAGGAAAGTTCCCCTTTGATTGTGCTTGCGGGGGACTGCTTTGCTCGTATGGGAAACGCCGTTATCTTTCATGGCCTTTGGCCGATAGTTTGTGCCCCCAGTATGTTAAACACATTAAAGGATTGCGTATTTCTCACAAAATGTGTTAACCGTGGTTTGCACAAAGTTCGCTAAGTGTGATGCACGGAAAGTGTCACAGATTTATATTTCTCGCAACTGCCAATATAAATTCATCCAAATCTTTGTTTGTACCTCCTAATATTTCAAAAAATCATATATTTACCTACTGGAACATTTTTCGCCACTTAGTTCCTTCATGCGGATAAAAACAGATTTTCGGTAAGACGAGCAAAACAAACGCATTTAGACCAACGCTTTTGGCACTGAACAGAGGTAAGTTCTTTTTACCTCACGTTGATTTACAAATGAGCAAAAATGCATATAGGTAAATTTAGGCGGATTAACGCCGAGTGCACTGTTGGCTGCATTCGGATATCGCATGTTCTTCAGTGTAACAGCCACGATTACTGCTGCTCGGCTGTTGCATTGGTCTGTTCTATTTAGATTTGTGGAGGAGCAGTAAGATGGACCACGAGAAGAATATTGCCGACTCAGGCAGGATCGATATTAGTGACCGCGAAGGTATGTGTCATAGCTGTCTCTTTCAGTGAACAGTCTTAGCGAGTGAGGAATGAGAGGTTTAGCTTTTCAAATTTCTTTGTTGTTTACGATGGAGATGTGGTAATAAAACTTTCCATTATTACTTAAAGAAGTCGTATCACTTGCTTTCCAGCATCACTAATGACAGTTCTCCATTTCGTTGCCTCCACCTAGCAAGTAGTGAACGGGCAACTGCACCGAACTTTCTGTCGTCATAAAATTTCGTCGTGGGCGTACTTATTGAAACAAAAGTATATGGGCAAACATTTCGACGGAAACGCTGGCGTTCGTAGGCAAAAGGTGAGATGTTTGATATGGATAATCGGCAAGTGCATTCTGGGAAGTGGATGTTTCCGTATCGTCGGACGTGTGTGCCAGGGCACATTTGCGCCCTGGATATATCTTAAGTGTGCGCGATTTGCAACCTATGGGGGCACGAATACTCGTTGCGCAATTACTCATACTCTTGAATAGTGGCGTCACAGGCGCACGTAGCTTGCAAAATGATCAACGTAGAGCTGCGGCAACCATTTGTCAGTTATCAAGTAGTGTTATTAATGGCAATGGTCAGTGTGTGTGGTCAATGGTCACTGTGCAATGAGAGTAGCGAAAAGCTACCTAAAAACAGTTCGTCTTTCCTATTTTTTTCACGCATCATCTTTTCATCTTTACACATTTCTTCGCGTCAATAAAAAAATGCATTCTTCTTGATGTGAATGTTACGATACAACGATGTATCTGTCGATCAGGGGCCTAGTCAGTTCATCGCTATTGCAGAAGAAGAAGGCGCTAAGCGATTCCCATCGCAGAAAAGACAAGTTAAGAGAGTCTGTCTTATTGGCGCTTCAAGACGCGATACGCGGTTGGTTGCACTGCTCAAGGTGAGGGTCTTGATGCTATTAAAAACTGCATTTGGCCCGTAATTTTTAACGGGTTTTTGAGGTGATGCTTTAATTGAAATGTTGATGGTTTGGAAGTTATATTTCGGTCGTAATGCGTGGTGTATTTAGTTACGCTTTGCTGCGATGAACAACTGAATCAGTGAAGCGTTTACTGCTGTAAGCGCATAAATGCACATAGAAGGTCCTGAAAAAAAACGACTGTCTCTCTCGTTCTCCTAGGGGTTTTTCCACTACTATTGTCATCATATATTTGCCCACGTACCGTGGTGTCGTTTTCATTCTGCGCAATTAATGTCTTGAGCTGGAGGTTTCTCCTTTCAAGGATCATTTCTCCGTGGATGTTGTCGAAAGCGAGACTGGAACAGAATATAAGGATGACCCAAACATGGTTTTCCTCTGCTCGGACTTTATCTATGACCAGCATTTCAAGGACCTGCAGTCCTGTGGTAGTCCCATCATCGGGCCAGCCCTGGTCACGTGGTGCGCTGCAAAATGGGAGGTTTGTATCCTTATTCATCAATCCGCATCCTCTTGTGAGCTCACAGCATATGCATTATATATATATATATATATATATATATATATATATATATATATATATATATATATATATATATATACATGCATTTTGCACGAGAAAAATGTGATAGCATAAACCAATGTTAGCATAACAAAAGTTTGCCTAGTTTTGAGAATAGGCAACGCTTTGGAATTGAATTACCGAATATATACAGAGAATTGACTGCCTCAAAGAACCACCGTTCCCTTTGTGCGTCAGTTCCTTTATTGGATAAGATCGCTGTTTCGTCATGTTATTCAAAACAAGCGTTTTATCACATGAAACCTTTCTTCCATCATATGTAAAAATACTTCACCTACTAGAGATTGTTTGCCTTAGAGCATCATTAGATACGTTCAGAAGAAATCCGGTTTTTCTGAAGAAAATCTGATTATCAGATGAAATGGCCATTTTGTTTGAAGCTTAAAATTATTTTATCAAAAGGAATGTTGTCTTGTGTGCTACAGTTGATTAAAACGAATGATGAATGAACGGCAGTTCTGGTCTCGAGAACGTGTAAGGCTTAATTGTAAGAACCTCTTGGATTTCTCCACAATACGGGTAGTGAGCAGAGATTTGAAAAATTCGTGCCTCTTTACTGTGGTCCCGCCTTTATATGCATATTCCAGAGTCTCGTAGTTCAGCTTTACAACCTGTTTTATTTTGAAAGATTTAAATGCTTGAATTACATTGCAATGCCAGTTTGATAACTGCTGTTCCTTTTGCTTTGAGGGTGGGATCCTTTTTCAGAGCAACATCGTTCCACACTGCTGGTACTCACTTCTTGAGCATAACGGGTATGCGAAAGTTTTTCACCTCTGAACCTCATTCAAATAACCTCATTTTGTCCAGTCTCCATATGTAAAATATATCATTGGAAGGCTGATCATGTCCCGACGAAATTAAAAATGCAGAAGACCATGCAGCGATTTCGAGAGTTTCTATTATCTACTTGAAAATTCATGCCATGTCACCTCAAGGTTTCCTGACTCAAGTCAAAGATTAGATTCTAATTCGGTAATCGAGTTCAGAATAATTTAAGATGTACCACTGTCCACAGTGTGCGACCACTGGAAGCCGGCAGTGGCTCTGTTGGACAATAAACATAGCAGCTTTCAGCCTCTGCTCTTTCCTCGAGCGAATCGTCCGTTATATACAGACAGTATGGCCGGAATTACGGTAGCATTGTCGGGCATATCAAGGGAGAAATGCCGTGAGACGGCCAATCTCGTCCGCTTCATGGGTGGCAGCGTACATAGACGATTTTCGCCACGTGTGACACACCTGATCACCGACTCAGTTCTCTGCTCGCAGTATCACGTAAGAAGCCATAGAATATCGCGACTTAATAAATTTGAGATCAAGTTAATGTCACGATCGACCCTTCTAGCAGTCGTGCAGGCGTACAGTGGCCGCGCTATAGGATTAAATTTCACATAGTGGTGCGCTTGGGACGAGGTTGGGTTGGGCTGAGTTTTGAGTTTCATGAATTCATAACATTGAGGAAGACCTTGACGTTGCCCAAAACAGACAGTGTTTTGTCAATGATCACTTGGTTAGTAATATGTCGTTGCAGTTGTCTTCTGCCACGAACAGCCGTTCCTTTGTAGTTATAGAGGCATTAGCAGTAAAACTCTAACCCAAAATGCTTATTATTTGTACTTGACGTAACTGCTACCTAAGCATATTCGGGAAGGCCCAACAATTAACCTTTTTTCCAACCAAATAGAGGAGAAGTGCCAGTTCGTAGGTGTGAAATATGGAGGCGCTCAATTTATATCTTCATATATATCTTCTTTGTTTTGCTGATCATCACCTCCTTATTGCAGTTCGATAATTTCGACTGATTTCTGCCGTATTTATAGGAAGCAGTTGCGGCACAGTGTTATGTCGTGCATCTGCGATGGGTTCATGCTGCATGGGCATTGCGGGACGATATAAACATATCGATCACCGCTGCACATTTCGTCAGTCTTTAAGATGTTTCCTTTGCTAGTGAACTCATTTCAGCGATGGTGATTCTCCTTCCTCGTACTTCAGTTCCAAGAGCCGATTCCAAAGTTTGTTACTCAAGCTTTCAATTTCAAGGTGGCGGGAATTTTTTAATATAAATCCGGCGCACAAAACTTGGGCGTCGATGGCGATACCGTCTCCAAGGGTTAGAAGGTCGAATAGGGGGGGGGGGGTGCTGTTTGACTCGATGCGAAGTGGGTCTCAAAAGCGCTATGACCTCTGTAGAATCTCACAGACAGGGGTCTTCGAGCATAGCGGTCCCGAAAAAGAGGGTTTCTTAGCCATGTCTTAAGGAATCTTTATTGCCTTATTATGCGGTTGACGTCAGATTTGTTTGGGTTGCGACTAAACTTCACAACACAATTCTGAGTAAACTTCATGATCAGAGTTCGTTGTTTAGGAGCCAGTTCTTGAAAGAGCGGTTTTTTAATCTAGTTACCGCATTTCACCTTAGTGGTCACCATTTTTGATCAGTCACCTTACCTTAAATTAGCCGCAACAAGGTAAGGTGACTGATTAGCCGCAGGCTAATTTCACCGATCGCGTTCCTGTGAGAATGTGGAGACAACATTGCCTCATGTCTTTGAATTTTTTGGCGCCATTGACGACCTTTATGCCTTTATCCTGCTGTCTATCAGGTTGTCGTCGCGGAAGTAACATACCGCACTGTTTGGATTACTTTACAGAACTGCCTTATGACCATTCACAGCAGTGGTAACAGTGGCTCTTTTCAGTAAACTGTTGCCATTAAACGGGCGTGCTTCTGAGCGCCGAAATTGTTTCATTTTTGCAACGTCCTTTTGATGGCTTCAGCGTTGGTTGTGCGTAGAACAATTGACATTCAAGTTCAGCATTCATACTCGAGATGTTGCACACCTCGAGCTTTTCTGTTTAGTGATTCCATGGCTCATGAGAAATTGAGCATTTTGCTAGCTGCTCTTTTATTTGCGGCTTGTAGAGCACATCCGGGAATAGCGCCAGTGGGCTGATCATTTGACAGCTGATGATTCGCTTATGCGAAAGTGGCCGAAAAGCGCACAGGTGATTTGCTTTGTGAACAGTCGACGAACAGGATAGCGATGTAGCTTTGAGCTATTGTACCTCATTGCTATAATAGTATTTATGGATGCTTTTAAGCAGTATGACAGTATCTGAGCAGTATTCGCCTTTCAAGGGAATCCACCTTTCCCATTTCGTATGAATTCATACGACGTCTATGAAGATGTTGTTACACATTTCGTCATTGTAAACGCTTTTCAGGTCAAAGGGTTTCTTGTGGAGCCATTCTGCGGACTGTCGATTTGGTTTGCCGGATATTCGGCCGAAGAATTGATCGGGTTGCGGTTGCGAACCGTCGAGCATAGTGTCTTTTATACTCAAATTTAACCATACTTGCTCTTAGCTGGTTAGATGTTGATGCAGGTTCAATTATGTCACAATGCGCTAAACGGCGTTGGGGGAAGATGGTGATCCACTATAATACTGGAGGTGGGGGTGCGGGAAGGGGGAGAGTGGCTACGAGTGGGTGCTACAAATATGTATCAAAGCCTAAAGTGTAGAAATAATTCAAACAACACTTATGAATGTAACAGGTCTTGCCATCTAGTGTTATATGAGGTAGTACCGAAAGCGACATGTCACTAACGGCTGCTTTATATGAGGTCTTATTTGAGCATGCTTGTTCAGCAGTTATTAATCTCATCTGCCTTCCAGAGGCGATATATGTTTCCTTCACGTTTCCACTTGAAGGTTAAAGCAGTCGGGCGAACTTCGTCGTGTTTTATAAACTGACCACATTTAGTGGGGAAGTTGGCTGCACATGTGCAAGATGCAACGCACATAGTTGTCTCTAAAGACGCTGATATATCACTCGACGAGTTCGATCGGAGGCAAAAAATTGTGGACGACGAGGTTAGTCATAAAATTATTTCGACGATTTATTCAGTTGTCATATGGAGGGAAATGAGGAAAGCGTGTGGTCATGTTCAGGTAATCAGATGAGGGTCGCCGTTTTCTTGAGCGTGAACTTGTCTTACCACTTATCAGGTCATGCTGGCACTTCCTGTTAGGAGATATGTTTCAGTTGAAATATGAAGATCAGCAAGTGGTGCTTCCCCTATTTAACTTGAATATTTTTTGGCAGAGTAGGTTTGTTTAGGTGAACTCAATGTGCCATAGTATGACGACAGTTTGTCATGCTAAGGGGTATAGAAATTTGGGGTGTAATTGCTGAGATAAGCTCGATCAGTCAGCAGGGGTTGACATAGAAAGTGTCGAATTTCGCAGTTATTCGCGTCTTATCTAAAACCTATCGTTCGTAGCACAGTGAGGAATCCAAAAAAAATTGGAGACATAATTAGAATCAACTTCGTTGCAGGTACACCTCATTATGGTAAAAAAATGCTGTTTATACTATTTTGCTAGAAGAAAAGTGATGAAACGCATGATATTAAGCCCGATACATCTATTCTGCTTTATTTTCCATGGAGTTTGCATTATAGTGGTTCTGGACGTGTATAAGGTTGTCATCATGTGCAAACGAGGATAACTACAAGTGGATGGAACGGGAGAGGACAAAGAAGGATCACGACCCTCGACCTGCAGGATCATTTTTGAGGTTGTATTCTGCCCACTGAAAATCTTTTTTTACAACACTTGTCATGAAACTGTCACATTTTTTTTCCTTTTTTTGGGAGAGAGTGGTGCGGAGAACGGAGTTACAGGCGGACTGCTTTCTGCCCCCATAGATATCTGGGGCAGTATGTAGCGAGGTTGGCGACGAGGCTGAGCAACCTACAAAGCTTTCGCCGTTTTTTCGATCAGACCACGACCTTATTGATAGTTCCCTCGCTACCAGCAAATTAAAAGTCCTAAGTCTCCTTTAAATGCTTCGGTCGCAACTTGGTGACTTATAATCGAGGCCGACTCTTAGGAGTCAGAATAGTAATATCTTGATCAGATAACTGTCTGAGGTGAGCCTTCATCCGCAAGTCAGTTTGAGCAAATACATTCAAAAAACTTCCCTTATGATTTGTTTTGTCAACATGGGTTGCAATAAATTTGGGATATGTTGGAGCGCAAGCAATTAGCAAAACCCCTCTCCAACGTTTCTAGTTTTTGCCAAAAACCGGCAAAGCAGAGCATGGTAAATTTCTTTGTAGTACTAACCGTAAGTTTTTTTAGTAGTTGAGGTATGTAGAGGATCGAAAACGCACGGCGCATTTCATAAGTTTATGACCATGGACACGACGTATGCGATAAGTACAAGGATGAAAAATTGATAATGTATATGAAAGAAGGGGAAAGCAGCTATGTTTGCTTACACATTAAGTACCCGATTACGTTTTCTGTCATTCTACGAGAATAATATAAGTTGGTGTGTGGCAATCTCTCAGATGCGTATTTTCGAACAAAAGATCTCCGGAAAGCCTTCAGTATCCCGCATTTTTTTTTCTTCTGCCATGGCGTCGTAGAATTCTCGACGGCGACCGTTGAAGCCTAGGCATCGATATGCAAGAAGAATTGGTGTGGGAAGGACCTGCGTAAACCTTCATTTCTTGGAAGGAGGGGGTATGGGGGGGGGAGGGTGAGAAGGGAAAACGAAACGCGCTATTATGTGCACTCCCAATAAAGTATAGAAAGGAGTGGAATTGCAATACACGAAACTCGGTACATTTCATCAAGTGTTTTGCGAAAAGGGAAATATCGGTGAAGACGGAAAAGCATAATGTGAGATCTTAACACACGCACTGTGACGGTCATCTTTCGATTTCGTGGGAGAAGTTTAGCTGAACATATGGGTCATTTGCAACTATTCGATTAATCACATCTAATGTTTTGTCCAGCTTTTCAAAACTCCTCTTGCAAAGAAATAACCTCGTGCTGTGCAACTAAATTCCATGGTATAATTTTTAAGACGCAAGTGCCGAGATCCTATTTGAGCTAAATGAAATGATGAGTGAGCGAATCGCCGTGGGAATCAGAAGATCGGTGATGATAATAGGTAAGCAGCAAAAATTTAGCCACCTGAATGGTTCGTAACGTAGAAGGTGGGACTTAACTGCACAGGCAGTCTATGGTGCGCCAAAATTGAAATCTCGTTTTTTTTTGTGAAAGCAAACTTTATATCAAAACTGGAAATTACGATGGATAGCTCAGTCTGTGAATTAATCGTCAGATGATTAAGTGACTAAGCTTATTTGCAGGTTGCATTCGAACGATCAACAAGCCGTCGCTTCATCATTTCCAGGTAGCTGACTTTCCTTCGACTTCGCCATTGATTCTTGTTGTTGATGAGGGTGCTACTGAACCTTCAGCCTGTTGCATGTGCTGATGAGCCTATTGAATTGGCACATTTGAAGCGTGCGCGTGACCAGTTCGGAGATTATGCTGTTGATTCTCCTCTCTCTAACTTCGAAGTAAAAGTGCAATTCTGCTAGGATTTCCTCATTGGGTGGTGAGGGGTGGGGGTCCTCAAAAGGATATCGATACAGCCCACGGTGTCTTTCAAATATTTTCGAACGTATTTGAGTCTCTCTGCGCGTTTTTTTCGCTTTCATTGCAATGGGAAATTGGATGCATTGTTTACAGGGAGTAAGCAAAATGCCGAAAGATTTCGTTTAATTTCTGGGTCCTTTTTTTGAAGTACCTTTCAAGGTTTCGCTTTTTAAGCCTCGTAATTTCTACCCTTAAACCTTCTAAGTGATGTTCGCTTCCTCGCTGATTGTTTCTTTAACATGAACTATATTTCCTTGCTTATGAACCCGGCGGGTTATAAATCCTTAGCTTCTCAAGGTTAATTCATATCCGAGGCGAGGTTGCATAGGAAGAGGGCTTGCAGCCATTTGCGCACTTCAAAAATTCCATTCACTCGAAGGAAGGTGAGAAGCGTTCTTATTGCTGATTATGAAAGCTGTTAATAAATTACACTCGTTTCGCACAGCCTGTCATTTATTATCTTCATTTAGTTTCATGCTTTTCTTATAAAGCTCGATACTAAACATATTTTGGGCTTCGATGCGGCAAGGGGGTTATCATTCGCACAGGGAACTGCTCTCAGAAAAACCTTGCAGGTCGCAGTGAGACTGTGAGGTCTAAAAAAACTCATAGAAGTATTCTAGGCCCCTCGCAGTTTCCTTCCATTTTAAAATATGATTTCACAATCTCCTGCTCTTTAATTGTAGCATTCAAACACTGAAACACTACTGCAGCCTTAACTTGCACAAATTTATGATCTTCCATAGAGTTTTTTTGGTAAAGTTAGGAAAGAAAAGTCCATATTTTCGTACGCGTGAATAAAGACACCGGATGAAAAGTTTCAAACAGTAATATTCAATTCGAAAAGTTTCGCTGCCTGAACTTGTGGCGTCCGTTGTGCAAAATGTGGCAATCGGAGCTAAGGATTCCTTCAACCATCTCACGGTTCCATCTAGATCCTCTCGATTGTGCCAGCTTTCACCAACTGGCAGCTGTGAAAATGCTCTTAGCCAGTGATGATCGTCTTGCGTCTATATATATATATATATATATATATATATATATATATATATATATATATATATATATATATATATATATATATATATATATATATCTGAGTGCTTTTTTTAAGTTTGTTGGGACTATGATTCGACAGCGGGGGATCATGAAATATCAATGACCGTGTCGTGCAAAATGAGCAAGACTGACGACATCGGCAAAGAGATGGTCGAGACCGAGGAACATTATCTAAGGGCACTGAAAATCATCGTGAAGGTGCTGTGATTTTGCAAGTTTAATATAAGATTTGTGCGAAAATTGGCTAGTTTATCGAGTGTTTATATCAAAGAACAATCTTTAATAGCGATGTCTCTTTAGTGGTGAAGGTGTAACCTTGCTTTAATAATGGGAGGCAGTTGCCTACATAGGTGGCGGAAGAGAGCAATAGAAATACATTTTGAGCATAAGAAAGAAGTGCGCAAACCAGTACCAACATAGGTGCCTACAAAAACATTGATGAATTCTGTTGGGTATGGTGACGATTTCATCGCATGGGTGATGATATCGTGTCATGCGTGCTCACGTGACGACCGCTATGTGTGCCGTACACTCGTCTACGCTCGCAAAATGAAGTTGTTGGCCAGTCTTCTCTCAACTTGCATTGTAACTTCAAAACGTAACAGATTTACTGTGGACAGAACTGTTTTCGCTATATTACGAACAATTGAAGGGCGAAAATTGACATTTGTTATATTAGAACGATAGTTACGTAATACGAGTCATCAAGGCTAGGGCGTTTCGTTTATGTGTGTCTGTACAGCGTGAAGCGAAGAAATTCTAAAGTCACTTCGAGTTGCACTTAGTACAGCGTGGAACTGCTCTCCAATAGTGACTTCTGGTTTCTGCTGTCTATTTGTGAAGCACTGGAAAGTTTTGTGTTTTGTACCTGTTTTTTCATTCTTACTTTTGAATATTCTCAATTTTGTCTTCGAATTTTTTAGAAACTTGCACTCGGCTGAAAATTTCACCTTCAAAATGTGAACTACTTCTTCATGTTTTCAAAGAAAAGCACCGAGTCTTGTTAAAAGTTCTTATTGTCAGTTATTTATGGAATGCTTGCAGTGCTTCATGGAACCTCTGGAAGAAAGGTTGAAGCAGAGAGGGTCTAATCTCCTGTCAAAAGCAGAAATGAGGTGCATATTTTCACGTGTTCCACTACTTATCGATGCGCACGAGGTGATATGCAACGACCTTAGAATGGCAACTGATAGTCGTACTGCAGTCCGTCATATCAGCGAGGTTTCCTTTCACCGCTTTTCCTTTATTAGCCGTATATAGAAGGAATCCTGTTATGTTACATTTTAGAAACTTCTTGGGAAAGGGTATGCCACGTTTATGGATTCCTTTCGGTTTGGCGATGGATAGTTGCTTTTTTCATATCATCAGATTTTGATTGGTTTCATGTTTTTTCTGGAGCGGACACATGGAACCAGCTAGCAGACCCTGCCAGAAGGTTTAGAGGACTAGACTGACTGGCGAGCTGGCTTTCTTTCACTTGACTGACATAAGTGGTGAGCTTTTGCTAAGCATACAATTTTATTTATAATTTTTGCTTCCGTATTGGAAACTGAGGCGATCAGCCGTTGGCTTTTCTTTTCTTTTAAATCCTTTAAAGGGAAAAATCTTTAAGGAGTTCTCTGAAGTATTCAACTTTGATGAACTTTCCAGGTTTGGTTGAGAAACGCTGAGAATTTGCGGCCCCTCTACAGCGCATATATTGGTAATTGCGATAGAGCCTTAGAAATTCTGAGGCAGTCCGACGCTAATCCACGGTTCCAGGCATTTTTGAAGGCACGTTGGCATTTCTATTCCGTCTTTGTGGATGTGATGATAACAGACATAAGGCAAACTACATTGTGCCTAGCTTCTGTTCGCTGACGGTGCAAATTGATGCACTCAGGTGGTCGTTGCCGCTAGATCTATAAAGCGCCAGTGTAAGATGATCATAGCCGATGCTAATTGCTGGAACAAGTCCGCTGGCATACACCTATTACCACTGATTGTACTGACAAGTACTATTGGCAGCGGCAGCAGAACTTTCCAGTTATGAAGGATCCCTTTTAATTCCGAGGAAGACTTCTGTCCAAGGATGGTCTTTTGGCTCTTCCTTTTTCAAGAAGTCTCTTGTATTCAAACAATCCTTCTGCTGGGATGACTCCATTTTCTGGTGATGATCGAGCATGTGTTACAGTTGATTTCGCAACCAAGAATCTTGTCGAACTGTTAGCCTTAGTGTACTGACAGTTGAGCAGTCAGCACAGAAGCTAATCTCTCTGGTGATGGGAGCTACAAAGGTGGATACATCAGAGGTCGAATATGAAAGTGAACAAGTTCAATGTTGGAATTATATTTACCCTGTGAAGTCGTTAAATTACCATAGCAACAACGAGTTCAATTTTGAGCAGATATCATTATTATTTCTAGTGCTGTTTTCGTCTTTTCAATTTTGCTCTTTTGTCTTTTCTCTTTGGTGGCAGCGAATGATATATTAGGAAATTGCTGCATTTAATAGGAATACAACCGAGTATTTCCTGATAAACGTGGCATATGCGATTCTATTGTAGAAAGAATCAGAGTCTGCTGTAAAGAGTCCCCACTTTTGTTAGAAATTTTGCCATTTGTAATAGATGAGGATTCGTTCTTATATATTCTTTAAAATGTAGGTGACAAAGGGTAGTTAAAGCGAGCTGAGCTTGTCGTTTGTACACATTTGTACAGATATATGAAACAGGTCAAGTGATAAAACCATATTATATTGATTTAAAAATATGCCATTTAACGTTGTTAGAGTGGTGAAGCGATGAAACAAGAAACGTTTTGTTGCTTTATACGCATTTGTGTATTTTTTTTGTTTTACTGCTTTCTGTACAATAATGTTTAATTGGCAGTAAGAGGAATGCGACTCGAGATCTAGTAGAGTTGGTTTAAGAGCTTCATTATAGAGTGCAGAAAACCGTGCCGAATGTCAAAGACATATGTTGAAGGATTTGTTGGTGCGTCCCGTGCAACGGCTTCCATCTGTTATTCTTCTTCTGAAAGGTATCTTATGTCGACTTGTATGTTGTGCAGCATCACTTCTGGCCACTTTGATTATATGACTTCTCAGAAATCAAAGTTTTGTTTTCCATGGGACCAAACCTATGAGTTATTTTCAATGAACTTACATTTCAATCCGTTTGCTTGCTGTTGAAAGCGATGCGATTATTTGCAAGCTCATAGCTTTGAGTGGTCTGCTGGCCTATGTTGTTTCCGACTTTTCCTTCTTCTCTACTTTCAACTATGCTTTCCTCTAAATAAGCATACTGTCAAGTAGTCTCAAGTCAAAAATGGAGTGAGCAGTGAACTGTCGTCAGTGAAAATTTGACGGGGTTGAATTGAACTTGGTGTTGTTTTCACAGTGCATGGTTATAAAATGCCCTCCGCATGCAAAATTTAGGATATTCAATATTTTAGCTCCTTTGAAGTTGGTATATCAGCCTGATAGTTAACATGGAGAACACCCTTCATGCCTTATTAATATTCTTAACTCTAAATTCAGTATTTCTTACGTTGAAATATCGGAGTTTCAAAAGAAGGATTTATGAAGATTAAGAAATAAGCAAGGGAGAAATGTTTTCAGAGATGCAGCACAAGGTGCAAAGAAGTGATCGAAGCAGGAGATGTGTGATGAGGGCAATAAATGCACTCCAGGATATTCTACGGTATGTGTTGATGAATCTATAATAGATGTTCTTTGTTGCGCATTTGTCCTTTTTTTAAACATTTCATTCCGTGAAAAACTCAACTTAGAATTAATGACATTTCATGGGAACTGCCTGAACGGAAAAGTGGGGAGGCATTTTGGGGAGTGCGGCAGAATATATGCGTTCATATTTCAACGCATTGGACTGATCCGTCGTTCAAGCATTCGAAAAAGATTAAGAAAATATGACTGTCCATTTTCTAGAAGTCGACTGGTAGTGAGCATCCCCATCGCAAAATACTTTCTCGGCAACTTTTGGATGCGCTTTCAATGAAATTGCTTAATATGCAGATAAATTGTGCAGCCGAGTTTATGACTTATTTATGCGCTAAAAATTCAAATAGAAGCCGTGTAATGTGAAGGCTGCACATTTTTTTTTTGAACTTCATCGCTTCAACTTTTGTTGAACGGACCACACACAAACCAGATGCGCGCATATAAAACTTCGCCATTATGAGGACCTCTGGATGAGTACAGGCCAGGCCTTGTGCGCTCATTCTGCATGTACATGTCCGCTTATTGTAGTTGCAAAAATGTGCATGGAGCTGCTGTTTCGATACGCTCGTTTGCTGCCGTCATTTTCGAAACGTCGTCTTCTTTTTGGGGGAGGGGGGGGGGGGGAATTGTTCACAGTCCTCATTTACTCTTAATTTCTGAAACATTGATTGGCCTTTATATGTCCATGCAATTGTACTGGAACTCTTGCACATATAATTTATATACGACTAGAAAGGTTTTATTGCTTTTAAATGTTTCGTCAGCCAAATCGGTTTGCGAGCTCAGTTGTAAACGCACATGTTGCGTCAGTTTTCTTATATTCTTTTCTGCTTGTGCGTATTCTATCGAAAAACTTTGCCCGCAAATCTGTTATTTACGTTCAGGCATTTATTCGGTACATTTTTAGAACGGCAAACGAGACGAGAGGTCAAGTGGAGACATACGCAGAAGCTTTCAAGGTTTACACGCAGATAGAGGACTACCCAGTATGTTCGCCTTTCATCATGTTCAGATGGCGCAAAGTCTTTGTCCAACGTGAGTGGCGAACCGGAGAGAAGCGATCCCTTCGCACTTTCCGAATTGCTTTTTATTGGTCTGCTCCCGGCCTCCTTGCAACGATTTTTGTAGAAAGATATTTCGGATGCTGTATCCACCAGCTTATTGATATCGTTAAGTAGAATGAGGGCTTCAGAGAGAGATTGCTAAGATCTTTCGCGCAGCCTCCTTTACTAAACTGTCGCAGGGCTAGGTTTCACGCTAGAAAATGTGAACTTCGAGAAATTAAAGTTTTAAGTCGAAAGTGAAGACTCGAATCACGTCAGAAGCTTCAAAAGTGAGGAATTACAGTTTCGTGAGCTCTAATTACTGCATAACATATGAAGTCCTGTTTTTAATGTTGCGAAAGGTTTTGTTGGGGGGGGGGGGGGTTAAAGCTATTTCATGCCACCACCATGTGGCAGTTATGTTTAGCTTGTACTTATGGACGAATGGTGATAATAAATAACAGTATTACCAGGAGCAGCAATAACGACGATAACAGTAATAACCATTTATTGGCCGTATTATTTATAGTAATATTCCGAAAGACCGCTGTTGTCATAGTACGAGTGGATGTCGTTTGCAATAAATGATCTTGGTTGGAGTGCTGCTATTTCGAATTCCGTAAAATTTGTCCCCATTTTCTCTTCTCTCTCGTTCTGTTTTGCACCGTTCCTGGTCACTGGGACGAGATGCCGCCCACAAATACCTGAGGGTTCCCTATGAGGGAGGATTCCGTACGAGGGCGTAGGTGTGCTGAACTAATAGCGACAAATTCCTCCAGGTTTCGAGAGGGGATCACATCTCTCTGTAGGAGTTTTCTGTAGTACTATTCTAATGTTTTCCGCTATTAAGGCGCCGGCATCTGCATTCCACTGATATCAAACAGCGTCACCTTGATAGCAAAAGATGAAGCATGAGAAATAAGTCGATAAGTTCCACCTGAGCTGCAAAAATTCTGGATGTTCTGGATGAATGGATATCATATGTGAAACAGCGTGCATGCGTCTCATCGGTCGCGTTTAAGGCTGGTGTCATGTCCAGTACACGTTCATTTCTTGGCAAGTTGCACGTACTTTCGCTAGGAGGAAATCACAGCGACTGGAAGAATACATGTGGAAAAACGATGGCACTTTTCCTCTTTAGCGACCTTGTCGAAATTGCGAAGGTTAGTTTATCGCCTCGGTAATTCACTTAATTGTGAAACCATCATTGCACCGATCGATGCCATCGGCACCACAAACTTCCTGCAACAAGTACGAGTTGGTTGCCTAGTACTTTAGCACCTCATCTGTCATTAAAGTCGGTTAATGTGGTTTGTGCTCTGGATAACTGAGTTTGCAGTATTGTTGCCAGCTAATGTTGTCATTTAATTCCCAGAAGGATGACAACTCCAAATGAGATTGGGGCATTTCCGAAGTTAGTGCATCCCGGTGCAAGGGGACGTTTTCTTAGGTTCGGCTGAATTGTGAACACGCAAATGGAAATTCAAGAATCTGCAAATACAGGGAGCGAATGAGGTACTGTTGAGCGTTTGTGGACGTAATATGCTGTGTTGTACATAAGCAAACCAGAGCGCAAGCTTCCCTACAGACACTCTTTTGCACTTTTCTCATCTTTGCAATTTTCCGCAGTTGCTGTGAAAAGTGCCCTAAAATTGCCACTGAAGTACTGGAATGAAAAGCACATCATTCCCCCCCCCCCTCCCCTCCTCTCGATGGAATGGACGTGCAGTTCTGCCTACTCCAGATCTTGACTCTCTCGATTAGATTTTTAATGAAATTAAGAGCACTTAAACTACCTAGGGCCTGAAAATGGGGACCGCCGATTGGCTTTAAGAATAGAGCCAGTGTGAGGGTCAGTAGCTCTCCGTAACTCTCCTTGAGCTTCTGGCAACGTAAGCAAATCTTTTTCCAGTCCTTGCTTTGTCCCTTTGCCTTGTGCAGCATTGCCGGGCAAACGGAGTAAATAATGACGCAGGGGCTATTTTGTTTTAGTGATTAGTAAGTTCCGCTTGATGAAGAATTGTCGGAAAATAAAATCACTAAGCAGTTGCCATTTTTTCAAAGAGGTAAATCAGAAGATGTCGACTTCAAAAATACGCCTTATAATAGGTATTTCGAATGTATTCTGGTCCTGCCTTGTCAATCAAACGACACATGATGTGCCCTTGGATCCGCCTGAAATCCCCTTTTCTTGCCGTCTTTCATCCACAGTGGTTAGTAGTTCTTCAGTCAGTTTTTGCCGAATCTATGACGAATTTTCTCGCAATGGAAGTATAGCGAATAATTGAAGCACATTCTTGCATTCTTTCGTTTACTCTTCGTGGCCGTGCTGGCACCAAAAAATCTTTCCGCGATTGGGATGAATTCGGAATTTAATTAAATGGATGGAACGTTCTTAATGAAGACAGATAGATTACGTTGTTGTGCTCGCTACGTTCCTTTATTATAAAGTGTTTTCAGATGCGAACTGCGGTTGTCGACGAATCCCTTCCAGGAACGCTCGCAACAGGCAGCTCACTTCGATCCTCGTTGCTTTCTCTTGCGTCCGATAAGAAGAAATACAAGCATTACAAACAATACATGGTCACTTGCATAAATCGAATAAACGTCATTATCCATAGCGGTGAGTGATAACGTTAGTTATTACATAATTAGCAATTCTTCGCTGTGCAATATTACTACTAATCGAATACTAGAATCATGACATAATGCATATATTGAGAACTGTGCGGCATGTCGACTTCGGATGCTATTTTCTTCTAGGGTAACTATAGAAAACCCTAGTAAGAAGAGGTGGGAGCGAGCGTGCATGGAGCATTCTTGGTCTTAGATCTTCGTTTCTGCTGTTTTGAACTTGCCAGAAATACTTGTTGCCTTTAGGCATCTATTCGGAATCGGTCATCACTGCACTTTGAAAATCTGCCAAATCTTCTTGAACGACAAAAACTTTCTCGTCGTTTGACTTGTTTAAGAGGACAGCAAAATTTTGAAAGGGCTTAAGTAGAAAAATGCAGTATAAAGGAGAGACGAGTGAAAGAGGGTTGAAATGATAAAAACGTGAGAGATTAAACGAATGATAGAGTGGACATGAAAATACAGAAAAGTGAGATGAAAATATTTTCGGCAATTAATATTGCAATTGCTAGAAAATTGCGCTGAAAACGTTTGGGCTTTGAGTGTCGAATTTTTTGCTAGTCGTGGGTAACTTTCACCCAGAAGAACCTGTGTGCACGAGTGCTAGCATGTTGGAGGAAATCATTTAGAAGAGGAATGACTTGTTGTGGACTGATTAGAGTGACTCTTCAGTCGAGGACTTGTTGAGCACTGCGTTGCTACATTTCCCCCCACTCATGTTTAAGCGGCCTCAGGTATGGGCTTGAAAAAAATTGGCTTTAGAACCTCATCGTTTTTTCGATTATATTGTGCAGTCTGATGTTTTAGACGGCAAACGTTTTGCATATTTTATTTCTTGCAACAGTTGCGGCGGGTTGATCATTTCTGGCAATGTTTTCTATGCACAATTCGAGGTTTGGGAGGGGAGAATATCAAGAGCACCGCAGAGTACACGGCTATCGAATACTTGATACATAATAGACATGCGTTTACTACGCCTTTGAACGCTGTGTGCTATGCCTTCAGTAAACGTGATGCAATGATAAAATTGACAGGCACTGCCTGTGTTAATTCGATTGAGGCATCCTGCGCATGGGGCATGCAACTTATTTTCGTTGGTTATCCCACCGAACGATGTGAAAATGTGTTCGTTGGTTATCCGAAAGTGTTTTTTGATGCCACAAGAAAAATATTGATCGAATCTAAGGATTGAGGCGGATAAATTTCGTTTAAGGTTTCGAGGGTGTGTTCGTACTTTCATTCGAAGGATGTGAGGAGGAGAACTTTTGGATAGCACAGTGTCTGGAGAGCAAGTCGGGTGAGATGCGCAAATTTTTGAACGATCTATGTATTCAGGTTAGCACACTAACTCGCTGTTCAGTTCTGTAACGATTGTGCAGTCTTAATTGTTACACATTTCTGTGTGTACTTTGAGGCACAGAAAATGACGTGCAGGTACACATCATTATGCACACATGTAAGAAATAACGCATGTGTTTGCGATGTACAGACAATTGCTTAATCGAAATCTTCGCTTTAAAAAATAAATAAGTGAATAAAGGGAACTGCAGATAGCAGCGGATATAAATAAATATAAGTGAATTACGGAGCGAACAAACGGATAGTAAGGAGCACAAATAAGCAACGATATTTACGAGGAAAAAAATTTGTGCACGATCGAGTGTGCAGACTTAATAAGATGAGTGAGAGCATTGACGAACAGGTTATAGTAGTGTGGAAGATAGGAACAAAATTTTAAGAGGGCGGACGATTTTCATTCACATGAAATTTATAAACTAGAAGCTATCGAAGTGATCTTAGTAAATGAGATCGGTGAGACCTCATGAGTCGAGGGAACCAAGGTAACTATGAGGTACAGAAGCGTCTTATAATGCAGCAACATACTTTAGTACTTCAGTAGCTTAATAGTTCATGCAAAAAAGCGGAAGTTTTAAGGAAAAACAATTAACTTACATGCTATAATACATGAACTGCCAGTTATTTGAGCATCTAATTCTTGCTGCAAACCATATTATATTTTCAGTTTTACTATTTATGTGGAAGGCTTATTCAAGTGGAGGATATGCGATACGACGTGGAGTTGCAATCGTCCAATAATAGGCGGATCGCTGCACTAATTGCCAAAGCTCTTCGTCATACGTGCGTTATTTTTAATAATGAAAGTAATGCAAAGTATGGACATCATAAAGAATCATGCCGAGGGATTAGTGAAGTGCAAAATGACTGTAATATTTGATGGTGTAGGTCTTGTCGAGTGTACTGCTTAACACTAACAGTGAATTTTTTGACCTTTCCTGTTGAGAGCAGCGTTCTAGTGTTGCATATTGCCGTGACCGTAGAAGTGGATAAGGTCACTGCATGCTTTACTGGGACAGTGGGAGATGGGCGGGGGGGGGGGGGAGGAGGGAATTTTGAAGGTTTAGTGTTTTTTTGGAAAGTTTATTTTTCACCACGGGCATGCAGAAAAGTTTTCTGTACGCTCGATGAGTGAATTCCCTCCTTAATTCGTCATGTTGTCTGTATTAACGCATGAAAATCCCAGAAATTTCCGTGATATTCTTCACAGATTACAATAGTAGTAGCGCTCATCTCACTGCAATATCCCAACTACGTTAATAGCAACACAAAAATGTGATTATAGCATCCTAGTATCGCTCAAAACATTTGCTGTGCTAGACAGAAGCGATGCTCACAAAGGGTTTGACTTAAGCCTTCTTTCAATTTTAAGGCCGATTAACAGTGTTGAAGAAGGACATTTTATAATAGGTTGATCGGAAAGAACCAAAGCAGAATGTTACTTTCTGACGCTGCCTTTTATTGCATCCTTCTTTCCTCCCCTTCATCAGCGACAATTCTATCGAAAATAGTTAAGAACGATGGTTTCCAACCATGTTGCTAACTTCATCGGTGTACGTGAAATGATGTGCTTATGCCGTCGATTATTTAGTGCTCGGAGATGCTCCTCACAAGCATCATTATACCATCGGTCGAGTGTTTTCCGTCGCGCAATGTCCAGTATCAACGTAATCTCGGATACTCTATCGAAGTTTTGTTCAAAGAGCAATCTTTATTCAGTTGACGAAGCGAAGCTAACTCGCTGTGCTGGGGAACTCAACTTGTGCTTACGGCGTTGATTCAAAACTTCTCTATGACAGCATTGCTCGGTGCCTTTTTTCGTTTCGATGGTCATTTCGCTGCCTCCAACTTGCAGCAAGAGTTCTATGATGTTTGTCACACTTCATCTATCACAGTCTGATATATGTGGTTGGAAAACGTCCTTTTATTTTATTTTAAACTGTGCAATCATTATGTCCGATTGCATTTAACTTTTATATATATATATATATATATATATATATATATATATATATATATATATATATATATATATATATATATATAACGATTGCATCGAAGGATTAGGGTAATTGTTAGATGCCATAAGAACAAGCAAGTTTATCCTTTTTTTCTAAGTTCCTTTTACAGCTTGGTGGATAGTTCTAGAATCTTTTCTGTAAGCTTTACACGGAAGTTCTCTTTTTTTCAAATGATTTGGTCTTGATGTAGCCATTCAAAGAGATCTCGTGTATTTTCTACAGTACTTTCCTCTTCCATCCACATTACATTGGCTGAGTACGTCTGTTTATAGTAGAGATTGTGCTTTCCCTCTCTTGTTACATTACCATGTGTTTTTGCATCAGAAATATTTCTCCTTCCTTTTTGCTTCACTACAGGAAGCGAAGCTTCATAACGATGTCCATTTCTTCATACCAGCTGAAATCGCTGCTTTTCATGTGAAGGTGAATGCAAATGGTCGTTACTTGTCAGTACTTTGTATGCTGTATATTTGAGTTTGATGCCGGTTAAAGTGGATTGCTTGATTTCGTTCAGTGTTCTCGGATTCTATTTTTATTTTTGTTTGCTTGAACTGTTCGTATTATTCGTATATGAGGTTTGGTTATTATGCTGGCTAGCAGAAACACCTCAAATACTACTCATATTCATGAAGTGAAGGTATGTTATCTCCATGCAGTTAATGATCGAGCATGGAGATTTGTAGACCTTTTGAATGTTACGACATATGAAACACAAGGCTGTCCGTTAAAGGAGTACGGGTTGCTCGTCCCTTTGCTTCTTCTTCCATCTGCTGTAGGTAGAGGGCCAGTTCTCCATATTCTCCGTACCTTTGTTGCGGTGGAGATGGTTTTATTGCGATGTTGTTTTATTTATTTCGCTTCCATCTTTTTTCTCCCGTTCTTTCACCCTCTTCACACCGCTTCCTTTCTCCCGGCATTTATCACGCCAGGACATAATTTAAAACATGTGCAGATGACGAATAATCCCCATGAAAACATTTTTATGAGCACTCGTTTGATGTTTCACGGAGTTGAAACACATACATACATTACATAAAAATTATTTCCTATGCAATGCAAAAAATCATTTCCAGGTTTTGCATCTGGCAAGCGAAACAGAGGTTTTCATTTCGCATCCGCTAATGTAGAATTGCACAGAGGAGGGGAAGGGGGAGGGGTCTGGTCGCTCTCCCATCGCTACAACGGGATGCCCCTCAAGGAGGAGGATGATGTTATCCCTACTCAAATGCCGTGTTATAAGGGAGCATTTGTGAAATGATTGCTATACAGGAAACATTGAAGCTCTTCGTACTTTGAAGGTTCTTATCAATTTAGTTCTCTCTCAATGAATTATAAGGATTGGTTAGATTGCAGTCTTTAGTGACACAGAAGTGTGGCATCACAAAACATTTGCGATTTTAGGCCGAAATTAGGACGATATATACTTGTTTTTCGTTCATTATGGATTTATCGATTCAGGTGGGTATTTTTATTTCTCTGTCCGTGGTTCAGGGAGTTGCCAGTTCGGATATCTCTTTTCTCCTATTTCTTCATAAATTTAGGAGGTAATATTCAGCTGTTGACCCAGTCGACTCCTGTGATATTAGTATTGGCCATAGAGTACGTTCTCTTTAATTACGCAATTTATTGAAGTAAGGTGCACATACATATTATTTGGAATTAAGTCGCATTTTGTTGTTTATTTCTTGAAATGCCAGTGAAGTGGCGAAGGAAATTGGCGAGCTTGCTTCTTGGCGAGCGTGCTTCTGTTCCTTTTATTCTGTTTAATACGGGACCCTGGGTCCCATAGAGAATTGAACATGATTGTTTAAGTGAGTTTGATCTTATCTGCGGTTTCTTAGTTTTCCCGACGGTGTTTCCGAAAGGTTCCTTCTTGCTTGAACTGAGGAAAGCGGCGCAATGAACTGAAAAAAGCGGCACAAATACGTAGGGCGGTGTTTCGATGGGAGTTTTTCTCCGGATTCTGCGAGGAACTGCATTCTGCGTGTAGCTCAAAACTCATATCGACCATTTTGCTCATATCCTGTTGTCCTGCTCACTTTCGAATGTAATGGATAATGGAACTGCATCAGGGCAGTTCATGAATGACCTCAATAGTAAGGTCGAAGCAACGATGTCAGTGGTCTTTTGGCCTGTCGCCCACATAGTAAAGCTGTTTCCTCACTAAATTCATTGCTGCTGGCAATTGCTGGATTGTTTCTTGTTCATCTTCTTCACTTGCTTTCATTTTCATTGCAGTACCGAAATCAAAGCTGGTTTATATTATGCGCTCACTAGTGGCGCAGTTACACCGAAGCGTACAAAGGAATTCTCACGTATCGCTTTTACAATACACAACTTGTGGCATGCGGCAAACACACAGCAGACAAATGTGGTGCAGTAGTGCTCGTTCTTAGGTGCTATATCGTTCACATTTCAGCATTCCTGTACATTCTCATTCATTGCAGGTTCAGATTTTTTCGACTTGGGTTCTTCTGAGAGAGTTTTCCAGCTCATTTAGACATGCTGAATAAAACGATGAGTGTGCCGCTTACATACGTCATGCATCACATTTTTATTTCAGGGGGCAAATCTAAATGCGATGCAAACGAGGCACTTCGATCGGCAACGGAAGACGGTTTTCTGTTCTTCGACGACGAAGTCTGAGTGCCGTTTATCAGTTTACTGCAAGTATAGTAGCCATGTATCGGTTGAAAAACCTTGCACTGTAGAATTCAGTAAATGAAGACTCATGCGCAACTTGAACGCTTTCCCCTCCACTTCCTTTTCTTTAAAGGTGCTGCCAGTGGCGTTTAAGGAACGGGGTTTCTGAACGGTTCCCTCCATCGCATTCTTCCCAGTTTTCGATCTTCCACAATCGTCGCTTTATTCCAAATAGACCAATCGCTTTAACCTTGATTACTTTTAAAAAGCATTTATTGATGCTGAAGAGTATTAGTATTGAAGTGAGTCGAGCGGTAGTGTTGTGTTGTTGATGTATTTAATTATATTGTTTTATTAAATATTTGATTATTATTATGTGGAATTAATAAGGAAGTTGTTTGGTGTTTCTCTCCCATAAATGGCGAGGATAAGGGTAGGGGAGCGCCAACTGCCTTAAACAGGTGTCGTCCAATTACGTGGTCAGTATGCTAAGTCCGTTTTTATGGGCAGCTGGAAATGCCCATTTAAGCATGTTCTTTCCTTTGTGTTGTAAGTTGTTTATGTTGCCACGGAGACGGACAAAATGAGTTTCTACCATTTTCCTCTCCCTTCTCGAAGTTGCAACAAACCTTTGAAGTTTTGTTTCTTTTGAGTTGAAAATGTAAGAAATATTTCTTCGTCAATAAAGATTTCGATCTTCCAAATGTTTTCGCCACTAACGATGGAATTTTTAATTTTCCTGGAGATACTTTTTACTGCGATTAATGTCGCCTCCCCTCTCCAACTTGCTGCTTCGACCACCCCAGTATCTCATCCGGTAGCCAATCCCTAACGCCAGCTATGCTAGCTGTCTTACATGCTGCATGCGTGAGGTTAAAGGGGTCTGAACTGAAAACAATTTATTACTATTTTATTAATTACAAGCGAATTGAACAGAACCACAACATCGAGCATATTACGTGTCAATTTTAACGGTTTACAAGTCGCAATCTCGTATATAAAGCATTTGCTTGAAATTTAATCTTCGACAGCCAAAGTATTACATATTCAACGTATTTTTTATGATTATGCTAATATTTATTAAGAGGTAGTTTATGCAAATAATGATAAGTGCATTGTTCCGAGAATGGAAAGCTTAGTGGGACATCGATAGGCAGAAAACTGGGGAAATTATTTGAGTAGTTTTTATTTATAGCAGCAAAACGTTTCGCTGTGATTTAAAATGGCCGAACGTCGAGTTGATCTCTACCCTATGGTACGATGGGGAAGTAATTATGCACTCGTCTAAAAGTCTATAACATAAGCGGTATATGTTGAGTGGATGGTCTTATTGCCTCAGTATTGCTAGTTGAATATGCTTTCATTAAATACGCATCCAAGATAAGCGTATTGGTGGTCTCACACTGCGCTAATTATGCACGTTGTTGAATGTGGATAAGTGCACACCTTAACACAATTAGTCGTCACCGTATCACAGTGCCGTTGCTTTGCTGAATTTCATTCATTAAACTATTGAAAACGGATTTTTGAGACGATTTCGAAATTTTCGGTGAGCAACGATTTGGACGCAAAAAAAAAGAATTCCATTCAAATCACAATTTACGCAAGAAAAATTTCACACTTCTCAAAAAAAAAAAAAATTAATGAAGCAAGTGCATAATATCATTTCAATGTAATATCCATCGCACAACTACGACAACAAAGAGTATAAAAAGTGGAACGCCTAAGAGAACTGACCATCGAGAAGCCCTCTCTCCACCCGACTTTTTCCGCTCTTTTATATTATTTTCTAGCTGCAAAACATTTATTTCTGATGAGTTCGAAAGAAACAGCCGTAGATTCGATTTATGCATATCTTTTAAGTATAGAGACATTGTAGTAATGTATGGACGAGCAAAATTTCTCGTAAAAGTTTGCAAAAATTTTCCCCCTTGTGAACAAATTTTTTGAAGAGGGATTAAACAGTTAAATATTTTGGAAAGAAAAATTTCCGGTCTAGGATAAGTCTTAACTTAACTCTCTCTGTGCTCATTTATCAGCGGTTTGAGAACAGTATTTCTGCAGGATATTTGTGAATGGATGTATTGAAGTCTATTAATATTTATTATGCCTAAATGTATTTTGACGGATGGTGATTGGTGAATTAACAACGCATAAAAAACTCATTTCCCTTCTATTCGTTTTCGCGTTTGTATAGTCTTTTTGCATAACTGGTTGTTTCGAAGAGAATTACCACGCCTTATCACATCCTCCTGTAATCCCATTGTCTAAAAGATCGCTATCTGATAAATGCGCACTGCTGTGGGATAGTTGTGAAGGAAATGAAATTAATCTGATTAGAAATTGGCTTGTGAAACCTTCAAGTTGCAGAATGGAAAGTTAATGGCTCTAGTGGCTCAAATAGATAAGTTGTGGCGGGGAGAATGTTAAAATCTTGTTGAAGTAATGTCTTTTAAAGGGCAAAACTCGGATAATATATGTGAACTATGGCCATCTTGATTTTGCAACGAAAACACGAGATCGTTCAAAGATCGAGTAAATGTAAGGGAAATTTTGCTTTCGAATCGTGTCCAATGAGGGCATTACAGTTCTCCGACTCCATTTCGTGAATAAAATGCGATGGTCTTCGCAGATCTTGATAACCCTGTTGTTGAAGAAAAATTTTAAATTTTCGCTCGGCATCTTTCTAACCGCAGTTTCGGCCCATTCCCGCTAATATGCTGATTAAAGCATGGAATTTCAAGGATTTCCCGCATCTGTCGCCGCTCAGTCTTTCTATGATCTAGCAACCTTGGCCAGGACGATGGCTTTCCTTCTGAATTTCAATGATCTCAAGCCGTTTCGAGGAAACCTTTCTTCATATGACAAGTATAAACTTTGATTACTTCACTGCAAGGCGTAGCTGCACCGACTTGATCATTTTCCATATTTTTTACGGTGCGAGAGTGGGAATTCATCTAACTGTAACCCGATGCACGTGGAACGAAAATTTTAAAAAGCGACACCAAAAACGACGTATTCCTTATTTTGAAGACTCTAAAAATGAAATTCACAGTTATCGGCCTCCGCATCATTTGGCTCACGAATTTCGCTTACGAATGACTTCACGAGTTGACTCATTTGCAGAGAGGTGGTCCGCGCCATCGTATCGTTCAATGCACGGCACTTCTATTGTCGACTTCGCTGACGTTCATTATTCGGCTGGTGACGGCTGTAAAATCGGTATGTTGGCTTATTTCGAGCAGCTGAGCGGCATTATTTCCAGGAGTTTTACCCTCAGACGTTTATCATCAATAGCATTTTGAGAAGAGAACTTGATCATCCATCACAAAGAGGGGTATGGCCTGGCTCAAAAGACAGCCGTTATTCGATTCGGCATAAGGAAAGGTAGGATGACTTTTTCTCAGGTTGAAAGCACCTCGAGGTCAACATCATTTGGAGTTCACGCAAGTGTCCAACCGTCGTGCGAACCATTAAAGGCAGATTCATTAATCACCGGATATGGCACTAACGTAAAAAGAATATTGCGGATGGGCCTGTTGGTTTCAGTTCAGAAAATGGCGACTGTTGGGGTAACTGTTATGCATTAGCATTTACTGAAAGAAATACGAGCAAATGAAAGTATGACTTTCCAGCCAACTTTCATGTCATGTTCGAACCGCGCTAAGGTGTCGAAATTAGTTCATGCGATTATACAGCAATCCAGCAATAATAAATTTTACGTCAAGGTAGTAGCCGGCTCACCAGTAGGCATCTCTGTGAAATAATTAAGAGTCTTAATGTTGACCTCAAAAACTGAACAGTGGAATGTCAAAAAAGGTGTTTGATCTTGGATAAAAAATGTGATGTGCCATGAAGTAATGTGATATACTGGCAACTGTTACCAAGAATGACTTCAATTTCGACGCGATATCTAGGAAACCACGGAGTTTGCATAAGGCGACTTCAATCGAGAAAGTAGCACACTATCAAATGGTGACTTCTCCTTGAATACAAATTTTTAGTATTTTATTGGATTTGCGTTGACTTCATTCGTTTACAAAGTTGGTCGGTTGTGCGGTTCGGTCGAATTTCATTCTTGTCACGTAAGAAGTTAGATGTTTCAATCCTTGTTAAAGATCCTGTTGCTTTCTTTTGAGGCTTTTATCTGCGTGAAAGTCCATTTCGTGTTCCTCTGTGGGAGAGGGTGGTGGAGAGGTAGGCGATGAGTTCGACTGGACTCTACGCTGAACAGCAAGGTGCCATCAAAGTTTTCCTCGCATAGTTGCCGTTTATATTCGCCAAGTTATCCCACCGACTCCGTTTCCATCAACTTGGGCCTTCAGTTATGGATGTTGTTTCCTGAGGAAATCTTAACACAGAGCGTTAAGCAAAGGCAAAAGTGCAACACTGATGAAACTGCGGGTGAGTTATGTTAATGACAGCAAATCTGCAAACTATTGCATTTCGTTCTAAGGATTGTTTTTTTACCCAGAAATAGTTTTTAAGAAGATCTGCTCATGTCGTAGCAGTTAAGAAGCGATTTCGCAAAATGATATTTAATGGAACTCGGATTTATGTGCAAATGCTGGATCGCCTTAGTTAGCTCGTAGAGCAAATGGAAATGGCTATCAGTCATAAAATATATAGAGATGCAGAAGCTCTTCTTCTCATCGTTTGAGACTTCCTTTGCACTCTGAATCTGCGTCTATGCTGGCTTACGAAATAGCGTCTGTTTAATGGGTGAAAAAACAAGCCGGAAATTCTCTTCAAAGTATTTTTGCTTCCTTGAAAGCTCTGATCATTTCACTAATAACATCCGTTTGATAAATTGAGACGAGCGAGGCAGAACTTGCATTAATTCTGCTTCCCTACTCCCTACTTCCTCCTTTACCGGGTTTCATTTGATGGGATAGATTTCCTATAATATTTTTCTTTCCTCGCAGCCATTGGCTTATCATCTGGGTGTTTTACCGTAAGTGCTTCTTTTCCTTATGGTTGTGAAATTCTTGCTGCTACTATTTCACTCTGTAGCGAAGAAGCTTGTTTCCCAAGATTGCAAAAACAAGTAATAACTTAATTAAAGGGTGATGCGAGTTTCTAAAAACTCAAAAGGAGTGATGTGGAGACTAGGCTATTATGCGTTTGTCAGAGTAGAAGGGAGCCGCACGAGGTCGCTTCTTGCGAGCGCGCCGACCTAGGGAAAGAACAAGAAAATGGCAGGTACCAGCGGCACGTGGATGATCTGTTTCACTTCCTTCCATAGGGAGCTGCGGCATCGGAATTTCTTTTTCTAGAACACTTTGAGGGAGCTTAATCGAGATTTCAGGATCACGAGTTGTGTTTCAGAAGCGACGATTAGCTTTCAGAATTGCTCAGATAGCAGTTGACAGCGTACGGTCGTTTGCCTTTTTGGTGCTTCTTAGGCAAATGCTTAGCTTAGGGGACATGGCTTTTTAAGCATACAGGTATAGGAACATGGGTCCTTGAAACACCTAAAGTTTAGAACATGCGTGGACATTAAGGACCTAAGGTTTTCTATTTTGCATAGGTGCTTCTTCGGGGTCTCTAGGCCCGAAAATTCTCGGTGATGAAGTCTCGCGGCACTCAGAGCAGTTCTTCTTTCACGATTCGTTCAGAAAAACTACCCCTTTTGACAAAAATTCTGTTTACGCATTGTGAACAGCTTTAGGAGGTGAACGGAAAAGCAGCGATGGCGGCAACAGCGTTACCAAATCTGGTGGACAGTAATTTCGATAGGGCAAGAGATCGCACTACCGACACTGGGATCAAGTGGTTACGGGATGCGAGCGAATTGACTATATCAGATGATAAAAGTCGCGAGCAAGGTAAATTTTACTATGAGTTATTAAGAGGTGCATTTTTCAAAGTGGGCGGCGAGCGAGAAGAAAGACGGCAGTCAAATAGTGTGACAACGGTTTTCTCCGTAAATGAAATGACGAGGTGCTGACTTGCTATCGTGAATTTCGAAACAAATGGAAAAGGATGGAACGGGTCCTGGCACTAAAAGCTTTCCGCGATTTTCCTCATCAGATCAGCTAGTTTCATGAATAGCTAACAAATGACAGCACATTACGGCTATAGCTAACAACCCTGAAGAGAAGGGGGAACATATGAGCGCGTAACGGTTTACGATGATCAGCCCCACAAAAGATCGCTTCCTAGAGGGAACTGTAGTGGTGACAAACTGCAAGAAAATGATTGTTTGCTGTGTTTCTAAAGGTTTAATTTTTGCTGTGGATGCTTTGCCTCAGCTGTTATCAAGATCCTTCGATATGCAACTAATAGACACACGAAGCCGCCTTTCGGAGAACAAAATTAGACCATTTAATTCTTCGTAATTTCTTGTAACGCTATCATCATTTCGTCTCCGTTCCCAATATCACAACCACTGTTTCTCTGGGACGTGGCCATTGACCACTGATTTGTCATAGCTTTCGGCAAACAACCACCAAGTTTTTGACTTGTGGATTTTGATGATTGGTTTATCGCTTCACAAAACCCAGTAGATTCTTTTTCGAACGTCATCGCTGTCCCCCAGCTTGGCATAAGACCTTTTCTTAGATACTCTCTCACTTTACGGTGCAGAGTCAAGATTACGTCGAACCGAACATGCATTTATTTGAAGATACGACCTATAAATGTGAACAATATAAAACACACATTGCACACCGAACCATTACAACGCACGTGTATAACAGTATGCTATGCTTATATCAAAAATTGCTTTCTTCGTCTTTATTCAAAAATTCCTACATGAGCTTATTGCAGGCAGGGCCTCTTATAAGGTGTTTCGAAAGTCGACATGTGGTTATTTCTCAGTAGTCATATTCAGGAATTTGCTGATGATTTGAAGTGGTCGCATTCTGCTGCAAAGAACATCGAAATGGTATTAGTAGTCAGTGACGATTCTGTATCCACGTTAAGCTGTTGAACAATTTAGACGAGAGTCGCTTGAGGTTGGATTATGTTGGAGGAATAAGATATGGCAATCTAAGCAAAGCTCCACTGAAGCTCGCACTCATCATTGCGCTCGTAGTTAATACGAGGAAAGTGATTCTGCGGATATTTTAATTTAAGATATATTTTTTAAGACCTTTTCAAGCTTTTTATCCCGTGCAAAGTTCTAGGAATCACGAAGACATTGCCGTATTTTACGAAGCGTTCGCCCATTCGAGCAGTACAGTGGCGGCAACATGATGCCTCTAAACATGGATGGACGCGCGCAGAACGGCTATTCAAATCCCTCCTTGATTTGTTAAAGGAAAACAGCAAGAGCCAACATCATATCACGGGAGGCTCAAGAGGTGAGCTAAGTATACGTGAAATCCGAAGCATCCTTCATAGGAAAGCTACCAAATTGACATTTTCTGATTGCCTTTAATAACCGTTAATATGATTTGCAACGAAAGCCATATTATCAAGTTCCTGAAAGAGCAGATCGGAAGCAGGTTTTATCCGTTCATCGCATCAAAGATTCCGCTCAGTTAGGAAAGAAAAATGTTCGAAACAATTTAGCGTCGTGTCTTTTAGCATCTCTCATGTCTTTTAGCATCTCTTTTGCTTCAACCACAACTAACGGACCAGAGGACCATAAAACTTTGAGGAGGAATGGGCCAGACCAAACTTCCTCTCACAACCAATAAATGAGGTCACGCCCACTGTTCTGCAAAAAGAGCTTGAATTCAGCGACTTGTAGAAGGTGCTACTGCACTTTCACGGTGATGGATACGTGTAGGGTTCATGCTTGGTTGAATAGTGGCGGACGCTATTTGAAGAAATTTCACTGTAACGTTTCTTGATGAAGCTTGAGGAATATGCTGCGGTGAGAAGTTTTCTAGGCTGTACCCGACTCGATGAAATCGTCTAGAATGTGCAAATAAATATTGAGTTTCTCTCGTTTGGATGAAAAATGATCATGGGAGCATTTTCACAGTAATGCGCATTTTGGCGCAGGTATTCGCAGAGCACTTGATAAGTTTTGTCAGCGAATGTTTTCGCTAGGAGAAGCTTAGTATTGTTGAACTCGAGGTTATCTAGTGGAGAGTAGACTCTGTCTGAAAAGTTGTTTCCTCTTTTCTGAATGGCTCTATCAAGTGAAACATTTATAGGGCTGCGTATAGAGTTGCTTATATGCCAAGACCTTGTTCACAAGAATCCTGGTAGAATGTTGCAAGACGTTCTTAATCGGCCCTCAGGACCTTCTAACCACTTCCTCACATATTGGTGAATCCCGTAAACCATTTCCATGGTGCGTTATTTCTAGCGATTTGAAGTTTCGTGAGATTGTCTTTATTAAGGGCTTGCAGCGTCGGGTTCTCTTTGCGAACCTTCCTAATTTGAGTCTCGTTGTCACCTGCACAAGAATTTTTCTACAATCAGAAGGATCCTATTCGATGCAGAATCGCTCCTTTTGCCACGAATTTTAGAGTTCGCTCACCCATTTCCTATTTCGTTCCATTTTTCATGAAAAAACGTTTGTTTGATGTAATCATTCTTCAGATGTTCAGCATATTCAATTTCTGCATGAATTTGGAGCCACTCATCTGTCGCTAATTTAGGATGCACTTTTATATCTTTTAATTTCAATTTCATTCTTGAGCTCCTGTCCTTGTCTAGTTAATTTGCGTGGAAACGTGGACTAAATTTTAAGCTTGTTCCCTTGAACCTATAGTTTGTTGGATCTGTCTAAAGCAAGAACCACACTCAGCAATTTTTAATGTGGTGCTGCTTCCCAAGACCCCAAAAGCATCTGCTGCGTACCCAAGCAATCAATATTCCTATGCGACATATACAAATGTCTGACTGGTTTATCTTCACATATGTATCTCTAAGGCAAACACTTATTCCTCTCTTTTCTCCTTGATACACTTCCATTCAGCGCGCCGAGCCACGCACCCTCTCCCCGAAGTTAAGGAATGGCGTTTTGACTAATAGAAAGGCTTCGATTCAGAGAACCTACCGTCCTTCTTTGCACTCTCGATTTCCTTTCAAAAAAATCGTCCGTTTCTTCGCTCTGGAAGAGTTGCCGATTCTTCTAAGATCCTTGAATTCCGATGCTGCCGTTGATTTATGCAAAACGTCCTTGATCAGTCCTGCTCCTAAAAGGAATTTCGCTGCATAATGCAGATTTGACGTTCACTGGGGCTTTTTTGTTTTTAGCTTTTGATTTTTGAAGGTTTCAAGGCTCTGTGGTTTGCAGGTAATTAATTATATGCTGTTTGAACTGGATGCTATATTACCATATCTCTGAGGGCAGTAGGACGAGTAGACCTCATAAGTAAGCATATACCGTGCAGACGGAAGTAATTTGAATGTTACGACAGGTGGCTCGTAACAGCTATGAATCGAGACGGAAAGTGTTCTGCATTTTTGATTCAGTCCTCCTAAAAATCACCTGCGTCATCTATCTCCTATGAGTGGCGTATCGGGACATGGCTTTTGACGATTGCAAGCGAACCCTAAGCCCAAATCTATATTAATTGCATGGTGGACACCAAAATCCTGATTGAATCATGCGATTTTTATTGAGTTTATTCTATTTTCAGGCTCCATGCTCAGTAACGCAACAGTAAGGTAAGTCGTTTGTGATGTTCTATAACTAGACCATTTAATTCATGGTCGATACGAAGCGCATCTATTAGTGAAGACAGTCATCTGATTTCATGAGCTGATGACTGCTTCGGAAGTGTGCGGATCTCAGTAAAAACGCGCGAAGAGGTGACTCTGAGCTGTAGGCTGCAGTCAAAAATATAAATCAAAAGGGCATTCTAGGTACGTTATTCGAAAGAACTAAACCAGCGGACAGGCGTGCAGGAATATGGGCATTTACGCAATTGTAAACGCTATGCAGTCAGTCAACAACGGGAGCCGTTGAAATCAAAGGGGATGCGAAGGCGGAATCTTCAATGACACTTCCGGCATTTTGCCAGTAAATCGTAAGCCTGGGTACTACCGTTCTGCTGACGCCACTGCGGAATTGGTGAAAGCCTCAGATTCTGAGAGAAGAATCTTGATTTCGAGCAGGGAAACTGCAATGAACCAGTGGGGTAGAAGAATAACGTTAGAATGCGCATATATCACAGATGCGAGACAAAATATATATTGAGAATCTCTCACAAAATAGCATCTCAGAACATATTACAAATCATCGCTGCATGAGTGTTCTAAAATCTGGCATTTCCCTGATGATTTTGCAGTAAACCATCCTCACGGTTGAGCGCAAATTGAAATATTTTAGACGACACATAAATGCAATCAAATTGCCAGCCTTTACAATATTTTCCGGAAGGTACTTCCAAATCCGCACCACCCTTCCACCGGAAGCTATGTTGATCGTTGTTCAGTGAGCATGTTTTGCATGCCAACTGAAATGCCGATTGCATGCCAACTCGCTTAAAGATTATACCTAGGGGTAATGAGGTTGCGGAAGCGCTACACTTGATGAAAAAAGATGGTGTCCCCTCTGACGTTGGCGATAATTTGTCGTTCAATATTTATGGCGTCAAAGACAGATCCACACTCACCTCACTTGTTGCAAGACGGTTTTTGCATCTGGAGAAAAGTCTGGTAAAATATCAGGTCATTGTTAAAAATTCAGCAAAGAGTTCTGCTTTCAGAGAATCATCCGTAATGGCATTTTTTTCTTTGCCATTTATGATATTAATCTTATGACTGGATTTCAACTCATTTTTAATTAGCGATAAAATTTCTCAACATTACCCGAGCTTTTCATGATTTTTGAAGACTTTTTGACGTGTCGTGTGGAAATCGCTTGCACACTTCAAGAAGACTTCCTTTATCCCCTAGTCCTTTCCGATCAAGCGATAGGAAATGTTTCTTAGCTGCTAGTCTTTGCAGAGAATTAGGAAAAGCACGTTGCTTCTTGTCACTTTTGTGAAGCGGTGTACACGTGTGATCAGAAAGATAGTAGATTGATGAAAACGGTCGCACATTTCGTCACCACTTGAACAGTTAGCCGGTAAAGTTCCATTTAAAACTTGCTAATAGGAAGTTCGCCCTAGAAATATTGCACTTAGAGAGGCCGCAAAAGACCTGCAGCAATAGAACTGAATGCTCAACTACCATATTAAAGTGTATGCTTGCACGATCACTAGTGGAGAAGTTATTTGAGGTCAAGTCTTCTCGAATCAAAGGAACGTCCTTCGTTAAAATGACGTCACGCATGCTTTCACCTCGAGTAGCTGAATTAACTAAATTGATCATATTCCTTGCATTGAAAACGTGTCGAATAAATCTCCCAAGTACGAAAAACGATTTGCGAACTCAGTTTTAAATAGCCAACTAGGGCAACTGCTTTGTTCACCATACGAAACCCGAGCAAGTGATCCAACAGTCCCGCACGTCAGCCACCAGACAAAAGGGGTGGGGGGGGGGGATAGATTGAAAACGAACGAAATTTGCTGTTATAGGCGAGGACCACACAAAGAAGTTCACAACATGAGAAAAAGATTTGGACTCAGTTAATTTTGCATCTCTGTGTTGGCGCATTAGAATTGATACGCCGCCAACACTACTTTTTCAGACGGAATTCTCGCATGGTAAGATAGAGAATGAAGTGTTAGGCAAAAGCGGGGAATCTGATGTTTCGTGTGTTAGCTGCATTTTTGAGAGATCAATTAACTAAGGCAATTTCTTTTCGAGTAAAAGGAATAAACCTGCCACTTTGTTGGCGATACTACCTACGCTGAAATGCATTGTAAGACTGACTTTTAATAACAAACATCTAAAGCGGTGGGGTCGGACTGCGTAATTTTGTATCAAATGCCAGTTGAGTCTAGCCGGAGGTCACTATGTGAGCACTAAGCCGTTATCCACTTCCAAAGTTTTCTGGACTTTTGAATTCCCCGATGGTATTTGCGATGGAATTTATGCGTGCAGAATAAATCACGAGCTACTTGAAACTAACACCAGGCTATGCTGCAGTTATGAGTGGTAATTCTTCGGGAATATATTTCGGGTACGACGGACGTAACTTATCTCCAACTGTTTTAACACCTCACATTCACGAAGGACCTGAACTGTGTCACGTATATTGCCAAACACGACTTTAGTCGGCCTACATCGCTTCTAGCTCTGAGCACCCTTCTGAATACCTCGAGAGGCACACCATTGACATTAAGGCATTTCTAAACCTAATTTGCGCACTACACCCGGCTTGGTTACCTTCCTGATATTTTGCAGCAGACCACTCCGGAAGGCCGAGAATAAGCTCCATGCCGGCGCTTTTCTTCCCTTTAGGTCTTGAGCATGGCGTCTGCGCTGATTATTGGTTGCATGGTGCAGCATGAATCATCCAGTATAGCACTGTGTTGATCCTTCTGACGGCTCAGAATATGGTCATTGCAGCGCTTGGTCGTAGGTTTGAACGTCAGTGTGATTGATTTGCGCAGTTCTGGTAACAGCTTCGTTATAGACTCATGGACCACAGCTGCGGCCGTTTGCTTTAGCTCATTCTTATCGCAGATCGCACTATATTTGAAATTTGCGCCTTGTCCAAAGACATGACGGATACAATTGTAGGCACAATCGTTACATCAAACTTGGACGTCAAACCGTACTTTCCTTTCTACGCCTACAAATAATTCTTGTGAGCTTAGAAAGAAAAGCCGGCTATGAAGCCCCCTATCGTTGCGAAAAGCGTTTGCTGGTTTCTGCAGCGACGGTGAAGTAGGATTATCCAAAAGCGGAGTAAGCGGGCTAACGAGGTTAAGAAAGCAGGGAAACTTTGAACACTGAGCTTCGCAGTGCGCTTTTCAAAGGTGCGTTTCGAGAATGTCTCGAACTGTTTCCATGTGATATTTTGTGTGTTTCCATATTTCTTAGCGTCCCTAAAGCCTATGATGGATCTACAGATGTCCTCATGCTCAAAATATTTATAAACTGCCGGCGCTGTGGCTGGTTGCGAGGAATTCGGCTATCGGCGGTTTGCTGATACTAGTGGTAGCGGTGTTTACTCTCAAAGACTGAACACCACTGCAACCTGGAACCGAGCATTTTGTTACGTGTTCAATATTTCGTGCAGGAATAGTTGAACAACAGTTCAAACGCCGTTCGGTTGATCAGGCAAATGGCTTTTCTGCGAGCACTCTTCACACGGTCATATTAACTGTATAACAGATTGTAGAATTTCATGTGTCCGGAATCTCCTAATCCTACAAGTATCATTATGTTTCAGTGCGCTTCCTCTCAGTCAGGCCACTCGTGCAAGTGAGTGATCATTTCCATTACATTACCGCGATCATGCAGGATACGTGCATGAGATTAATATTTCACGTACAGTACTCTGTTAGCAACTTATCAGCGTAATGTCTATGAGCTTAAAGCGGATGAAGAGAATGGACTAAGTGGTATCAATGGTTGCAAAAATTTTCTGTGCGGTAGTATTGATGACCATTTCGAAAGGACAAAGGGAGGTAACGAACAAAAAAGATCGCTCAAGTATTTTCAAATTCTTTATCATCTTTCACTCGTATGTGAGCATGGCAGGCAGAATGGCAACGAGCTTCTAGCTGCATCGAACGCAACGAGAAGTGCTAAAGGCAGCACGTGAGAGAATGTTAGGGAACGACATCCGACTATTCGATAGAGCGCGTAGAGTACTGTATTGATTTCAACGCTACCACGGTCACGACCACATTCTCTCTTTTTTTCTTATCATTGTGGACTGGAAAAAGCGCAGGACTACTGCAATGTTCCAGATGAACAGCATTGAATCCAGATCCCTCCTTGGTTTAAAAATGTGCTATACGTATGTGCAGTTTATTCCCGAATGCCTGTATATGACGCAGCAGTGCGCAAAGAGGAGATACCGATTAGAAACGGACAAGATACGGAGCTAGCTAATTTGGTCTGCAACAGTTCCATGGCCCTTGCAACTGGTCTACTGCTAATTACTGTAGAGGTGTATTGAGAGTTTGCCGCGAATCGACGAGTGAAACGTTGCAAAGTTCCAGGAGATCAAATAGCAACAAACTAAATCGATGAATCTGTGAACCTATAAGTTACTGGAAGTGGTAAGGGGGAAAGTACTTCGAGCTTCAGCTGCAGACGCTGAATGTTCGAACAGTACGAAGGAAAGTGGCTTGATGAAATCTGTGAACTGCATGAAAACGTCAATCTCAGGGCAAAAAACATTCTGGTGCTCAGATTCTGGTAACTTATCGTCAAGCGCAGTCCCTGATTCTTCCTTAACATGAGTTCGTTGACGATCTGAATGTTCGACGCAAACAGCAGCGGCCCTAATCTGCATTTGGACTGACTTTTTAGATTAGAAAATTACCGAGCCGTTATTTCTGCTTTAGTAGTAGAATTTTTTTCCATGGAAAAAACTACTTGACTAACACTATAATTAGGTGCTGTAGTTCCTGCAGGATGATTCTTCGACGACAGTGGGATTGCTCGGACCCTGACGAACATAGACTGCTCTGGTCACTTGTCTTCTACTATCGCTTAGTATGTTATCGAATTGTTGCTATCTTCTTGTTATGTTGAACAGCAGCAACTGCTGGTTTTCTTTCCTCACGTTCGTTCTTACCTACTCTAGGTTGAGTCTCCGAACCGCTTTCGCTTTAATTCTGAGCGCATTGTTCTCCCCACTTCTGCGCGTCTTTGCATACAACATGCATCATCATAGAACAGCGTCAAGACTCAAGAGGATTAACAGCAGAGGAATCGGCAAACGAAGGTGCGTGCGCTTATGACCGTTACTTTTCATGAGAATTCTTGCTCTAGAAAACTGGAATCTCGGTGATGGTCAGCAAAAACATCGGAGTACTTCGCACGCCTATCAACGAAGCAACAACTTCGAGCATTTCGGGCAGTCAACTTTAACACCGCGGGAGGATACAGGTGAAGTTTGCAGTAACTGACAAATCGTGAATCTGGAGCAGGAAACAGTGAAAGTAAATTGGACAAATTTAGAGAAAGCAGCAACGGCGCTACCTAATTAATCCTTCTGGAGCTGCAGATGTGGACTTTTGTGGGCTGTCACGACAGTAAGGCGGCACATGATGCAACGAAAGAAGACCAACATGCTTACAGAAAACAGCAAGGAGGCTGTTATGATTGGGACTCATGAAGATGCAGAGTGGTCTTGCGAAAATTAATTTCGGTGATTGACACATCAATAATAGCAACACAAGTTAAGGTTGACTACAGCAACACAGAAATAGCAGCAGACAAGATAACGGCCCATCCATGGGGCGCTGGCTGGTTCCCTACAGCGCTCACAGACAACTTGCCTCGAATGCAGTGTCTTGATGCTTGACCAAGTATTGTAAGGAATGGAAGTCATGTAACTCCTTCCCATTCAAACATTCCGTCATTCTATCCATGAAGCACCTAGAGTCTTCATCTCCGGTTCTTCCTGTAAGTACGATACCTCTTTCGGCGCTTTTGTGCCTCCCGCTTTGTTTCGAAGCTGTTGAAATGGTGGCGCAGTTACGGCGGGTCCCGTGTTTTTTGAAAAGGACGCTGCTGGATCAAAACTAACTCGATACAGCTGTTGATTCCGAAGTACTCGAAGACGGATTGTTGGAGTACGTCATCATCCAACCACTCATCTTTTTGAATATTGCCAGTTCTTCGACGATTTAGGCGAATTTCTCTCCGCCTATGTTAATCATTTCAAAATATAACATTTAGCGCGAAAATCTGCGTTCAAGAGTTCGGTTAGTTTTGACGCACGTGTTACATTACTTTGATGCAATGAGCACAAAAACTCAAGAAAATAAGGTTCTTGAAATGTGGCGAAAGCAGAGCCGTGTCACTTGCAGGTAATAGAAATCCGTCGAACACTACAGAAGGGTTAGTTGTTTATAATGCAACTGTCTTCAGAGCATTGTGAAATTCGAGGCGGGAAATTCGATGCTGCACATCGCATACGATTTCGATGAGTAAAACAGCTTCAGTTATGATTTCTCATTGCGGTATAGTGTGTGAGCTTCACCGGTCAGTTCCATTGCTCAAAACATGTGTAGGCTCACTTTCAGGCTTTGTTTTGCTTGCCGCATCTTTTTCCCCTTGCAGGCAGCGCATTCACATTTACTTCCACACATTGCGTTCCGATCATATCAGGCGTCATATGTGAGAATGAATATTTTGTTAGGAAGAAAATTAGCGGCACCCCTGGGATTTCTGGCGGCCCAGTAGGCCATTGCAGAAGCAAAAAGTTTATGAATCTCTATGCTAATCGATGACTTTTAGAGTCGCGATTACAATCAATTTTTTTTTTCTTCTTAAATTCAGGATGAGCAGCCGAGAACCATCAGTGCTTTCTTCTGTTTTAGTGCCTAAGCTGGCGTAGTCAGAAATCGAATGTGAAGTGCATATATCGTATTACCAAACCCCATTTTTTTCATCGAATATGAGGTACACAAGAGTCAACCCTAATAAAATGAAACGCTTGCAACGGAACTATGGTTATCCTTGGATGAGAATAAATAAGGTAAAAAGGTGTCGCAGCAGGATGCCACGTCGGCAAATGTAGCTCCAGCAGCTAAGGTTTGGCTGAGGGGAATCATCCTGAGTCCACCCTCTTGGACGAGCAATCTTTGCAGTCATTACCCTTCAGCCTACTTCACCACACTAGATGAAGCAAATTACAGAGGAAAATTTCCGTTGAAACAACTAAGGTGAATCCTTGCACTGCAATGATCCCTTCGGAAAGCAGGAGGTCTAACGGAAACCTCCAAAGTTGTTGCTCGTCCTTTTTCGGGATGCTCCAGCAGATGACCGTTGCACCCAAGAACGTAACGAACAACATCTCGATCTCACAAGACGCCTAAGAAGGACAATGGAATAGATGCCTGGGGCCTCTAAAAGCCCCAAAGACCATTATCAAGGATACAATTTGATAAATCACGCTCATGTAATTGGCGTTGCATTCTGGAGCGACCGAGTTTTAAAACTGTCCTCTCACGTTTTCGGGGGAAAACTTCCCAGGGTTCGCGCCGCTGCTTATTAGTGGCAAGCAAAACTCAAAAGATGTTGCTGTCCATTTTCGTTAACGAAAACGAGCTGTACCGAGTATATTACACGTTTCAGATTTGAAGAGATCTTGATACACTTACCGCCAGGTGAGCTTACAGGATTTTTTTGCAAAACTACTGAATCAGCGAACAGTACGGTTGGCAGCGGGTCCAGCTCTGTCCTAGAAAGTGCACAACTGAAATTCATGCGCTTCTCGAGGTTATAATGCGCCGTCTTGAACGTCGAAACGAAAAAATGGACGTAAGACCAACCGAACTAAGGTGGTGCGCCTAGGATTCAGCTGCATTCGTTGTCAGTAGTGAAGCAACCAGCGTCATGAATACTACGCGGAACACGAAACTATGATGTGGCAGAAATATATATATCAAAACTCAGCGCCATACATTAACCTTGTCCTTCATTCCTTTCAACACGCCAATTCCTCCTGCTCCGAACGAACAGTCTAAAGACTGTCGACGAAACGAACACTCATCTATCGACCGAATTTTCTGGTCCTTTGCAGTCGCAGGTTTTTCGGTGAAAAGTAATCCTACTTTCCCTGCAACCGTCACTTTCATGTGAGAGGACTCAGCATCGGAAAAGCATGCAAGTTTCTGTAATCAGTGATTTTCTGTGGAAATCCTTCAGAATTGAGGTCAATCCGATAAGGACCTTCAGAAATCTCATTAAGGATCATGATCCTTTGTCTCCACTATCACTTCACCGCCACTGTAATCTTCCCGCGTTGTGCTGCACATATGTCTGCAAATTTCATGGCCGGAAATTATCATGGCATCGATGGAGTGGCATATCAACAGTTGTACTGTCAAGAATGAATTTTAGCCGACTGAGCACTCAAAATTAGATAGTTTGGGTGTAAGGAGCATTCACGGTTTGCTTAACGAAAAAGAAGCGATCAGTTGACATTAGAAATGAGGACGCCCTGATGTTTCGTGTTTCACAAGGGCCGCTGGGGCTGCAGAAAGAATGAGGGGTGAAACCTATCGTAAATATAATATCGCACAGGAGGGTAGATTTGATGCTCATAGCATCATCCAGGAAAAACTTTCCTTTCCCTGTAGGAGTCCGAAGGGTGCAAAAGGAACAGCGACTTGCAGTGTGTGGATGTTGGTCAATCAAAGTCACCATAATACATGGATATCTGAATGCTTTCAGGAGTGAAAAATGCTATTGCGATACACGTGGTGATGGGGTTGGGCTTGCTGGTGCTGCTGCTTCTGTGCTTCTTTATGTGCGTTATTTTCCTGATGCGGTTCTACTATAAAGACCGCGAAGATGAATTACTGCTGGGAACATCAATGGCAAACGACTTTCCTGCCATCAGAATTCAAAAAGGTTCGTTGAAATTCGGACATAAAAGACAAGACTGTCGAGAACGTTGATAATTCCGTCTGAATTTGTTATAGCGTATTAATGAAACGCTAACCTATGAGAGTTTCATATGGTGGTATTCTTTTTCACAGGAAAGGCTCGACGACGATGATTTTCCTCCTTCAGTTATAGTGAAATCTAAAAATCGATTAGGTTGATGAACGTGAAAACCAGAGAAAATCAGATATGGTCGATTACGTTGATTGAGGTGGCACAGAGTATGAGGAAGCTTCGCAATCGCATGTACATGTTTCTGGAACAATTCCGAAGCCCGCAAATTCGTTCGGAAGGTGAGATCGGTCTGTCAGCCTTTGAAGAAGCATCATACAAGTGACGCTTGATTCCAAGCTCACTTTTGCGTTCACCAGCTGAAGGGAAATACCAATGGGGAAATTAGATTAGACTCACAAATAAATACGGAGTGAATTCCACGTCCTTTCGGTAAGCACCTCACCATAGCCAAAACAGCATTTATTGAGATGTGGAGGAAAAAGCATTATGAGTGGGAGAAAGCCAGTAGCTGAAACAGTTAAAGGCTAATGCAATATGGGAGCCACGGGCTGGGGAACGCATGCACAAAAAATGAATATGTACACAATAAACGGATGACACACAATAAACTAACGCAACGCACACAGAGACGTTAAAAGATGAGTGAGGCTGAAAGTTCAGAAGAAGAATTGTTGAGAGGCGGTATTTATGCCTTGAGAACAACAGTTTTCTGCGCTCTCCTGGTTCATCTTCGAAGATTGCAGGCAGGAACCTGCGAAAATCTACTCATCATGGAGCAGTGTCTAAGGTTTAGCAGCTGTAGTTAAAGCTAAATCTGGGGAATATCGCAAAGGGATAAACAGGGAATGCTGACTAATAAAAAAAGTGAAGAACAGAAAATAAGGGAGCAAGAAAGTAAGGAAAAATGACGAAGGAGGGTAAATTACACCGAGAATTTAGAACAGCGGAAAATACTAAACAGTAAGCTTTCAGAAAAATCTCCCTATGTGATCACGCCTACACAGAAGATCACGCAACGGTTCCTTTCCGGCCAGGTCAGTGATGAATGCCGAATGAGCAAATGTCTGCGTATGTGAAAATGTCAAATGGATATATGCGACCCGCATTGACGCACATCCGTGCTGAAGGCGGAATATCATGGCGTGCCATATGCAAAACCGGTGGACAATTTTGATAGAAGAGCATCGCAAGGCATGGAATGGACAGTGTGCATATAGTGCACTGCAAAAAAGAGAATGAATGGCCCGGCCTTGTGACAGTGATGACGCAGTGGGGGCACTCACACCTCCTCTTCCCCCTTGCTGCAGTATCAGAAAGTATGTCGAATTAGTAATCTAGAGATGGATATACACCTCGCAACTGGTATGTGTCTGTCTGTGTGTCTATCCGTCTGTCTGCGTTCTCACGTCTCATTAGGGTTTACAAACTTCACAGGCAGGAAAGAGAGGCGCGATACTGGTGTGCTTAGCTTCAACATACACAATAAAAACGACATAAGGAACAGGAATTCACGTGTCGCGATTTGTTGCCGACAATGAATAATTTGAACTTTCATATGAAGTCTGTCTAGTAACGTGATGATGGAGCACGTGGGAGCGTATTGATAGATTGTGGATTTTCTCCAGTATAGGTGGCAGTCACCTTTTTTCTCTTCGCTGTTGTCTGCTTGGTAAGGGGATGTTTAGGAGATGAGCTGAGAGACAAGAGAGGAGGATGCTAGGGATGGTTTAAAGGAAGGAAGTGCCTCAAGTTGGGTCTAATTAATGGCTCTTACAGTTGTGCTTTTCAGAAAACGCCTAGCATGATCGAATGCAACTTTGAAGACATCGCTGGCATTTTGGACTTCATGGCAAGCAACATTGAGACTGTCGACGATGCCGCATTCAGGCCAGCACATCTAAAGGCACGGCTCGTACCGCGTGCGAGAACCAAGTTCGACGGTGAGCACAGTTTTGTGCCATATTGGTTAACGCAAGCACATGCAGATATTTCGCACAAAAACTGCGCTCCGCCTTCCTCGGAATGTCCAGCAGTTTCTGTCGGCCTTTCTGCCCCTCAACGAATGGCCACAAACCAGAGTAATTGGGTCGTTTCGATTTCTTATTCCTTTCCACTGTAACATATCGACTTCTGCTTGTCCCAGCGATCTACTGTCATTCATTTTATCTTTCCTCTGCATTATGTAGCATAGATTCGCCCCTGCATATAAACAGCAACAGACTTTCAAATTCGTCTTTACTTGCTGATTTTGCAATATAGGTGGTATGACAGTCATAAAACATAATTTTCACTGAAAAGTGGTATGACAGCTAGAACGTTGTGTGGTCGACATATCCTAGCATGTTGTTCGATGAAACCATTCGTCGTGAAGATTTTGATAGATATTTGAATAAATCCCTGAATTGCTGCATAAGGATAAGACGAACTCGTTGTTTGGAACAAGAACGTGAAATGATTTTGCAGATTCGCAAGCACCTCCATTCGAGATTGAGCCGAGCCTCCAGAAAATGATGTTCGCACAGTCGCCGAGATTTCGCGGTGAAGCGATGAAAAGTGAACTGAATAGAAGAGAACAGGAAGGAATTAACAAGAATCCGGCTCTTACCGGTAAACCAAATAGGGTTAGTACATTAATAAATGAAATATGTTTTATTACTGCATCGAACTGTCGAGCTAAATTAAAGTACATTCTCGCTTTTTTGAGAAATTCCTCTATATTCTATCACCACAGTCCCGAAAAAACTTGATACCTACATCCACCTTATCATAAGATCATGAAAATATCTTTCTGCAGTGCAGGGGATGTTGATGGTGTATCGAAGTAAAGCATATTAGCGCTAAAACTGCAAACATACCTGATGCCCTGACTGTGCGGATTTTGAGCTCCAGAGTATAGGGTTGCATGATGCTCTGCGTCGAATGAGCCACAAACCATTAATGTTGACTGGGAGCTACTAAGATCATGCTGCTAAAACAAACTTCGAAATGCATTCCTTGAACAGTTTTCTTCCAGTTGCGGAAGCGACCAAAGCTCTCTTAGCTCTCACATCTGTCTGGACAGATCGTACAGAACTGAAGTTGTGCAAAAAACTAGAAAATTTCTTGTCGTGGATGGAGATTTCGGGAAGCTCATAGGGGGAGGCTCTTCGTTCACAATCGCCATTTGCATCAACCTAGGGGGTGCAATTGTGGCACTTTCAACATTGGGCTTCGTGTTGGGCTTCCAAATGTACTCATCGATTGGATATATGCATAAAGTTCGTTTGACGAAATTCAGGGAGCAGGTAATTTCTGCGGACCTCGTAGCAAGCGTTCCGCCATAAAATCTCGTAGGATGACAAGATTTGCTGCTTCACCACCCATCTTATTTATGAGATTCGATGAAAATGTTGATGAAGTGGAACGTTGCAGTGATGGTTTTCTTGACGCTTATTGACTCGCCATGTCCATGAAATCCTAAATGCGCAGATGACTTTCACTAATCCACCTTTGCAAGTCGCTTTCCTAGATGCAGTCGGAGGCCACGCTTACCTGTGCCCCAGAACGCATTGTGAAGAGAAGCACTGAATGCATGGTGTATGGAAAATTTTTCCATTTCAATGTTTGTGTGCCTTTCCATCATTTTTCATCCACTGCCCAAGTGTGCCGTTTGAGGCGTAAATGCTTCCTAAATAGCAAACATAGTTTTGATGTTTTGTCGTGCAGTAAAAACCGCTTTTTTGATTTGTGGCCCATTTTTGCAAATGACTCAATGTTCTAATATCATTACTTGGATAACGTCTGGATCGGTGATTGAGTGTTCAGTATATGCGAGGCAGTGCAACTTTTCTGTCTGTGAGGCAGTATGTGATTCAGTTGTGGGTCGATGCAACTAATGCATATCAGCGTAAAAGGGTTGCTGTATGTCGACATCTTAGTGGCTTTAAATTAGAAAATCTGAGTTCTTTCGCATAAGAGATGTTGCTGCACCAGCTTCAATGCTGTCCTTATGTATGAAAAATTGAGGAACATATTTGATTAAAGCGCTTTTTAATCGTGAAGCAACATATGAGTTCAATAATTTTCACTTCCTCTGCTGATTTCGCCCGAACAAAGTTCGCAAAAAGCCCGTTGTTGCAAAAGGTCAACAAATGCAGACTTTACGTTGCAGGAAGTGAAACTGACTAGGGATCGTTTTTCCGCGCAATTTTTTGCGAACTGGCACTGTAAACGGCCACTAAATTTTCCAGAGTAATATAAAATAATGCTTCTGCATAAAGTCACTCTTTGAGGGAATAACGAAGAAAACACTTGCCTGGATGCATTCTGTCCTGGGTTCATAGCTAGTTTAATTGCATATGATTACTTTTTGTCCATATCGCTCTGTGGCTTTTGTTGAAGGCATTTTTGAAATGGGAATCTGTATTGATGGGCTGGAAGAGGCTTCTTCTGGGTAATGTAACTATTTTGAAAGAGGCGAAGGTTCGGATTAATAAATGCACGTTTCTTAATAAATTGTCCAAGCAATTTTTCCTTCTCTTCAAATGCCTTTTTAAATCGAAAGTGCCCTCGCCAGGCCACGAATGAAGCCGGACTGATGTAAAAAAAAACACCGAAAACGATCGTTGCAAATCGCTGTCTTTGCATCAATCTGAAGCCAGGAAGTTGAAGCGCAATTGGACATATCTTGTCCAACCATGCTGCAGTCGTCCAACCGTACAACTAGCGCAACATAACATGTCATTAAAGGCTAGCACAGCACAAGTACCTTCACCAGTCCTCATCGTACCGTCAAAGAACTCGTAAGTCCATCTATCACACTCCCTAAAGGTTCAGTAGGTTCGTGGCGACCCATTTTCGTCGAAATCTGAATTACGCTGATTAGTTCAGTCAAATCTTGCGTACATATTTCAAACATATGCGCGCTGTATTGTGCTGACTAATACAGTTACTTTCCACTACCGTTAGCGTCAATATATTTTATGGTGCATGAGGCCTTTCGTTTGTGTGCGGGCCGATTGGCAACTTTTCGTCTCCTAGGAGGGGGGCAACAATTTTAAGAATTCGTTAGCTGGCAATTCAGGCCTTCCCTCTTCCACTCCTCGTTTCTTCTCTCCGAAAAGCGGGCAAGTTCGTGCTAATTTTAGAGGATTGCAGGAAGCGGGAAATAAGGAAGTACCAAATCCTCGAAAAGGAGGACGAAAGTCACAGTTCGAGCATGACAGGTTGCTAAAGCATATTGCAACACATTTGATTCAGTGTTGGACGTTTGACTGTTAGAGGAGCTGCGGGATGGTTGTTGGGTGTTGCGTGTTGCCCTCTATCTTTAAAATAGCCAGGAGCTAGAATAAAAAATTTATTTCTATTACCTGATTCCGAAATTTGTATCTTAGACGTGGATCCGTTGAGCCATATTGGATAATTCTCGTCGAATTTTATGTTCAAGTAGTTGCAATTAGTTGCAAATAGGTGGAAGAGCTGTCAAGGAATTGGCTGCTCTTCATCTTTGATTAGACGTTGTCAGTGATGTTTACATCCTAAGGGCAAAAGAAATTATATGGTCTGGGAAATTTCCATTTGATCCTTTTTAATGGGACAACGAAAGGAAGTGAAAGATGAAAAAGTTAACTGCTTTTGCCATTCAACCAAATGCGAGAAACATTACCAAATGAGAAGGTGCTGATCACTATGAGATGCTTTCCACACCAGAAGCGTGAGAAGTGCATTGTGAAGGAATGAAGAAGGGCTCAAGACCATAAACATAATTTTAATCAAGGCTTTTCAAACACTATCATTGAAGGAACAAGAGAACGTCGATGCGCTTCTTGAACGTAGTTGTGCGCTGAAATCGACTAAATTTTGGAGGAGGATGGGAGCGTGTGGTCACTTGACTATGAGCACATAGGGCACTTTTCAGGTCCCATTTCACATGAGTTGCCACCCCGCTTGCACTTGTTGATGTCATCCATCCGAATTCGAAGTCTGGCTTTTGAACTGTCTCCCTAGAAATGCTTTCGAGTGGAAGAATGCAACTAATGAATCTCAAATATTCAGTTTTGTACGAAGATTCTATGAGGAGCAGCGCAAGCGTACACAGGCAAACCAAGACCTTAATGCATATTGCAGCGCAATGCAAAAACGCAGCTTCCACATGATACTGCTGTATGGTTCGCCTCTGTCAAAATGAAATAATTAGGCCCCACATGCCCCCGCCCAGGGTTCTGCAGTTACATTTGCATGGGTTATCGAAAATTTGATCGTTCGTTCAACGAACTTGCAGCTCTTTTGCGTCTTTGTTTCATACTCACCATTGATAACTCTCTGAGAATATAGGTATTAATAAAGGGCACCTGTTCTCGCATAACAATGCGCTGCGCCGTCCGTCGCATTGAACGCGCTCCCAGTTGGGAACTGTACGTATAATGGAGATGCTACAGGCAGCGAAGGAAACATTTGCGGCCGTCGAATAAACTGAGAGAAGGAAAAAGTGGTCACGCGCAAATGGCAGAAAAGAAAAAACTGAATCGCAAACTGCCAGGTACCAAATTTTTTTATCAGTCATTTAAAGACATCCGTTTTGCTCCTTCGCGTACCTTTTTATGACCTTTTAATAAATTCTTGCTACAAGTGGACTAGAGAATACATGTCGAAATCCTGAAAGGTGCTAGTTAAAATTATGAGTGAATCTCAAGGACGGTTGTATGAATTGTTCATTCACGGCGCTGAAGCCTCGTTCATGCACAGACAATGTTAGTTTTAAGAAAATCGTATCTCACTCGGTTATAGAAGAGTATATCAAACCGAATTTGGATGCGCGAAGTAGGCTGTTAGTGAAGCACACAGAATTCAGAACGAATATGAGAACTGAGAAAACTTCCAAGTTGTTGTAATGAAAGAAAGCTCGAAGAGTTCTTTCCATTTGATGATATTTCGCTGTGAAAATTTAATAGACTCTGACAGCTTCTTCTCCATGATTTCTTGACGAAACGTTTGCGGAATTATAAACACATCCCTCTAAGCATCCCTCTGAGAAGGCGTTGGATCTGTGAGCTCAGTGTCCTAAAATCGGAACCCCACGGTTGCAGTGATAATAGGATTTTTTTATTGCACTGTTTGCATGATTCTTTTTATTCCACCGCGTGATGAACGGCTCAAAATATATTGCAAACATACATGTTCTTTATATTGTTGTTCGTATGTGTGTCTATCTCATGAATGCATTCAGGAAAGCATAACTCAAAGAGGAAACACGTGAAAGGTAAATCTCACGATGGATCATTGATTGATTCTCAATGCTTTCAGTTTCCTCTACTCTGTAAAAAATGCTCGTCCGTCTGTCCAAGTATGAATACTTCATATCTATTATGCCGGTTTGAACGAAGATTTCAGTGTGCTTTGTCTCTAAGCTAGTCTTCCTCCCAGTTCCAAAAATTCTCCCATTGACTCTTCATTTCCCTCTTTCAAGCCCCATCAAACTTTCTCGAAGGTACTGTCCCGTCTTTGACTCACACTCGATTCAAAATCCTCACTATACAAATCCAACCTACACTGTCGTCACGGTTTAGAAGATCAAAGGAGAGTGCGGGTGCAAACTGAAGAGGAGTAGAAACCAGCGGTATGTGCTCATTCGCACTTTAAAAAAAAATTCTTGTAGCGTGGAGAAACTCATGGTGGTTTGACAAAGTATAGCAAAGTGTGAAGTTACGTTTTGTGCGTGTCAGTCGTAACGGCAGACTTGCCGATCGTTAGGATAGGTATGAAAAAAGGCACATTTCAAAAATAGTGTTTAAAAGTGTGCGTTCAACGGCCATGATTTTCAAGTTGAGTATGTTACGAGAAGCAAGAAAAGGATACAGTGCAGTTGATCTTCATAGATTAAAGCGTTTTGTCATTCTTCAGTATCATCTTAACAGCGTTATAATTTCCTCTCATTCACACCGTTTGTTACAGCGTTGTTCATGGGAAATTGGACTAGAAGGGGGGAATCTGTTATCCCCGACTTGCGATCGGCCGTTGAAGTTTTGGAATTATGCTGGACTTTCGCAAGGTTTTGCGGCATGAAGTGCTGCCATGAGCGATACCTGTGCAAAACAGTTATGCGGAAAGTGTTTCTGAGTCTGCTTGTACCTCCAATCATAAAGACTTGGTTTCGAGCATGGAGGTGCTGAAAACAATGCTGGTGGAGACCAAATCATAAGTGAGAGGTGATTTCGACCGCTACGCAATGTTGCTTCAAATAGCACATTGCCGAAAGGTTTCATAAGTAGGTGTTTTGAATCTTGAAGATGGCAGAGTTGTCTTTGCAAAACCGAAGCATACAAAAAGGCGAGCTTTCGACCGGATGGCGAGATCAGTTTCACAAGCGTCATATTGCCACCCTTTTGAGCATGGTGATACAAAATACCAGTGCACTGGGACCGAAATATGGCGAAGTGCCTTCTGAGGTCATCGCGAAATCGATGTTTGGAGGATTCAGACGGCTGCTTAATTCGGTGGCGGAAAACCCACAGAGTACAGAAGCCCTCGAGATGACAATCTGATGGGCATCTGAAGATCTTTGACTGTGTTGACGGCGTATCTTTATTTGCGCTTTTAGCGGTTATTCTATGTGCCATTTGTACGCATTGCACTGCTCAGCTAGAAAAACAGGAAGCATTTGCCCCTAGAGCGCTTCCAATTCGCTTTTGCCATCTAGTGTATTTCTTCGATGTAACTTCGGCTTCACCGCTAGCAAAAAGCTAGTGAAGGCTTATAGAAAATGAGTACAAGTACTCGCGCTATCCACCAGCACATGACGATTACTGCTAGCTAATGAAGAATTGCGCAGTTTCTTTATGGATGTTGCTGCATCTTGGAACTGGGCAGTGAATCTCGTCGTCACTGATATGCAAAGTCGGGTCGTTAGTGTCACGCTGTAAAGGCTGCAAATCTTCGTCATTTTGGAAAGCTCATTTCAAAAAATATTTCAAAACTGTTCTTGCAAAGAACAGTGACTTGGCTTCGGATTAAATTATAATAACGTTTTCAGGACATCGAGGAACTGAAAACGGTGCACGCGGAAAGGGCATGAATCGTGTTGAAAACAAAAACGAATAAAAGCGGCGCAAGAAATGATTCAAGCAACCTTTTAGTTTTGATCATATTCTCGGCGGTGGAAAAGCTGTGTGGATAATCATAGATGTTTGTGATAGGATCATATTCAGAAAACAGGAATTTCTACTGCGGTAAAATTCAATTTCATATGCAGCAGGCTATGTCATGCAAGCCACTGAGCGGAACAATTTTTTTTTTTTTGTAATTTTGCAATTGCTCGAGAGGAAACATGGACGTCGTTTATCAAGCCAGTCAATTATCATTTCATCTCTATTGTGCGTTCAACTTGTTCCGTTTCCACCGCATCCTTCTATAGTTCAATTCATCGTCATATGTGTTCTCTTTGGTGCAGCAGAATGGGATGCCTATAGCCGTAGCCGAATGACAGTAAATGCCGTGGTATATTTCACTCGCACTTGGTTCCGGTAATGGCCGACTGATGTAAACCTTTTTTGTCCAGCATGTAGCACATTTTCTAGGCTGCTTCACTGCATTGGTTCCGAGGATGTGTTCATTCAGAATGCTGTTTTTTTTTACCACAATTCATGCAAAACGAAAATTTATTGTTCTTAATGTGATGGGTTGTCGTGAAAGTCGGATTTCTCGGAAGTACTTCCATGAGCAATCAGATGCAGTTGCCGGGCTGGAGGAAAATTTTTTAGGATTCAATTTTTTCGAATCTCTAGCTGTCGCTATCTAATGGAGGACACTCCACAGCCGGTCGATCATCATGGATAACCACATTTTCTCATCTGCCTTCTTTTTTTATAGACTTTGAATTGGCTTCACTCGAAAATACCTGATTTTGTTTATTCTCTACCAATCTTTCGAAAGCTTCACTCCTTGACATAAAAGCTTTGTGTGAATCGTTTGATTTTGCATGAGGTTTAGAGCATGAGGAAGTAACATGAGGATGAATTTAAAAAAGTGGAATTTTGCGTTATCTACGCTTTATTGAATGAAAGCGCATTATCATGGGTTTTATCGAGTGAAAAGCTTTGCAAGTTATATTAAATTAATAATATTCCCTTGAAATTTTTCATTCGATTTTTCTTTTTTTTTGAATAAAAAAATACGAAGCTGTTCGTACCGTCTTGTTGTGGCAGAAAAAATTGATGCACAGGAAGCACAGTAACTCAAGGTTCCTCGATGATGCAGAACTCAATGGGCTGAAACGTTGCTGAGGAGGAACAACTATAACAACCGACACAGTGAAAGATCTCGGAAATATTCCTTAATCAGTATTATGGTCATGGCGCTGCATGAGAATGATCGCTGGAAGTAGTAAGAACAACAATGATGACTGACAACAAGAAATAATAGCACTGGTGGCTATGGTAAACGATATTGGCACTAATGATAGTAATAATAAGTGGTGTTACTAACAAACATTAATGAGTGGTTACGATAATTACAAAGAAAACGAAAATAAGGAATAGTGATAGTAAGTAATAGAAACGATGCGCCACTTCCTAACGTAATCAACGCCTGCCAACTGCACTTGTAACGCAGCGTTACAAGTGTTCCATCGACTCACTATTTACTTTAGCGGTTGTTGGTGTTTATTATTCGCTTATTTTTATTGATGAGAACTGTGTGAAAGGCAATAGTTTTTCATAAATATGAGCCCTCATTGAAGCAGTCGGTCGCTGCAGCTGTTGGCAGCAATTTGAATTGACATATTTGCTGGATTTCACACAGTCATTTGCTCGCTCAATTCTCACGACAACCACCATTTTTTGAAGTTTAGATTTCGAAAATTCCATCAGATATATCTGGTAGCAATCTATCTTATGAGGGTAGTCGAACAATGCTGTAAATATGTAATCGTAATTGAAGCGGATAGCCGCTATGCAGAAACAGATACCTTGAAGCCACAGCTATTCGGGAGCGTACTGGAGCTTCATAGAGAACTGCTAACTAAAATCTCTAGCAACTGGTCCCCAATCTTTGCAACTGATGAGATGAACAAGGGGCAGGGATTGAGTCTTTCTACTGTCTAGGGTCTTTTCGCTTATAGTAAATGAATTCACATCATAGCCAATAATACATCGTTCAACAATCGCTACATAATCTATTCTGTTCATCGAGGTTTTAATATTGCGTGTACAGACCTGACCTTCTTTTCAGGCGTCCGGATCCTTGCCGACGAACGCAACCAGTTGAAACTTTTACTAGTCATCTGACGGTAGTGGACGTTGATATATGTGGACGTTCGTTTTACTGCGATAACAAACCAAGGCATGGTAACCATCTAGCACGGTACCTCAAAACGACGTTGCACATTTCGTGCGTGCATTTGCAACTGTGATTACTTCCACGCCTCAACCTGCAATGTTGCGCATACCCTTTGACAGGTTCTGCTCAATCCATTCATGTAAGCTCATCTTTCCTCTGGAAGCTCACATAGTCAGTTAGAAATATTTGGCAGAACTTGTGGTCGTCATTTTGCGTCCACTCGGTTTAGCGCAGCGTCTTCGGAATTTACGTATTATTGCATATAGGCATTCAAATTCTATCAATAACGAGGAATTGCACGTTATTCTACATAATAAAATGGAATCTGAAAGTACTTAGCTAGATGCCACCGACAGTCCATCAAATTAGCATTTGATAACATGCAGATCGAAATTTGCACGTTGCTGCGAAGAATCTGGCCGACCCGGTGAAAATCGGACCACAGACTACCTTGAAAATTAATATTTTAGAAAAGCAAGTTTGTACGGCCGTACTTCACTTCATTTCGATGTCTCATTCCCTGACCTGCAGGTTCCAGTTAGACGAGCAGAAAGGGACATGCCGACATAAGGAATGGGGCATGTTCTAGGTACAGTCAAGTTGAGGTAAGCAGCTCTAGAATGCGCGCCCAGCAACATTGTCGGTGGTGAGGTCGTCTTATTTAGTTTTCTTACATTCATACTCCACCTTGAAGAAACTGCTAGTGGACGCAAGGAACTGATAGATCATGTCGCCGCTTCCGCGTTCGTGCCGCAACCCATAACCGCAGAAGATGGCCGGTGAAACTGATTCTACCATTCCATCTGTGGCCATCAATTGAGCAACTGGTAACTACAGGCTCATTTTTTTCGTCACAGCCACTCACCAAGTTTTCAGATCAACCGGTGGGCGGGAAATGGAATAGTCTACTGAGCTCGATCAGTCGAATTATGCAGGACTGCCTTCTATCCAGCGAATTTCCCGCATTTTCCTCGTCGATAGGAAAACTGATCTGACTGCCCAACCCCCTTCTCACTCTACATCATTCTTTGAGCGAATTTATGCTCACACATGGTCGCCTTAGAAGCTTTATTATGGGGTTTTGCAGAATTGCTATGCTAAGCGATTCCATCTATCTGCAGTTTTAAAATGTGTCACTGAAATTGAAGTCACGAAGTCTGTTGGAATGAATGTACGCAAACGATGACCCCAAATCTAACTTCCTGCGTTGATCTCTTATAGCTGAAAAAGAGTTATAGATATTCGAAGTTGCAAGAATTTGCACCAATCGTGTCCTAGGAAGGGAAATTTTTTATGAAAGTTGCGGTGGCAAACGAAAGTGTGGGCGAAACCATGCTGGATGCAAAATACTCCACTTTATAAAAACTGAGTCGATTCCTGTCAAATCATTCAAGCGTGCGAGTGTGCTAGAGAGTGCTTGCAAAATCAACCATGCAGCTCTTCTCAAGGAAGGAGAAAGTGTCCTTGGACGAGCTCAAGCGAGACATCCAAATGGTTGGTTATCGTGATCTTATTTTGCTGCGATGTCCAATATTTTTTGACAGCGCAATATTGAGTGTCTCCTTGAGGTTTGTCGAATGAGCGATATGAGAAATGGCCCCTGCATTTGCGGCAGAAGCCGGGCCGATTCTTAGCAACCTTTGACACAATCCTTAACGGGAGTGGCACAAATCCAGCGTGATATAAAGGTTGATGGGGTTCTATTTATCACTTCCTTTCCGCATACTAACTAAGCTTCATAACTTTTTCGCCTCTCTCAGCGACAATCAGCCGATACCATTAGGAGAACTGCTATTCTGTGGTTTTTTTGAAAGTTCTATTTTCTCGTTGTGACGTGGATGATTACAGCATGCATGCCGAAGTACACCTGTAACTGTGAAACGCATTCCTGAGAAAATGGTTTCAAATGACTGCTTCCTCTTCATATTTGAATCCCACATGCAGGCTTCTGTTCATCGTCATGCCCGCTCCTCTTCATCAACACAAATCATCCTTTCTATTTTGCTTTCTTTTAGCCATACTGGAAATTGTGTTCAATAGTTTAGTAGCACTTCGTTGAAAGGATACTCAGCAATTGGGATCACATTGTTGGAAAGCGCAATCTCATCACTCCCGCTATTTCTTGATCATCTGTTTCGAGGCTGACTCAACTTTTGAGAAATTGCAAAAATTTTTAGCTTCTATTCTTTATCACCAAACATAGTGTAACCATTCATGATGAAACAGAGGATGCTGCTCGAGAGCGGCGAGAAAGAGGAAAAAATGGTTGTCGTTACGAGTAAATATAGCTGCATTCATCTTTGATCAAGCAAAGATTAATGCTTGAAGACTTATATTCAGTAATCTGTATGCGGCAGAGCGGGACGCTCACGGATTCACAGTGAACATTTGTATAAATATAAAAATACAGACGAATACTCGAAACGTATTTAATGATGAGAAGCAGAAAACGGCATGCGTGATGAAACTGTCGAAACGGGGCTTCCCTTGCCTCCAGAACAAGCCGATCTGTGGTCCTCTCTCAGTACGCGAATGACGAGGTTGAGCTCGGGCAACCTCGAATGCCTTGCACAGCCCCACCTTCATTTCCTCTGGCCGCTTCCGATCTCACCTTCTTTCTTTTATTTCGCCTGCTTTCTTGGTCCTCATTTCCGTCCAATGCTTTTTCATTTGCGATGTTGATGCGTGTATTTCCGGTCCTCGCTGGCCCGCTGAGATGACTAGCCTCTTTTTGCCGTCCAGCGGTTCAGCTGGTCGCCATGATGGTCCGCGCGAGCATGATGATACCAGTAGCGACAGTGCCACTGACATTGGTGGGGAAATGATTGTGTGCGAACTTAGCGAGAAGAAGAACAACAAAGTCAGAAAAAGGAACAGCAAGCGAATATGAAGAACCACTAAAGGAGACTCCTACTCTTGTAGAGATTGATAAAAGAGGAGAGCTTTTAGCCACAAAAATCTACCATCACTTCCTTTAAAAATATTTCGCAGATGATTCCGAATCGTTTTTAACTGAGAAAAGAACTAAAAAGAAAGAGCCTGAATAACTTGCAACTTCTCATAACCTATAAAAAACAACCAGTGAGGAATTCCGTCGTTTCTTTCATCAAGTCTACAATAAAACAGATTGCCGAAGCAGACATCGGTTTGAACTGCTCGTTTTTCCATAGTTGTTGAATAACTCTGGCTTTTTCGATGAAAACATTTTGTTGTTACGCATTTGATTAAAAAGCTCTTCATTGTTCTTTAAAATTCATTGATTTCTTCAGTCTAGAACGAGAATCTTTGCAGAATGCGTTGCACCCGTCACATCATATCATCATGGCTGTCATAGTTTTTGGACTAAAAGTCCTCTGATATGCTACATAATGCGAACGTGCATGCACACAAACACATTCGTATGTCTAAACGCATGCACACACTCGCGTGCCTAAAAAGCACTAAAGTAACAGTTGAGAGAATCATGCGAGAAAATGTCGCATCGGCGCATCTGTACGATGGGATTTCGTCGGCGATGCTCGGATCCGCATTCCTCTAGAAGAGCGATGGTTGAATGTCACAACGATAATTTATTAATTCGCAGCTCAGTTAAGCTTGTGCTCTTATGCGTTTCTCTTCATTTAGGATGAACACAGCATCCAGCTTGATGAATTGCGCATCAGATTAAAGGTGGACAGTCTGGAGAAGGTAATTTTCATTTGCTACTAGCTGTTAGCTCTTATGGACATGGTTGCACAAAGAGCCGTATAACTACCGCAAATCCCGTTGAGAACCCCTCGGCCTAATCTTTGTCTTCAAGTTTGATGGGCCTTTCGGTTCAGCTGAAATAATGCAACCTCTGGGATCCCATTTGAGGCTCGCATTTTTAAACGCCCAAGACTAGTTTCAAAACGGAAGACGTCATTTGTTTCGCAATACCAGAAGTAATTTGTTCTGGAAAATTCGACGGGTCATGAAGGGAACATTTTTTTGGGCAAACGAGAGTGTTGTATATGCATAAAAGCTGTCTCATTTGTGTTCATCGAGCTCTTCGTGCAATGACGCTTAACAGGAGGCTACAGTGAACAATAATGCTCACACTTTAGGGTTCTTTGATTTCTATAGAATTGAACACGTTTTTTCTATAAAATGTGGGCCTTTTTCACTGAATGAAGAAAAGTTTTTATGGAAGTATTACCGCAAAGCACACGAAATGTGAAACCTTTGTTTGAGTGGGCTATGAATTCTAGAAGAGTGGCCCTTTATTGTATTGCAGGCGGATGCCTATGGAGATTTGACCTCATGCTTCATATATTGTCCTCTAATTTAAACTGAACTCTCTACGAAATGAGCAGTAGCTTTCAGGGTCACACCACAGAGAGGGCAATGGAAATACTACGTGTGAACGGTCCTAACAAGCTAACACCGGCTCGTAGTATCCCTGCTGTACTGAAACTGCTGCGATGTCTCTTCGGCGGCTTCAATATCCTATTATGGCTTGGTGCACTAGCATCTGTCCTGAGCTATCTCATTGAATACAGAGAAACGGCCAACGAGACGAATAAGGAAAATGTTACTGCTTAAACATCATTGATCTAGTTTAACTCTGAAAGCCATGAACAATTCAATGGTTTTTCGCGATCGGCACTCCATAAAAAGGTGTTCAAACGAGGTCGACTAGAAGGCTCCGCATAAGTAGACCCTTCTAATGATTTCGACGTTTTAAGAAGCTTGTGAACGCTAGCGGAAAATTGTGCAGTGGTGTTTATTTCGAGAACATAGAAATGGTTTGGAGAACTCAGGTCAAACTGTAGCACTACGCAGCCGATCTGTTATTGTGATATCGCGATGATATTTTTCCTGAAACAAGTGAAATTCCTCCTTCTCATCAGCCACAAAAAGCAAGACAAATTGCTTCAGATCACTAGCTGAATTAAAGCAACAATGGCAGTAGTTTAGACTAGGAATGTTACAGTTTGATCTCAGGTTCCAGCCACGCCATCCAATTTTATGTACAATTTGAAATGCGAGTAGAACTATTCAACTGAACTTAAACATTTTCGTTCCAAGTTCTGCTTTCCTCTCTCATCGTTAAATTGTGCTTCCCGGGTTGCACGCTCGGAAGGTTGCATGGCTCGTGAAAGAAATATTGTGAATAATTCCATCAACCGATATTTCAATAGGTGTCCTGACCAATGATCAAGAACAATAACGTCCCTTTTAGCAGCGAATGTTTTGCCTTCTCACGCACACACCACGTTTTTCAGCGAGGTTATGTACCACTTTCGATCATAGCGTTGAGGTCTTTTCAAAACCAAATACGTTCGAAAAGGAGAATGTGCAGAGAGGGCTTATAGCTTCTTCACCGGGTCAGACTACGAAGTGAATTTTAAAAAAGAGTTTTGTCTAGGAAGAGAGATTCAGTTGAAAGCATTTTCAATGTCACTTTTATCTCTTGCAGTTAACACGGTATTGATCGACCCTAAGCCCACACGCAGTGGTCGTTTTCAAGCTCTGTTTGCGAATCGTAGTGACATATCGCTTCTTTTTTGAGTCGCATTGCTAAACGGCCTTTTCAACGACCATTGTGAAGCCGGTTGCAGTTGTTCCTTGGTTTGGTGCTGGCTATCGTGGTCACAATAACTGGTTTCTTTGCGTTTTATCAGGAAATGAGCAGCTCAAGAATCATGGAGAGCTTCGCACAAATGATACCACCCCGTGCTAAGGTTGGCAATGTTTTTACGCAAAATCCGGAAGTTATCCTGAGTCTGTTCTTTCTTCGTTTTATTTCGAAATTTCAGAGAAGAGTTTATTGATGTCGAAAAAACTTCGTCCCAATTGCAAATGTTTTCATTTCAATTACGACGCGAAAACAGCGCGTCTTCTCAAAACAACATATTTGCTCGAGGAAGCATGGTGGAGAACTCAGCAAAACAAAACGTTTCGAAACGTTGTCATCCAAGTGTTTTGTGTTAAACTGTTCAAGCGTTTCACTTCACAAAGATTTGAATTCCGATGGAATGTTAGTCCACCGCATATATAAGAGCTCTTGGAAATGAAGAAATCTATTCTTCGGCAGTGCTCGAATTAATCGCCAGTCTACGATATTTGGGAGGAAATAAGCGAGGATGCGGTGATCTTATAAAACTGCACTCACATGTTATAACTTCTCGTTAATGATGAAGACTGCGATGGTGAAAGAAAAGGGGGCGGCGGATGGCTTTATGCTCCGCTCCGCTCCCGAGCGTTGCCTCACCTGATGCAATGTTCAATATGTTTCCACTGAGGCAATATCTGCGTTTTTCAATTTTTCTCGAGGGATGGGACAAAACAGTTTTCTGCATCCTAGACTGGACAGAACGTCCCGATGGCATAAGATCTTTTGCGGGTGAACGTTCAGGTAGGAATCTGTCCCAATGCATAGAGGATTTCAAGGCCTCTCTTTCCTTTCCTCACTCTCTTTTCCTCCCACTACTGGAGATTTCACTGCCGATCAAATATCCAGCGATAACGCGATACATATTTTGGTTCTGCTGCTGTTCGAGTTCCAATAGAATGCGTCCTTATGTGAGTTTATAAAGGGTCCTAACGGGCCATCGGAAGAACACTCAGAGTGTAGTAACTTGCATCAGTGAATGCGGCTGCAAAGAACGAAGGATGCTGATATGTTCATGCTTTCATGAAACTTCCGTCATAGTATTTCTCTGATTGACGCTGCAGACTTTTCTCCAACTCAACCTACCTATGAGCGGCAAAAAACCATTAACTGGATCGTTTCACCCGCTCACTAGCCTTCTTCATGAAAATAGTTCAGTGTTTTGAATTGTCTGGAATTCTTGACGTAGACTGGAAAACCAAGAAATCAGTAGGACCGCTCCAGGGACGTCTCAGAGGGATTAGAAAACGAGTGCACTCAGTGAGGTAGGGGGAGGGGAAGGCAGCGATGCTATAGAGGGATTGGAGACGGGCTGTAATCAAGAAGGTAAGAGAGGTCCGAAGATGCTGTAGAGAGGATAAAACGGGGATGCAATCAGTTAACAAGGTTCCGAGGTGTAATGGCTCAAAGTGGGAAAAGAGCCGAGCCAGTGATATGGGATGCAAAATTATTATAAGTGAGTAGGGCAAATGATGCTCTAGGGAGGTCGGGAAAGGACATGGTCACTTGTCGGAAATTCATGAACTAGGATGTTGACCGAAGAATATCTCCGACTGCATTTTGGAGGATCGGTGTAGAATTGTTGTAGCGTAGTAGTCAGGCGATATGCCAGGGCATGTAGAAGCTTCCTGACTGTTGTGGCGTAGGCTGTCGTGATGCCTTGAGCGTTCATGCAGTCGGAATCGACCAAGAAAGTTAAAGCGTTATGCCCCCACTGCCTCTCGCTATAGCCGAAGTCGTTCAGACAATTTCTTGTTCATCCAGTTACTTTCCTGGGTTCCAGAACGTTTTGGACGGCCTTATTAGCTTCTGAACCCTCAGGAAACTGGCAGGAAAGGGTCTGTCCCGTATACTCTTTCTTATTGAGTTGATGCCTCACTTTTCCAAGATCATCAAGTCAACCTAAGGTAATGACAAATTTTATGGAAGTCTGAGAAAATGAGGGTTGGGACAATCTTACGAGGGTTAATAGGGCTGCAGAAGACGAGCATTTTCAAAAGCATTATGCGAAAGACGAATGCCAGAGCGGAGTTGGAAGCAAAACGAAACAGAACTGGAGCACATACTTTTTGCTTGAGGTTTTTTTCTTGTCTTCATTCTAGTTCCTAAGTTGAAGCTGTTCTAGATAGTACGTTAGATGTTGCAATGAACACTAAGTAAATGAATAAGCAACTCATTGCAAAGCGTTGCATGCAATCTAGCCTAGTTCGATTGGCTTTTCACAGGCAGCTGGGTTTCTTCAGAGATCGCCATATCGTTCCTATCAGTAACGCTGCTTTTCTCTAAAATACCTTCAGGAGCCTTCGTATAATATGGTAAACCAAAAAGTGTGTTTTATATGTGTCCTTCGCGCTCTATTTTGTTCATTTTCACTAATTTACGCAAGAGGATAGTTCCTATAGCGACCATAGAACGTGGAAACTTTGAGAAACGTGCAAGTCAATAAGTAGGTATGAAATATTCGTTGTGCAAAGCAGTGTGAGGCTTTTATTTGCACGTCATATCTTGGGTGCACCACCATACACATACATATATAGCCACAGGTCATTCCTATAAGACAAATTTTCTCCAACCTGTGCAGAGGTAAGAGCACAGTGCAAATTCCCATGTGGCGCTAAACTAATGAATTAAGGCAGCTTCATCTGACTGGCGCCTGTGCACATATATGAACGAGATTTTCTCTTTTGACACCGGCCACTATTTAAGTCGTTTCCTTTTCGCGCAATTTCTGCATGAGATGTGTCTTCTTTCCCTGCCACGCCCATGGAAATGGACTACCTAGAGCGCTCCATCATGCCACATCGTCTGTAATGAGGCAGGGATATGCAGCTGATACAAAATGGATGCATTTTAGCGACACATCCTGGAACTTGAATTCCGATGCAAGTTCAGTGTTAGGTTCCTTACCTGAAGCAAGTCATGCGCAGATAGCACAAACATTTAGATGAGCCCAATAAGCAGGAGTTATTGCTCATGAAAATTATTTTTATAAGTTCCAGAATTTCTCACTTCAGGTCATACGGGATGGATGTGTGAAAGGAATGGATTCAGCAGATGTCGTTATCGGTGATGTTGTTTTATTGAAGGGCGGAGATCGCATTCCTGCAGATATTCGAATTTTGACTGCATCTGGATTCAAAGTAAGGCAGTATTACGGATCTAAATGAGTATTTTCCTTTGCTGCGTATATGTCGTAGAACGCGTACTTGGAAGAATAAAGGGTCAGTGAGGGCATGTGCCGTTGTTGATAATAGAACATATTCTGTTTGCAGCTGAACTTACACTTAAGCCAGTTGCACAATCACTAAATTTCGCTCAGATTAAAGAAGTTGTTATGAAAATTGCCGATGAAATACCATTTCTTCATCGTTGCTTGAGCTTCATATATATATATATATATATATATATATATATATATATATATATATATATATATATATATATATATATATATATATATATATATATATATATATATATATATATATATATATATATATATTGCACGTAATAAATACGAACTTTTGCCCCATTAAATCAATTCCCTACTTTAAAACGACCTTCTGCAAGGTAGTCCCATTATCACTTTTCCTTGGTCGGCACATGAATGCTACGTGTTTTCCCTTTCCTTCTCCTCACCCCTCTTTTTCAGAACGAGCACATTTGTGACTTTTGGAAGAGTGTCTAAACAACAGCAGCAGGCCTTCGAATTCCTATCTTGACCATTGTAACGCATTATGATCTTAACAGGTTGTAGGTGTACTCACATCCTACTAGTGCTATTCGTTGTCAGCATAAAATTAGCCAACTTTACTTCACAACGTCATGGTTTTACGAGTTCTCAGGTGGATTGTTCGTCGCTGACGGGAGAGAGCGAACCGCAAGTGCGAACCCCAGAATGCACCAGTAAAAATCCACTGGAGACGTCAAATTTGGCGCTTTTCGGCACTAATGCAGTGGAAGGACAATGCAAGGGTATTGTCGTTGGCACGGGCGATCGTACGGTACGTTACATTTCAGCCCGATATGTCTGCTTTGCCACCTTGCGACCGGTTCTAATTCCTTTGAGAAGTGGAACACAAAAACTTTTCTATCTGACCAGCCGAGATTAAAACAAAACATCGGTGTCAATGTACGAACTTCACACTCATCAACTGAGCGTCCTGCTTTGATTTATGAGCCATGTATATTACACTGAAACGAGAAGCCACCGAAACCTGTTTTTCTTCTCGTCAGAAATTGAGCCTATTTCTGCTTACCTCAACTTAGTGATGATGTTACGTCTTCGCCGATGAAGATCATGTGCTAAAAATCAACAACGCATATTGCAGTTGGGAGTACAGTGAAATCATATAAAAAAGTGAGACATAGGAATTCATGAAAAACATCTTTAGCAGCACGCTGTCTTATTATTAACTGCAGGTAATGGGACGCATAGCAATGTTGACATCGCGCGTCTCTCCCGGTAAAACTCCAATCGCAAAAGAAATCACTCATTTCATATGGATTATCAGTGTAATAGCGTTTATCATTGGAGGCGTATTCTTCGTTGGTTGGTTTTCAGCTGCAGATTTCTTCCTATACGCGTTATTACTCAAAATGTGGACTTTCTTCCTTTTCGCGTTATTTCCCAAAATGTGGAATTTTGGAGTGAAATGAAGCTGAATAAAGATAAAGCTAAGTGGCGGAAATTTTTTGCGTCCCCAGTTCAGCCAGATCGAATGGACATGTTCTCGCTGAAGTATCCCAAAGTTTTGCTCTCTCTCTCATGTGTGCGTTGCAAAGCCAAATATTTCCAGCATAACAACATTTGCAGCAACATCCTACAAAACTAGCTCCACGCTTTTGAAAGCCAAATGAATGTTCTGAAAGCCGCCGCAAGCGAGGGCTCAGTAAGGGGTGGGTAAAACTTAATCCTGTCATGCTAGGTTTCTTCGTATCGTATAGGCGTATGCATTCGAGCTAGTTGCGCTGGATGTACCCTTTGTATCAATGAGTCGAAGGTGCTTAAGGAAGGAATGGGAGACTGAACATCGTAATCGATTGTTTTGCCAAATAGAAGTGCTTCAACAAAGCGTCCTGCAAAAGTTGTGCTTCGTCACCTTGGAAGTTTGAGCGTTTGTAGTTAGGATTCCACATTTTCATAGGATGGATCATGTGCTCGAGGAAGTTCCCCATATCCGCTTGCACACATGCTTATTTGCGGGTTGAAAATCTCTTTCGGACAATTTTTAAAGGACCGAGCGGATATATCTACAATATTGTATGCAGCTCACAGGATAGGGTGAACGTAGATGAGATGAACGTGCTCGTGGTTTAGAGTTGGCAGAATTTCAAGCAGCAGTCTCCGCTATGTGGTTTGTTAGAATGGCAGCTTTGCACAATGAATTCTTTGCAGTACGTCATCTCTGTAGATTTTTGTGCGCATGTTGAATGTAGTTCTCATATTTACATTTTGTGCCTTGGAAGTCATGATTTCATCAAAATTATGGCAAGCTACACCAATTCGTTCATCGAGTCGGTTTTGGTCGCAGTTTTGAAGTTCTGAAAGATGACTCTGTCGGATTTTAGTGAGTCTCCTGCTACGATATACGTTTTTGGAGGCTCTCGTGTTCCTAATCGGGATTATCGTGGCCAATGTACCCGAGGGGATCACTGCAACAGTAACGGTTTGTCTATGCGGATTGTTTTCTTTTAATTTTTTTGCATCTGTAACATTTGTCTTTAATAGGGTGTTTTGAGACAGTCACAGTCACTGTGGTAGACGGATGGAGTGAAAAGACTGAAAACACAACCAAATTTGCATAGAATGATAAAGATAAAGCGCAGTAAGGTAAGCGGCGCAAAATTGAGCGAAGCTCTCGCTGTAAGAAAGTGCAAGGTAACAAGTGATGCTGCTTCTTCCATTCAGCCACTGGCGTCAAAGATGATTCAAAATTTCTCTTGTTACAGCGCCTTTCTTATACCTAATTCAGCAAAATGCTTTTAAATGCTTTGGTGCGGAATCTTTTATCTAATTGAAAAACACTTTACAAGCACTAGTAGGTACTGATGAATCAGTACAGGAGTTTCGTAGTTTCGCCTTCAGCGTAAGTTTCCCTAGTCAAATTCTGTCCTAAATTTCAAGTATTTTTTTTCGGAATATTGAACGATGAGTGTTGCAGTTGTTGAGTCAGTATGGTAGTTGCACCGAAAATGAGTCAAAATCAAAATATCAGTGTGTGGTAGTTGCAAACATGAACAGTGGCCTATATTCCTTCAGCATTTCTTCAACGCTTTTTCCTCCACGTCCTTATGATGTTGTCATTGGTGCAATGAATCCATTAATGAAGTTGTAACCCGTTTGACCCGTTGAAATCTCATGAAAAGAAGATTGACCCCCTTTATCCTTTCCAAACTGCAAGTCTCATACTTTCTAAGAGCTGCTGCATAACACGGCATTTTGCATAGAGAGACAGTAGTAGGAACTAAACAGACATTTCACGCACAAATCGTAGGGATTACTGAAAGGCAGCCATCTCCGTCAAATATCATGGGCGTTGCTTGGTGCTCACTTCCGTGTTGAGTACACGCTCACTGAAGACGACTCCATACGCGATTGTCTATATCACAAGGAATATCAGCGGATGAGGGCGCGGAGCACCACTTACCTGTCATTGCGGCAAATACATTGCGTTTTAACATGTCGAGGCAAACGATTGAGCGCTGCTCCTTGCTGACGTTGATTCGCGTTTATCGTTGCAAGCTAAAACTACGTGCGTTTACTTTCTTACTAACTCAGAAATTACTGGTGTGACGGTCATTAATAGTGGAGATGGGCAATAACCGGCCACTAATATTCGGAGTTTCTCCCCGACAGGCCTCCTCGTTAAGATAAATCATGAGTCTTTGAACACGTGGGCCCACGCGGCCAAAAGGTCCACGTCCCATGAGGGGATTTGCTGTAACCAATCCCCCTCCCGAGGCGACCGGTGTTCTCGGCATCTCTATGAGGGATGTCGAAAGCGCGAATTCTGCCGTCCCAAACTGAAAAAATTTTCCAGTTGGTAGCAGAACAAGAGAAAATTGCGATGTGCAGTGTGATGGAATAAGAAACGCTAAAAGGCAACGTGGCGCATATGTGTCATTAAAGAAACAATAGTTTATCATGAGAGATGATACCGAAGCAGTACGGATACAGTCAAAAAGCATAACGGAAACCACCCATGTAAAATGGAAGCATCTCTCGAATGAACGGAAGCACTCGGAAAAGCTTTGCGACATAGCCTTAGTGCAGACTATTGTAATCCACAGGATGTCCGAAGAAAAACCGATTACTGTCGGGGTTCTACAGTTCGCTGTCTCCTCACCTCCTCCCATAATTATCGTCTCTGTTTCTGCTGTTAGAAAACCGCTTTTGCTGGAGAAGTCGCATCATAATTGCAAACTGTATTTTCCGCGCCTTAAAGCACAGCTTGATGTGAAAAGGACGGAGCACCGCAGCATGAAGGATGGGAAGGAACCGGGCGTTTTCCAACCTTCCGCACAGCTCCTGCTGTCCGGAGTTTCCTCGCCCCCACGAGGTTTTACGAGGACCCAAATCCTTCCGCGGGGTACTGACGAGGGCAGAAAGCTCCTACGCACCGCGATGGCAGGTTTAACCTTTTCACGTGGCGCAGGTCTCCATTCATGGGGATCTGATCACAAACGTTCATTGCAGAATTGGCATATTAGAAATCGGTTTTTTAGGTTTGCTTAACATTGACTGCGGTACGTATGCGCAAGAAGAATTGCCTGGTGAAAAAGCTTGAAGGAGTGGAGACACTTGGATCAACGTCGATCATTTGTTCCGACAAGACCGGTACCCTCACACAGAATAGAATGACCGTGACGCACCTATGGTAAGTGTTCTATAATTTCTCTGGCCATGCCATATAGCTAATTATTGTTGAGTGCACTTCATATACGAATGTCTTGCGAAGATATATAATGGCAATAGAACTTTGTAGAATTGCCTGTACAGGTGCCTGTCTACTGGTACAATTTCGGCCTCACAAGTTGCAGCATTGAAACCTTATGTGTGACATAATATCCCCATCTTCACTCTGATTGACGATCTTTTTGAGTCAGAGATATTTTATAATCCATTACAGAATTTGAAATTCATTTTTTCAATGCAGTTGGTAGGATGGGAGGACAGATTATGAAATTTGAGCTGTGGACTATTTTCGTATGAAAGAGCCTTAATTTGAGCAGGTGCTTGATGTGATGGGATAAAGAGCGGGAGCGCGTTTTACAGTATTTCTCTGATGCACTTTATTTGTTTTCGATACTCATGTTTTGATACGCGGAGTATTTCGATACACTCATGAACTGTAACGCAGTAATATTCGACGATTGGTAGCAGTGGGTAAATAGCTGACTCTGCAAAAATGCTGGAGTGGTAATAGGAGAAATGTATCTGCGTCTGAAATGCTTTTAGGGTAGAGTTCGCAAGTTATTGCTGCGGGTTCCCAATGCTTAAAATTAAAATGCTCGAGTTTTTGGAGTTTTCTCTATATATTTAAAGAAGATGGTCCATTCTGAGGGGTGCGAAATGATTTTCGAAGCCTACTCGCCTAGCAGCCGCAGTTTTTTCTTTCAAATTTTAAATTATTGCCAGCTGAAGGGCTGAGAACGTAAGCACTAATGGAATATACTGCGTTTTTTCCTCACGAAGAACATATCGCGCTAATGAAGAGACATAGCTATCGTTATACTCAAATTAGAAATATTTTGTACAGCCTTGAGCAGGTTTGCTGGCTAGCAGTGCTTGAGTCCTGATGCTGACTTGTTGATGTGGAATACAGCTCAAAAGATGTTGATAATTTGAAGGGTGAACGGCGAAGTTGAGGCGGCAATGTCCCAAGATCGTAGCTGTGTTCTCGTAGATAGCGGAGCTTTGGCTAATGAGAAGACCTTTATCGGCGGAAAGGGCAGTCTTCTACGGTGTGCATCGCTGTGCTCAAATGCCGACTTCATGGTCAGATTTTAAGGCTTTCATTTCCCGCTCAATGTTTCCATCTGTTTTATGAACGTTAATAGTTGCATTCGCAGAATACGTTAATTCAGCCGTTGTGGTTCACTACGCCAGTGATAGATTAATAAAGATGTGCAAAAGAACTGTAACGAAGTTGTTATGATCAATAACTTCGAAACTTCATACTGGTTCAGTGTGAATTCGAATATAGCGGTGTTTTTAAAGGAAGAGATAGTGGGAATTGAGGAACACAGGCCGTTATATTGCTCTTATGTAAAACCATACCCTGATTTCTGAGAGGAATTTAGTTTACTGGCTTCCATTGCTATTATTTAATGAATGTCGGTTGACCCATCCCGTTGTTTTTTAACCACCACCACGTCCATTAGGCTAGACCACTCAAGTTCTACAGCACTTTGCCCATTCTGGCACTTTGCTTGAGGATACCTCATGTCTGGTGTATCTCTCTGCATGCACATAAGCGCCCTTTGCTCATATCTGTTTAGCAGTTAATAATATGTCGTTCACTACTGCGAGGTTGAAGATCTGTGTTAGACTGAGCCGATTGGTTCTGTGATTGATTCTGAATTGTTTTTTCATTTTTTCTGTCAAATTTTATAGTTATCCTCGCATCCACTGTTCATCCGTGTTCTTCCAATGCTAGTAAAGTTCATCAAAGTACTAAACTGCATTGTCCATCAATCATGTTTCAACCTTATGCGCGAAAAGTCGGGGATCTGTTTCTAAGTGACAATAATTCGGTTGTAAGTAATAAGAGTATTCGCTCACCACTTTCAGAAGAAAGTCGCCGGAAACAACGCTCCAGTGCGCACTTTTTTTCGCCTTACCTCGCAGTGTACATATGGCATTGGTGTTAATTTTCGCAACGTGTCATTGCTTTCTTTTCACCGATTTTTGAGCAGGCATCGGATCGTAGCACAAAGGCATCGCAACGTGAAGCCAGAGGGGATGCTTCAGAAGTCGCTATTCTACGATATTGCGAAACTGTATGTGGTGACGTGCGTGCGTACAGACAGCTCTACCCTAAAGTGTGCGAAATACCGTTTAATTCAACGAATAAATATCAAGTTAGTTAATGCCTTCTCATCTTTCAATATATAGTTCTACGGTGGGCACCACAGCTCTAGCATGTCTTCGTATTGTGCATCAATGGAGTGGGTATTTGCTGTTGTGTTCGTCCTACGATCTTAACTCATAACGCTGGAGTCGTTACGCTGTCATGCGCGTGTTTCGTTGCAATAAATAAAGGAAACTGCTTAGGCATGGTTAATGGTCAATCGATTTTTGTCACTTAGGTTGAAATAGAGCAGCCACAATTGAAAGTGCCGTTTTATGCTCCATATTGTGGTTTTAGATTCTCTATGCTCCAAGCAGGCTTATAAGAGCGCTGCCGGTATAGTAGATATTTTCATCAAATGATAGTTTATTTGGAGGTTTCCATACATAAGACACCCGCAAGGCGCTATCTGCTTGTCATGAAAGGCGCACCGGAGAAGATACTGACTTGCTGCAGCACCGTCTTTATCAATGGGGCAGAAATAGAGATTAACAAGAATGTGAAGGAAAGCTTTAAACAGGTTGGCTTAGCAATTTTCGACGAACTCATTCATCCTTAAATATTTGTCGTCCCCGAGATAACCTTTGAAGAGCGCTACTGCAAAGAAGTGTGCTTTATTTTCAGTGATGCTTTGAAATGTGTGTGTGACATGGCCTTCTCTTCTTCCTCCTGTCCACAATCTTGTCTTATGTATAATCTCCAAACATGTATGCCTTTAAAAGTTCCATGCAGCTTAAGCTGTGGGCATCTGAACAGGAAGTGCTGCAAATGCGAAGAGGAAACTCAATAGTGGAAATGCTGCAATCCAAGTTCTAGCGAAATGCAGCGATTTTCTTGTAGGTTGTACATCTTATGAAATTTCGCTTTTCCTCATGAGGTGCAGTTTGATCCGAGAACACTATATATATATATATATATATATATATATATATATATATATATATATATATATATATATATATATATATATATATTTCTTCAGTCCTTTATTTCCATCTCATGTGGCACACTGTTTCAACCACCTCTTGCTGATTTCTTCAAGGTATGTAGTTAAGGTCGAAGGAAGCTCAAAGTTGAGAATGTTTTCCCTTGTTAGGATCACTTGATAAATAAGCTGCAGGCTAAGAACCACCGGTACCAATATTTTCAAGAAACTGGGACAGCCGTCAAAGCGCCAGTGCTCGCATAGCGCAAACTAGCTCGTTGCAGACATACGAATTTCTTGGCGGACTGGGCGAACGAGTGCTTGGCTTTTGTGATTTGGAGCTCGATCAGGAGAAGTACGGAGCAGACTATAAGTTCACAAGTGAAACTCCGAACTTCCCTCTGACAGGGCTGCGTTTCCTTGGTCTAATAGCGATGATCGATCCTCCACGGCCAGCTGTCCCTCATGCTGTACGCCTCTGCAAATCGGCCGGAATCAAGGTGCGTTGATTATCCTGCAAAAAGAGCTCCACACTGCTGTCAGAGGCTAGCATCAATGCTCAACATCGGTACACTTTCAGCCACTATGTTAGAAAGTGCTGATTCCTGCGTCTTCTTGATGAAAGTTTGTGCCGAAGGGTAAGTTAACAGAAGCAAAAGGCAATGAAGGTGCACCAGATGTCTGATACCGTTGTTCATAGAAATACGGAGAGAAATCGTTTTTCTCCTATCGTCCCAGTTGCGAAATACACATACCATTTTTTGATCGCAGGGCCACCGCGTAAATTTAGGGCCGCGGGGACCCTGCGGTCAAAAAATCCCTCTCCCTGGACGGAATTTTTTGTAACCAATCCCCGTCCAAGATTGCCCCCGTGAGTGATCCTCAGGTTTCCTCATCTGTGAGGAAGCCAGAAACGCGAATTTTGCGGTCGCAAGCTGTCTCCATTAAGTCATCACAGAAGACAAGGAAACTGTGCGTTAGTGAAAAACGCTGAAAGGCAACGTGGAGCATTTGTTTCATCAGAGAAACAACGGTTCATGGTGAAAGACGGAGATAATGTGGACAGTGTCGGAAAACCCTGATGTGAAATGGAAGCATCTCTCGAATGAACGGAAACACGCGTAGCATATCAAGGACATCCACATAGTACTGGAAGGAAAACTCATTGCTGCAGGGGTTCCACGGTTTGCTGTCCCCTTGCCTTCTCTCGTACTAGTTTTTCCTGTCTCTGTTGTCGAGGGAATCTCTTCTGCCTGAGATGTAGTCGGAGACGCAGGCGAGATGCAACAATTCCGAGAGTTAAGGAAAACAAGAAATAACAGTAGAAACAGCGTTTGATTATCACAAGAAAAAAGCACTTTGAAAGGAGATCGCAAACAAGCAACATCTGTTTAATACGGTTTTTAAACTATCCTCTAATATACTTTTCTTCCTGCAGAACGTCGAAGGTCACGTCACGTCGTGTTGTATCTGCCACCTAGAGTACCACAAGAAACTTTGATAAACTAGGTTAAGTGTATAATTTTTAATTTTGACAATATCATTACTAGCACAGATATGTCAGAAATAACACTGCTCCTCATCTCATTTCCTATTGCCTTTGCAACAGGAAAGTGGTCGTCATTACTCTTTTTTATTCGAGCACAACATAACGTTGTCACAGTACCCTCTTATTAGCCACGAAGCGAATACCTTTTCGTTGTAAGCACTGCCTAAATTTTACTACCACCTACATTTACGAAAGCATGCAAGTGCGTTTGCCAACAATATGCATCTTGGACTTCAGCGGCGGCTTCTATACCAGACGACTGTCAAGGATACGCCAAAAGTGCAAGTTCTCGAAAATTGTTCCTCTTGCAAATTCCCGCGTGTCACGTTGCTGCTGTGTAGAGGTGAGACGGCGCTGAATGCTGGCGTTTGTTGATAGCTGAGCTGACTTTCAGCGACTCGACAAACCAACAAATAAATTAATGAAGTGCACACAACTCAAACGGGTTTGTAAACTCGCAGCCATACAAGCAGAGAAAGTGAGCAGTATGAGGGGACAGAGAAGAACACACATCACTGAGCTTGACACCGTGAAAACGAAGCAGCACAATAGCATGAACGATGTGAAAAGTCACGCAATAAAACAGGGCACTGTCCGAATTTCCGACCCCGTGGGAGCCCGCTCTCGGGAGCTTTCCCATCCAGGCGAGAGGTTCTAAGAAATTAACTCCCCCGCAGGGCTCTCATAGGGGCGAAAGACTTCTCCGAGTCCCGCGGGGATGTGATCAGTCATTTCACTTGTCTGGGGCTCCCGCTAGAGGACCGTTATTCACGAAGGCCCTCTTTCAAACACTACTGTATACCGTAAAGTGACGCCATCTTACATTTGAACCTGTATGTCTCCAATTTATCTATGCACACGTTTATACCCTGTATGAGTACATGACGTGCGGAAATATGTACACTAAACTGTGCTCATGTATTTGTATGTGCATCTATTAAAGCACCGATTTCTTAGGAGATGGAGAACTCTTCCACCCTGTAGATAAAGAGGACATTCGCATAGTCTCCGAAATTTTTATCGTAGGGGGTAAGAGCTTCACTCGCCTTCTAGGCGGGGAAGTGATGGGGAGATGGTCACATTGCACAAGGCATGTCGCTCTCTGTAAAAACCGCCTGCTCGATAAACGCAGCTCAATCTAGCTGGATTTTCCGAGACATTTCGCATGGAAGACCATCGTATTCTGAACTCAAAACGAGATTCCAGTTAGTTCTGTTGAGCTCTCTCTGCTGCTTCTCTTTCCACATACCATGTTATCTCCTTTAAAACACAGGTTATGAACTCCGTGTGTTTTTTTTTTTCAGGGGCGGTGAGTGATTTGAGGTAAAAGTTATATTCCTTCTCGAAATTTTGATATGGCGTCAGGAAAGTATACTTTTCTTGTATTCAAAAACAAGTCTTTCTCAAATTCTGTGACTAAGGTCTTCTTAACAGTAGAGACTCCGCGCAGATGGTTGAAAACAAACTGGATTGCGTGTCGCCTTTTCTTCTCACATGCCCGACACAAAAGCTACTTTCTTTTTCAACAAATTCCCATCCGCTCATACCACAGGCTCAAAAAGAACTTTTAAGTCGATGAAAATTTACGTTCCTGTTAATTGATTGTATTTGACGATATCTTTATGTTGACTTTCCCCTCCGTTGCACAGCGCTTACTAATAAAGACGAAGATGAATGGATGAGCTGATGGGTTGAGATTCAGGTTGTGATGGTGACCGGAGATCATCCAATAACGGCTCAAGCGATCGCTCGGCAGGTTCACATTATCGAGCAAGGCTGTGATGTGGCGATGCTAGTCAGCGAAACGGACAAAATACCCAACTTCGATGGAGAAAAGAAGTAAGTCCCAAAGAAGAAATGTGTCTCCTTTTATGAGCACTATATTCAACGCGAAATTAGAACAGCATTTGTGTTTGTTCTTCTCTAAAGAAAAGAGACTGCCTGATTGAATTTTTTTCAGCTCCCCTACAATCTGTTGAATGCTGCTGTCGCTGTAACAGCGGCTTAAAAAATTTTATTCGTTTTGAAATTTCGACAAATTAATTTGACTTTTTAAAATTCAAAATAAAGTAAACTCATTTGTTTATTCAGTTGCTTTTTTACAGGTTCCATTTTTGTCTAAATATGTGATTTCTCTCTCGCATGAAGGCCTTTGTGTGTGCTTAATCTTTGATTGCGACTCAGGTACGGAGAAAATAAAAACAGTGCATATACATGCAGCGGTCGAGAGCTAATAAGGTGGTGTAAAAAGTTACGGTGAGACACTACGGATTTGCGAGAAGCGCTTTAAAAATAGATATGGGCGGAAAGGGCATTTGGTGACACATGTATTTGCAGCGGAAAATCCCTCGCATTGCAGAGCAGCTGGGGCACACTAGCTGCGAACAGTGAACCAATCCGTGCTCGTTTCATCACAACGGTACGCAGCGCCACCCCTATGGGTGCGAGACATCGCAAACCGTGTAGTAACGCATCACACAGGCCTAAAGAATATCACAATGGACATGCAATTTTTTTCTCAGTTACTTCCCCTAGGATGGCAAATTATTCTGCCGTGTAAAGTTCCAGCTCAATCGGTTCATCTGAAGTAAATTTCCTGGGTACATTAGCTTCATTACAATTGTGGCCTCGAATCGTAGTAAGACATGTCATTTATCATGAAACTGCGCCGCAGCTGACCGTAAGCTGTAATACCGCATTCTCAACATCGTGCTTCTTTATTCTACTTCAACCAGTGAACCACTCAGAAGTTATGTTTTTTTTAGCAACATATTGCGCTTTCGTTTGCTTTCGACCTCGTGCATTTGCATCCTTTTTACTCCTTTCACTCCTCCCAGCATAGATATCCAGGGAAGCTTTGTCCGATGTAATTGAAATCTTTGGAGGGTCAAATTTAACTGAAATCTTTATAGGGCAGTAATCAGATTTTGCGAAAAATTTTCATTTCGACTTTCAAAACATGCGCAGAAAGACGCATGGTCGTCCACGAGTAACATTGCTTCGAAAATATTTCCTAGCAGCTTTCCCTTGATTGTTAAGAAGGAGCAGCTGCTTCCTGTTGCTGATTTTTGGCCCACGTCTGCAGGTGATCTCGGGAAAAAGTGAAAACGGAAAGCCATAAAGAAGCACTCTTCTAATAGTGGCCTACTAGAGGCGGCTGCTAGCTGGATGGGCTTTCATCATCGAGAATGGCTACCATCATCCGTAATGAATATCAGTCAGGCAAATCATCTACCAGCACCGGTTGACGGCTGTTAAAACTGGCGCCAAGCGCTCATGCAATGGCTAAATCAGGGTCTGAAAGGGCACATTGTGCAGCGAATACGCCTTATCTATGTTCTCGTAAATGTCTCGGTCTGTCGCCTGTGAAAAATTTCACCGCATTCTACCCGTGTTCAAAAATTTTTCACTTCGCTTGCTTTCTGTCGAAGATTTTGGGATCCTTTCGTTTATCCTTGCAGAAGTTTCCTATTTTCACCTTCCATTCTGAATTTTCTGTGCTCATTGGACAGAATTTTCTGTCCTCTCACTTCGCTCCCTCCAAGTTCTGAATCATACTGAACGACAGTCGAATTTAGTGGGTGCATACAGCTTTCCAGAAGATTCTCAGTCCTCTTTGCTAGCATATCTCTGGATATGTTTCATATAAATAGCATTAGCCAAACAAGACCCCAATAGCGGAATCAACTTTCGGTTGCCTTCGCGTTCCGCATTTCGTCGATCTAATGTGACAAAAGTCATTACGACCGAAATCTTAAAGACTGTTAGCGACGCTCAAAACGGATTACTAATGGATCGAGTCGCCTGTCACATCCTAAATGTTTTGCCTCCTTTCGCTCGTCTTGTGCTCACAATCGTTGTCTTCAAATTCAATATCGTTGGAAGTTTTCGCCTATGTCATAATGAAAATTTATTAAACCAAAATTTTACGTTCATTGTCTAAAATATCTTTTTGATGTTCATTTCAGCCCTTCTCCAGGTTGAACTTATCGTAGGAAAGCTTTTCGTAGTGGAACATGAGTGACGATCTATGAACTTTACTGACAGGACGCGCGAGGATTTCCAAAATTTTAAACTAATGTTCAACAGTTTTCCTCTATTATCTTCTATTTATTAATGTCCGTTATCAGGGGTGAGAAACGGCAACCAGCTGTTTATGTGTATGGGCACATAAGATGCCCAAATGCAGGATCGGAAGTCGGCAACCGCTATCGTGGACTTCTTTGATTGAAGTGGATTTATTCCTAGCGTAGTTATAACACATTAGTTTTGGAATATGGGCTTAACACTGCAAGTAAGCATAAAATTTTAAATGTTTTCATTCAGTGGCAAAACGATGCGAGCAAGAGGAATTGTTATTCACGGTGAGCGCCTTCGATATCTCAGTGAAGATCAACTTGACTATATAACTGCCAACGTTGATCAGGTTCGAACAAGTTCCTTGGTATCACTTTCTCTGTGCGGTTCTAAAGACTTTCCGTTCACAGCATCAGAGGACTTCTTCTGAATAACAGAGAGAAAACTTCAAAGTTTCTAGAACTCTACATTAGTTTTGCTTTGAGATCTCAAAGTGAAAGTTTGAAGTCCACTCGTGTGATCTAATTTGCAATATCCTGGAAGTATAGTCCCTTATTTTAATGAGAAATAAAAGTTCCCAGCAGCTTCCAAGTTCTGTCTCATTTATCTAGAGTACACGACAGGCGAAGGAGAGCAGTTGTTCTAAGAGGGAAGAGACAGCAAGGAGAGTGAAACGGATTTAACTAGCGCATACATATCACTCCATGAAATGAACGTGGAATGAGGCAGAAGTTGACCGCTGTTCAAGCTCTGATGTCTTGCGAAGAGATTGCTATCTTGGTTTGTGCACGGTGCTGACATTCGGGCTTGCTCAGACCACTGCGCTAACTCTAGTCAATGCGAAAATCACGCACTGGTTTTTGGCATTTGAGAACCCTTTTGACACACCAATCTCGAACTGCTCCTTCGTGTGAGTGCGGGTTTAGGCATTACAACAAGCACTCATAGCCGTCATGTCTGCACAGGTTTGCCATTGTGCACCTGTAGTTGTAGAATTTTTCACCATTTTCTGAGTTGTGATACACTACATCAAACGAGCTGTGATACACTACACTAAGCAGACCATGTTTTGCGTCTGTATCATATCGGTATAACATAAATGCACCTGTTTTTACTGGACAAAGTGTGATGTGGTAGGTCAGGATATCTAATAAGTTGAAATTTTTTAGAAGGCACAGGCAGTGTTTTTATGAAAAGATAGTCATCTCACTAGAGGCAATTTGCTTATGGAGGTCACGAAAACCGATTAGAATTTTAAAGGTTGTCTTCGCTCGCACATCGCCTGCTCAGAAGCTACAGATAGTGGAAACGTTCCAGAGGGCGGGCGGCGTAGTCGCAGTAACGGGTGACGGGGTGAACGATGCACCCGCTCTTCGAAAGGCTGACATTGGTTCGTTTGTTCTCACCTACTTTAGTCGATGTTTCTAGCGATTGTGTGATGTATGATTAGGTAGGGTTGACAGGATTGCCTTTCAGACGAGTCTTTCACACGCCTAAGGTCATCTCCAGCATGAATTTATTTATAACGTTTATTTTTCTGTGCGTTGTTTGACGTATTTGCCGGCAATAAGGGAATGCTATGACGATAATTTTGGTAGATGTGATCTAATATTTACCCAATGCATCATCCTTTTTCATTTTTCTGTGGCGGAATCGGTGACTGTTAGGTGCTGCAGAACGTCTGGTAATTGCGAGACCGTTATTGCTTAGTCGACTTCACCGAACGAGGAAATTATGCGCTTTGAATAACATATATTTCGAACGTTAACAAGAGGGTTATTCAATGTCGCAAAAATTGCAACCGTTCAGTTTGCAGTCACAATTGCAACCTTATATTTTCAAATAAAATGCAAACAGTGGAGAGCGGATTCAAATAAAAGTTGTGTTTGGTGAAACAAATTGTTGGCGTTTACTTATCGATAGCTTTTTTCTTAGGTTTCAACTCCCGCCACCGTCCTCACATCGCGACAAAAATCATTAGACTCTTTCCTGCTGGACCGAATCCGTTTTGAATTCCTGGTAATCTCTCCCTCCTCCTTCCAGTCATTCATACCAACGTGTAAAACTCAAGGAATTTCCAGGCATTCACATACTTCGAAAAGTTCACGCGGAATTTGATGAAGTGGGATCGACAATTCCAGATGAGCTGGTCCGAATGGCATATGTAGGTCCACTAGATTGTGTGAGGACTGGGAATACCGAGAACCCTAGTGCAGCGCTTTCTCCCTTCCTATAAACCTCGCGCTGATTTTCCGTCCTTCGCCTCTTTTAGACAGTGTTACGAAATGGCGAGGACCCTATTTCCCCGTGATTGTTGTTGCTCCGTAATAAACAGGTTAGACAGCTTCAAGTGACTGGCAGTTCCTATTTATAGCAACAATACTGTTCAGGAAGAAGAAACAGAGGATTAGTAAAGACGGGGAATCGGCTTCCTCTGCCATTTTGTGTTTCATTCCTCCCTCCCCCCTCCCCCCCCCCTCTAAGACAAACAGTTGCGCAGTAGACGACACATTTCAAAATTTTGCGGAGTGCCACGTTAAAGTTCAGTTACGGAGTTGTGAGGTATAGGAATCGCGATGGGTATTGCTGGAACGGATGTTTCAAAAGAAGCGGCCGATATGATTCTTCTCGATGATAATTTCGCGTCGATCGTGACTGGCGTAGAAGAAGGGCGCATTATTTTCGATAATCTCAAAAAATCGATCGCCTATACTTTAACGTCCAATATACCTGGTGAGGTTTCGTCGCGTTGAATTTTAATGGCATTTTTCCTATACCCGGCTGTCTAGAGGAATTAAATGTATTTGTCTCAGATTGAAGATGTATCGTACTTGAAGGATCGGATCTTATTGTCCTCCTTTAGAGGGAATAAGCTTCGATGAGCATTTTCATCCCGAAGCAGAAACAAACTTCAGCAGGGGTCGCAGCTAAATCACCATAGGGACAAGAAGAACCAAGTCATTGCAAAGCAGAGCAGAAATTTTTGTTCCGTTTGGGACAGGTTGGCTGACCGGAGCACTGTTTGACTGCATTAAGTTAGGCGCTGCATATCTTGTACAGTCAGCACGGTTCAAGCTGAATAGTTATCAGGTTCTCGCGAAAAGACCTGCCACTAGAGTAGAACGGTTTTACCCCACCAACTTCTGGTCGCGGACAGGTTTTGGCTTGAAGCGACTGAAGAAAAAAATTGTATGAAGAAAGGAAAATTGTGGAAGGAAGAAAATGCTGCAAAAAGGGAAATTTTATTCGATCTTACATCTACCCTCCTTTAATCACTTTAAATCACAGGGTATTACAAGGATAATAAACCCATCTATGGACATAATTGACAAACGTTTACACTCAGTTTGCTTATTTCAGAGATTTCGCCCTTCCTCGCGTTCGTCGCTATTGGCCTCCCTCTTCCTCTCAGTGTTGTCGCAATTCTTTGTATTGATTTAGGCACGGATTTGGTTCGTTTCCACTATTTCGATGGAATGCGGATAATTGCTGAGCAGGCAGGAAAACAGCACACGTGCGCTGATGTGATTTATAATGTTTTTGGGAGTGTTTACTCAGCATTCGTTATATATTTATTGACCTGCCCAATGCTTTCATTTGGGAGCTTTATTGAGTGTAGTGATGAGAATCAACCATAACGTGGCTCAAACAATTTTGCTGCTTTTTTTTCGACAATGAATTGAAAAGGTGCCTGATGACTTTAGCAGCAGTGATGACTTATTGGAACGGTTACTTGCAGAGGGAATTGCATGTTATCGGCTCAGTTCGTTTCATGCTGAGCTCGACTTGTCCACAATCAGAGAGAGCTTGCTCTTTTCACCTTCTTGCAAGTAGCTCAGGAGGGAACCTGCGGGAGAGACACTGCAGATGGCACTAGGAATTTCGACGGAAAGGATTTTCGTTTTTGGTTCATAAACTATGATGACAGCAGTGGCGGAAATAAAAGTTTCAGTGGCCAGCGATCTCTATAGCTTACGAGGAAGCCGAATCCGATATAATGAAACGACCACCTCGCAATTCAGAGAGAGACAAACTTGTTAACGCAAGGTAGGATCTCAACGATACTAGTTACTGGCACAGACTCGAAATGTTTGTGAGAGCGAAGTTTCGGTACGAATCTTTAGCGCAATAGCCGTTTTCAAAAGATGATTTCAGTAGAGCTGCTCTGATCGTTATTATGAGGAACCTACTCCATTAGTCGCGAAAATATCGCTTTCTGTAATTTCGATCCTTTGCACATTGAGTTTAGTGCTTTATTTGGTTTCCTCTGCATATTGGCATTTAATTTCATTTTAACCTTCCTCCTCCATATTTCGCAACGTTCTCGCCTTTTTCTATCTTATTCGTCCTCTTATTTGTGCGTCCAGTTGAGTTTGGTAAAAAGTAGTGAGTGTGCATCGCTCTTAGTTGCATTGATCGAAGACGTACGATCTATAAACGAGTAGCTGAATAAACATGTTCCTGGGCATACCCTTTGCGAACTCTCGTTGCTGCTCGATAAAACTGACTAACAGCACTTATACGCATGTTATTACCTCTTTGCGCACTTTTACGGCAAGCATTCTGCTTAGGTGTGCGCGCAAATAATGAGTCATTTCAGGTTGATGAATTTCTCATATCTTCAAATAGGTGTAATGCAAGCGGCATCCGCGTTTATGACTTATTTCTTTATAATGGGCTTTCATGGATTCCTTCCATCTCATCTAATTTATCTGCGCAAGCAGTGGGATAATAAAAATATCAATGACCTTGAAGATAGCTTCGGACAACAATGGGTGAGTTCCTAGAAGAGATTTATCGCAGAGCATAAAACTGAACGAGAAGCACGTTGCGATGGGCACACTTTGCGTCCAGCTACGTTTTCTTTGTAGGCATCCCTATAGAGGGATATCAAGTATTCCCAAGAAGTGGAATTTGCATGTAGCCTTCAATAAGAAACCAGCTGAATATTACCACGATCGAATCGACGCGATGATAAGTGCAATTGAAGCCGGGATGAGTGAATCGAGTAAAGTGAACGAATTCTCGACCAGAGTGAATTGAAGATTTTCCTCAACGAAACGCAAATATTATAAGTGCATTGTGGTATCTCCAGGCATTTAAAAGAAATCACTGAACTTAGCTCCACTCAGTTATATATATATATATATATATATATATATATATATATATATATATATATATATATATATATATATATATATATATATATATATATATAGCGCTCTTGTAACCGTCTCTTCCATAACGCCGCGGATGGATCCGTATATGTATAAGTCATGTTCACATATAATCATTTTTGCACTTACAGAGATGAATTTTTGCCCATCCACAAAGCATACGCTCACAATTGTGCGCTTGCATCGGATCTCAAAATAAGTAGGATGTAGCATGAATATGCGACTTTTTATCTTCCTTGCGCTTATTCCACTACTTATCAGCGAAGGAATAAATTATGCTGAATAATTTCTTCATGCTTAAGTTGCGCTTACTGAAATTTGCGCAAAAAGTTTTTTCTTTGTGACTTGTTCGGTATAAAATGAAAATTGAACGGACGCATTTTTCTCCCTTCAACGCTCCTTTCGCGTTAAACGTGACTCACTTCAAGTTTCTCTCTTTATAGATGAACATTTTGCGTTACCAGATTTGGTACTAGACTATTAGTTCACCAGCCAACACCACCAAGCGAACAGTTAGGTGACGTTTACGTGCACTGAGGTAGCGTTGCTGTAATGTCCATACAGCAGAGATTTGCAAAACTTTTTTTTAGTGTAATTGTTACCATAATTACAAAATAAAAAATTGCCTGTTTTTTTCGATCGGGAAAATCACTGGGTATTACGACAGATCGTCTAGCCGCCTTTTTTATGCTGTCGAGACCAGAAAAACCTGTTTCCGGAGGTGCTTACTTGATTCACCATGCGCATAACAACTGTAAAACTACATTGATGCCGATAAACCGCTTGCAGACCTATCAAAGTCGGAAGGAACTCGAGCACTGTTGTCATGGTGCTTTCTTCTACTCAATTGTTGTAGTACAATGGGCTGATCTGATTATTTCTAAGACACGCTACAACTCGTTGGTGACACAGGGAATGAGGTGCGTGAAGTTCAGTGCATGTGTATAAGGCGATTTATTGAGTTGCCATTTTGCTTCCAGAATGTAATTTGCTAAATTAGCACTGACTTGGAAAAGATAAAAGGGCTGGCGCCAACTCTTTTTTAAAAATTTTCAAACTTGGTGAATGCTTCCGAATTTGAGAGTAAAATTTGATGGGACGAAAGTGAGAAAATAACACGCGTGTCTCTTGCTTTGAGAGTAGAAATGAATGCAGGTGCTATGTTGTACGGAAACACTGGACTTGAAAGAAAATATCTCCACCTACTATTTAAGAAATGACGCTGTTAAAAAAGTCACTTTCTACCTGCTTCCCTATTCCAACCATAAAAAATGCGAACGTCTGATCACCGAATGCGTCAATAAGTTTCGAACAATATTTTCGTGTCGCTGCTTCCGATTGACTTCGAATAAAAAGAAAAATTTTTCCGCATTCCACAATAAATGCTTCGGCGTGTTACCGTAAGAGAACCGAGAACCTACGACATCATTATTGGTTCGCAGATATGAACATTTTGCACCGCAGCAAATTAGAGCGCTTCATCGTAATGTAAGGAAGTCAGTTCTTTTGGAGGTCGCAACAAGTGATTGACCTAGCAGAAGGTAGGAATGTATGTAGTGGAACTATGTGAAGCGATGAGTTTCGTCAAAAGCTTGAGCTTTGTCCTCAAATACATCTTCGACATTTTTCGTTTGCTACCTCTGTAAACCGAGTCGTCGAATACAAGAATTTTGTTGGCATGGCATTCAGATGGCATATCTTAGATCCATGGCGACAGCAACTGAATTAATAAGCCGGACCCTAATCGACATGGTGTGCATCTAGAGAGGCGTTTCTGTTTACCGGCTGGTGTCTTCAAACACACGCTCACCGAGATGGCCACTTATTCGTAGATTTCCAACTGTTCTTCTTATAGCAACATGGTGCTCAACGAAGGACTCGTATTCACGACCATTCTGGCATCAGTGCTGTTGTTTACACCATATGTTAACGAAGTCTTCCTGCTCACTCCGATTCGGTTTGCCTTTTTGTTAGTCCAATCATGGCATAGTACTGTGATTTCGGCCTCCTCAAAAGCGCAGTGGATTATAAAAAAAGTTTGCATTATAAATACATAAATACATGAATATATAAATACACAAATGTATGAATACATAAACATACAAAAGTGTAAGTAATAAATAAATATGTAAATATATAAATATACGAATACAGATAACAGACATAACTATAAATAAATAAATAAATAAATAAACTAATTAATTAATTAATTAGTTAATTAATTAAACTAAAAAAATAAATTAAATTAAAAAAATAAATAAATAAAATAAAATAAATAAATAAATTAAATTAATAAATAAAATAAAATAAAATAAACTAAATTAAATAAATGATTAAATAAAACACAAAGTAAGTAAATGAAATTAAATAAATAAAATACAATAAGATAAAATAAACTAATTAAATAAAATTAAATAAATTAAATAAAATAAAATTAAATAAATTAATAAATAAATTAAATAAATGAAATGAAATAAATCAATTAATTAAATAAAATTAAATAAATAAACTAAATTAAATTAACAAATGAAATTAAATAAATAAAATAAAATACAATTAATTAATTAAATAAAATTAAATAAATAAACTAAATTAAATTAACAAATGAAATTAAATAAATAAAATAAAATACAATTAATTAATTAAATAAAATTAAATAAATAAATTAAATTAATTAATGAATTAAATTTAATTTAATAAATTAGTTAAATTAAACAAATAAATAAAATTAAATCAAATAAATCAAACTAAGTTAAATTAAATTAAGCTAAATAAATAAAATTAAATTAAATAAATTAAATTAAATTAATAAATCAAATTAAGTTAATTAATTAATCTAATTAAACAAATAAAATTAAATAACTAAATTAAATGAAATAAATTAAATTAAATTATATTATATTAATAAATTAAATTAATGAAACTAAATAGGTAAATTAAATAAAACAAGTTAATTAATTAAATAAATAAATAAAATTAAATAAAATAAATGAAAAAATTAAATAAATTAATTAAATAAGCTAAGTTAAATCGAATTGAATTAAATTAAACTAAATTAATAGATAAAATAAAATTAAACAAAATAAACATACTAAATAAATTAGTTAATTAAATAAATTAATAAATTGGATTAAACTAAATTAAATTAAATTAAATCAATAAATTGAACTGAATTGAATTCAATTACATAAATACATATAATTAAATTGAACAAATAAATAAACAAGTAAGTAATGTTAAATTAAATAAATAAATTAAATTAAATTAATTAATTAATTAAACAAATAAATTAAATTAAATTAAACAAATTAGTGATTAAATAAATAAATAAATTAAATTAAATTAAATTAAATTAAATTGATAAACTAAATTAAATCAAATAAATTAAATTAAATTAAATTAAATTAAACAAATAAATAAAAGTGATTAAAATAAATAAATTAGATTGAACTAAATTAAATAAGCAAATAAAATTAAACAAAATAGATTAATTAAATTAAATGGTTTAAATTAAATTGAATAAATAAATTAAATCAAATAAATAAATTACGTCGAATTAAATAAATAAAATAAAATAAAATAAAATAAAATAAATAAATAAAATTGAATTAAATAAATAAACTAAATTAAGTAATGAATAAATTTAATGAATAAATTAAATTAAATTAAATTAATAAATAAGATTTAATTAAATGAACAAATCAAATAAAATAAATAAATAAATAAAATTAAATTAATAAATTAAATTAAGTTAAATTAATAAATTAAATTAAATTAAACTAATAAAAAAAATTAAATAAAATAACTTAATTAATTAAATTGAACAAATTAAATTGAATTAAATAAATTGATTTAATTAAATAAATAAATAAATAAAATTAAATTGATAAATTAAATAAAATTAAATTAATAAATAAAATTAAATAAAATTAATAAATAAATAAAATTAAATAAGTTAAATTTAATTTGATTTAATTAGTAAAATAAAATAAAATAAGATAAGTAACTTAAATAAATTGAATTAAATGAATAAATAAAATTATATATATAATAAGACGGATACTTAGTGGAGGAATTTGTACTTGGCATGTATTTGTGCAAGCAGAAAAGTTGCATTCTAATGTGAGGTTTCATGAGCACTCAATCTTTTATTGTCGAAAGTCGATGACACAACCCCTAAATAACTAAAAGTGATAGCAACTGCTCCTTGCAACTTTATCTTTGAACGTTTTATAACATGTTAAAGACAAAGGTTACAAGTCAGGAAAACTCGCATTAGTGTTCACGAAATGCGAGCGAGTACTGAATGTTGGAGGGTGAAATACCGTTCAAAACGGTTGCTTCGATGTGTTGGAGCTTCAAAGGAAGTAAACAATTAAGTGTTGTGATGTCATTTCAGGCTGGAATATGCGCTTGTCTCACTGCCATTTGCATTCCTTATTTTCGCATACGATGAAATGCGTAAATTTTTGTGTCGAAAATATCCTGACGGATGGATGTATCATGAAACGTTTTATTAATTATGCTATTAATTTCGCTGACAGCCTGAAGTATGTTTCGATTGCATCTGATATGTTCAATCTTGGCTAGGTAATTTTCGAGACGGTTGTTTCATTCGTGTCAATCGTAAAACCAATCGAACGTGTCATAAATGCCATAAAGCTCGTCGTCATAACTACAACTACACGTAAAAAGGAGCGAACATGGGAAGTTGGTGCTTCTAGAACGAGCAAGACGGGGATACAGGAGTCTTTTTCGCATCGAGCGAAGGAAATAGCGCCACTTTCTAGAACGCATAGTCACGTAGAGAGAATAACCCATAATACGTAGAGAGAATAAGCTTCTTTGAAATTCAAATGCATGATTATTTCTGCTCCGTCTCTCGATAAACAGTCCACAAGAAGTGATCGCTTTAAAGTCTCTTTCTTCTTTGCTGCATTGCGGAGTGTTGCATACCGCCATGACGTGCGCCTCATTACAGCAGGAAACAGCTGACCAAATGTTTGGGAACGGGAAGCGACTAGGAATTCTACGATATTTCCACTGCGCGTTAGAGACTTGTTGGGGCGGGGGGGGGGGGGGGGCGGTTTGGGAAAGATAGGAGTGGTTGCGTAATTATTGCTGCAATGAAAAGCCTCGATCCTAAATTCATGGGTGACGAAAGATAAGAGTGCGGATGGCCACGGCGAATGGGTAAAGCGGAAGAAAGCAGACAGGTAATGATCGAGAACGACGCTCCATTGGCATGTTACCTGAGAGAATTCCATATTTCTCCCCTACAACCTCCTCTTCCGGTCGCCTCCTGCCGTCACCCTATGATATCTTGGACAAAGGTCAATGCTCAGGTGGCGCATATGCACTAGCAGCTGGAACTGCGAAGGTAGCATGTAAAAGCGGCTTGTAGATTGTCTTCTAGTCAATGATGTTTCACATGATTAATTTGCTCAGCTGTTGTGTTCACACTGTGCTGTAACGACATTGTTGTTTTCGCAGAAAATCTGGAAAATAAAATAAGTGTGAACTTCTCCTCTTCGATGGATTGTTTTGCTTCGACAGGAGTTCCAATAAAAATGATCGCTGCCACATAACCGGGCCGCAATTTCACTAATCATCTGATGGATCTTCCAGTTCCAGAATTTCATAACTTTGGTAATTCTTGAAGTCCCGGTTCCGCTGCTGCAGCGTGGGATTCCGTCGGAATCTTCGGTGCAAGAATTCGTTACTCTGGGGTTCCGCTTTAGCAAAATCTCATGCGTCTGTAGCGTTTGGCGCACAGGATTTTTGCTTTTCCCCATGGATGTTCCATAATGACATCATAATAGTGACGTGACACCGGCGACATCCTACCGGCAGCTGAACAAATATGGTTCGCAAATTTGTTGTCGTTGAAAGCTGATAGTGAATAGAAGACCGCGTGATTGACTGGTCCTCACAAAATTGACGATGAGGATCACAGCTGTAGGGGTTGCATACTTCGAATCTCAGAACTATAGTTCGTGAAGTTTAATGGTTCGTCGGGTGAAATTACCAACACAAACATAAGAAACTGTTTGTACGGATTGTATTGTGCTTCTTATGAAAGCTTAATCGACTTAGCCCAACTGGTTTTCTATCGTGTATTTGAAGCTCGACGCATACGAGTCCTCTTAATTTTGCTCCGTAAAAAATTTTCGTCTTCATGAACCCGTCCTCAGCACATAGCAAAACGCTAGTCGGCCGGTTCATCACAACCTACAGCACCGCATTCAGTAAGTTCCTTGAGTGGCCATGGCCGAGAAGTGTGATAAACATGCTCGCATTCTCTCATCTGATGTATATTTGCTTGGTGTCGAGGATTCTAATAAGCAAAATCAAAGATTCTCTAATACTCATAATTATGTCGATCCAATGAAACAGCTTTTGCTGGTCTAATGGACACACATTTAATTTGCAACTGTTGGTACTCAAAGACATTCGTTAGCCGCAATTCGCAATGCTCTCACGTCTGTGAAGCCATTAACAATGGCTCTTGATCTGTTTCCTGCATGCACCACAAAACTTCCGTAGTGCAAATGAAAGTGCGAATTCTCTCTAATCACGCGACGTAGAGGACACAACCTTAGAACTCCACTCCTGGCGAAGAGATCATCTATGATTTGTTTCAAGATCTCCACATATTTGAACACCTCAGCGAGCCACGCTTTATGCTCATAAACCAGGGATGCACAATCACTGATACTACAGCAGATTCAAAGAAACATGAGCAGAATGACGAAATGAGAGGAAACCTTATTAACGTGTGCAGAATCAGAACAAACGTCTTTACTTGTTGAAGCAGTCGAAGCATTGCGTAAATAATGCTAGTGGAATCTGCTGGTAACGTTGCACTGCTTCAATGGAACGATACCACAGGTCGAGCGTAGGCCCTTGAAACTCCTTCCTCGAATGACCATCAAGTGAGAGGATATGATGAACCGTTTTCAGTCAGGGAGACTCAGTGAACAAAATATCCTCGAAATAGCCATCGATGTACTCTCAGACTGTGATGATGTGCTTGATTTAAATGCTTCGGATAAAAACCCATCCGCATCCGAAAGTGCACCACCGATTCAGAGGAAGTATAAACAATGACAACGTGAATACTACAAAACGAAAATAAAACGTTGCATCGAAACAATTAAAAACTCCGCCATCAACAACTATGGCGAAGGCAAAAACCGCGATGGAGTGGGAGAGGGACGGGGAGAGAACGAGCTGGGCACGCATCGAAAGCTTGCAAGAAAGCAGGGTTTCGAATATCACTCTTACTTTTTCGCTTCTCTGGCCGGACTTAATACTTACCTTTTAAGTACTCTCTGGAAGCCCTAATGGGGGGTGGTGAATGGCGTTCCTCAGCTCAGTTCTTGCCAACAAGGTATGGAAATTTTAGAGTTCATCAATACTGCTACGTCAGAAAGCAAAACGAAGAAATAAAAAAGAGAGTTGTTAAGACTACTACATCCATTAGAGGCTCCCCAGCTCAAACGCAATCAATAAACCAATGTGAACAGCGATGAACATGCGAACAAAGCCACGAATGTTGAACAGGGAAATGAGACTTCGAATAAGAAGCCAAACTGAGCAACAGCATCCTCGAAAACTTGACGTGATGAATGTGCAACTATCCAGCCTCTGACTTTACTGCTCGAAGGATCTTCAGAAGCGGAATCACCCACCGAGGAAGAAGCGAATGCCTCGATACAGGAAACAAAGAAACAGCCCCTTGACTGCAGGATCAGCCAAGAGAAGGCGAACAGAATTTGATTAATGTGCATGAAATGCCGTTATTGGACAATTATGGCCGCCCTTAAAGCGACTTTGCAAGACTTGTTCCCAGTATAAAACACATATCTCGGGAGGATGACCACAACCTCGCACATTGTGTCCCTCAGGGACTGGGTGAAAAAGTTCCGCTCTCATACCGCGTACTGCTACTCTCGAAGAAGCAACAGATACTGGGCGATCATTGTATAAAACCCCCCAGATCTCCCTACTTCCATCCTAAACTGCGAACATCCGCGTAAAAATCTTTTAATAAAATGGAGGCAAAGAAAACCTGTAAGGAACAGACGACGAAAGAAGGCAATAAGCATTCAGTCTGAGTCAATGGTCATCAAGAGTAAGCGCGCTTCGTATTCTTTGAAGAAGATCCTCCGCGTAAGATTCAGTGAACGAACTGACGACATCCGGGTTGGATATCAGACGACACAGAATTCGATAAGCACTGCAGTTTGCTCGCACGCATGGGAGTACCTTTAAAATAAACCGCATTCGACCGCATACGAAGGAAAATAAACCACCAGCCTATAAGAAAGGCGGTGGTGTCACTATATAAAAGTGTGATGTAAACACAAAAATGTGTCATAATAAACGCTGTTGTCAGAATAAATGTGACGACGACACTGCAATTCATCGCACTCCAAAGCAACATCGAACGAAAACCTCGTATATATGTCAGGAATATAAACAACGTCCTCACTCAAAGATCTGCTGCCTATGACGCAGAAATGAGTTGCTAATACAATTGTTGATATCATTACGCAAATTATAAGACACATTTTACATGCAGCTAAAGGCAGTTCAACGAGCCATTTGTCTGTTTGACAGATGAGCGTTATCAAACTTGCGGATATACATCAAAATCAATATAACAAACGTTTCTGGTAACACACAGTTATATGACGACTCATTTCCCGAAGCATTTGCTTATATATATATATATATATATATATATATATATATATATATATATATATATATATATATATATATATATATATATATATATATATATATAGCAAATGTTGAGAAATCATATCACTCACACCGGATCACATTCATACACATGTAAAAACATTAGTTACTATCTTACCTTGATTTCGTATCTTAAATTATCGGACAACTCGCAGCCCCCAACATACACTTTGTTTTACTACATCAGGAGATCACTCCAATCTATTTGCCGGCATGAATACAAGGTACAGCTCCCCGGTTAAGGACTGCTTTGCAAAAATGCAGCATCGTCAAACTTATTTCCTTTCTAAAGAGAGAGATCATGCTAAACAACGATTAAAAAACCGAGAACGTCGCAAACAAGAATTCACTCATTAACAAATATACTCTGACAAAAGAAACATCCGAGAGTTCATGCTTCGCAGTTACACAGACACCGTACTAGATTTAACAAGCATTCTGAGAATTATAAATTTACCACAGTAGCTGTGGAGTTGGAGTGCGCAGATGCGACCAATGCCGAGGATGTAGAGGACAACTCCCCGACTGTCCGCGCTTGATTATCATCCAGAAGCTCACATGGGACACCTCTCTGAAAAAAGCCTAAGTTATTCAAAGAGTGGTTTTTCAACGATTGTTGAGTGTCTACATCTCTCATATGACCTAAAGATATGGGACCAAGTACAGCCCGAGGGTGTTTCGAGGTCTTCGAATTGGATCAGATGTAAAATGTCGAGCCAAACACACTATGGCCTTGTAACTTCGCCTGTTTGATCCCGAACAAAGCTAAAACCCTGCACAGACTTTAAGAGAGGCAACGTCAACTACAATGAGAGAAAGCTTGAAACTTGAGCAATTCACACATAAATAAAGATATCATGAAACTAACATATGGATCCGTAAAATTGCAATAAAATTTCATATATATATATATATATATATATATATATATATATATATATATATATATATATATATATATATATATATATATACAAAGCACCTATATATTTTTATGTACTTGCTTTTGTTCGCCCACAGTATAGAACGCAAGTGTAGATTAAACAGCTGGTCCGGATGTACCAACAGAAAGAAATTTCGAAATACCTCAGCTTCGCATTGGACGTTACAATAAAACAATAACCTCTTCATCGCTCTTCCTGTTCTCATAGATGTACAAAAACCGTCGCTCTAATGCACAGTCACCCACCTTTTCACCTGTTCAAAATGCAGGCCCTCCACACATAATACGTATTTAATACATATCCACCTTGTGCACAAACCATTTCCTCCGACAATTTTTTTTTGCACAGGTGAAGTGGAAAAGAAAAAAGCTTAAAAGCCATGTCGACGAAGTTTAGCGCAAGTTGCATCCGCTGAAGGTATGCGCCTAGCACAAATCTATTAAAAATGAACAAATAGCACACAACGGTTAGCTCCCCTACTGGAATGAATAAATGCAAACAACATAGGACCTGTTGGACTAGTGCGCTATCTAACGCTTTGAAAAAAAATTCATTTAAATTGATGCCCAGAGTGCCGTGCCGTAATATTGTCACTCGATGGCCTGGTAAGCCCCCAAAAAATTCGTTCTAAAGCGTTTGACCGAGACAGGGTAAGGCGATTTTTAGAGGATTCCCATGTAAGCTGAAGGACTAGCTCATGTAGAGCCCCATGTTGGCTGTACCTTTTTGCCCCTCCTCCCCCCTCCTCTTCCAGTGTAGAAAACAAATAAATAACAGAAGGAAGTTGAAAAAGAAACTATCGAAAGTATGAGGGAGGATAGAGAGACAGAATAAACTCCATCTTTTTTTTAATCAATCATAACAGTCATCAGTAGCATAGAAGAAACGGGTGAACACTCCTGCGCTGCTCCATCTTACCCGACGCACACAAATATCGAAAGGTTTTCCAGTTCATCATGGCACAGGCATAAAACGTGACTGCCTACGCGTCACTTGATCGTTCGATGCCACGGGGTATTTTCTCATGACGGCCACCGTGGCACGCATTCAAACAGCTTGTTTCATTTCCTTCTGTGCCCGAATTTTTAAACAAATGCCTTTAATTCCGTTTCCGCTAACGGCTGCTGCTGCAGGCATTTTCTTTTCGTTTATGTGCTTTCACCTATGTCATATACGATGAATCAGTGCAAAGGAATAATATTCGAACGACGAACGAGAGATGTGAAGGGGCGGTGAAAACTAAGGAAGAGAGCTCTAAAATGTTGGCAGAATAGTTCCTCACATGCGTCACGTCGAGTGCTTCTTATAATTTGCAAGTGTCCCTCCCTTGCACATATCAATTCACGATAAGTGAGACATTTTTTTTAAAAGAGGGTTTACAACTTACAGGCTCATCCACTGATGCGAGAATGAAAGGTGTGCGACATGCAGCGTTGCCTTGTTTCACCCATACACTTAGATCGTCGCCACTTCCGTTCCTTCCAGACAGAGGGAGCTTCTCATGTGGGTCATCTATGAAACCAAACACTTCCGACTCCAGCACTGAGAGCAACGAATTGAATCGAACTCTCGTTTGGAACTATAATAATAGCATTTAAAAATGATAAAACCTATAAAAGAACAACGCCATCGAAACAGCGACTGATTCCCATGTATGTGGAATTACAGCATAACGGCAGTCAGCACCACACGCACATGTTTGCTTCCATCAAGTGATCGGGTCACTGACTATCGATGACAAAAGAAGTACAACGTTTGCTGAAGTTCAAATGAGATCATAACGTATACGATCAGAGTTTGAACACGACAGTACTGTGATGACTGCGACCTTACAAGGTTCAGAAGCGAGCACGTGACATCTTTGAACCTGGTGTCTTCACGACCCAATCATAAATTCAAAATTTTTCGCAATAAAAAAGGTTTCGGCATGAAAACGTTGCTGAATAAAAATTTTGCATCAGGACTTATGAACTTTCAGTTTGGATGAGGCGTCAAGTATCGGCGGAAACACAAGCGGCAAATCCTTGCTGAGCTGTCCTTAAGATGACCACCTTGCGGGTATAATACATAACACATTTACCGGTTTATTTTTATAGTATACTGCAATGTAATTATTTTTTACAATGTATACTACAATGCTTAATTCTTTTCGCCAGGAATTTACATTCACAAAGCTCAGGTGTGCGTCCAAGCTTCGTGAATGAGTCCATAGAGATCGGATGGCATTTTCAGGAATTCCCCTCAAGTTTTGCGTATTCGTAAATTTTGGATCATGTAGTGCCAGAGACACCCACAAAAAAGATGAATCCATGAAATTGAGGAAGTGAGCGAACAGAAGCAAATGAATAAATAGTATAATAACATGAAAGAAAACGTTATGTAGAAGAACCTATTCGTGGCCTATTGCAAGGAAATATCAAACAAAATGATAGCCACTTTCAAAACTTCGTTATATACCGCCCAATCTACTTCAGTTTCCGCCAAAAAAAAGACCTTAAAGTGTCAAGAGGTTACAACATCCAGAAGCTTCGTCATCACATATCGCGAATGCCTATATCGACGATTTGCTTTATCTTGCTAGCAGCCTCATTTTACAGTTTAATTGCGAATCAGTTACATATTTTCTGTTTTTAATGAAGCAGTAGTTCTCAAGCCGTGACGTTGGCAGATCGATCGTACTCCGCTGACGCTTGTGAGGAGCGGCAATTTATGAGAACATAATTTCCTTTTCTTGCTGATCTTTCGCTTGCCGAGATGTGGAAGCAAAGTGGTCAGCATAATGACCTGTTGCCCTTTCTTGAACTTAGAAAATGCTCGTCAATTCACGCAAATAAAAGGATAGTCTGTGACGCCCTTAGAGATCATTTTCTTTTAACTGAAGATGAATTTATCTGATTGCGATGACAATATGGATTGGCTGTTGAAAGAATTCATTCATTAAACAACAAACTTAGGCTCTCTTCTCGTCAAACGATGCAATTTACTCAAGTAGGCCAAATTTGAAAAATTGCAGACGATGCAAACTTCGTTATAGTGAATTACTTAACATTTGTCTCTTGTTGTGCACATCAGCAATCACTTATATGTTGAATAATTCTTCTTCATTTCGCTGAGAAATTTAACGAGGAACACTTCACGGCTTCCCTCAGTTAGCCCATACTGTTTCTGCAACAAAAGCCCTAACCATCGGTTGGCGATTCAAGCGAAATCAAGTGACTCCGATGAAATCAAAATCCAGATTCCGTGAAGTTAAAATCCAAATCCCACGCTTTGACTTGCGATGAAAATGAGATCTTACTAACTTTACCGCCGAAACTCCGGCTCTACAGACAAAAAATGCCGACTCCAAAATGGATTCTGGAGTCGACTCGTTTTCGACTTCACTTTTGGGGTTTCCCACAGTAGCCTGCTGTTGATGTTACTCATTAGATTACAGAACAACAGAAAAATGTTGTCCAGAAATGCTGTTATATCGAGTAGATGACGCGTTTACAGATCGTGAGGCTAAATAAACCGAATAAACCCCTCAGTGCAGCAAACTTTCATTTAGAGCCTCCTTTGTATAAGTGAAATATCACGTCCTTAGCCCCCTAATGTTCGGTGAAGTTGAAAATTTTTCGGATTTCTTTTTTTTACCAGATCAGACAGGAAGTGCAGAAATACCCTCCACAGGAATCATTGGGAAAATCTGCTCTAGTCTTTTCAAAATAGAGCTTACCTCGAAGTGGGAGATGACAGATAAGAACCGATGGAATGTGAATGTTGCAGGACTGGGAAAGGAAACAGTGGGGCCTGAGAAGGAATAACCAAAATAACAGACTACTTGTACTTGGAATAAAGACATAATACTTCCTAAATGTAATCACTATGTTAGCACTGAAACAACAAACGAGTAAGTTCATGAAATATAATAAAATTCGGTTAAAATATCACAGAAAAGGCAGAGATCAAGATATCACAAGCAGGTCTCGACTGTCAACTATAACTATAGTTGGCCAACATCATTTCTGGCACAGCGCAAGAACAACATCAGAAAAGTTCATGTGCGGTGGACAAGATTACAACTGCAAGGAAATCTTGGAACATAACACCTTCCCCCCCCCCCCCCTTACTCTTCCCCTACTATTGTTTGAAGAAAGTGATGAAAAGAAGTTAACACATTGACTCCATGGAATTGGCAACAATATCAACACAATTTTTCTCTCATCGACATAGCAGTTGGAACGCTGATAGCAGTAGAATTACAACAAACGATCATCGCTGGAGGTATTGACCATCTGACTGAACTGGGTAAACCTGGTTTTGCACACCGTGGCGAATCAAAAGAATGTGCTGGTGTTATTATCGTCGTCGATGAGAACACTGATGCATCACAGGATATCCGGTAGCAACTACAGCATGCAATAATCGAAAGCCTCCAACATCACACTCATCACCTAGCCGTGTTTGGCTAGAAGGCTGTGCGCAGCTCTCAGTACTTTCAAATACGCCAGATAAATATGGCTCATCTTTTGCCCATTACAGCGAATTAATAAAAAATGCATAAGAAGAACTCTATGCTTAAGGAGGGTGCAAAATCTGTGGCTCTTAAACGCTCATTCTTATTCTAAGTAGATTAATTTTCGCATATATTGTCTGTGCATGACAATCAAGTTTTATCTGAAAAAGTCCACGGTATACATGAAGCAAAACGGCCCGGCAGGAAACACTGGGAATGACGGAATGTCACCGAAGAAGACCCGATAGCACCACAAACTCTGCGAAGTCATGCGAGTGGAATAGCGTGCATCTTTGTTCCCGTCCACTTACTAAAACATTGAGCAAAATTCTTTGCTTTTCATCGGTTCACATTGACTACTATGAATACCGTCCACTACCGGCGCTGTCAGCATTGGTGAATTCAGTTATGGCATCATAATTCATTACTAGTAATTGATGTTAATATAATTAAAAATGCTATCAATGCTATTAGTACTACTAATATTGGTATCGTCATCGCTACTTTTAGTCTATATTCGTTGTAAGAAGTAATGTTATTTGCAATAGCACAAAAATATCCAGTAAGGCACGAAATTAGCACTGATTGGCAGCAGTTAGTCCCAGCCATAGTACCAACGCTAACTGGCCATATCGGTTTCATTTCTGACAACTGCAGTCAGAAAAAAGTGCGTTACCAATTATTTCCAGCATTCCTACTAACAAGAACTGTAATATTATCATTTCTACTAGCATCAACTGTAATATTATTCCTATCAACAAGTCAGCAATAATCAAGAATCATTATCGCCTCTCATTCACGGAACTGGGGTCCCTGATCAAGGGTCTAGGATAGGAAGACATCGAATATCCCGATAATACCGGGGTGCTAGAGCAGATAGGAAGTCACTGGACCTCCTGAGTATGAGATTTCTCCCTCCCCTCCCCCCATTTTCGAATTTCCGTCGAAAACTGTAAGTGCCCGCCGACGGTGCGCAGAGGTGCGCAGGCGAACCAATACTGGCAGACCATTATCTGGAACCTTTTTTCTAATGTGAGCGGACACTAGAAGGATTATGGTGTTCAGTGCCACAACTCCGTAGAAAGAGCTAAGAGCACGAAAAATGAGCACAAAAAACAAAGTTCCGTTTGCCGCACCAAACAAATGATCCGCTTCTTCCTAACTACAAGTCTAGTAGTGCTTGTTTAAACATCTGCCTTTCCTCCGCAAGCTTGGTAGGGAGTACTGAGCTTAAATGGGTTAATTTCCGCCGACAAACGTTACTACAGCGCTTTCGAAGCAATCTGCTTATAAGTCAACATGCGCTCGTTGGTGACTTATCCAGCACAAATATACTATAAGATCGTGCTGAGTGATTTTTTAAAGAGAGTCAGGCCCATCTGCTGCAAAGTCGGAGTGCTAACGGCACATGAAAGTGTGCCACTTCCGATTCGCACAACTCTTTATAAGCTCAACCGCGTTTATTGTTACCACATTCAATACTAACCTTTATATCATTTAAACAGACGTTTCATTCCCCTAGCTATATATGCTGTGATTTGTGCTACTCCTGTGCCTTCAATGCAAGTGAAACACATGGAACTTAACAACCAAAACCTCAGAAGGTTCAGTGATGGTTCTTTATCAAGTACCCATTCACTATCAACTATGCCACTATTCCACTTTCAACTACAACTTCCTCAGAAGGTTCAGTGATGGTTCTTTATCAAGTACCCATTCACTATCAACTATGCCACTATTCCACTTTCAACTAAACTTCCGGCATTGACATGAGCTCTTCTGACTTTTTTATAATGGCTTGAAGTTTACGCTTTGTAAGGTTCGAAGGAGATTTTGTCAACTAAATTATCGCTGCACGACAATCGTGGTGATATGCTACTCTGCGAGGCAGTACGCTACCATCTAGTATTTCCTACTCATATTGCATGCAGTGTGCTTTGCCCTTAAACTTCTGCATGCCACTTCTCGACCTTCCGATCACGCAACATCCTTCACCTTCTAAAACGACGCATAACTATAATACCTTTAAATACCTTTAAAACCTTTAAAAAAATTCCTCACTCATTTCGCTCCGTATTGCTTCTGTGTGGGAAGTGATACCTCACTTTTAACCAACCAAATCATTCACCTTAACCTTTGCGGATTGTTCTTTATGCAGTGTACGGCCGCAGCGGAAGGAGGGAAGAAGGAGCGGGCGTTCACCATGAAATATTTCACTTGAGCCAAAAACTGCATTCGACCATAAACATGCCTAATGACTCTGCATAAGAATCATGGTCCTCGGCGCTTTTTCTAAAACATTCACTTATAAAATCACCCGATGCGAAAACCCGATAAGTGAAGCGTCCAGGAAATACTTTAGGAATAACATAAACAGTTTTGAGATAAACGAATTAACGAACCTGGTAGTCATCTGGAGTGAGGAAGCATTGCACAGGCAGCTTTGAAATCCTTTCCCACTCAATCACAGTGAAAAGAGGTGGTTGAGGATCGCTCGCCATCGTGAAGCTTATCCATGAGCCTGGTTTTACCTGCTCCCAACCAGCAGTCGATTTCATACCAAAACGGATTTTCAACGTCCCGTACTTCGGCGCAAATATACTTCCGTTTCCGGTCGATATCCCTATTAATTTTCCGACAAACATCTAAAAATTAATAAATAACTGTCAGCCTACTGGAAAAATGTTTAAACAGAGACGAGTGCAACCAGTAAGAATTTCACACGCTCGCAAATCGAAGTCTCCCTAACCTCATTTGGTCCTACTTAAAACGTGGATCACGGGTATTGGTTTGCAAACACTGAGTAAGCATTCTCACTGCAAACGATCCAGCAGTTACAAAAAGTTCTATTTTATTAGAGGATTTCGATTTTTCCACCATGAACTGCTGTTTCTTGTTTTGATCGCTGAAACGAAATAATTTAACAGCTTGCTTTCATCAGAAAATACGACTGTATTTCGCAACGAATCGATTCCAACGCATTTAGTGCATGTAGTAGTTGCACATGAAAGAGAAGAAGGACATGGAAGCATACATGCCCATTCTTCGTGAGGCTATCGCCATCGACGGAGAGCGTTGAAGCGAGTTCCCTTAAACGAAATCGACTAAAAGCACTTGGCCCTGTATCCGTAACATAAACGCGGAATACGGAGAGTCGTAAAGAGCTGAGTAAGGCTGCTGAAAGAATGCCCTCTGGGTCGTGAACAATGCCCAACTGCTTATTCCTCGTCCAGACGTAACCAAACGGCAGTCCCTCCCATTTCACGGAAACCTCGAGCTGAAATGAGAGTAATCTGAAGTGCCGCACAAACATGTCAATAAATTCTTTCCCAGCTGACATAAGCAATGCTATATTATCTAAACGCAGCCTGCAAATAATTTCTGCAACAGAATTCATTTAACGATCGGCTGAAACTAGCAGCTACGTGGCACTGCCGAGGTTGTTAACCGATTACGCCTATAAATTCTTTGTTCAAAGTCCAGAAATTCCTGTTCCAAGCAAGTTGTTGCAGACCGCTACCTTCTGAGAAAAAATACTGTAGCTAAATTTACGATCTCTCACCATAATGGGTGAAGGACGGGTACACAATAGGTGCCACGGAGAAAGAATTCGATAGTTCTGACCGCAGTCTAGTACTTCCGACCATTCTTAAACATCACTATCATCCGCCGCAGCAAGAAAGCAACAAAAACGATTTCAGCGAACGCATCGACGTATTCTACTTTAACGTGGATAGGCAAAACTAATCTAGTGAATACTGAATAGCCGAGAAGAACAGGAGGAAACTGCCAAATCGTCGATTAGGAATTGCTAATGAAGCCTGACATAGAAACTAATGAAGCCAAATCGTCTGCCTTATGTAAGCGTGCTATTTTTTAGTAGCACATGCAAAAGTCCTAAGCGTGGCAGAACACTGTTGGTTGGTTACCACTTACCGCTCCTATTGGTTAATATGAGCACCATCATTTAAGTGGCAAACCTCTGAAAAAACTATGGATCTTCTTTTCCATTCGGAAAAGACGAGGTACCACACATATCAAAAGGTTTTCTAGGCAAAGATGTGACCATACGTCACCGACAAGCTGAAAATGATAATCGTATAAAAATGGAAAAAACAACTAACAAGAGCTCTCAACCCGGCGTTCGACAACTTATATGGAATAGACGGTGCAGAGTAAACCTTGCGATATGCATTAACCACATAGCCGTTCAGGAATATTGAGAACATTGCTTGGAATTTGATGCGATCGCCGATATTCACCTCACAAGGTTGCACCACACAGGCCAGCTGGATCGGTATTTGGGCGTAACGAGAGCAATATACAGTGCGCTCGTTCACCAGCAAGCCACACGCATCGCATAACTTCAAAAAATGCATAACTTAGCAACCACAGAACTACTTCCACAATGAAATTCTCCTCTTTTAAAATAGACGCAGGTTTTTACTTCAATTAGTAAATAATTGTGGTAAGCGATCATTCTACACAATACTCCCAACAGATAAATCTAGAAGATTCCTCAAGATCTCCCAACGGAATGTATTATATTCATCAAATTTCCTAGCTCCAGCTCCGACGATTCCCCAGATGAAACTGCTGAAGAAAGAGTGCTGAAAAACGTCTCTACCATTCATTTGACTGCTGAAAAAAGTAAGCGAAAATACGTCGGAAGACTAGAATAATGGTCTATATTGGACAGAAAAAATAAAAAGTGTTCAGTAGCTAACACGGAAGGATAGGTGACATCGGTGAACACAGAACTATAGACACTGGAAAAAATAAATGCTAAAAAACAACGAACATGGTTGGGCAAGTCAGAATGAAGCATTGCAACCTTTGAAAGCACCTCACCGTCGTGTCCGATGTGGATCGCAAATCTCGGATCCCCACGATTCCACGGCTGCAATACTAGACTGTCAAAGAAAATCAAAAACAACTGACAACGCTCCATTACAACAGAGAAGTTTCGTCGCAAAAAGACGATGCGAACTGAGGTTCTCAAAAAATGTGGCCATATCTGTTCAGCATGCTTCAGCCGAATATATTTCTAATCAAAAGTCTCCGCTCGATATCTTTAGTATACCTCAGTACATCTAGTTTTGGAAACACGATAGTATCTATCTGTGCTTCCACTTTTGCATACCGAATTAGTACTGAAACTCTAACTGAATAATTATATACCACAACAATCGAATTCAATAAAGCGATCCATCATTTGATGGCCCGGATAACCAAAACTATTGAATGAACCGAATAAGCAAAACTAATAACTGCGTTGTGTATCACGTCTTTGAAAATCAAGTGGTCAGCGCGAATTGTTAAGCTGATTTTTTTGCACAGTTTATTGGAGTTCACCATGATGGTCTTTCACTTTAATGCATATTATTAAACGATTGTTGTAAAAATCAGCCAATAAATTAAACGAAGCGGAAAACAATTTTGCGGACTGTAATGTTAAAATAACGTCAGCGAAAAAAATTTAAAACGATGCGCCGTTTTATACATACGAAGAGAGTGAAAAAATTTTCGCATAATGCAGACATTACTTAACACCTTTATTATCTCGACTTTCAGCACACGTTTAATGGGCAGTGCGAGCAAAGAGTCAAAAGTGCTTTGAAATAATCTGATGATTTATGCTCTTGCTCGTTAACAATGCTTAATGGATGTAAATATTAAGGAGAAATGAATATTTAACGATCGCATATAAAGTTTTAAATATTAGCCAGTTAAGCCGTCATGTCCGGGCATGATAAATCAATTAAAGCAAGCGAAATAAGCAGAAGAAGTCTCCAAATGCCGCATGCTTTTAAAGACCTTTGCGGCTATGAGCACTTAACAACGCAATCCCTAGCTCACAGCTCATGAAATGGGGGCTAGAAACATTCCCTGAATGATTTCTGTTAACCACTGCTTCTCAAAATGATCGGTCCTCCTTGTTTCACCTGAAGCACCTAGTCTTTGACGGTTTTGACCGATCCATTTGGTAAAGGAGATGCTCTGAAAAGATAACAGTCATCTTATGGCAGTTGGAGTTTTCAATTCGGGTCCCGTTTAGTTCTTGCGGCCAATTTTCAGCAACTGAAAGATGAAAATCACGCGGGTTCTCAACAACCATTCTGTGACTCTGCCGTTAAACTCACTAATGTTTTCCGGTTCTTACTGCTACCGAAATTCGGCTGCAAACAAACCTTAGACATGAGGGGAAGTGCAGGGTGAGAGGTCGGAAGGGGAGGGGGGGGGGGTGCGGGTCATGACAAGGAGTAGAAGACTGCTCACAGACGCTCTTTGTCTTGTTATCCACTCTTATGACTATCTCAATTACTTGTCTCACTCCATCATCGTCAGTTTCTTGCATTTATTCCTTAATAAGACCCGGATGGAAATTACCTACAAAGAATACTATAAAAAAGTTCAAACAATCTGTCAAAAATATTGCTGCTCAAGTCGTAAGACAGCGACATCTCTGGCTCCCCAGTGAAACAGATGATGTCCGCTATCTGGGCGTTCCTTCAAGCTGACGGTTGGCAAAGTGCTATGTTTGTTGAAAAGCCGTCTACTACCGTCAGCTCATTTAGCATCACACGCTTCTGAGGTGCATTTCGTCACGTAAGTCATATCTGATATAGAGAAACTAGAATGTGGACAGTTTTTTGCGCAAGTGGATCATTGGCCCTTCGGCAGAGCTTTTTACAACTTTTTATTTCCCGGTGACCCTAAATATCTCGTAACCGTCGGCCTTAGCCAACAGAAAATCGTTGGGCAAAGTCCAGTCCATTCTGCTAGGGGATCAATTTGATGCTTTCAAGCACTTCTGTTCATGTTTTTTGAGTTTTCCCTCCAACCCACCTCTCAAAGTTACCGAAAGTCACCATAAACAAAAGTCGGTTAAAGAGTGTTTTCAACAGTTTTCACTTCATAGCCATTCGCATTTGGAAAGCTCCCATAGAAGGCTTTTGATATATATCTTTCCAATAATGCCTTATTACATGCTATGCCATTTCAATTATAACACATATTTTCCCACATACACACACACCTACATCTTCTTACAGTTAAACTTCATCCGTTCCCCTTAATTTGAAATAAAGACTCGATGTTGCCATCAAAAACCGACCGTTGCAGCGACGAAACTCTGGTCATTGGCGACGCTGATAAATTCTGAGAATGTGACGGTGAGTGTCATCCGATACACTTCCACGCATAACCAACACCTTTAAGCGACCCATGTAAAGCTATACGTTTGTTACCCAGTTGCAGCTACATAACGTATAGTCCATTTAGAAACAGCTTAAGCCATGGAACAGTCCATCATTTCCAAAACAGATGGCGATAACCTTGAACCTATTTCAGAACCAGTATGTTAAAAAACAAGGGGATACTCTATTGCCTTCCATAAGCCAAAAACTAGGGCAGAAATCTGGCGGGAGGGCGCTTCAATATATCTGAGAATAGCGTAAGTTACCACCGTCACTTTTCCCTCGATTATTCTACTCTTTTAAAATTGTTCTTTTCCTTGATATAATTAATTCTGGTTCAAGACGTTTACCCCTTAATACACAAGGATGCCGGGACAATAAGTCCCTGAAGCAAGTGGATCGAACTCAGTGATATATCGCCGTTATGTTTTCTTCATCAACCAAATCTATTTCAACTACAGCGTAAAATGATGAGAGAAATCGAAGTTCCAAAAAGAAAGCTAAACGTATTGGTGTCAAACGTTTTACTTTGAACGACCGTCAAAATGCTCCAGTTGAGGTCAGATGTTCTCATGTGGCCATCGTTCTTCTATGCCCCTGTAACACCTTGCGGATTCGTTCCATCTCTCCTGTTCTACACAACAATGCTAGCAAAATACTCGAAATCATGTCACTCGGCAAACACACTGGCACGAAGATGAACAGAAATTGCGAAAACAAGAATAATCACAAGGCGAAACTGATCAAAAAAGGACACACTTGAGCGCGACATTAGCGAGGAATCTCTCGGAGGTTTCTACGGACACCGCAACACGTCCGAACAGTTCGCTCATACAAATCACCTGCACATTCTCCGTGCGCGGACTGAACACGCATATCGACTCCACCTGCAGAACAGTATAGGCAGCCAGTGTACACCCTCCCCAGACTGATGATAAGGTTTTGTGACCTATATGTAAACTGCACTGAGTACTAAGAAGACCGTTAAATAATAGGCATACGGTTTGATTATCCAACACGCTTCCATTAAAAATGCAAACCCCATATTCATTTATGTAGTCCACCGATATGCCTCATCGCATTTTTGATATAGCTGAAGTTTGCTGGTTTGATTACCAGTGAACATTTCATATTTAAGCATCATTCTATAGAAGTGATTGAAATCCCGAGCAAAGGTGGTGACCAGCAGTGGCGATCGGCAGAACCTCTTAAGAGGATGAGATATATTGAAGTGGATTCACAACAGAACCTCTGTTTCAACTGCTGCAGTTCGCAATAATTTGCGAGTAGTGTACTTTCTCTTTTATAATTTCCTGCTTGCCGTCGTTGATGTACTTTCAGGCTGCAAGCTTTTTTTCGAGGCTTCCTGGACAAAAACTTTTTGTTTTTGTTTACCCTCAAACGGGAAATTTAACACAAAAGAAATATGTTTTCCAGAACAATCTTTGCTCAAGAAAAAAATACCAAAAAAAGTATGCTCCATATGATTTTCAGGAAAGCAGATGCACAAGTTCCTTGCTCCGCGAGGAAAAAGAAGACTGCGGACACGGTAAATCAAATATCGGACACTCTCAAAGATGTGCTAAAACAATATGCAAAGAATTACAAAGGCATGAATTCAGTGTCATGTTTCAATAAATGCGGCTACCTATCACTGAACCAAACGAAAGCATAAAATTGAACAGATAGAACCAACGCCTTACTGTGAGCACCACAAAGCTATTTTAAAAGCTAGTAAGAGCAGTAGTTAAACCTGCAGTTTTCCACCGATGACGCGATTTTCACAGAGTGGAAATACCTTCTCATAATCCCGGATATAGCCCCCACGGGGAGCTCCAAATTCGATCCAGTCACCAGGAAGAAGGTTCCTCTCTTTGTCCTTCTGAAAACTTACGCGAAGTGAATATTGGCTGGATAGAGCCAAAACTAAAGAGTAAAAAAACCTATCCGGATATCCATGGAAAGTAATCAGTTTACAGTTCATTCATTGTTGCTTCGCAGCTCCTCAAACATCAAGAGGGCTATCATACGCGTATGAACGGAGTGCGGGAAACGAGAATGCAATGATTTAATCCTCTAAAAATGCCACAGACAATTAGAAAACTGCGATGAAATCTCCATAACTAAACCCCCCGGCGATAATTTTCAATTCCTCGTCAAAAATCGAAAAACAGTATGGAAAAATAAAAATGCCCTTTCGTTATGCGGTAAGCCCTTCTTAAGAAACACTTCTATTATTTATTTTAGCCTCTTTCATCAGCCAATATCGTTCACGACTCTCAAGTGCCACCACATTTAACAACAATGAGAAGACCTTTACGTAATGAAAAAGACGCAGCTGATCTGCCTGCTTTTACATACCTTTCGTACTCGTATTTACTATTCAACCTTAGCTTAGTGGTTAGTGGTTTTACTCAACGCAAACCCCTTCGCACTTCTCCCTGCACAACAACTACTTCGTATCTGTATTTTCTAACTAACCGCAACTTGGTGGTTGATGCTTCTATCCGACGCAACTCTACTCCCTTCTTCCTCGACAATCACTACACTCTACCGCATCTTCTTACCAACCACAACTTAGTGATTATTACTTCTATCAGGCGTAACCCCTTCATCTGCAAAACGATTACATCTGCGTCACCATTGCGATGATTATTTGTTCCAACTTCATACCGCTTTAATAGAAACTGTGCGGTGCCGTCTGATTACTAAGCTGAGCACATTTTTCAAATGAGGTGCGCTCGGATGAATGCCATTACAACAAGTGCGTTAAACAATTGATCATACTTCAGCCAGTTGACTCCAACACCAACAATTAGCTTTTCTTTTATACACCTCTCGCACAACAATTACAAATGCTTTCATACTGTCAACGTTTTCTTTTAAGAAATAGGGGCTCACCTTTTCGACGTACTTTCGCTCCAGTCTCGACCTATACGGACGGTCAGTTAAATCGTAACGACGAGTGAAAAGCATTGGTGAATTCTTATCTACAAAAACAGCTTGCATGATATACGGGTGCATTGGTCTAGGCTCTGATACCACCAATCCACAGATCCGCCCCTCTCGCATTTCTCCTGAAAACAAACGAGACATTCGCTCGTTTACCAGCACCTACTGTCGGTTTGCATGTTGCAGTGACGCATGAAATGGACAAGGGCAGAGAATGAAAGGGGGGGGGGGGAAGGCTGCATTTTCATACTTTGAACGACTTTTAATGCTCCCTGTCATTTATCCCCCCCCCCCAGGTCTGTGTTTCACCGCAATGTTTCCAGTGGTTCCCAAATATAATAATTTAATTTCGGCAATAAGAAAGAAGCTACCCGGTATCCAAAATATTTAAAACGCACTTTCTGCTTTTAAATGCCACTAACATCTCCGTATCTATAGCTTGCCTGATTCAGTTAAACTCATCCAGAGAGAACGAAAACAGAGGATAGGAACGAATGATTTATTTTTATTGAAAGCCAACCTGAAAGCAGCTTTGCCTTCATGTTCGGCAAGAAGTTTATTGAATTGGAGCACACGGTTACGTTCCAACTCCTCATTCACCGGAATTCAGTGAATGGGGAGTTGGAGCATAACTGTTTCAGGCTCAATCATCAACTTCGGAAGGGAACATAAGTGTCTAAAGTGCAAATTAAAATACATCCGGTGTTCGTCAACTTCGAGAGAAATATATGTCTAAAATGCAAAAAAATGGATCGAATATACACTCCTTACGCCAGCCAGATCATCGTCGAACGAGAATGTTTCATAGAGTTCCGAAGCTGGTCTGATCGATAGAAAAATAAACGCAGTAACACATTGTTAGAAACTCTGCTGAATACTGATGGCACTGGTTGCTTTCGAATGGAAGAAGCGAGACCGGTATTAGCGTTAGAGTTGTAATACCGTATGCAGGGATCGTCTTGTTGTACCTGTTATATGAGTTCAATATAAGATTTGTTTTCAAATAATAATCGAAGAATGGGATGATGCTTTCTGTTGCAAAAAAACGTCTACAGGGAGGAATAAATATGTGTACGAACTGAAGTCTTTAAATTTTGACTTTCTCAGTGGTTTTTAGCTATTTCACAGTTGTCCAGTCGAGTTGATTGACTCGTACGGCTCTAATGAATTACAAGAGTTTCCAATGACTTGCAGTCGGTGTTCTGGTTTGTTTGTTCCACATCGGTGGGCATTTATGCTGCCCGTATGTAAACATTTCTGCCGAACCCGTGGCATTCAAGTCAGCGCTGCTTTTTTGGTCTCTTGGGTGTCAAAGTTTTTCATCGCTAATTTTTCTTCGTTTCAAGAGGTAATCGCATACCTGCTCCTTATTCGCACGGCATTGATTTCCTCAATGTTTCAAATTTATGCAGAAATCATCAACCTCATTATGTTTATCTTGTTCTATCGCCAGTTACGCAACAAAGACAATCTGGGCTGAACATGTTGTTGATCGCGGTCGCAATCGGGGATAAGATCACGTCCGAAGTTTATGCACAGACCTGTCGAAAATGACGAAATTTTTATTCGTTTGTGTGTTCAATAGGTAGCTACTCTTAGTCCTAGCGTGCTGTCGGATTGTGTTTTTCATGTCCTCTCGTGGTCGTAGGTAATCCGTGCTATGAAAGAAATGTTCGACGAAGATGCCATTGAGCGGAAGGCCTATCGAATAGATGGCGCTGTCCTAGCCTGACTGAGAGATTTTTTATGCGGACGAAGTTCACGGTGGAAGTTGGGAATGCCTTGTCTTCGCTTCAGTGGGGTGCCGCAGGGTTGCGTTCTAGGGCCTCTTCTATTTCTGCTTTATATAAACGATCTCCCAGAGGACATATAAGTTTCTGCAAGCTTTATGCTCATAATGTGAAAATATACAGATCTACACTATTCAGCTTCAGCTCGATTAAAACGTATCCTGTCAGGACTTGTTTTCATTAGAAAAGTGGTCAAAGCCATGGCAACCCGATAAATCCGCTGAGAAATGCTTTATACTGACTTAGGTTTCTAGACTCTGCGTTTATGTGGTTTCGATGTTCCTGCAAAGGAAGTGATGGAACATCTAGGTGTTTAGGTAGTTGAGACCTTGGCTAATACAATCACTGGGTTGAAATTCCGCGGAGGGCTGCTCATATTGCGAATTATATATATATATATATATATATATATATATATATATATATATATATATATATATATATATATATATATATATATATATATATATATATATATATATATATATATATATATATATATATATATATATATATATATATATATATGCTTTCGAAAGTAGCTAAATAAAGTTAGCCAAAAATAAAATCAGGTGAAACGAACACCGCATTCTTGACATACCCGTCACCATTAAAGGCTCGAAATAAAGTGATATGAATTAGTGTGAATGGATCGCCCCCCCCCTCTCCCCCTCCCCCCCCCCACGACAAAAACAGTCCACATTACCTGATGGCACAGTATTGACAGGAATCCTCATTGCTTCTCGAAGGCATGCAAGCAATTCTAGAAGTGAAGAACTTAGATCTCAAGTCACGCGAAAACAAGATTCGAATGTTACGCTTGTTAGGTAATTCCTGTTCTGTTCTGATAGAAGCTTTCTGTTGTTGCAAAAACATATTTACAAATGATTTTGAAAACAAAAAATAAAAATAAACGAAACAAAAAAAGCTCTAGAGATTCACCGATCTCAGAATTTGAATTGCTCCTTGGCACAAAAAAAAACAAACAAATGACAAGTATTCGTATTAATGCTGGAATGCCGGTGAACGCAAACACTACGTGTGGTCTCGATAACCGTATGGAAGTGTGACTGCAATTAGCATAGTTGTTTCATTTTCACTACTAGGAGACGACGTGGAACGCAGATTGTAATACCACTAACACCGTACACGTCTTTTCCTTGGTTTATCATTGAGGCGCTCGCTTGTACGCAGTGCGGGTGGTTGTCGAGTTTCCGGAGGTGAATACGGATCGAGCATCTTCTCTTGAGGCGAGTTACTTGCGTAGTATTCGTGTTATTCACCTAGCAGAGGATGAATATGAGTCATAGAGGAAATAATTTTTGCATTTTCTCAGCTGAGCACGCTTTCTCAGTCGCAGAGGAAATGCATTCATTTAATGGGTGACTAACCGTATGAGTGTTGATTTTTTTTGGATGAAACAATGAAGTATAATGAAATACAATTTAGTGATGTCATCTCTCAGAGTAAATGTATAACATTCATGACAAGGCAAACGTATAAAAATGAACGCAATAGAAACCTATTCTAGCAGATGGATCAGCAGCAAACAGAGAGTGAGGGGTAGTCTAATCGAGAAGTCCTCATTTAACACATGTATAACATCCTCCGAACGATATGTTTTTTGCATGATATAGATAGAAATGATAGATATCCAGATCATTTCCCTGCATGGAGTTTCCGTAGATTCGTTAGAATGGTTTGATTTATTAAAGGCATTCTAGATCTGCCTTTAATGAATGCAAAAAGACCTAGCTGAGAATACGTAATGAAATATTTGCAATGCAATTATTGTTCGAAAAAAGTATGTTGCATCGTAGTTTATTCGATACGTAGGCGGGTAATCAGTGAGGTCGAATTGTTTTTACGTTAGTGGAAATCAGAGGAGTTAAGTAGTGAATTACAATACCTTTCAAGTGAATATTGCGACGTATTATTTAATTAATCTGCTCATTGCGGTCTAGTGATCGTCTAGGCGTTGATGTGGACTGTTGCAAAGGCTTTCATTGCTGATCGCTTCTACGGACAGTTCGGTTCACACATGTACCCCCTCCCCCCCGCTCCCTCCCTACCCCCTCCTCCTAATTCAGGTGAGTCATATCTGCGTCTTGTAGAATTTTCAAGAGGTGGATATAGTTATCGGTAATTTTGAAGAAAGTCTCCATGAGAGAAAATTTTTGGCACTCGTTCTCATCGAAGACGGTAACTCACAAAAGATCGTAACTTGTATGATACGGCAGTGGAGTCTTTCCCAGTTATTTAATGCTCAGATTCCGAGCGCATCACGGGGAAGCGGTCTTTGCGTGATGTATTTGGCAGTAACTTGTAGTCGGAACGTTGAAACAACAGTTGAAATTAACGGGTTTCAGGTTTGGCCACTAACGGCCAACAGCAAGTTGTATATGCCGGCGCGTTGTGGCCTTTCCGGAGAGCGTTTTTACATTCCGCCTTCCCCCGATAACTTGTCACTTTCGTGGTTACGTGCTTAGAACTTCCTGCGACTCGGCAGTTCTCAAATCCGGTCTTGGTGGTAGACTGCCAGGTTTTAGCGTACACTGTGCTTGCTACAGTTTCAGCGGGATGAAGCGCTCAGGCTTTTCCTAAGCAAAATCGGCATTTTGCAGTTTCGGCATCGCCGTACAAGTATATATATATATATATATATATATATATATATATATATATATATATATATATATATATATATATATATATATATATAAATATATATATATATATATATATATATATATATATATATATATATATATATATATATATATATATATATATATATATATATATATATAGTATGGGGAAACAAGTTTAATAATATAAATTTGGGAAAATCACAGAGTTTTGACATCCGCAGCGGCAAGGTCCCTGAAAGAAACGGATGTCAGGGAGTTGCAAAGTCGAGGTACTCCTTACTTCGGGGGTATCCCGGGTGAAATTCTCCAGTAAGACAGCTGTCTATGGAAGTTCGGTTTTGAGAACTGAAGCCATGTCGCTGTTACGCCTCGTTCGACAGTTTGTGAAAAAACGGTTACTGCGATTAAGCGTGAAGGTGCCGCCGGGTTCTGTATTAACTTCTTAGACCTATCGTTAGGCGGAAAGTCATGCTGAAGTAACGGACAGGAGAAGAGAGGACGGTATGACAGTTTCAGCACTACATTTAGGACAGCTATGAAATAATCGACCACTTTTTTTAGTGTTGAGTGAGTCTCGGCCAACACGACTTGATCGTCATGATGCTGTGCAGGATTGCTTCCTATGCACCTCAGATGCGAGCATTCTTCATGCCAAAGGTTCTCGTTTTGATAATCTTTGATGTCTTATTTCGCTGGAAACATTCCACTCGAGAAAGGTAAAACTCTCATATCGATGTTGCTTAAAACTTACTCCAGGCTGCTTCAACACATACAAAGGCGATATTGCGTTTCTGCAGTCAACATGCCGTCGTCAGTATCCAGTTCATTATTCAAGCGGGTGATTGTTACGAACCAGTTGTTCCAGCTGGTGATAGTTAGTGAAAAATAGTTCAAGTTCAAAATGTCATTGTCGAGAGGCTGAGGGAGCTCATTGCGATCAGGGGATCGGAAATAATTACAGCAGGTATGAGTTCATTTAGTAGAGAAATATGTCGAGAAGTAACTCTCAGAGAAGAAAACGTTGCATTCATTGCACCTCATTTTAAGAACAGCATCGATGACCATCCTTGAAAGCGACGATTAATTAGTACCAGGTCGAGGTTCTGCTTCAAATGCTTAGATATTTGCGAGCTTGGTGATCCCTGCGGGCTAATCTTGGCGGCGGGACGGCCCCGACATGAAAATGGGGTCAGGAAATACCCATCCCTCGCACAGCTTGCATTTGGTTTCTTCGACGGTCCCATCCCTTCTTGGCAAAACGGACAGAGGGGACTTGACTGGATACTACTTTCTTTATTGGGCGAAGTAAGGGGAGGTGGTAAAAAGTTGTTAGGTGAAAGGTCCCTCAAAATGACCAGAGGAAGGTGCGATCTGCTTGGACGTCGAACAAAAAAATTGTTTTCCAAGGCTTTTTAAAGCATGTACTGCACTGTTCCAAAGTGCTAGAGGATGCAAGAAAAGCAGCAGAGACGCAAGAGGAGAGGGTGTGGGAGTGACTTTGCCAAATATTTTCGAAGTCTTTGTGCTGAAAATCCGCCATTCACGGAGCTTTTTGACTCGGTGGAAACCCTTTTTCCTTGGAATATAAAGTCAATATCCTTCACTTAAAATGTTCTGTTTCAAAATTAGTTCCAATGCTTCACAAACGTTCACAACTTGTCTTTTTTCCACCTGATCACGATCCATCTATCAAAGCACTGGCTTTCATAAAATATATCCACCGCAACCAATTTAAAAGTCTACTTTTGAATAGGGTGCAATGGATGGACTGAGTAAACTCACTTCTGAAGGGAATTTGAGGGACAGGAAACGCTATGACTAAGGGTAGAGGATTGACATATGGGACAGAGTTCCATGAAGGATTTAGGCGCTAGTCTCTAAACTCCACTGATATTGGCGATGGGGATGCCGTGTTGAGACGAATGAATAGACAGAAGGGTCTTCACTAAAATACTGAACGCAAAGATGACATGTTCATATCTGTGTACATATTTGCAGCGGTATGGTCTTTCACCCGTCTAATTTATTGCTGGTTACTGCACTGTTTCTAAATGACACGAATGCATTCTAGTTGTTTTGCTTTGTCACGCATTACGGGCTTATCCAGGAATCATCTTGATCCCACTTTCGGATCACTGACTCAAATTCTGCGGCTGTTGTCACCGTGAGTCATCTCAACGTTGCAGTTTTTTGTGTGACATAGCTTTGCTTTAGAACATTCGTTTTCAATCGACCATTGCTCACACGATAAAGGTGCAGACCCATATCAAGGAAGTCCGTTCGAAGGCAGTACTTGGCGGTGGTAAGAAGAGAATCGAATCCCAGCACAAAAGAGTGAGTCACTTCTATCAAAGTCTTATCACTTTTGTTTGGCTGTTTGAATAATCTTTACTCATATACATATATCAGGCGAGATAAATATCAATATGAAATAAACAAGAACAGCATAAGTAACATTGCGGTAGCACGTAGAATACAGCAAGCAGACTAGCATAAAGAAAAACATTCAAGGGGATATTGATCTCAAACATGGGTGGGTGAACTTAAGGAATAGGGGTCTATTGTAAGGTGGAATGTCATAACTACTTGAGAAAAGTAAGCATATGTATGATGGAACAATTAAAGCGCAAAGGGGTAAGTAAAAAGATTCATATTGAGCGGATAGAAAAATGCGTCTCGTAATTGCAATGTCTTAAAAATAAAGGGGTAGCAAGAAGCGCCGTTTGCACCCATAAAAAGACATTAAAGAAGGCTCTTGTGCGACTATCGGCTGTAGTCGATTCTCAATAGGATTATTTTATTTTCAATGCAGCTTGAGTATTAAACGTGTATTCAAAAGGGGTTTTAGGTTTTCGCTTTGAATTATTGGTAACATATTTCAATTTGTCATTCGCAGCAGAATTTTGAGCTTTGTTCGGAATGAGCGCTTAAATTAATGTATGTGGACACTCTCTGGTTGCAAGTATGAATTGTTAGCTATATGAGAGCTGTTGATACGATCGTTTTATTATTCGATAATAAATATAAGCGTTAAAGGGAAGAAGAAACGAATTTTGGTGCCTATTGATCTCGTTCTGAACTAGTGAATGAGCTACTAAAAGAGGTGTACGGTTGTTAGTGTTCTATCATTTTTATGAATAGTATCATTAAAATACTTGAATGGGCCTTAAAGAATTTCATCAATACGCAGATTGCGTTCATTGTGGTGTGAGGCGTCCATGTGTGGTACTTGTGTAAAGTTGGTAATGAACAGATTGAGTTCTTAGTTGAAGCAGTATATGGAAAAGTGGTCAGCGACTAGCGTTGAAAACTTGATAGGTGAGAACGGATAGGCGTATTCGAATAAATATATCCGTTTGAGCACCAATAAATTGGCATTCGAGTGCCTTCTCCCTTAAGTGCCTGAACTTCTCATTCATTGAGGACACCAGTTCGGACACTTCTCTACTTAGTCGTTTGTGGCCTGAAAAACTAACTGCTCAAAAGAGCCCAACGTTCTACGGTTTGAAGTAATTCCTATAAACCCCTGAAAGTTTTTAAAACTAATTTTGCAGCGACCAACTTTATTTCTCTTCAGTGCTTCCTCGGGGGTTTGGGTCGTGCTACCGCCTGAAAACTCCATAACATGCATGCGAATTTCTCCCTTGCTTCACGATAGGTCGATATTGTGCATTACCGACGTGTCGCAGTTGTATGTGGAAGCACGGTTTCAGTGTATGACAATGCGTTATAGGCATTCTGTTTTAGTTTCTGTCATCAACTTGTGATGATATTTGCGTTCTGCTTGTCACTTGAACTTTGTGATCCTTATATGTCATGCGAGAAAAGCTGTTGAAAGAGTTGTGAATGTCATCTTTGCCCGGAAAAAAGTAGTGCAAGGTGGAGTGAAGCGTAATGCTAATATTCCTTTTCAGGGAAAGTTGACGGCGCGCGAGCGTATAATGCTTCTTCTCGATGCGAATTCATTCGTTGAGTACGATATGTTCGTTGAGCACAAATGCCACGACTTCGGCATGGAGAAGCAACGAGTACGTCTGTTCTGTTGAAAGCCGATCGGGCAATCGCATGTTTCCAAAAAAATTGCATGCTGCTATTAGAAGTTTTCGAGTTGCTCTGATTGACGTTATTCGCATGCTGAGTGCAGAGTCGGTAGTGATGAGTATGCAGTGTGGTGCACGAGCCCAGCTCCTTTCGCGGTTCGCAAGGGGGCTACCATCGTTCGATGCAATAATGCCGCCCATGGACCTACCAGATATTTACTTTGTTTGTTTTATAATAATTTGGGAGTTTCTTTCAGAATTTAAAACTGTTTATCACTTGCGGAGAGTATAGGCGTTATATATTTGCAGTTTGCGGGCGATAGTGTTGTGACGGGTCGCGGAACGATCTCTGGTCGCACGGTGTTCGTTTTCTCGCAGGATTTCACCGTGTTCGGTGGGAGTCTCTCGTCGGCGCATGCGGACAAAATATGCAAAATAATGAAGGTGAGAGCCGATCGTTCTCGTTCATAGTTCACATTTCTGCAACGTTCCACTCTGGGCGTCCGTTGAGAGAGACTTTATTATTCGTCCCATTTTCCTCACTCCCAACATCCGTTAACTTTTGAGGCTGTTATTTATTGCTTGCAGCGTATTTTTTGTTTCAGCTTTAAAGAATTGAATGAGTGTATCTTCAAGGTTCTGAGATGGAGAAGCGAAGCTGCGCTAGATGAGAAATTCAAGTAGAAATAGCGACGAGAGGGCATTGAAACTGTTATAATTTTTACGGTCACCTGCTCATCGGGAAAGTGCTCTCTGTGAGCTTTTTGGGAACATCTCAGACTTTCACGTCATTAAGATTCTATCACTAGGCTTTCAATGGCTTTAAAAAGTGTGTCTGAGCAATGTACATCTATAAGTTAAAGTGCATATGCCTATTCAACTGGGCAAAGAATAAATCTTATAGTTTCTGAGGAAACGCAGCATTAGGTGTTTCGCATTGCTGCTGAATATTTCGACAAATTGATGGAGGGGAATCGGGCATGGTGAACTTCCTTTCATCAGTTGAGGGGAAGGGAGAGAGCAGAGCGATCGTGAATTCCACTATGAAGAGAGAGAGTTAGTCATGCTGTAATTGGATAGCAAGCAGGGAATCAAACGAACTGAAAGTGCTGGTCACTGAAGAGCGCTGAATATGCGAACCACCAAAATGAGCCCATTTCAACGGATTTTGACCCTTGCTTTCGATATTGTTATCAAAAAGATGATTTTTGGCGCACTGCTAATTAGTACGCGAGAAATCGGCCGAAAATAATGAACCATAAAATTTCTGGAAGCATCTATGCCGAATGTGGAGGTACGCTGGTGCTATGTGCATATTTGGTGCCGAAAATTCGTTATAGCAATAGCTTCATTGCTTAGATTATAAAATGTGCTGGCTCTTGCATGTGTTCGTTCATAGCAATATGTTGAACGTTTAACTGCAGGCTGCGTTGGAGGTGGGTGCGCCAGTGATCGGCCTTAACGACTCGGGTGGTGCACGTATCCAAGAGGGTGTCGATTCACTTGCTGGATATGCTCATATTTTCCAGGCATGTCTTCTTATTTGCAGTGATTCTGCCATCAGTTTCGCGTTTAATCGTCACTAGATGATGCTGCCGTTTATGCAAAATCATGAAACAAAATGTCTCAGAATTAGCATTTATTATTTTCACAAGATCCTGAATTCCATGCTTAAAGTGGCCTCCACCTGGATATCTAACTTCACTTCATCTGAGGAGCGTCCTTACCTTTCCGCAGCAGCAGAGAGGAGCATTAATCTTTCCGCACTGAGCTTTCCATTTTACAGTTTTTCTGTGATGAACTAAGCCGTTCTGAAGGCTCCGATTCTCATAGTCTCTTTGAGGGAAAGCCGTGATTTATCTTTTTTTGCACCGATGGAATTCGATTATTGCCATCAAATATTTTGATCCGATTTGAAATTCGGGTACACCGTTGTGTGATGCAGTGCGCATGGTGCGGTGGTTAATGATGTATGCGAATAATATGACAGTGAAATTTCAAGACTACGGAGTCACCGGGGGTGTGCTATTAAAGTTTATTTGAGTAATGATGAGATGGCTATCGAAAATTTACTTCTCGACGTTGGCTCGATTTTTTTTGCGTCTTGGGAAGTGCCACATTCGTCTCACGCTTTGCGAATGTTTGGTTTTCGGAATTCACCCTGCTGGGGAATTCAGGTTGCGCAAAATGCCGCCTAGTGAGTTAATAAAATCCTAAACCCAGCAGCTTGGTGGAAACCCGTTTATAAAATATTTCTAAGATATCTCCAGCGTTTAAGAAAAGAGAAATGCGGAAGAGGAATGGAGGCGCTGCTAAATGGATTATTTTTCTTGAAAATATGGTGAAATATAACGCTAGGAAGCAACGTTTCAAAAGTGTAGGAATAGGTACTTTTAAATGCGACAGCGTTTATTAAGGGATTAATAGTATTTCTTCAGTTCGAATTGAATAGGCATGGATTTTTACGGGTTTTATAGTGTTGTGGAGTCTCGAAGGACATGATAAAGTGGAGATGACATGCGGCGAAGAACAGGGAGGTGAGGTTCGACAGAATTTTAAAATTTGATGAGGCTAGAGAGAATGCGGTTGTAGCAAGGAGTACTCAGGTTTATCGGACAGTGCTGTAGATCGTTTTCTACAAAGTTGGGTGCGAATGGGTGGATGAATGTCACAGTTGTTATTTTTTCTTCGAAAATGTCACAACTGCAAAAAGTGGGCAAGCAACCACCACGAAATCTGAGAACTGAAAGAACTATAAAAGCGGTAAATGCAACCACTCGCAGACCCATCCCTCTCACTTCTCTCGCTCCTGCAACAACTGCAAGAAAATCTAACTGCCGTGTAAACCGCGATACCTCTATTGCCCTATGAGACTATAGTGATTTACCTGAAATTCGGGTTTTCTCACCTCTTGCCTACGACTAGTAGAACGGTAATGGAAATGCAGCAGGGCTTTTGTCAGCAATCGATTAGTTTTTGGGTGATGTTGAGCGCATTGCGAATGATGCTGAATTATTCTAAGCGTCTGCTGGCAATGTTATTATGGCTTATGCTTGGCAGATAATGCATATCATTGCACTCATGTGAAAAGTTCATTGAAAAATTGCAATCGTTGTTGTTTTTCAGAATTCGATGAGTTCTGAGGGTGGAGTCTTGGAACGTGTGACTGCATGCTGACAAAAGAGAATTGAGGATTGCACTTCTTGCCACTGCCTCACTTTGTTGGCTGTAACTGTATTACGCGAACTATTGCAACAGAATGAGGGACGAATGTAAAGGGGCATTTCTTTCAGGCGAATGTGATGTCGTCGGGAGTTATCCCGCAGATTTCGCTTATTATGGGGCCATGTGCTGGCGGCGCGGTCTATTCTCCAGCGCTAACAGACTTCACTTTTATGGTGAGGGACACCTCCTACCTGTTCATTACCGGGCCGGATGTGGTAAAGGCGGTCACTAACGAGGAAGTCACACAAGAGCAGCTCGGTGGGGCCAAAACTCACACCACTACCTCAGGTTCGTCCTTTATCCGCATGGGAATAATTTCTTTAGTGGTGGAATTTGTCTGGAGTTTTCAGCAATTGATTTTGTATACTGAATTCTAGATCTCAGCTACTGATGTCCACGAAGGTACTGTCAAAATGAATCTGTTGACTTTTATACATTACAAGCATTCGTATCTACCGGTCTACGGCAGGTTCCAGGACAGGCTGGGGACAATTTTATATTTATTTGGCGTGACGATTGAAATTATCGACTACTTGGACGAGCTCTAAGTGTTAATAAATCTGCAAATAAATTTGGCGGAGATTGGTATCCGTGCCGGGATATACGTAGACGCTCATCGGCAGTTATCACAAATGGGTTTGCTGTGGGGTGGCATAATTCTTTGGCGAACAAGTGGACGCTCCGAAAATAGCTGAATTGGTGCGCAGGATATCAGTGCATATATTTTGGCTGGCAGGAAAGGTAGTGATGTTTCATTGTGGGTGTATTGCTTAGATCAGAGCGAGGCAATGAATAAGTTGCTTGCTTCGCGTAGGGATGGATAAAGCTGTGTGCTTGAAGATGCAGTGTGAATAAGCTTAAGTTCTGGAATATCCTTTATGGTTGAATTGTTAAGGCGTTGCACATGGTGCATTCAACAACGACATCGAAGCGCTTCAGAATATACGCGACCTCATCAACTACCTCCCGCTCTCGAACAGAGATCCGGCTCCTGTTCGCTTATGCGATGACCCATGGTGAGTCTTCTAGTCTTATGGATCACTGCTTCGCACCTGGCCTCATAAAGGCAGCAACTCATCCTACTGTTCAGTGATGATCTGTGATCGACATTTTTCGTGATACTGCTCGGAGGCTCCATTTATTAGGCTAGAAATGACGGTGAACTAGCGGATCCGCAAAGTAGGGACAATCTTAAAAAAGAACGCTTAGATAAGTGCTCTTTGGACAAAAATCTCCGATGACTGTTGAGAGCTCGTTGATGATAATGACCGATACTCAGATAGGTTTTTTATTTGATTTAGTTGGGCGCGGAACGATTTTGGCCACCAATAGGTGAATTCCTTATAAGCGCATTGGTGAATTTTCATGAGGGATCGGATTGCAGTCTCTTTATATATACACATTCAATTGATGGATGCGGGAGTTTTCCTTTAGCAGGTGCGATTCTACTGAATAAGAATTTGTTTTTGATTAAACAAAGACTAATGCTTGAAGACTTATATTCAGTAATCTGTATGCGGCAGTGCGGGACATGGTGGCAGCAACTCACGGATTCATAGTGAACATTTGTATAAATATAAAAATACAGACGAATACTCGAAACGTATTTAATGATGAGAAGCAGAAAACGGCATGCGTGATGAAACTGTCGAAACGGGGCTTCCCTTGCCTCCAGAACAAGCCGATCTGTGGTCCTCTCTCAGTACGCGAATGACGAGGTTGAGTTCGGGCAACCTCGAATGCCTTGCACAGCCCCACCTTCATTTCCTCTGGCCGCTTCCGACCTCACCTCTTTCTTTTATTTCGCCTGCTTTCTTGGTCCTCATTTCCGTCCAATGCTTTTTCATTTGCGTTGTTGATACGTGGATTTCCGATCCTCGCTGGCGCCGCTGAGGCGGTTGGTCTCTTTTTGCCGTCCAGCAGCCCCAGCGAGATGCCGCGATGGTCTGTGCGAATATGTTCAAGGGGTTAAGATTTTGTAAGGGACATGACGGTCAGACTTCATTTTATCATCTCTCGTAACTAACATCTTTGGCCGCAGTTAGTAAAAGCATAGTTTGGCACAGTTGGAGCTGCACAATTAATCAAAAACAGCAGACAAATTTAAAAGCACCTTAAAACAGCAAAAGGGGGCTCATGTTTTGGTCAGAAAAGCAGTTTCCTTCACAGCACGTTATAGCGGCCCGCTTTATGCAGAGGATGCTGCAGTTTTCGTTAAAGGCGTTCTTGTTACTTCTGATCAGTCGAGGCCAGTCAATGATGCTCAGCTCATATCTTGCTTTGTCAAACGAACAGTGGTGATTACCAGTCGAGATTTCTTCCGGATCGATAGCCAACTGTGGCACGGTTCGGTTGAAAATCAATCGCATTTGAAAAAAGGCCGTCGCTGCGTCGCCCTGATCAACCAAACCTCGTATGCAACAGAATTATTTTCATAGATTTCGTTCGATTGTGGCCGCAGTTATTTTGGACAGAATAAAATTTTGGTTGCAAGCAAAAAAGAGAAAAGAGAAGACCGAATTTCAGTCGGTAGAGTTTGGCAGTTGGTTAGTTTTTCGACCGGACCTTGGTCATTGATCACCATCAGTAATAAGAAACCACCAAAGAACGGAGTTCCCTTTTATCCCGTACGTGTGCAATTGAGATGGGAATTCTAGGGATCGGAAGTGACCAAGCGAGCCAATAGATCTTACTGATCGCATTCTGCATACCCGTCACGTTGAATTCTTCCAGTCTCACGAGGGATTTTAGTGATCAAGAAGTTTCCGACAATACAATACATCAATACATATGAACACAGTGCAGTGTACCAATTCAAGATAACGGACTCGGGATCACATAAACGTTCAGATCCCGAGTCCGTTGTCTTGAAAGCCGATACTCCCCCTCGATCTCGCATCCTTAGGTCTACCCTCAAGTTTAACACTTTAATCATGTACTATATCAAGTCCAACTCCCACAGGAGGAACAAATAGTATGAGCATGCAGCATAACAAGCCAAGGCTGTTGAGGCAATGGAAAGGTTGGAATTCATGCGAACACGGCAGGCTAATCGCTTTGGACATGCCGGTAGCGAAGCCAGCTGGTTGCAGCCTTGTGTATTCAACGCAGTTGCTCATTTTTCAGCATGTTAAAATGTCGCTGCTAGGAAATGCATCAGAGCATAAATATGGAAGTGACGTTTTTGGAGAATACATTTGCAGGGGCATTAAAGGATAGGGATCAAAATCTTCGCTTGATAATTGATGATGAGAATAAACGTCAGCTGTTCAAATAACTTTCTGGGATGCAGGCAATTGTGAAACACTCGATTATGCACTAATAATCGGAAAGCCTCTTCCAGTTTACGGGGCTTCTTGCGAAGCACAGAAAGAGAATCCGATTATCGCTTGGGGAGGGTTGTTGAAGCTTAATGCTAAGAATCCGATGTTGCTTTGCTCTCTGATAATGAGCGCTGCTCCAAAATCGGAAACCAAGAGAGGATAAAGTATCGGAGTGGCTTGGAAATAACTGCAAGGTTCTGGCACCGTTTGTCATTCTCCCGGCGCCGTTTGGCGTTATATCTGTTTTATCCTGCTTTGCATTGCACAAATAGTTGTTATTGAGCTAGGAAAATTTAGGAGGAAATGAACGTAGAGGCATTAATATAGGAGGATCTGAGGGACATCGTGCTAAAGTGCCTGGTTAACAATAGCGTAAATACGGAAGCCGTTAAATGTTGCCGGTAGAAGGCGATCTCACATCTAACATTTGCCTGCTCTAACATTGCCTGATTTCTGCACAGGTAGTCCTACAACATGTACCAGTCCATTTTTGGTTTTCAAAAGGGATGGTGATTGTGTGATCTTTTCATTCCTTTCGATTTCATTTGAGTGGGCATTCTTAAGGGATCGCGACGTGTTTAACTTGGATACGGTGGTGCCACTGGAAAACACGGCTTCGTACAACATGCTTGATGTGGTATATGCATTGGTCGACGAGGGGGATTTCTTCGAAATAATGCCTGACTACGCAAAAAATATTATCGTTGGGTTTGCGCGGATGGACGGACGTACTGTGGGCATCGTTGGAAACAACCCCAAATATGCTGCCGGTTAGACGCTTTCATCTACACAAAATCAGCAGGTTTTATGGATGGAATTAGTTTTTCAGACCACTCTAGAAAGCTTGCGTTTACAAGTGAGCTGTCAGCTTGAGACACAAATGAAAATTGCCCCTACCTGTCCTTATTGACACCTAATTATGCACTGATGTTTTACTTGTAGAATTCCAGGCAACTTTCCAGTTGCTTCGCTCGTCTCATCTGCATTCTGACTTATCGTCACTCGTTGAGCTGCGCACAGCGGCCAAACATCTCAACATTTTTTAAAGTTATCTGATTCCTTTGATCCATCAATTATGGCATTTCGAATCCTTCAGCACCAACAAAGAGATGTCAAGAATAGAAGTGGTGCTGCTGCATCCCCGGCCGGTTTTTGCTCTTCTCCGATCTTCTCAGTTGAAAGCCAGAACCTCAGTTGTCAAAATCCTTCGTTTATTAGACGTCAGATGGTGTGGACTAGTAGGTTATAAACTTTTCTTTTTGAAGGTCCCGTCCGTTTCTCCTCTTATTTGGGAGGTCAGTTCGTAACAACGGTCTTCTGCGTTGTCTCTAGTTCATCCTTTTTTGACGACTAACGCAAGCTTGGTGAATGTGCCGTTTTCCCTCAGCAGGATAAGTCGCAATAGCTTAGGCCACAGCTTCGATTGTTTTTCTGTCTGACAGCATTGATGTCGACGTTCATCGGCATCCGGTTTTGGAGTATGGCGGGGCCTACATAGGTCTTGAGTAATCGTAGAGTTATCATAGATAGATACCTTGCGGTACGTATGGTCCGCAGTGAGGCGTGAAAAGCTTGACGTAAAAGAACATTCTTCAAACTGATCTCTGATATTTGCGCATGCAGCAGCATGTGCGAATAATGGCGGACCCCAGTTTTTGCTAACAAATCTCGGAGGACGAGAGTGGCGAGGTGATGTCATTCTTGATGCCCTTGGGCTCTGAGGATAGGGACCACGAGTTTAGTGAGGAACCCGAGTAGCTAAGGAATATACTGTTGTTGCCAAGGGTCCGCGACCTCCCGAGAGAGACCTGGAGGCGTCGATCAAGAAGGGTGACAGGATATTACCAAGGTATTGGATTGAGCGTGTCCTCGGTCCTACCCACTCTCACTTTACGTTATTCGATCTCTTTCACCAGGTCTTTGCAGTTCAGATCGAACGAAAATTTGACGGTGCTTTTTCGCTAAAGTTGAACGAATTTTTTAAAAAGCTTTTCGCTAAAATTTTCCTCTCACTTTTTTCAAACTCTTCCGAAATTTTATTCGGCCGCAGTCGTCTGTGTTTTGCTGAATTGTTTCACTTTTTGGATCGGAAACAAACAAAGGTTTTGCTGATCATGGCAACTTTCATTACGTTCCTAGATCTCTATCACGATAACACAAAGTTTTGCGTAGCTTTCAAGATTTGAATATTCGCTTAGGAAGAATTAGTGGGGATGAATGCCATCTCCATTCCGATGTTGCCCAATGCTTCGATGGTTGGTAGCGGCCCAAACTGCGAAGAAATGTTCAAATTTGAGCCAACGTGATTATCAATCTGCTGCGTTAGTGAGAACTCAAAAAATAGTTTGCATTCCTCATGAACAGAATTTCTCTACTCATTTGCAGAAAAATACGAAAGAAAGTGTGCGTTTTCAATGACCACAAGTTGTACAATTATGCTGGCAAAATATCCAATAGAAGTGATGATTTCATGAATCTTGGGTAGTTATGAATGAGATGTGAGGGAGAGTTGCTATTGCAGGTTGTTTGGACATCAACGCCTCAGTGAAGGGTGCACGATTCGTGCGTTTCTGTGATGCCTTCAACATTCCACTCATCACTCTAGAAGATGTCCCCGGTTTCTTGCCCGGTTGGTCGTTTATCATCTGTTTTCCTCCGCATCTATGTATCTATAAGTAAGCTCGTTATATATGTTTACGTTAATATTTTGGGTTGGTTGTACGCAGGCATAATAAATTGGGGTAAAACGCGGCTCTGTCGTTGTCTGCAGTGACCAACTTTTATGGTCAGGTCGTTGCTGAACGTTTCTGACGCGTTGCAATGCATGATGAAGCAGTTTGCTTTGAAAGAGTTGATTGGGTTGCTTCTGTGCGAGCTGTGGGCAGTTTTACCGAACACAAGAAGCATCAAGAACAGTGACGTTTTGAAGGAACTGCGCAGGAATATGGCGGGATAATCCGTCAAGGGGCGAAGCTTATCTACGCGTATGCGGAAGCAACTGTTCCGAAGATCACTGTCATCACGAGAAAGGTCTGCTGCTTTTTTGTTCTATGTTATTATTGGTTATTTTTCTTCTCCAGCTACCAGGCATTTTAGCATACGACAACTTCCATCATTACTGTATATTGCAGCATGCCATCTTTCTTCATAACTGCCATATATTTTATAGTGTGCCATCTTCCATGACTATAGGATAGTGTATATTATGCTTTCTTATTCCATAATTCAGATATTTGAGGAAATGCCGCATTCCTTAATAACCATTACATACTTTCTGGGCCGTTATATAAATGAAATTTTCAACTTTTGCTTTCATTTTTAAGGATTCAACCAAATTCACGATTTTTTCATGCATTGGAAACGGACTACCTCAATCGTCCAAAATCACGTCTAAACAGAGGACTCGTTATGGGAAAACTGCGGATATGCAACCCTTTCAAATTTTCGAAAAAAATATATTTCTAGGGAAAGAGAATTTATATTGTGGATGAATTCCCCTCAAGCTATTCATTGTTTAAATATTGTGCGATATGGGAATGAGTAATGTTCCACTTACCATTTTCGCAGCCGGTGAATTTCGAGGAAATAATTGATGAGCGGATCGAAGTAGTGGATCGAATTACTCTGAGGAAAGGAAGCGTACATTGGGGAATGAAAACAATGAGATGTTCCAGCGCTTGAAAGCATGTTTTTTAGAGGTTATCTGCAAGGACCAGGGGTCGACTGTATTCCGGGGGATATGGGTCGACTGTTTTCCAGAGAAAAGGAAGTCCTCTTTGCATAGTGGACCTCTTGTTTTAGGATCTTCTGGGACTCCGTTTAATTATGCTCGTTATGCCCTCCTCATCGCCTCAGACACGGCAGAAATCGGGCGTTTACGCACATTTAGTGGAGTAGCAGATAAGCACTATAGGAAAAGACTGGTGTCAGTATAGGAAAAAGCATTAAGTCGTTGCTATCAGTATGTTGTAGGCGTACGGTGGTGCTTACGATGTGATGTCGTCGAAGCATCTTAGAGGTGACATAAACTACGCATGGCCGACAGCTGAGGTCGCTGTGATGGGTGCCAAGGTGAGTCTTATACTAGGCATTGCCTTTGTCGGGTTTCCTGGGACAGTGCTTGCTGGTGTTTCAGTGGAGGGGTGTATGCAGCAGTTCAGAATTCGCACCGCTCTTGTCAATCAAAGAGCAGCAAGCAGCTAGCTGATCAAAAGTGGAACTTAGACTTTGGATCTCGATTAGATGCCAAAATATGTCATTGACCGCATGCGTGAACGATCAATGACATATTTTGGCGCAGCTCTATTGCTGTTACATTCCGATGGCTTTAAGTTGGGTTAGCCGTTGACTAGGGTCAGTGAGGTTATTTGTTGACCAACTGACACTGCGTCTCACTTGCGTAGTATTGCCACCCTCACAGGCTAGGGTTCATGCTTTGCTTGAGCCTGCTGCTTGCGCACACTGGGTGCTCCTTTTGCTCCTGATTTACAATGTCTGCAACGCCATTGCATATACGCAGTGCCACCAATGGCGTAGGAACCTGAGGCGGTTCCTGTTCAGCGCTTCAAGTGGGCCAGTATGAGAAAGAAGGGAGGACAAAAGTTGCTGAAAAATTCCAATTTCTCCATCAGTTTTGCTTGCTTTTGGTCCGGAATTGTCAATTAGCTTTGATGGTGGAGAAATCTCGAAAAGAAAGGTTCAGGCTGTCCTCCACATATCGAAAACAAATCTCAGCGACTTGTTATTCCTTGCCAACTGTCGGACATTGTGAGGGATCTCCATTTCCTTTTATTGCCTCCACGGCGACCGAAAAAAGCGACCGGTCATCAGCCCTACAGGAACACAGAGTAGTAATCTTAAATTGCATGAGGCTGTGCTAGAAGCTGCTTGCTTTAAAAAGCGCCGCACCGACAAACTCGTTTCTAAACGCGTTGATTCAATTTTTTGTAAATAAACTCCTTGGCACACTCTTCTTGCTCGCAGCAGTCAAGTATAGGCCATATTATTGGAGAACTAGAGGTTTATGGTCTAACGTAGGAATCTGTGGAATCATACATTGCCTGGGAATTTGCTCGGAATATAACTGTGCTCATTTATAATTGTAATATCCCAACGGATGTTTTGGGAGTCGGACATTCTTTTAGCCACTTGATAGTTTTAAATTTGAAACAAGGAAATTTCGGCTTGTCAGTAAGTGTGTATTTGATATGCTTGTTATTCTGGCAGTCTTTCAGTTTTGAAGCATGGCGCATCTCGCCAACTCCTGCTTACCTGTATAAGGGAATTTGCTTGAGTGATTCCATATGCGAGGTTGGAACGAAGACTCACTAAATATAGAGGAGCGTTTATCAGTTAATACAGTTCAGCGAAAACGAATGAGAAAATGAGATGGGATGGCCGGGCTTATCCGACGTTGTGCAAAACCATTAATAGGTATTAATAACTAAGTATTGGAACCATCAATAAGTAAGCTTTCCTGACCCCGTTGCTGGTGGCCGCCATTGGGCGGCTGGTGAACTTCCGATTGGCGTCTTGCTGGCATCCGAGGGAGAAATTCCTTTTGGAGCTTGCTCGTATGTAGAGGATTTTGGGTCTGTTGATCCGAGGAGTCGATTTGACGAATGGCCCCATCCGTCCGCTCGTCCTGTCTCTCGAATTCCTTCGATGTCCGCTTTTATGCGTCTGTCTTCGGTCGTCTGGAGATAGTTGTGATTGTTCATGGAGCGTAAAGCTGGTACCAAAGAGATTTTGTGAACGGAGTTGCAAATCTTCGACTGAAAGGGAGGGTGTTCGGCGACAGGAGTTGCACGAGCATGATGTATACAAGCGAAATGCGTGAATGACTCATTCGCCCCCGCATTGCCTCAACATTGCCGTCTTCTGCTTTCACGGCATTTTCCCTCTTGTTCGTTCTCCTTCCCCGTTTAATTATTTCGCGAAAATCGCGACACTCGGCTGAACGTCAGGAAGAATTCCTCAAAGTGCTGTTAAGTCATTAAGACAAATTTTTGTCTTCTCGGTTGCGGATGCCCGTGATTTCGGCCTTGTTGTGAAGACATATTTGCCGATTCTGTGAACATTGTGGCTCATCGTCATTAATGGACATCGTCAATACTAATGACGCATTCAATAACGCAATGTTTAGGGGGCAGTGAGCATCCTCTACCGACACGAGAAGGGGAATCAAAAACGCCGTGAGGAGGAATATATCGACTTGTTCGGCAACCCTTTCCCAGCCGCCGTTAGAGGTATGTTGCTTTGAACATTCACTGCAGTTAAACCAGTAAAACCTGCAGTTACTATCTTACTGACCCGCATTACGATCGTTGCCTGTACCGTTACCGACTTCCCTTGCAATGCTCAAATTTGACTTGTTTATGCCTGTTTTAGGTTGTAATATGTGTTGGTATGGGGCCTTCTTAAAATTATTCAGAATCCATGTTTAACTTTATTATAAGTGAGAGTTGTCAAGCCTTCCCTGCGTGATGTTTACGGATTTCGATGCCCGATCACAGCACAATTTACAGGTTTTGTTGACGATATCATCGAGCCACATACCACTCGCAGGCGCATTTGTTTGGACCTGAATCTTCTCCAGACCAAGAAGTTGTCCAACCCGAAGAAGAAACATGGCAATATCCCTTTGTAGGGACGTTGATGCAGTCCTAGCTGTCTGCTGTTTTCGCTTTCTTTCATGTAGTAATTTAATTTGAACAGATGCCAGCTCCCGCTTCTCCATTGATTACTTTCTTGTTTCCCCACTTTCGTTATTTCCTGCCTGCCAGCAGCATCCTCACATCAAAAATGTGATAAGAGAGAACACACTCAGCCCGTAATATGATGAACCCGTTTCGCTCCTATGTTTTTGCTCTTCACTCTTCTGGCCAAATCATTTGTTTATCCCTCTGATCTTCTGAGTTGTGCTCAGTACAAAGTTGGTTGTTGTATTGTTTTCGTAAACATGCTATTACCATGAAAAGTTCGACTAATAAAAGCGTGTTAGGACAAAACGATACCAAAAAGCCTCTGTTCAGCTCCGATCTTCTCTTCGCTCCCACAAGACAAGCTATATGCGCTGTGTCCTAACGAAAATTGCATTGAAAGTTCCACATGAATTTCACCTCTCGTGTGGTTGGTCGTACTTGTAAGTTAAGCAAATACTGGACTCACTCACATACGTTTTTCAGTTAATCCACGTAGGCGGCGACACGAGCACATTTTGTCCTATGTGCGCTGTAGCGCTATAGCGGCTCAACTTTCTATATTTATTATAAGGGTAAATTTTGAGTGTGGAATTTTAAATACAACACTAATACTTACGTTTGCGGTGATGCGTACAGAAAGAAGGCTAGTTAAACCAATTTTTAGTTCCTAGTTCAATAGGCACCCCTGCAAATGAACACGCATGATCTATCAATTCGTACTTTCCAACGACAACCCTCAGCTAATAGAAATTTAGCTACACCGAACTATGATAGCCGTTCAGTCAGTGATGAACTCGGGGGATATGATGACTTCATGTAACAAAAAATAGAAGTCATGACAAAGACCGAACTTTATTGTGTTGATCTGAAATGATCGGATTTGAAGAAAAGTTATGATCAATTCGGAAAATGTTGCGTGAATTTGGTAGTTTTTGCGCATGAGCAGAAACCATTGTCCGAATTGTTCGAATACAACAGAGAGATAAATTTAATAGATAAGATCTTTGGCGAGCTGAATAAATTTAATGAAGTGGCAAAGCGAGAAGCAGCTTTTGGCACCAATAAAGGGAGAAATCCTATAGATGAAAGACCTCATGTCATTGGTGAGAAATTCTATTCTATACAACGCGATAACTTTCGTTAAATCTGAAGATAGGAAAAGGAAGTGCAACGGGGCACGACGGACAGCTGGCAGTGAGGTGGTTTTATGGTTAATGAGTAGCAAATCGTTTCTTCCACTGCTGGTTTTAATAAATCATTTCTTTGGGAAGTTTTGATGGTCGTTATTTGGAGTCCAATGAACGCGCCACTGTGATTACCAAATCGGCTAAAATACTAGCCAGAATAAAGCTGGCTTTATGAATAGAGTGCCTAACGCTGTAATAAGAATCCGAAGCACAAACACCATCAGTGCTTCCATTATAATTAGCACCACGTTATGCTCAAGCACCTACGATATTAACGTCTGTAATACAATCTGAATGGAAACGAAGACAAACGTGATTGCGTCTGAGCGTGAGGTTCGCTTCATGAAGGAATTTGACGCGTTCGCTGTTCGATATCGTATCCGTTCGGAGCATTTTGATGGCAACTGGAACACGACCTCTAAGCACTTCCAAACTTGACGTCCCGCGCTACACTTCGGCAAATGCCCCTTCGCCCAATTTCTCTTTAGATCCACCGTAAAATATAGGGTTTATAATATTCAAGAATTAAGTTGATCAAATGATGTTGTACCACACTGCGACGAGGCAATAATGTAGTAGATAATAATCGACTAGCACAACAACATTTCTCGCCTTTATGCACCACTGTAAGGAAGAATGCTTCTTTAAACAGCAAGAAATGCATTAAATGCATCAAGAAACCTTTCGACCAGTTCTACAGAAAAGTCACAGTAGCCGCACTTTCTCCTTGAAAAAGCAAAAAAAAAGTCGTAAGTGGCAACTGAGTGCTAATAGGACCTCTAGTTTATGCTACTAAACGTTAGTTTTTATGTCGCTTTGTGTCTGATATGCGGAATGATTTCGAACCCCTTTCTGCTGGTGTAGTTGAACACTACTTTGTATACACATTGAGCTCTGTGGTGAACACTGCGCTACCGGCACACATCATGGCAGTAGTCAACGTGTTGGTGCTCGATCACGTCTAAGATTGTGCGTTGCGACATTGCCAGATATCGGAAAACACACGACTATCATATTCGCGACTTGAAAGAGCCCATTTCTCTTTTCCCTCCATTTCGCTTCCCTCATTTATTGCTTGTTTGGTCGTTTACTTGCTTAATAAATTAATTTTCGACCGATCGAACTGCTTTTGTCGCGTCGACAAGCAAATTTGCCTGTTAAATAAGGTCATGCCCAGCGATAGCTGATCTAGCTGACAAATAAGCAAGGAAACCGGCACATTTTACAAGGTAAAATCCATTGACTGTTCACTTAGCTATCGATCATTTCTCATGGGTCATTATCACAATCTTAACATTATTCGTTAAAAAACCCCCAACTCTTTGCAAAGACCAGCCTGCGCGAAATATTCCCTTAGATCTGGCAGTGTCAAACTATGCAAGTCGCTGACACCACTCTTAGCTTAAATCTCATCGCAACCACGAAAAATTTATTTTAATACTAACATCAAAGCAAGATTCATGTCGCTTTCCTTCTTAGCCCACACAGATCGACCAAAAAACAAGTGCAAAAAAGTACAATAACGGTAAACCCATTCAGTGCCATTCACTTTCCAGTGGTACTGCAGATCGGCGTCGCCGAATGGCATTTTTTCGACGCCGATACTACTCAGAGCAATTGTTTCACACAAGCTCGTTTGAATCCCATAACTTTTAAAATCAAGTCAGCACACTCATTTGTCGGATCGTCCCTTCATTCAAAATGCGGACATTGAAGGTGGGCTTCTTCCACTTAATGAATTGAAAGTACCATAGTGCTACGCGTATACATTGCTGCGATTCCGCAAACCGATTACATCGCAACATATGGGCACAGCTACTCACTTACTCATTGATTGAATGCGTGAGTATCTAACGCAGCACCGATCTCAATAAAGTGCTCACGAAGGACAAATACGATGTAATGTGGTGATCTGACCGCACGCTAGTCGACGACAGCTCATATCAGTATATTTATTCACCACCGGGTCGCATACAACTTAAAACAAACAGAACTAACGAATAACGAATACTTTCGAAATTGTGCGCAAAATACCGAATACTGATACATGACAATGCAAAACACTAAACACTATATACATACAACAAATCATAGCTCCATCTGGTATGTAAATAAACCAAGAATCAATGAGCATGGATAGCAGGGAATAGGTGGTATATTTTAGCGCTAACACAAATGCACAGGAAATAAGTAGGGCAAAAAACAAACGCAGTATAAAAAGGGTGAGCATACAACAAATCACCCAATACACAGTAGTGAAAACAACAATAGAACGCTAAAACAACAACAAAAAGGATAAAAAGGGAGCAGAAGATATGTGTTTACGTATTCACCACAACTATGAGCAATGAATTACTAAATCCAGGTTAAAATATTGCACTACTATAGAGATATGTTCTCTCTAAACCAAAAAGCATCATCCATCTGATTTGAATTGTCTTAATAAAGCCACACGAATAGCCATTGGCAATGAACTCCAAGGAGAAACGTTTTTCCCCTTTGAGATGAATGAATCCCACATGTTTTTGGATGTTGAAGTTTTCACTGTAACTTATCCAAACCTCTCATCTTTCCATTTCGTTGCAAATGGCGTAAAAAACGTCATTGCGAAAACTTCGAATAACCCACTGGGCACCAAGTTAACTTTGCTCATCAAATATGATGCCGTTTCGAGTAATACACGTGCCAATATGTTTGAAGGCTGTAGAACAGCCCATATAGATCGCTATCCGCTCTTTAAATGCTATCAGAGAACGAGTGAAAAGAAGGCCATGAGAACTTTTTAAACCACAAATCACAATAATTTCCTCCTAGGCAGCTAGCTTCGAAACACAGAAAGCAAAAAACAAAGTGACTTGAAAACCAAAAAAACTGCACTACTTCTTATACCTGGAGGTATAAGCACTGGTTTGTTACTGAACGAAACAAAGATATTTAGTGGTTGAACATCGGAATCATATGACTATCAAATCATTGAGAATTCAAACCAAACACAAACAATACGTAAACAGAGCCGAACAACTGAGAACGGTCATCATAGTGGGGACTGCTAAACTCCACATAGGCGTTTATGGAAGTAGCTCTGTGCTTTCGGTCTCCCATATGGAGTCGATGAGTGAGCATTGGCGTAGTGTCTGAAACCACAGCGGTGATGGTGTCCAAATCCATTAAAAGGTTTCAACGAAGGAGGTGCAACTTTATTGCCAAATAGCGCAGAATACTTGGCAGGAGTGGTGATTGCACTGTGCCATTCGTATGAACCGGGCAAGAACGCCCTTCCGAATGGATCGACGAGAACTGGTCTGTCTACTGAGACTTTCATATGCGTTTGACGCAACGCTTTGATATCGGGTACGTCGTGACCACCATGTCTGAGAGCGCTCACACTAATGGGCAGTGAAAAATCGCCATCCCTCATCCATGGATGGTCTAAGATTCCATCCAACGTACGTCGGCAGTTCGGGTCACGTTGCAAGCACTGCTCAACTAGATCGCGACAACCTACAAAAGACATCTCCATATATTTGGCATAATGAACTTCGAAGGTTCAGACAGTCTAATGAATGCATCATATAATACCGGCACAACAATGGAAAAGTCGATAAACTATACGATAAGGTGAAATCGTGTCACCGAAACGCAGACACGCCTTGCAGTAAACTCGATGCGCATCGCTAAACCTATATGTAAAAAAACTCAGTGCAGCACTGAACGCATATTCAGTTCTTTTTCACAAACTATAATATGCGTACCTCCGTGAAAACCAAAGATATATCCTTCACGTTACCCCGACGATGAATATTGTTATGCAATGCCCGTGCGCACAAAAACATATTGCATTTTGCACTTATCCTTTATTTTTTTACAAAGCACGAAAAAATGCAGGGGACTGAAAAGTCTTTGCTGCCACGCGAACTAGATTTCCTTGCGGTAGCATTCACTAAGGAAATGAGCAGAAAAACACGCAAAAGAAGTTGGTAAGAAGCACACGTTCGCATTTCAGTCCACAATGGCCTGCGGATTGCCCGACTACCCGGAAACAACGATAAGACCACAATGACATTAATGACATTTCAGTCCACAATGACATTAATGCGTTTCATACGAAACCGAACGACTATACTAAGAGTTGATAGGCCGAAACAACATCGAGTTAAGCATATCACTTTGCTGTTTTCTGCGAATGGATCAAATATGCACTTACAAGCAGAAACGCCGACCGGCCACGGAAGCGGACTCTTGCGCACGATTTCCTCCCTAGTGTGGAACGGAGTCTCTCCACACACCATATCATACAGCAGAATGCCCAATGACCAGACTGCTGCTTTCAGACCATCATACCTCGAGAACAACAGCCACTCTGGTGGGCTGTATATTAGCGTCCCTATAAACCAACGAACATAAAAATATATGGCATTAAGCGGAACGACAGAGATTCTACGAGCTTGTACCTTTCTTCAAGCTGCTTTTTTCGGCTACGTTCCAGTAAATACCGGTTTCCGGACCTAATGCATTATAGAATTAGGAATGCACCCTCACCCCTTCAACCTTAGGCAGCCGGACGGCTCTTGTACGAGGCGAAGCGACCATGGCTTTTTAGATAGCACATTTAATGAGAGCTAGAGGGAACGTCTAGAGCCATAGGGACCATGTGAGGTGGAGACGATCGATCCGACGATGTCCTTCTGTGGAATCCTTCTAGTACATATATCGATCCAGAGTGGAGATATGGTTTCAGCTGCGTCTAAGATGCTTTACAAGGGAGTAGTATTTGAATTGTTGTATTGAAGTGTGGCTAGTCGTTAGACGATTCATTACTGAACACCGCCCCTTAGCTGCTGTGGAATCAAACGTGAAATCAACGATAGTGTAAAAATTTTGTTCATTCTTCAGTAGGCATAACGTACACAATTCGAGAATATTCTTGAATAGGATCCTCAACGGCATATCAGAAACTGTTCGCAAGGTTTGCTCAGGAAGGATCATCGCGCTTTTTCATCCTCTGCTTGAGAAAGATTGATATTCTAGTGCAAAAAGGACAAAAGAGTACCCTGAAAATCTGAAAAGGAAGCGTCCTTAGGGTTGAAGAACGTCGCACAACCAAAATCGACCAGTTTCACGCGACCGCTTCGCAAGTCGATAATGACGTTTTCGTCTTTTATATCGCGATGCACTATGCCCTTCCAAGCACATCCAATTACCGTATCTACTACCTGCACAACGCACATATCATCAAACGTGGCACCACAACACTAGTATCAACAATGCGGTGAGTAAGTCCAAATGTTCATCTACTATATCGTGAGCAGGAAAAACATCAAGGAGATCAAGAAGGGATGAGGTGATGATAAAAGATATGCCTTTTTATCAACAAGAAGATGGTAAAAAAGTGAAACGACCAATAACTCAAAGACACGATCTGAAAGAGATGCTTAAAACAAACATTGAAGAGAGACTTTATTATACTCAACGTTGCAATGTTCTGCGGCTCCGAAAGAAAAATGAGAACTGTGAGCTCTTTGCCCTTTTCGAACCATTTGAGAACTTGATTTCAGTTCCTTAAATTTCATTTAAGACGGGCAGTGATGAACTATTCGAAACTAAAATACACTTATCGTTCCGAAGTAATATTTTTTCACACAGAATAATAAGTACCTTAATTATGAACAAATAAATTCAACTGCGATTTTTAATAACGAAATTATATGGATCATAGCGATTTTCAAGCGTTCTACCTCCAGATAGAACTGCGATGCTAAACAGCACTAATTTTATTGATTCATTTCATTGCTACCTTCAAAGGTAGCGCTATGTTATTTAAGAGCGTCCCTAAACGGTGCCTATATATATATATATATATATATATATATATATATATATATATATATATATATATATATATATATATATATATATATATATATATATATATATATATATATATATATATATATATATATATATATATATATATATATATATATATAAAGTCCAACGACTGACTGTTCACTGGTCAGTGGAAATGAACACCCCAAGGGAATACCTCATCGAGTAAATATCGGCAGCATCACCTTACCAAAGCAGTAAAAAGCATCGCATAAAACAAACAAAACATCCATGGGATGATTCCGTTAAATAGTATTATTTAATGTATGGCATGGATGAAACGAGTGGTAATTACTTGCTCCTACGAATCTACGAATATAACCTGTTTAAAAAAGTTCTTGGCGAGGCTTTCAGCGAGTGGACCGTGGAAGGTAACATAGTCGAACAGATCCTGACACCATTCTGGACGCTCCATCACAATGAGGAAACCACTCGTTCGTTCATACCAATCCAACATTTTCACCACACCCGGAATACTCTGACACTGCTGCAGGATGACTATCTCCAACGGAATTCCGCCTCCCCAAGAGTCCTCAACAGCGAATTAAATATTAAATGCATCAAACGGGTGAGGCCAGCTGCTCCCTCACCACATGAACTCTCATCCGAAATTTTCTGCGCATTTTGTAAGCACGTGCTAGAAACTAATGTCAATCTAATGGTTTTAAAACAGCTTTGCATCGTTATAGACCTAAAACGTTCACAATATGAAAAATGCAAACCTTTGAGATGACCATAATTTATGACGAATATTATAATAACAAAACCTGCAAGAAAAAGCCCCAAAAAGAACTGCTCAGAGCGAGTAAGTACTGAATGCAGTATAAGACTATCAGAAAAAAAGCATGCAAACAAGTTACAAGCAGTCCATTCATAGCGCTTTTAAGAGATTAAGAGCTCAAGTCGGACAATTTATAAGAAGAAAGGACGGGTTGCATCACTACGAACGACTTTAGACTGTGGAATATAATAGCCCAGTGTCTGGACTTTCTGAAGAAAGAGTGATCGAAAATGTTATGCGCGAATGCTTCCATATTGAACTTCTTGTCATAAACGTTTAAACAGGCACAAAAAGGATATTATCACCGAATAAATGTTATCCTAAATTAGACGACGGAGGACCTCCTGAGAACAAGCGATTAGTAGAGGGAAGATTGAACAAATAAGATAATATATTCCATTAAAAGTGTTATATCTTAAACAGTGAATATTTCTTATTGTTATACAGGCAGAAAGGCCAAAGCTTCATCAAAACAAACGACTTACTCTTTGCCACGTAGTGACCTTTCGGCGTTTAATGTACTTTACTGCAACTGGGAGTTGATCTTTAATTCGCACGCCGCTGTACACTGTGCCAAAACCACCGCAACCTAGCTTATCGCTCAGCTCGTATTTATCCTTGTAAGATGTTTGATCACGTCCTTAAACATCATCAAACGTTAAACTCATGATAGTGAGCATAAAGCAAAGACCTACTGTGCAAATCTTTACCTCTACTGTATAAAAGGACGCAAAAATTAAAACAATCGTCATCAACGCCAGATAAAACGGGTGATTTTTCGAACAACCTGATAATACAAAGGACAACCTTTCAACTCGGGACGAAAGCGAGCACGGGGACCGCTACTGTTTATTATATCGATCACATTTCAACCTACTACTGTGCTGCTTGATAAGTAGTTGAAGTACCGGACAAGCTGATAAACAAAATTGCATCCTTCGCCTTGCGTTCTCTTCAAGCAAATGGCCACCTCTCAACATTTTTTGCCTTTGTTTAGAAGAGCATAGATACATATTACCGTTTACAATGGTATGACATGCTAAAATCTCAAGTAAACCAATGCTGAATGTGGAGTATTCGATGTCGATCAGCAGCAAAACAAGACATCGAATTGATCGAGAAATCGATACGAATTGAAGAAATACGAAAAGGCGAACCTGAAATCAATTCGCCGTGGTGTTTCGGTACTAACGGTGGCAAATGCGAGAAGTAGGTCATTGTCGTCCTTGGATACAATCCTGTAAAATTCGTTCAATTATACCCTTATGTAAGGAGCTTAGATATATACAGCACACACTACATTCGAAATCGTGTTACAATCATTGCAACGTGTACGATCTTCGCAATTTTTTCGCTGGAATTTCCTTCCTAAGAGGTTAAATATGAGGACACAGCATAGACATGAGCAACTGCTACGGTCGATAAACGGTTTTTAGTGTGCTATCAGTGACATCAAAAAAGCAAAAGTATACTCGAAGGTTAGAATGTATTTGACGCGATATGCCATTTTTTGATTCCGCTCATTGGTTGCATGAAATGCCAGTAAATTATAAATTTGTACAATAATGTATGGAACAAATCCTTTAAATGGCCCAACAGCTCACGCAAATATTCGATCAAAAATCCCCATTTTAGCTACCCGAACGGTATGAAATGAAAATTTCATCGATCCGAAACCATGTAAATTTGTTAGTGAAATTGACGGACAACTCGAATGCTTAAATACGTGTGGCAATCCTATGGTACACATTTCATCAAATTTCATTGCTTCTCCATCAGCAATTCTCAAGCCGAAATTACTCAACAGGAGACAGACAAACATTTACGCACATGCGGGAAAGGCGGCATAGCGCGTTGTGCAAATACAAGCTCGCAAATGCATACATAAATGGGCCCAACATACAATCTGCATCGACAACCCAAGCAATCCTCAGTCCGAGCAATGCATTGAATCCAGATTATCGCTAGCTTTAAACAACACACGATGACCACAAACATTTCACAGCAAACCAACCGCACGCCCCAAATACAACGACCACAATTAAGGCAGTAGACTTGGATCGGTGAAAGCACCGACGCAACGATCAATGCACGAGGTCATGACTTAACGGCAGAACAAAGACTGTTTTGTACACACGTGCTGAATTTAAGCGATCAGTGAGGCGTGCGGTCGAGTTTAAACGATACTGTGAAGGGAGCGTGAGCTGTCGTAAAAGTTGGAAAGTGAGGGAAGAGGCTTGTTGGGTTTGCTATTCAAAAAAAGTATGGGGAGGGGAGAGGACGAACCCATATCTTCATAGAAAAAGAAATTACAATCGAAAAGGCTCATAAGGAGGCGAAATAAAGGGGAAGAGGAGTGGGGAGGGGAGAGGAGGTGTTCTACTAAACGGAAGCTTACTATCAGGGTTGGAGGGTGATTAAATGCTTACTCGCCTAAACTGTAACTTTGCCAAAGTTTTGCTCTCTTTACTGTTCACGCTCACATATGCCCCCCCCTTGATGTTGGCTTAGGGCCTTAGGCCTGGGCCTAGGCTTAGGCTTTGTGTTTGGCTTTAGGCTTAGGCCGTTAGGTTTATGCTTAGTGGGCCGAATCACTGGATTAAGGTAGGGGTTTCTAGATGCACTAACAAACGGTGTAGAAGTGCTCTCAAGAGAGAGTCTCCTTCTGATGGCAGCCCTTAAGAACAGCACCGATGACCGCACGAGATACTGTTGAATTGATGTTCAAGAGCTCATAAGAGTCTCCTTTAACAGTATGTTACAGGTTGTACCACGGCTGCATAGAGAGAGCACCTCTCTGACTTCTCTGAACGAACGTGTTATGCTTTGTTTATTTGAATGACTATGTGTTCAAAAGCCTAGATTTGCAGGGCAAGAACATAATTCAGTAGAAAGATCCGAAGAATTCAAAAAATAAAAAACTTAGAAATTCTGAAATTCGAGCAATGTCATCTATTTCAAACATCTCATCAGCAATGATGAAAACATGGAATAAATATGGCAACACATGGAATAACTTGGAATAACTTCTATAGCATTTCTTGTACTTTCGCTGAGAATTTATCACTGGTTGTTCAATTTTACAAAGCGGAACAATAATTCGAAGTTATCAGAAAAAAGGTAAATATTGATTTTTCATCTCAGTTGCGTCCTTGTGCGTTTTTCATTTGTTTCATGCTTCAACGAACGAAAATAGCTTCGAAGAATTTCCTCCACTGATTCCAGTACAACATTAATTACCCCTCCACCGTTTTATCGTCGTCCCTCATTCTTCAAAAACTGACTGTGAAGAAGGAACCTTGTCCAAATATTGCAGAGAAATCCTCCTTCCTGTCATCCTAAGGTTCAGAAACATGGCGTGTTTTCAGCGTCAAGCCATTATCAAACCATTACCGCAACAAAAATGATTTCAGAAGCTATCGAAGGTGACAAAATGCATATCGAACGTTCAATGTAGGCACAACATAAATGCGACTTATCTGGCGGGTGGGACTCGAATGTGCCGGCGGCAAAAAGTGTAGTTGCTTTGGAGTTGCAGCGGCCGCTCGCTAAGACCATATATTATTCTCATCACCATGCTGCTGATCTTTCGCTGCCTTATTCACATATAATTTCATAAGTGATTCAAGTTTTAGAATAATTCTTCTCGCCTCGCCGAGCTCTCTTGAAATTCTGCCAAAGATGAAGTGGGCTTCATCTCTCGGAGGGCATTGTCGATATTTACGGGACCTTTCAACCTTTCAGCAACAGGTTCTTGCATCGATGAGACGAATGGGAGAAAGTAGTGGGGATGACCCGGCGGATAGGGCATGAGCAAGGGAAAGAGGGAAGTAAGCATTGACTTTCAGGTCAACAACACAGGATGCACGAAAAATATCGAACTACGAATATCATCACTACAGTGCTTGGAATATGCAAATTCCCGTGACGATAATCCGCTAGCAAAAAAAGCTATGCAAAGTTTTCGAACTTTGAGAAGGTTAACACTGTTTCTATGCGGGAATATATCACATCGTTTTAACAGTATTCAAGGGTAATCACTTTATCATCATTGAACGAACTGATAATATACTGTTAGCAAATGGCACTCAATGACTTTTCATATGGTTGATTGCATATTCATATAAGCTAAACGATGCAGACACATGAGGCAGAATAGAGAGAACAACTGTTTGGAAAATTCGATATTCAAACCGTTAATGAGGCTTATTTTTGCGCTTTTTATTAGACTTTTTAATATATTTTGCTTCGGGTGAGGGAAAAAGGACACTGATTAAAAAGCAACTTGACAGAACTGCAACAGAGATTTTCAGTGTGGGAACGAAGCCTGCTACTTGAAAAGTTCCATTCGTGCAGTATGATACTTAAGAAAGCAAGCATCCATCGTATTTGTTACAGGAAATGTGAGAAGCGGAAAATTTAACTGAACGCAATGAGCACACGTAATCCTATCCGCATATGTAAGCGGTGTTCCGTCCGCGCTATATACCCTTCTTCAGTTTTTGCGCCCCTCATCAACCAACTAGCTGCTCACATCCCTCAGATCGCGTTTCACTCGTAACATCCGTGGAAACTGCTCATATGTACGTGTTTGTCTTCCAACAAATATTATTAAAAATTGATTCCATTTCACTCCATTCAGCTAGAATTCTAAAAGGTTTCTAGCTACCCCCTTATGTGAAAATACCGTTTTCCATACCAAATAATCAGCGTCATACAAGATCTTTCGTGCATATAGGGTATATACGCGGTAGTGTGAAAAAAATTTCATTAAAAAATCAGACAGATCAAACAACTAGATTGGATAACAGAAAAGTCATTAAGTAATCACAAATCAGTATGATCGCCCTTCGACCTAGATAAATCCCTAAGGATGCCTATGGGAAGATGAAGTACTCCCAGACGTTCGTCAGGCTCCTTCTTCAGATGAGCTACCAATTAAAATGGATCAGCATAAACTGTAACCTCAAAGATGCCCCAGATGCTGGATGCACTTCCAGAGACTCGTGCTGCAGATCTCCAGAATGAGAGAGCTGTTCGCGCCAAGTGTCGTAGCAAATTCAAGAGCAGTCGTCCGATTCTATAAACAGAAACTGTGCAACCCTCTAAGGATTGGTAATCACTTACGGTTAGAATTTGTTCGGGACGTTTCTGTGCAGTATTTGCTGCTGATTTTAGAGATGGTAGCAGCAGCAGTAGGTTTCTATACAAAAGATCAGCGCAGTTTTAACCGTGAAGCGAATGACCCTCAAGGCCATCATTCGTGAGGGAAAGACAGGATGGACGATCACGTGAAGCTGCCCTTTGTGAAACGGAATCTGGTATTTAAGAAGTCGTGACTATGCTGGTACTGGACACTTTCTGATCGGGAATACTTTTTTGTGTGCTTTGTGAACATCCATTTTTTAGGATCGACATACATTTCATTATCGGCGAACAGATGGGCATTAAGAGGAGTTTTGAGATCCTTGCCCAATCATTCCAACATGTTTCTCACGAACGTTCAATGAATCCACCATTCCATCAGTAGCTTTGTAATTTTCAGTCACATTCTCTCTGAAGATAAGATGACCGTCATTGCTTGTCTTTCCCCACCTGGATAACGCCAAGCTCAAGAATAGTACATCGCTCAACAACATGGCTCTCCAGCATACTTCGGAAGGACGCGAACTGTCCTAACCGAGAGCCCCCACAAGACGAAAGAAAAGATATTAATGCGATGACAAGAGGACTGTGTGGAATGGGGCAAGAGAAAAAGAAACTGCAGTGGCCATGCTGTTGTCAACAGATGAGAAGCTAGACACATGCGAAATATTGCTACCATAGTTTGGACCCATTCTATATATTATTGAGGACGATAGTTATTAATAACCAAGATGAGAATGTAGGATGCAACGGTCGTATCATAGCTCTTCGTTCCCTTTAGAAACATCATAATGAATTTGTATGAGAAGGAGGATAGGAGCCGAAAGTGCGAGATGCTGGCAGTCAAATGCCGCTCTTGGCACTGACATAGTGCATAAACGTCCTCGTCCAGATGTAAAAACACTGGGGTTCGACTCCCCGCTGTTGCTTGCAGCTTTCACTTCTATCTCTCTCATCATGCATCTTCTTAAACCTGATGTGAACAACACCTGAAATACTGCTATGGTTTAACTACCGTATTTATTGCGAACAAATTAATTACTGAAGAAATAGCTTGGGGGAGGGAATACTGTAAATCGTATCTAGTGCTCAAAAGTTCTCGAGTGCACAAATTCCTTTGAGAATGGACATATCGAAGAAGCGAAGAAAAAATTTATCGAGACGGTTGTGCCAATTGGTCAATTATGTACACGTTTACCATCGATCATCCATTTCACGGAAAAGGTTCCAGTTCCGCTCACTTCCTTACACGTCAGAACGATGTAATCACCAACAACATCGTCGAGTTCTTGTGATTTACGGTCAAGAACTGGTGCAGCTGCCAATGTAATGAATGATTTTAGTGTTGTTCTTAAGCTGTGATTTCAATTCCAAGGGGAATGAACGAATTATTTGAATCGATACTTAGTAGCTTTGTTTGGTTTTAATTACTTAGTTTCTTTTAATAGGATTCACTCTGAATACTCTGTCGATTTCGAAAGAGAAAAAGTCCGGACACTGGACAACTCTGGAAGCTCGATAGCACATTCTTTAGAAGAATCATTTAATTATTGCTTTTTTGTTGCAGATAAGCACTGAATATAACATCAAAATTATCGTAAGCATATGAATTAGAAAATTCTGATTATATCGTTAATAATTTCGATAAATTTAAGGACAAAATTGTCTTTAAAACTTTGAAGTTCTCGTTTCATGCTCTGTAAAATGTAGTTGACAAATGCTAAGAGAAAAATTCAACAAATCGGTGAGCATAAAGAGGAAGTCACGTTTTTGCATGTCCCACTTTATTTCTTGCATCACAAATATAACAACCAGCAAATTGATCATTGGCACGACTCATCCATTGAGTTTTGTTGCCATTCTACAAGACAATTATGCCGTGTGCTATCACTTGAAAACAATCTTTTCTCCCAAGTCATCACAGTCGGATCCGGAGTATCAATAGCTCGACAAGGGGTTTCAAGAATCATTCCATGCACGACATCGATTGTTCCAGGAATATCGGATATAATAAGTGGAGATTCTTGCACAATTCAGTTCAGCATCAACTGCGAAACGAATTTCCTGAAAAAGAACTTCATAGTGGACGGCATTTGTAATATTGTATTCAACGGTATTGACATCGAATTTTTTTTTTAAATTTACAAATTTATTCAGAAAGAAACTACTTCATAAACCTCTTTGCATTTAAGAGTACTAAATAACCGATCGAGCAGCCGAGTTTTAAATTCTCACCAAGATTTCGGAATACGGTGGCATATACTGGACTTTTAATAGAGAACGGAAGACAGTGAGGGCAAATTTCAATCACAAGTTAAATATTACGAGAGTCTAGGAAGGCAGAGACGGAGAAATTCAAAAATCTTGGCATATCGTGATTAATCGCAAAAGCCGTTTAAGGTTCGATTATTTCACAAACGACAATTCCCATCTGAACGACTACAATTATATTCGTTAAACTATGTGAGAAATATTCGGAAAGAATCGTACTATATTTCAGTTTTGGAAATGTATCAGTACTTCATATAACTTGTTCTTTTAAACGAAAGTAAGAGAAAATTCTACCGAGGATACTGTTTGAAAGTGTGAGAAACACAGTCGAGCACCGCCACAATGTCAATCCACGGAATCCACGTCAAAATTCCTTGAGATATATTCGGAAAGAATCGTACTGCTTCGTATTTGACTACTCAAAGCGAAACACTCGTATTCATTAATGACAATGTAACTTTTCGAATGATGCATTATCCGTTAGTGTTCTATCTGTATATCCCGGACAGAGACAGTCACCCTCATAGTTCCTGGCTCGTGTAGGCATTGGTTGTGCTCTTGCCGGACACGGTAGAATAACGCTTCCGTTGACATTTACAGCAACTGTTTTCACCTGTAATACCACAATTCCACAGCGCTCTCCGTAGTTAACTGTTGTGTAAATCCGGGCGATTGAAAGATATATTTACATAACTTGTATCAAACTATCACGTTCAATGACAACACTTTTGACATTAGTGCTATATTTCATAACAGAAATGGGTAGATTTTCGAAATAATGGCGACGACACTGGCAACCTACATCACTAAATTGTTCTCGAAGCGTGCCAGATTTAGAAGTTGGCGAAGAGCTGCAGCGTATAACACAATGAACTCAAGAAACCAATATGACGGTAATGACAGTGTGGGGATGGAGGGCGGGAGGCATTGGAAAATTCCAAAGAATCGAATTTTGGAAATGTGATGCAAATAAATATTTCTGATAGCTGTTTTGGCAAATTTTAAATGAAAGATCCGAAACCCCATCAGCAACACCTCGTAAGAGCGTTCATGAGAAGAAATAAGGGTGCAGTATTCGTCCAATATTACCTCGGTCCAACCTATTTCTTTTATCAATAGTGATAATGGTATCTCATAGCGAGCAGGATACGCGATGAGACAATAGTAACATTGGTAATAGAAATACCGGCAAAATTTCGGTGATATTCCGGCACGGTAATAAGACCATGAGCTCGGTAATATTTCATTTCAGTAGATGGTGATAACCACTAGTTCATACCTGACCGGAACTCTCAATGGTTGGCTCAGTACGAATATTTAATAGGACGATTCGTTCATCAAGACCAACTTCGTTTTCAGGTCGATGCAATTGGCCGGCACTCGGAATCGTCAAAGATCCATCCTTGTTTAAGATTCCGTCCGTGAAAACTTCATCGTTCAGATACATGAGCGTGAAATAATACTTTACAGCATATTCCCCATCGAAATCATGCCCAGAAGTGACGTCATCTCACAGAATTTTTGGTGCGATGTTGCTTGTTAATTCACACCCCCTCCCTTCCTTGGAGAACGATACAATGAAGCACTTGCACCAATTTTTTAAGAGACGATTGTACTGTATTTTCACACGAATTATGGCCTCAAACTTGATAAAATAACTGAGTATAATAGTGATAAAATAATTTGCTGCACTGGAAATGAGGCAAGGATGTAGAAAAAGTATAAGTGCTTGACGCGATGATATCACTGCTGTCTAATGATAACTTTTTTCTATCGTGCAATATCCAGAAATGCAAAAATGCCTCCATCAGAAGGAAACTGCACGCTGTGCTCAGAAAAGAACTATCAACAAATGCATCTACTCAAATTCTATGCGATACTTCAATCAAGCTCTATAAAACAAATCTCACTTTCATATATCAGCGCGCTGACGATGACGAAAATCAACGTAGGCTATCCATCAGGCCGCATTCTTGCAATACGGTGCAACAGCATGCCATTATGATATTAGAGGTGCCATTATGACATGCGTAATACTTGACTTCATCGACCTTGCGTGCTTCAGCGATCGCCTTCTCAGCATCATATAGTTTCTGCTCGAGATCATACCGCGGTGCTTTGCAGCTGAAATTACCTTCATTTTTTTGGTTGGCAAACTTGGGGCTACAAAATAATCGCGGACAAAGCTCTAAAGGAAAGAAAGATTAGCTTGGTTCGGCTGAGCTGAAACATTTGAAAATTTTGTAGGAAAGAAACTCTTTCGGAACGATGGAACGCTTCATAGAGAGGATAACGACTTGTGTTGCCTAGCTGAACAATAGCAAAAAGAGTATAGTCGCCTCATCTCTCTTCCCCCCCCCCCCCCCCAACTCACACTCTTCACTCTCCCCCTTGCAATTTCGACCGAATCATCGGCATATTATCTCCTCTCGTAACCCGCCGGTCCCAGCAATTTTGTCGGTAGCTAACTATTCGGTGCACTGCCTTCCCCTAGAAATTGTTCATTTTTAATATAACATTTGAAGATTATTGTGTCATTTGCCACTGAGGAATCTGCTCGAGTGCGCCATATTCCTCGTCTGGCCTTCGTACGCTTATCGCCCTCAGTTGATCGTTTTTTTACGCAGTCTCCTTCAATGATTCCATCCTTCTCTTTCACAATATTACCGAAGCAGCTGCTCTGCAATGCAGCTTTTCTAAAATGCACTGCGATGAATAAAAACATCTCAGGGCATGCATACGGGCTCTTAAAACACAGTTTCAAAAAAATGGTTTAAAAATGGTTCTGAAAACGCCTACCACACATTAACGATCACCAAACCCACTGCTTATCCACCATTTCCATATGTGCTCAACTATCAATCATAAGCATCGCAGTAACGATACGGACAACACCATAAAACGTTTCCGTTACTTACTAAGGCTGTCTACTCAGGCCAACCTAGGAAGATTTGTTAGATTCAACTTTTATGATTATTTCTTTCGGGGATCCGATTTACTTTGGCAAAGTTCGTCGTTCGTCTTTCGCTTTACCAAATGAGCCACGAAAGCCTTATCATGCGATAAACCTTAAGCGCACATCAATTATAACACACTTCATGAAACTGTGCGTCAGCTTGAAACCCCATTTTTACATGTTGTTGGCATCATTCAGCCATCAGCTCTGAACTTGTTCAGCTCATCGATCACTCGATTCTTCTCGCTGATCTCGTCCACCAATCGATCGTTCTCTGCTTGAGGCCACTGAAATTCGATCATTAGCGTAACATAATATACTATAGAGGGTTACTTCACATGACAACTCCCATTTCTATCATATAACGCAGAAAAATGTAACTCTACAAGTGAGAAGAAAAAACATTAGAAAATAATTTTCTGATCGCCGAAAAAGGATGCTTCGATTTTTTGTGCACTGTACCTTTCCGCTCACGTCAGTCTGCTTTCTTGATTCTCCAGATGTCACATACAGTAGGCAGTCGCTTGAAAAGCAACAGATGACGTTGGGATCGATCAACTGAGTCAACAAAAGAAATAAAACACGTTATGCAGAAATACTGTCACGCTGCAATGTAGGAAGCCTTACACCAAAATTTTTTAATGACAGGCATATAGCTACACAGACTCTACTAATATCGAGCGACTTAAAGTGGTTTATCCGCCGTGGAAGATTTATTGAAGTGACATACTTGACTTCATCTACGCTAGGAACGTGAGTGACTGCTTTCTCCGCATCATCCAGCTTCTTCTCAAGATTCTGCACGGTCTCTTGCAGCTGAAAAATGCTTATTACAGTGACTTCCGCAACCACAACTTCATGGATATACTTCAGCAAGCAATTTCCACTTTGAAAAGGAAGATTAAGAGGTTAGAATGGAAGGACTTTCTGCAAGGACGTTAGAACGAAGTGGGGATGGGCGACCTGAGGAATGACTGAAGAAAGCGAACGCCGGGGTATCAAGGTAAGCGACTAACCTGGAAAAGAATCATAGCCAAGTTGTGCTGTCCGAAAATGTGGTTGGGCTTCGTCAAGGGTTGAAGCCAACTAATTTCCAAGCAGCCGATCAATCTGGAACGACTGCACCTTGAAAGCATGTAAACAATTAAAAGAGTTGGTAGGCAAACGGGTCAGAAGACTTAAATGCCGAGCAATCGCACTCCCTGGCCGCTGGTCATTGGCTTTGGCAGTCTCATGTAAAAAACCGTATCTACTGATGCCTGGTGATATTCACTTCAATGCCTATTCTGTAGAATGAAGCAGCTTGCTTTTATTCCAACCAACGAACTCCATACAGTTTGATTCATCTAATCCACTTCAAGTTTTCAGCGGTAATTCCCTGCTTTAAGGCTTTCATCATTTTTGCGACACACATACTCCACTCAACATCCAAGAAGCGGCAACAAATCAACAAATCTTGCAAATGTTGACTGTGTACGTCTTTGTTAACGTCGTAAACATGCGGCGGCGTAGAATACTCAGAATGATATAATTACTCTGAGGTCCCCTATCAACCTGCATAGATAAGCATAGCAGGTAAGTACTCACTCTTCCTTTGATACGAGAAAATACAGTTGAAAAAGTTTGAGCAAAAAGTTCCCTCAGAACGTCTCACCATTCAAAATGTTGCCTAGCTGATCCGCTCGCTGAGGGCATCGGCTGGTGTTACCCTCACAGTTCTAAATTCATCCACTTCCTTATTCAATGCATTGATCCTTTCGTCCTCCTCCATTACGGCATTCTCGAGACCGCTTGCTCTGTAATATTAAAGGAACAAATTCTTGATTACGAATAAATGAATAAAATGTAAAAATATCTAGAAATAAAATAGTATCATATATGCACCCCTATTGGGGGTGCCCAAATATATCCTTAAACTGGTTCGTTTATTTAGTAAAAACGTTTGTTTGCTTATTTCATAGACTTCTTGCACACCCATCCTCTATGTTTCAATTGTTAGCACGCATAAACAATATGCATAAAACTGAGCGATTTGCTGCTACGCAAATTTAGAGCTCTCAAATTGCTCTACAGATAGCGGAAATTATGTTACTGGCGAAGAAGGCTCTTTTATTTTCCCACGAGGGTGAAAGAGGTCCGTACGCACATCTCTCAGCTCCTTCCCCTTCCTCTACGCGAATCTCATTCTACGATTTGAGGCTTCAAACAAGTTGGGAATTATTTCATGGAATACACCAATCAACAGTTCCCTTTTGATTAATAGGTAATAAAGATAAGTTCAAAATCGCAACTTCAAAAATGATAGTAATTAGAGTGGGCGCGTGCGGCATTAACAACGTTCAAAGTACTTCATATCGTCGACTTTTGGTGCGTCGGGAAGTGCCCGTTCAGCATCGTGCAATTTGCTCTCTTCATCTAACTGAAATTATCAATTGCTGTTTATAGACTTGTATAGCGAATTGAAAATCTGCCCACTTCATACATCTCGGTACCTATCAGCACAACGAGAGTGGAGAAAAAGAACCATTGGCTCAATTTGCACATAATGATTTCAAAAGAAAGCGAGTATTGAAGCACGAAAGCCCTTCAACAAATTTATCAGCTGCAAAACACAGCTCGACACGAATAAACCTCACTTACCCACATCCATATCCATAGACCCTTCCATTGATTTCTTTTCTTTTGAGGTCACTTCTGAAGCAATAACAAGCATGAAATAAGCACGTGCTCACTTTTTCGAAAATCTTCTAGTCATTACTCATCGTGAGAAAACGATTCAAACAGAATAATAGTGATGATCAACGAGACACAGGGAATTTTCGATCATTTTAACTGGACAGGATGCAGCTGGATTTTTTATCATATACAGCGTTGGGTAATTGAAAAGAAAAACTTGGGGGAGGATCTAAAATGATGTCATTGTTACCTGACATCTCCCCTTTTGAACAAGATGGCTCAAAAAAAATTGATGATTTCTACGTCTGTTGCTTCCGTTTGTACCAGCAGTTACGCCGTTGCCGTCTACGAGACGAGACGAATTGAAGTTTGGAGTCTGGTGACTGCTTATATGAACGCACCAACCACGAAGAACCGTTACAAAGCACACAATGTCAAATGGGTTTGAAACACCCAGCCGTATAAGCAGAGAAGATGCGCAATATGACAGAGCAAATAACAACAGATATCACAGGGGTCCACTTGCAAGAGGAGTCGTTCCACAACATCACGGGAGAGAGGACTCGCAGCACGGTTGGTCGTTCATCACAATAGTACCCTTTCACAAATAGGGCTTCCTTTCGGCATTTCGGGCGTAACTTAGGACATAGAAATCTGCAGCTGTGACCGTAACTCGGATAGGTATTGACGTCCTGGACCAAAGCTTGATCTCTCATTCATAGGACGAGTCGCCACTCGCGGTCATGTGATTTGAGCCTGGACATTTTCACATGTGTATATCAAAGTATCAAAGTGTATGACAACTGAAATATAACATCAAACTGAACCTCTGGGGAGGTTTCGAGAGTTGATTGTTGAAGAGGATGGCAGAGGGGTGAGGGAGGGGGATATTATACTGAAAAGGATTCTGCACCAAAGATTTTGGGAACTTTAACCAACGACGCAGCAGTATATGGAATTCCTCGAAAACTGAGAAAAGCCTTTCTTCTTACTTCAGTCGCGGGCACTAGAGTCACCGGGGAAGGCGCAAATTACATAAGTGAGGACTGATCGTCTCCAATTTTGGAGCGCATAGGGTTAGCAAACTACAGAGGTGCTTACCGATGGGGTGGACAGAAAAGCGAGGGATTGAGATTTTGCGGCATGTGGGTTTCACTTCATTCTTTAGAATATTGTTATTCAGCGATGATCTGATGATCGGACCAACCGACTGAACAGTTACCAATAAGCAAGGAAGTAATGCCTAATAATAAGTTCACTGCATAACTGCTCAGCTTTTCAAATCTTCGGCCAAAATTTTCATCTGTTTTCGTAAACAGCTTGCTGCATTTAATAGAAAAGTGTCAGAGTTCTTTGCCAAAAATTCTTCCTCCTTAACTTCTCAATCAATTTTTTATGAAAAGAGCGTGGTCAGGATCTTCAAAAGTGCATCCTTCCTATTTCTACTGATGGAAAAATTCCTGTGGTTTGTTTGTAGGTAAGATTGCTTTGCTTTAACCATTTTCGGGGTGTGTTGCATTACTCGCGAGCATCATTCGCAATTTTGAAATGATAGCAAATTTTTGAATGCACTGAAGTAAGCATTATATGTGCAAAAAGAATGCGCATGTTTCGGTGATTAATGCATGCGGAAAGAAAACAGTACAAGACGTGTCGGCTTCGTGGTTTTTGCGGGGGAGGGGGCACCAGAGGCATGGCGCCGCTCTCCTCATAAATGGGTAGCTCCGTTCGAGCCGGATTAGTCATGAAGCTGTGATGTTGACGAAAGTACAACCCCAAGAACCCTATAAAAGGGATAGCAATAAGCTTATATAGAGTCGGCGTTTAGTGCGTTACGATGCTGCAAAGAGGCTTGCTCGCCGTTTAGCAGTATCATTGCTCGCCGAGTGTTTCTTGTCTCGTGTAGATTTCTTTGATTATTACCCATTTCTGTATTAATGTGCTTGACTTGGAACGGTATAACGTAAGAGGCCGTAGTGAGTTTACTATCTATGTTTTAACGGTCGTTTGAAATTGAATAATGAACTGCTTAGACTAGGTTAAATCACCAACGGCTGCCCTGATCCCTGCTTTAATCCTTTGAGAGCATGGAATTCTATAATTATCGTTGGAGACGTCGGCTCAGATGAAATGTTAGCTTCTTGTATTGCGCGACTTAAGTCCCAGACCATCGTCATAACCCTATGAAACGAGAAGTCTTTCGGTTGATAGAATTTGACTTGCTCTTCGTACTAGGAATAGTAAAGGGGCTTACAAGCCCAACAGTACAGTATTGATCTGATATTCCATTTTTCTGGGGTGTTGCTGTGTTTTGCTGGTTCGTGGTTCTGCGTTGTTGTGTTTTGCTGATTGGTAACTCGATGCTGTTGTGTTCGCTAATTCATAATTCGATTGCGATCGTATTGTTCTGCGCCCACTATGCACTGATAAAATGAAGGGGTTAATTACCCCAGTCTGATACGCCTTGATTTGGCTACTCTTAAATGTTGGTGCATTTTCGTTTTGCAACAATCTATATTTACTTAGTTCTGTGGTATATCTGAAGATTAGTTGCCTTCATATGCGTAATGGTTTTTATATAAATTCTTATTGTTTCTGATTACTGCTCAATTTTTTTCGGAGGTAAGGAGTGCCATAGAGGATGAAAATATGGATGTGAACGCGCATCAGCGAAATTCAACGCCTTCAGCGCTTTACTCTCTCAAAAATTGATGCGCCACGAAAATCGTGGCAGAAACTTTCAAGAATTACAGCTGAAATATTTGCATGCCGGAGGTCGTGGTGCACGGCGCCAATAGATTTTGCGTGCATGTTAGAGAAAGGCGGAGGGGAGGAGGAGGGATGAGGAGAGATGAGGCAGTCAAGCAATGTGTCTCGGTTCTCTGCATTCTTAACGTGATGTCCTCAGCAACAATATGGCGATGATTCATTTCGGTATTCTATTACTCATCAAAGGCCATTCAGACAGCTGCGCAATTCATTAATCGAAATAGAAAAATCTCACGACATCACTGGTACTCTTCGCATGAATTGACCCTTGTTCCAGCACCTTCCAGGTACTTAACTGAAGAGTTCTTTCAGCTCTGTTTATGTGAACACAGGTTGCAAAGGAATTTCAGGAGGAGCGGGGGAAGGGTGTAGGAGAAGTTAAGCTTAATTCTCATATTCCTTGCCACAGCAGACTAATTACACAAACAACCATACGAATGATCATCGTTTACAACGCTTATAACCATATTGACCTCAAGCATCGCTTACACACTTTATAAAAATGTATAACAGAATGCAATTGGTCGCTAAGCACAAAGGCAAATTTTCGACTGAAGATTGGTGTGAGCACATGATCGGAGTGAATGGGCATTGCGTGCAACATCCGTTTCATGATTCCTCACCAATTCGTGTCTCCAGTTTTTGGTAGAAAAATATCCGTGGTCTAAATGCCCGTGGGTCAAGTTGTTTATCCAGTTTTTATGGCTCATCGTCGTAGAAGCAGTGGAACACCGACTAGGGTAAAAAAGAACGCTTCCTTGTGCGAACTATTGAGTTTTTTACGCTCTGATGCTGAGGTGGAAGCCTAATGTTGTGCAGGACGCTGTCGGAAGGTGCCGGCTCATGAATCTTAGATGTTCTCGAGTCGAGGTTACGCACATCGGCCCCGGATCTCGGATATGCGAGCTCACGCATTTCCTTCCGATCCCGATATGCGCGCAATTTGGCAGCTGCAAGTACGTAGCCTCGGAAATCGCAGGCTTCACACCGCATATCGGGGAACTTCGCTCCGGATCAATCCGAGAACAACGCTAGCCTCTACTCCGCGGGCTTCATGCAACGTTGCAGAAAAATCGTCGCCAACCGAAGAGAAACCAGCCAACCTTCGTTTAGGTTTTGATGAGTAACAAAACAAAGTTTAGGTTTTGACGAGAAAACACCGATGACAATATCGGTTCCTGGTAGCGGGTTTGATAAATACCTGATTGCCCTTGCGAATTTCAGAACGTTGCTACCTTCAGGCAATTACGACACGTGTTGACAGCGCAATATTCAACCTCTCCAAAGCCACGTTGACAGAATATATGGTACGAATCTTGTATGGTACGAATCACGTTGAAATCGACACAGAATATGAACAGTCGATAGTTGTATAGCAGCTTTTCAAAGTAAGGCCGGTTAAAGAAGCAATGCTGACTTAATTGGGGTAGTTTCGGTAAAGAAACAGCATCGGCTGATTTGATATAATAGGTCTCAAGCTGAGATGTGCTGATAGGAAAGAAGAGCACAAACCATATAATTAATGTTTTTCACACAAAAAAAACAGACTATTCTGTTGGAAAACGTTGTGCGCTCAGGAAACATCGCCTGTTTTACTGAACACAACCAATCAAGAACTGAGCTGATTTTTTGATGAACGTCATTAAGTGCCTGAGCCATTGAAATCCTTTATTAAGAATGATATTTACGTTTATGAGGTCTAGGTAGCTATGCCAAATGCTGTGCTAGAATTGAGTTTAAGCTTGTTATGCCGAAGATCTCCTTGAACGGTATGCTGGAACATTCGACGAACAAAAATTGAGTGGAGTCTCGGCTTCATCATTTGTTTGGATGTCGAATTCAGTCTTTTAAGCCGACAGACATGGAGAAAGATGAACGCACGCACGTACGGAGATGAGAGGTTGCCATAATGATTTGCTCCACAGAATTTTGCAAAAGCGCATAGGAATAAGTGAGAACTGTCTAACACGTTGTGGTTATCGTTGCGTTTAGGATATCGACTTTTTTTGGGGGGGTTATGGCGTCACCTATTTCTTTCTGATTGAACATCATTTCGTTCATGACGCTGACCGGTAAAACCAAGCAACCAACAATGGTGAAAACCTAAACTAGACGCATTTGTAACACAATGAATTCATAACACTATGGCAAGATGCAGCATGGCGTGCATTAACAGACGACTCCGTCCAAATTCAATGCTGCGTAGCACCACTTATTGAAGTCGAAATCCCCTTGTTTTCCAGCTCCCTCCATTGTTTTGCATCGCTACTTTGCATCGCTTCCAGAAGACGTCCATCACCAGGTGCGGTTAACTCGGACAGCGCGTGGCTTGTCGCCGTGAACTCATGTGGGTCTTCATTCGTACCAGTAATTTCACGCTCGTCATTTCCGCGACTGTTACGCGAACGAGAGCCATCAACAACCGCGGCTTGTGGGCGCAGTTCCCTTGAACCAACATCCTACAATTCCTGTGAGTTCAATATAAGGGTTTCCCAAAAGACGGGAAAAAAGCTAGCAATAGTTAGACATCGATGAGTGCCCTTGATAGTAGCGGGAAACTTGAAATGACCATCGAGATGACGGCTTCAGTTATAACCACATGCAGCAAATTTTTTACTGATGGGAAGTGACTCAGCAACACCGACAGAAATCGACAGCATGATAGGGCACCAAATCCCGAAATCGGCAAAATCGCAAATTTCAAAGTCAGATTTGGAAATAAAAGATCTGCGGCATGAGTGCTTGTGACCGTAAAGGCATCGGAGCCGCTCATGTCCATCTTTTCTCAGCATATGCGAGTTTCGACGGATGTCTGACGTCTCAAATTTTTATGTCACGTGTTCTCAAAACGATGCTGTAAAAGCGGCCGGTTTTAGCCGTTTCCACCGCGATGATTAGTCAACTATTGTCAGTAAGCTCATTTATGAAAATTTGCATATACATCGATTGATTCAAAACGGAACGAATTTAATGCTGGAATGCGCTTTTTGAGAACGTGTTTTTTAGCGATCGCATAAATGAATTGTTGCTACAAGTAGCTTTATAGACCACCAATTTTTATCATGTTATGAATTTCCATGGGAACGAGGATGCTGGAAGAGCGCTGAAAGAGAAAATGTGGTCTCCGAGTTGACTTTTTTGGTCAGCTTTGCGATGAGCAAAGTGAGTCGTAATTTGAAACTGTTCGGGGGGGGGGGGGGGGGTAAGGTGGTCTGAAAAGATTGATCGGCGACTTTCTTTTTTTTCTCCCGATTTCTTTTCCTCTAGCACGTTTTTTTTTCAGCATGTTGCCTTCATAAAGAAGATTTGAACACCAAAGTCCTTCCTTACGGTCATCACGAACAGTAGTAAAAGTAACCATGCGAACCCCAAAAGTGCAGTTATCTGGCAAATATTTTCCCAAGTTCACGATTTGCCCTTCGCCCCTCCCTCCTACCTCTTCTCCTCCTTTACTGTCTAGCAGTTTACCTCCAGCTTACCACATATCTCTCCGATTTCCCTCCTCTCCAGTCGCGGATGGCTCAGGCTTCTCATGACAACATCATTTCTGATCCAGGGAAGTGAGGCTACGCTTGTATTTGCAGTGATAAAAATGGGGAATTTAACCTTCTCGACCTGACTGCTTAGAATGTTTTGTTCACTGGAGACATCACTGAATTCTGACCAAAGCTCCCTTAGGGTTTTATAATCGGGATCATTGCGGTCGCGTACACAATATATTTTTCGCTGAGCGAATCTGAAAATACTTGTTTTGTGATTTGCTCACTTTTTGGTCAAATAGCGCCAACGCATACTTCAATATCAAAGATGTAATTTAATAAGATCGTAGTTCATACGCCCTCCTTCATTTGACAGAATCACAAATAGCATGTTATCCTCCTCCGTTCCTCTTGAATTAAGATCTTGCTTGAAAGCTGCATTGCCTCTCCACCATGTATGTAAAACTCCGTGTTAAATAAATGTCAGCAACTGAAGTGATGTCTTATGGATAGACTTCTCATTCTTTAAAATACTCGACGAATGTTCTCTGCATCAGGACGGATTAAACTATAAGGGGTAGCAGAAGAAACTTCTAGCTCGAATTTGGCAGCCGTATATCTACGCATAATGCAGAAAGTTTAAGGCACCTTAGACGATTTCACCGTTGGCTCAGTGATGTAGAAAGGGGACACAAAGGATATGGCCGCGTCCAAAAAATTCCTCCTTACAGATATTTCCTACAGATATTTCCACCACTTCACCGACTCGCATCATCCCCTTTTGTCCAGTCCTCGTTTTCGCACCAAATACGTAACATAATCCGTCGAATAAATTACACCGTTTCTACGGCATCCATTCTGTGTAAAGACATTACAGGTCTTTTTCAGTTATACAGCTCCTGCCGAGAAGGAAATGACTCAAAGTCTTTTCAAGCACTCAAAAACTGCATATTAATATGGATAAACCAGAGATACAATGCCAATGTGCGTCGGAGCGCGCGATTTGTTATGCTTATTTTAGCTGTCCAAGCAATCGCCTAACCGTTCCATTAAAAAGTTCATCCAACGGAACATAGGTTAGCAGTTTGCCCTGAACTACGCCTCATAAAATTCTTCTTCGTTTTCCATCTTTTGCATTCTGCATTCCATCTTGACATTTTCAGATAATTCTGCCTGTTTGCTTTCGGTTGAATTCGCCTTTTTCGCGATTATCATTATGATGGATTTGATTATTACCGTCATCGATCTTCGCATAGGAGTTGGATGTGTTGAAACTATCGTGCTAGATATTTTCTGTCTTTAATTTTCAATTATTATTTTGAATGAACGGCTGAACTGGTGGATTTCCTTCCCAGAGATACTGAGGAACTTCATCTCGCGCTTGCACCCCTGAATTCTGCGCGAAGCGGAAAATAGAAGCTGCCGTCTTTCGTTCGAAGCAGATAGCGTTATGCATTCAGAGGTAAGTGCGAGATGAAATTGTATAGTATCATCTTCCATGTTCCGAGCAATCACTAGATTAGTCGTTAGATGTTGAATCCCACTAGAATAGTTATTTAACCAAACAAACGCTAGAAGGACCAAGAACGTAAACGATTTCCAGCAACGATTTCGAAACAGCGGATTTCTATTGTATCAAACAACACTAGACGTGATTCCATCAATAAGGAGTGTTGCTGTGTTCTATGATGAATAGAAGGATACACAGCCGCAGGAGGTATTTTTTCGCTCAAAGAACTGATATGGGTACGGTGATTTCTGTTCCATTCACACTGCATAAATATATGCACAAATGGCTGCTACCTGGTTCGTGGATTTCTTCCGGGCGATGACGTCGCTTGCGGTTCTTGAGTGTTGCTTCTTTGAGCCTGCAAAAAGAGGTGTTGAAATAGCAAAAGGGAGGAGAAATTCCGAATTAGTTTCACAAGGGCAAAATCCGCTGTCGAAGTAATTGGCGAAACAAAGTTTTATTAAAGCACTGAAGGCGACATTACTATATGGCCTTCTGGTGCTTTCACGTGACAACCATGTGCGAGCCGAGACCACAATGGAACATAGCTTTCCCGTGTACAATTGCGCCGACGTGGCGATTCATAACGGCAACTCTCTCTATTCTGGACTGTTATCACGAAGCGTCATAAAAATTCACGTCTGTTAACCGTACACTTGATGCGCGATAAAAAAATTCTACTATCTTGTGAATCGGCGCATTTGCTCTTGTTTAAAAAAGCGCACGCAGTTCAAAACCACCACAAGAGCTGCAAATTTGACGAGACCACTAGAAGTCAGGAAATCCCAGTAAAAATAAATAAACATGCAACCATCGACAGGAAAACTTCATCTGTCATCTGTGGAGCGATTTGAAGTTTTGGGACGGGCATCTACCAAGGTCCTGAAACCTGAGGTTTGGTTATGGCAAGGATTTATGCATTGAAGAGGTGGAGTCTTGGAATGCTTCAAATGGGCAGTGCTAACAAAAAGCGCGAAAGGTTTGTTGAAGTGATGGACAGCACTTCCTAGTTCGCTTTACGTTGGACGAACTAGCATAGAGTTCCTACCAGCCTATTAAAATATTCACACCGGACGGATAGTCTCGAATGCCATGCTCTCAGATAAGCTTGCGAGAAATTTCAGGACCTGAAATAATTTGAAGCCTCCAAAAACATGCCCATTCTTTCGTAAGACATGCGTTAACGAGAAAGTGAACTTGTTTGCTCCGAGAAACACAATGTCTCACCAACATTCCCGAAGGTCTATGGCATCGGCTAAGGTTAAGCTCCGAAGGAGGTACAGTCATCATATGTGAACTGCGTTCTTCCTAGTTAGAATAGTTGATATGACCGGATCATTTTATACATGACTCTATATGAACTTGTACCCTGCCAACGCGTTTTACTTCGTAGTTTGATTTTATACACGACCAATTCATACAATTTATACATTTTTTTTGCTACTCCACGGTTCCTCGTCATTCATTCTACAACATCCCATGAATGAAGGCATTTGAATTAAGATTCTTGCCGAATGTGCATTATTGTCTGTAGTACTCTGTGGACTTAGTGTACCGCATTCGAAGATGTCGTTCTCACATAACTTTTGAATGGACTCAAAGGAGCTGTTTGCTAGCTATTCAACGCACAAGGTGTCTACGGATTCAAAAAGCTTTTCGGCTTATTTGAGGTCTATCCATTGAAAGTTATGCAAAATGCTGCATCTTTAACGCCTCTATCGCTGTTGTGAGCAAACTTCAGGTTCCAGAATTTTCGCAGAAGTCCTTAGCTTCTGATTCCACCGTAAGTGATGCAATTTGCATTCGAATCTTCGTTCACATTTCTGCAAATTTCTAATAGCCTCATTGAATACACAGCCGCCTTAGCGATTTCAAATTGCGAATGCCTTTTACTTCTTAAGACGGAGCTACTCCTTTAATCCACGAGAGAGGCAAAACTTTCAGTTTCAGGGCCAGTATCTTTTATCATTCTAAGCAGGGGGCACTTCCATCTGTAGCCTCATATCACTTCTTTCTTATCGCAGAAACGCAGAAGTGTTTTCCTCTACAAAACGGTTCCACTGAAAACATACTACTGACCGATTTCAGTATGGCTACAAGGCGCAGTTTGCCCTGCAATTCTCAAAGCGCCTTTCAGAAAGTGTGTCACGCTTGAGGTCTCGTATGCGTTGTATCATGCCTCGAACGCTATCTTTTTGAATTAGCACGCACTTAGTGCATTACTATGACATTTTTTGCGCAAAAAGTGCAGTTAAGTTGGTGGAAAGTCTGAGAGTAAAAATACGATGACTGCATGGAGAGAAGATTTCACCGTTTACCGAATCCCTGCGGGTCGCCGTTCACTGTTTACGTAGCATCCGAATGGTATATTATTCCATCTTGTCACTCCCGATGAGACCCCAGTGCGATCCGAACTACCTTTTCCAGAAATACCCCGCGACCTTTGTTGATTGAATGTATCAGAAACTTAAAGTTACTTTTTCGGTTCAGCGGCTACTGAAAATCGTTCACAGCGAGAGCAAACAGCTTCTTCTAGCCCAAACTCAGTCACCCACGAGTGATGCGAAGTCTGTGACCGTCATGTGTTCAACAAGTTCACAAGAGCATACTTGTACTTTACCACTAATCAAAGCTACACGTTTTGTTACTTCGCCTTAACAGTCCGACCTCTAACATAAAGAAATTGTTTCGCATCCCTGTGTGACACTAATTGCAACGCTGTTATAGAAATACACAGGGGGGGGGGGGATCAAGTTGTTGGCTTTTTTACTGCAACCGGCATTGCATAGGCACAGTGCGGTCTGTGCACGTTGTGATGCTATTGCCGAATTATCATGCTGCTTGCTTTGCACTGGGTTGAATATAGAACATATCTCTGCATATTGCACCTCGAAATTTCGCTGGTTTTTAACTTATTGTAATTTCCATAAACGGTGGTCTTACCTACGGTACGTGTTGCAAAATCCAGCGCACCCAGAGTTGCCTCGCAGCGCATCCCGCATATCTGAGCGGATCCAGAGTATACCTCACAGTTTCTTACATGCTTCTTGACCTGGGTTTCATTGCAAATAGCAATTTGAAGAATTAGTGACAGCTATTATGAGCCGTTTTAGACTAATGCACGACAACGCTTCCACCTACCGGCAGACGCCGGGAAGACTCCTCGCTAGCCTGCGTCGCAACTGTTTGACGTTTTATATTTTCCGACTTACCACCATCAGGTCGATCAGATTTTCTTGATTTTGCAGGACTGAAAAAAGCGCAGCCAAAGTAACGAGCAAAAGCCGTTGTTTATGCAGCCGATGGTCGATTTCGGCCTCTTATTCTCTTCGGAGAAACTTTCTACTGCCTGAATTTAGTAACCCATCGTCTGCAAGGGAGTGCGGATCACTACCTGTCCGCCAAGGTGGCGTGAACCATAGAATCATTTCGATGAAAACTGACAACACTAGGCCTCTTTAGATTTCTGCTTCATGCGTCTCGACAAGAGCCGTGTGGAACAAAGCTTTTAAGATGAAGGACAGAGCGAGCGCTGTACGTCCCAGCTCCCATCAGATTCCGAACCGTCGGTTAAATATTGTTGGAGCCCAAAAGAGAGAGTATTGGTTGAAGGGGATGTAGCGATGTATGAGCTATTGTTGAAAGCTGGGAGAGGTGAGGGCGCCTCCATCGATCCCCGTCGTTTGCTTTTGAATGGACAGAATAGCGTGTTTATGCGCATCATTAGTTTCTAAACGCTTCTTTCAAGCATATTTTTATTTCATCCTTATTACTTCGGAATGGTTTAATTAACTCCGACACTGCAGCTAGGAAGTTCCATTGGAAGAATTTCCGGTGAAATTCCAAGGAATAGGATTTCTCGAAAGCATCTGCCCAGCCAAGAAAATTGTTGAATGAGCGAGATCTAACAGCGAGGCGAGGAGAGGAAAAATAAATGTGAGAGAATGTAAGGACATTATAAAAAGTGATGTCGACGTTGACCGACGAGCGTGATCATTTCGTTATACTGAACGTTGCGACCGATCATGTTCATGTTGCTGAAGGTCTGACGCAGTATCGGTTTGCTGAAATGTCTCTGATGTGGAAAGATGCGTTTGAGGCATATCCCGTTGCTGTGCAAAGTGCTCACCTGGCTTGCGGCTGTATTGTTAAAGGTGATGGCTTCGGCGATTTGGAATTTGTTTTTTCACTCATCTTAAATTTAACATTATTATTGAAAGGTTCGCATGCAACAAATCCTCTTTCTTCTCGTCATTTAATTGTATTTCCTCCACTTACATTATTTTTGCATCCTTCCAGCCCGTTATCCAATGAGTTTTTTCTCACTATAAAGTTCATGCAGTTATCCTATTTTATACTGTTGTTATGTTTATTGCATATTATCAGTTTAACCCCTTTGTTAATTGAGAGTTGCATCTATAAAGTAGCGGAAAGGAAAATACGAGTAATGACCGTATTTATAATTAATAAGGCAATTCAAAAAAGAATTAAAATTCACAGCACTCGGCTGATAAAGTGAAGGACCCATACATTAAAAAAAGCAGTTGAGATTCTTCTCGTATTCTCTCTTGAATTTCGCTTAGATTGTCCCAAAATCTTGTAGTGATGCTCGGACTGTGGTAGCGCTAGCTTTGGCACTTTTGCATGACATAGCCGAAACGCACCACACAGGCTGCACATTATTGATAATTGGACTGAATGTTGGCCATTTTTACATACACCGTGCTGCACATTCGTACACTTTCAAACAATCTATACTTCTGCAGAGTGCTTGGTATTGACAAAACATCAACGGTATTTTGAAAAGAGAATGAAACAGTTTGCGCTGGCACCTTGTTTGGCAAACTGTGTGACATGTTGCGATCATTCCATGCGTCTGTGTGAAGGCGTGAACTCTTGCTCAGTAGTAATTCACAGCCATAAACAAACTCACATCTTCGTTTGACGCTCGAATCTGTTTCATTTGTGGTGGTGCTTTTATATTCATTGGTTTTGTTGGCGTAGGTAATATGTCCTTAGCGTTACACTGAAACTTAATGTCATAGCAACATGTGTGTAATGTCAATGCGTTCTGTATATTCCGCACACTTCTCATCAAAGTTTTGGAGGAGTTTTAAAAGTTTTAAAAGCTATGAAGGAATCTTCAATGAGGAAAATTTATTGAGCAGAGCCGGGGAAAGAATTTTCTCTGCATTTTCATGTACGCTGGAGCAGGTGCTGCGACTTACAATAACACAATACAGTAAGCATTGTGGCGTTATCGTAAAATCGAAAGTGATATAAATCAGCACAGTATACTAACCATAATGCGATTCTAGCATTAGCTTCACTTGTCTTGAAGACGAAGGGGTGGAAGTAATTGTGAACAAGCTACTATTTCTTCGAATTTTTCTGCAATATTTTTGCAGTTATTCTACTGCAGTTTTGTTGCTTTGCTCTAGAATCCTTCAAATTACCTCTTGATATGGTTGCTGAGTTTCCTTGATTACATCCTGCGAAGGTATATGCCTTCGGTGCGCCGTGTCAGACGCCCCCGTTTTCTCGTTACCCTCAACGTGCAACAATGTAATCGCATCGTTTCGGACTTACATCTTGTGACTAGCTTTAGCTTTCATTGTTAATAGCATCGCCTGATCCAAGTGAAACATTGAGAGGGATATAGTTGCAAAATGTTGTAAACGTTGCTCTGTGATGAATGATAACACATACAAATTTTTTATAGTGAATATCGGTTTTTTAAGAGTTTTTTTCCGACTCGTAGTTAATTCTTTAGGTCTGTACAGACGGAACTAAAAATTCTCTAATGCGTTCTCGTTTCACTATGCTCTAGGCCAGCATTGGAACGAGTTCAGTTTTTCCACGTGAAAATGCTCTGAGGAAAGGAAAGCTTTTCAAAAGTTCGTCTAAATCTAAATGAAAAATGCTTAGATAGCATCCATGTTTACCTTTGTAGGTGTTCTCGCGCAATCTCTCTTTCGCAGTGTTGATCTTGTTCTCATTTTATGCACTATAATAGACGCTTCTTTCTTCCCTTTACACTTAAAAAATCATAGCATGTTGTACAGCACAGCGTAGCGTAGATAGATGAACAAAAGGTGGACAAGGAATCACTGCCAACCCTGATAAAATTTTTGTAATTCATAGGGAAATGAAGGTAGGGATATTCACAGAAAGTGGTGAAAGTGATGTGAACTTTTTGTTACCCTCGTTAATGTGAACTGTTTGTTATCCTCGTCCCCTTCTCTCCCTAAACAATCCTTTGTCTATTCCTGACCTTCAAGTGCTCCACTTATCTGCGTTCTTCTCGGACAGTCGTCAAAGAATTACATAGAAACGGTTCATCGCGGACAAAAGGCTTCCTTTATGTCAAAAAGATCTTTCAACCTTTGACGGCAGAGCTGCGAGCACGGTTGAAATAACGCTTCTAAGAGGGCGATGTGGTTTTAGCTCTTTCTTCATCCCATTATTTTCGTCTTTGAGTAGTTTCTGTCGTTTTGTTCTGTCTGGGGGAATACCTGCAGGGAAAAATGGTGGTGATGTACTGTGCTGTACTGTGCCAAACTGAGGTTTTTATATGTGAGGTGTTTAGCGAAAAGTGATAAGCGTTGTTGAGGTATTTAGCGAAAAGTGACAAGTGACAAGCGATCACAAGGGTGGATGCGAAACACATCGCTCAGAGTGCAGCAGCTCAAGGCGTGGGAAGTGAGAAGCAGTAATTCGACGCCGACAATCTGAACTGTGATCGTTTTGAGATCTGCACATCACAGCTGCGACCCTCACGATTAATGCGAAATACTTGCTCTGAGTGTCAACTGTTTCTTCCATATTACTCTTTAAGCTCCGTTTTTCAAGCAGACAAATGACAGTATGTTCATAGTTGTCCCCTTCCATAGACGTTTTTACTCTCATCATAACGAAAATCGAAATTTATCATATGAGGGGAATGGACAATTACGTGCTTCGTTTACATAACCGGACGCTTGATGTAACAGAGCCAAACGCGATCCGCACTTTCATACTTTTGACTGCGTTTGCCACTCGCACCCATCTCCCTCCCTTCTTCAAGTCGTGACTCAGGTGCGTCCTTCATGATCACTATTTACCTTTAGATTTTTCTGTAGACGGAAATGGTCCATTGTCGCATGCAGGAATTCTGTTTTCCTTCGGTTGTCTGCAAAGACGGTAATGTGGTTCAAAATACATCGGAGGGTCGCTTATGCGAAAGATTCACCGGCTCTCACTGTCGGTTTTTCGTAGTATAAGTGATTATCGGCGGCGCGAAGCGACTTCATGTAACTGGGCCCGTCTAGGTAAGTTTCGTGTGAAATTTTAATCCGCATTGCATTCTCAAATTTTATCTCTAGTCTGTGGTCTAAAGAGCGAGACGTCACACAAAACCATGGTGCTGTTAATAACACCATAAGAGAAATTGAAGCATTCCCTTCCGCTGAGCGGTCTTCATGCAAAATTCTTTGAATTTACGAAGATTGCAGCAGTGTCCTTATGCCCTCATAACGGTTCAGAGTTAAAAACCTAATCAATTAGCAAGACAGCAGCTAACGATTGCGGCTTGCTTCTTCCATTGCTGGTTTTGGCAGTGCTTCCCGTTTCGGAAGATTGTTTCCCCATTTGTCCCGCGGATCCAAGCCTGACGTCTTTTGTTGCCAGGTTTATTTCCTGGAAAATGCAAATGCGACTAAGATAGATTGTAAGATAAACGCTCTGCGCTTCATGTTTTCCTGCCGTTTCACTCGCTCTATGTCCCTACATTTTTTATCTCACACTTTGTGCAGCCTTGAATTTCGATATGTCTGTTATGGAGAATTATCGGGAAACCGGTTCGTGTAAGTATTCGAGCACATCATAGGACTCACTTGATTCCAACCCCATTCCACTCCACGCCTTCATCTCCTAATTAATAAGCCAGCAATGTGCTGTCGTCTCCCCTCACCTCCCGTTATTTGACGGAGATAGCCAACATCGCCCCCTCCCTTCCCACCATTTCTCGATGTGTTGGTGATTCGTTGTCTTATTTGTGTGGTTTCACGTAACTGAAGGCTCACGCACCATTTAATTCACCGAGGCCTGGCTCACTTTCGTAACTTCTTTGTTCACAAGGCAGCAACATCCAAGCTGAAACATGCTAACGGGAAACACTGCGGAAAGTGGAAGACTAATGGGAGGAAAATAGGCGTTTAAGGAGGATATTTATAAAAGGAGATGGAAGTCATACATTTGTACAGTTCCGCTGTGTTCCGTTTGCTGTATCCGTTAACTTTGAATCCTAAACAATGCGTCGTTCTCCCTATCGCTTCTAACTTAATCATCTGCACATATGCAAAACGTCAACTAAAAATAAAATCACCAAGTTGTTGCGAGAGGTGCTGCGAAGAATAGAACAGTAGTGGTGGTGGAATGTTATGGTCAGAATGGTGCAAAAGCAAAACAAAGTGGACAGAAGCAATGAACTCGCCTTCATGCTACTGGAGAGTAAGGTAGAACGTGTCACATATCCACCACTAAGATTAAGACCGCTTTACGAATGACCTCTTACTTTATCAGGTGAGAAGTGCCTTTTTCAGTCACATTTATTCACTGAGCACTACGCTGTTGCGGAAAGAAAATCGCGTATTTGAGCTGCAGAGTGGTGTTCATGTTCTTGTGACTGTCGATTGACCTCGATTTCCTCCGTCCCACAATGAGGCTTATGTACCTGCCTCACCGCGATGAATTACGATTGTGAGCGGTAGCAGTTGGTGCGTCCATTTATGAGCCTCTCTCACCTGTGGCAACTTTGAAACTTTTCTTTGACCACCCTTGGAATTCTCGAAACGTTCTATTTCGTGGAACATCGAAACAAACTATCGGCTTACGGTTCTTATTGACTCCATTTTGCTGTGTGAAACAATAACTTTCTCATTTCCGAGAATCTTTTTGCTGCTTAAACCGTCGTCTGTGTGTCTCTGAGTCTTACACATAATAGTCCTGAAAACAGCTGCGGTTTTATCGTCATTACTTGGACGGAATATATTCAAGGAGGTATTACCTCTTTAGAAAAGAAAATTCCAAATGGATGTTTGAAATATTTTCGCTTAAGAAGTCTACCTTTTCGAGGCGCTTATGTTATATCAGATCAGTTGATCAAAACAATCGTTGATGAGAGGAAATAGACCTACCGACAGATCTAAAATTCTGAAGCCTCTTTTCTAATTCCAGTTTTGGAGTAACGCGAAATTATTTTTGTTTACGCTATTCAGACTTAAACCGATGAAAAACACGTTGAGCCGATGCACCGTAACTTTTGCATATGAGAAAGGCAGTCACATGACGCTACACTTAGCGGTGATTTCGTTGAAATTGAAATAGGCGAACTTGACTCGTTATATACGACTAACTGGAATTATATATTCAGAATTGGAGGTAACTAAAGTTGGAACTAACATGCTCTCAAATTTCCCTATTTGACTTACTTTCAAACGGCTCAGAAGTTCTCCCTATCTCTGGCGTACCAGGGAATCGAGAGATCAGTACCTTTCAGCTGGAACGCTCTAACATCAGGGAACAAACGCCTAAGATTTTAAGCGAACGAAGTGCTTGGAATGAGCGAGCACGAACTCTGACCTCATAACTTACCGGTGCCCTTCCGACCTACCAGCACCGATGCAGCGTACGAAATGACGAGAGTTTCAAATAGATACGGCAGGCTCCAACGGTGAATTTGTTTCGAGTTTATGTCATTTATCATCGTGATGCTACAAAATTTACATTCAGGCTCGCAGTAACTCACCATCCAGTGTAATGAATGAGTTGTTTCGTCGAGCATTTTCGTCCACGACGGTCCAACCCTCTATGAATTGCTTGTTTACGATACCAAGGCAGAATGGCTGATGTATGATTTGATACCCTACATGGGAAAATCTGATGGCTGGCGGTGAATTGTGCAGATGCAAAAGGTACGTACCTATTCTTGCGCGTTTATCGCGAGTCTTCGCGAAGACGCGATGCTACACGGCGCCAAGGTGAATCACAAGATGGGGTCAGTAGAGGCGAGCATCGCCAGAAGCTGCACTCAAAGAGCTCCGGTGGCCATCGCCCTAGCCGGGAATTATATATATATATATATATATATATATATATATATATATATATATATATATATATATATATATATATATATATATATATATATATATATATATATATATATATATATATATATATATATATATATATATATATATATATATATATATATAGAGAGAGAGAGAGAGAGAGAGAGAGAGAGAGACTGACGATCGATTGAAACTACAAAAATTCACACATTCACTTATCACCTCTTTATGTGCACCAATTTGTGTGGTCTTTAAGACCTCCAAACCTCTTTTGCCATATCCTTTTCCATGTCACCTTGATTGGCTTATTCGACCTGTTTTCCTGTGTTAGGGTGGTTAATAATAGGTGACTTGATCCTGCGTATCGTTGGCATTCAACAGTATGTTGCAGCCAACTTCAGTGCCTCAGTAGCGTGAAATGAGGAGAGTCTACATTACTCTGCACTGCTCAAAGCTCCCGCAAATTTTTGGTCAATCAAAATTTTGCTGGTTCCTTTTTTCCGAAGAAAGCGAGAAGATTCCACTGGGAGCGTTTTCAGAGCTGCTGCATTAATTCCACGGGTTGAAGTAACAGCACTTTTCCTTTTTGGAAAGCTGATTTTGTTGTACGGATTCCAACTTTGAAAACAAAGGGCTATTTATCGATTAGAGCGCCTCGAGTTTTTCAATTATAAGTAGAATGAACATATTGTTTAAAGGAGAACAACATTGAAAGAAAACCGGATGGATCAATTTCCTGGCCAATGTATTATTATTATTCTACGTTTATTTAAAAACAATTGAAAAGGACCTTGTCTGATCCATTGATTAAGCTAGATCACCTGAATGGCAGTGATTCAAAGTGATCATGAGATCTTGTAAGCAGTGTGCCAGCGGAGCCTGCAAAAAATGACGAGGGGATTGCTGCTGCGTCTAAGGAGTGGAGAAGGAAAAGGGAAACGAAAGTAGCACCAAAATGCTTAGAAGTAGCTTCTGATTTGCACCAACGCAGATACCATATCGCTTATAAACCTGCTCAACAAAATGCATGTATATGTCTACTCCGCGAAAGTAATACTATGGTCAACTCCGCGTAAAAGATTATCTTCAAAATTTTCTTATTATTCCATCTTTGACTAAGTAATTTTGGTGGTCTACTTCAGACTAATCGGATGGCCTACTTCAGACTAATCGGAGTGACAGCACCCACCCTTTTTTCATTTCGTGGCCTCCACCTGCATGTACACTTCGCTCGCCTTCAGTGCAGACAGGGTGCTCTTAACTATGAAAGCTTCCGACGGCAGATAATTGAATTGCATTCGGCTGTGAACAGATCATGCTATTAAAAAGTGAAGAATCCGGTTTCGTACCTCCCTTGCTTGATTTTGATTTATTCAGTCCCATATTAATGGGATACTGTGTTCTACTGTTTCGATCTTCACCACTTTCATCTTACTGCTTTCATGCGGCAAATGGATTATGCGAAAGCGACAGGTTTTAGCTGCAGGGATTGGGCTAAAGGAGGTTTCATTGAGTGACGGGCGGAAGGGCACTAAAGGGAAGCTGCGAAGGGGCGGTCGAACAAACCACACATTGCTAAAAGTGGTGGAAAAATGCACTTCAGCCAGTAAATGCCAATAGTGACTCCTGTTCCAGTGAATTGACTCAAATAACAGTGTGATCGATAATCAGCACCACGCAAAACAGTGTGATGACCATCTGTTTGAGTAAGATTTCAGAAGATAGAGACAGGGTTATGGGCTTACAAAATTCTTTCAAAAATATAGCACTGGAAATGTAACAACCTTCGCCATTCGGAATGTAGGCAGTGTCGGTTAATTTCTTCGAGTAGCAATTGCTGAACTGCGACATTTCAGATGGTCAAATTTCCCTTTTAACTAAGATGGATGCCGCCATCACTTTCATATGGAGGTGTTGTGTGTTACGAGGGGGGAGGGGACGCAAGGGAGAATGAGGTGAAAGTGATAAGGAGAGAGGAAGGAGAAGAGAGAAAGGTGAGGAGAGATAACTATTCACGCCATAAGTGGGTGGTCTAAAATTGATGACGTCAATGCTGGCATTATCCCACTCGTTATTTTCGTGTGTACTTCTCTTTCTATATTTGATATGTGTCACGCATTTCTGTTATTGCGGGGGGGGGGGGGGGGGGGGGGGGGGTCGACGGACTTAGCCACAAGCGCACGCGCACAGGAGAGACGGAGAGAGACCGCTCGCGTCCTCGGAAAGCGGCGCGGTAGTGGTCACTCGGCAATAAAATGTCGCAGTAAATATGAAAATATACCGTAAGGAAACAAAATTTGAAAGATGAATTTCGACACATTTTGAAGAGCATTGAATGCTCTATCAGAATCGTTAATAAGCTGAAGCAAAAACAAGAACTTTTCTATAAGATCAATTTCTTATATGACGCGCAGTTGCCATAAATTTCACTGTCGCGTTATGCATTATCTTATGCATTATTCTGGTGCATTCGTGACACTGGGTTCTTATTGGTGAACTGAATTCATGAAATGACCCTCGGCAGTTTAATGAAATGACCCAATCGTTCTTAAGTTGCATTAAACTCCCTGTGACTCTTCATGAATGGATTTTTCGTGCGATTGTTATATGCATCGGTTATGAATTCTTCACTTCGACAGTTCCAGGTTTCCATCACTTCATTTCTTTCGCGTATAGGCATACCGATAACGGGCACTGTAAGTTCTTTTGATGATAAAAAGCCAATCGACGCTTTCAGCGTCTAGTTCATTGCACTGACATAGTTTGATTGCATGCAGCGCTTGCTCTCCGACATAGACAAGTCAGGATTGTGAAGGAAAAAGCAGCTCGAAGGCGACATGCTCCCAACTCGAAGAACTGCGAATTAAGTTGCAGGCGACCACACGTGGTTACAAAGCAGGAAACCTCCAATGTAAGCAGTCATTTTAAGTGCGCAACTCTAGCCAAAGAAGCCAGCCAAAGTGTAAGATGTGGAGGAGATCGTAAAGAAGATGGAGCTATCAAGAGCACTCGTTTTCAGCCACTAATCTAGAATGGCTGAATAACGTTTAGAAGTATTCGCCTCACGTGCAAGTTATCTGTCCACCGACTCGTGTTCATTCCAAGTCGATCAAGAAACCAGGAGAATGAGCGACGGTGCAGTCAGGGGTGATGGCAATTGTTTTTACACCCAGCATCAGTTTCTCGCATTCGAAGCGTTCGAAGGGCACAGCCTGTCGAAACAAAGTTTGCGCATTCGACAATGCAAGCTATGATTAAGTCTACTAAAGTGGATCGGAAGCTTGTTAACGGCATGAGCCGCGTGCAGTGCTCAACCTTCAGAAAGTTAATGGGCACGCATTTTTGCACAGTGCCGTTAGGACGTTAAGGACTGCTCCAAGCATCCTTATTTCGCACAAGAAAGACTCCCAGCAATGGAATGTGGCGTTAGCATTAGATAGTGAGCAATTCATTTCGACCTTTCAGGACACTCGCGTGTTGCATCAAGGGAACGGGACATCATCACGCAGATATCCGATCGATTCTCATCACCACATATCGCACAAGACTGAGCTTTGGATAGTTATCGCTTTGAATGTTACAGAACAATTCACTGCTTCAGAGGAATCCCTAAACAATGCTTTAAAGTGAGAGTCAGATCATAAATGAGTGTGAGTAGATTTCAGAGATGTTCATATCCACGGCCACGTAAAACAGTGTGGGCGAAGTGCTATAATGGAAACTAGACATGGCGCTGAACACTGCGGATACTCTGCGTTGGGGAGCCGACACTGACTCAATGGCTGCAGCGCTATGCTTCGACTTAGGCATCTATATGTGCACTGCGACGGATAGAGTCTGGCAAGGCTACTTTACTTTGAATACCTTAAACAGCCGTATTTCGTCGATTTCATCGTTCCTTCCATCGATGCAGCTGGCAACTCTTCCATCTATAGCGATCCTGAGCCCTCCGCATCCAAGTAAATACGTACAGACGCCTCAGCGGGTCTTCCCCCTTTGTTGCGGCCTGCCGCGTGATCGTTTTACTCCTCTTGGTTACCACTAGAAGATTTACTTAGTCCATCTATAGTCATTTAATCTGACTACGTGACCAGCCCACTCTAGTTTTCGTTTGTACATTTCTTCAACGATATCCTTCAATGCGGATCCAGAACGCTACTCTTCGTTTGTGGTGTGTTGCAGTTAATTGATACTTTCCATTCGCCTTTCCATTGTTCACTGGGTCGCTGCTAGTTTGTTTTCTTCAGCGAGTCTGATATTCCACACTTCGCTCTTCATAGAAGAACAGGGATGGCCGTCGAAGTGAAAAGTTCTCCCTTTACGGACATTTTTATCATTGTGTCGTAATAGATATCGTTGAGCTTGGTGAATATTAGTCAGTGCGCTCTTTTTCATCTGCTTAATTCCTGACCCAAATCGCAGCTCATTTGCAAGTCTGTCCTAAGTGTACAAACGGCTCCACAAGTTCGATATTTTCACTATCGAGCTTCATGGGAAACTAACGGCAGAATGCTTTTTTCATCCACTTCGTTTTGCATTTGCAAATGCTGAGCCTAATTTTCTTGGCATTCTTGTTGAGCTCGTTCAGTGAATACTGCAAGTTTTTTGGGTCATCGGCAAAGAGTAGAACTTCGACCGCAAAGAGAAGCATTTGGAGTTATTTGCTGAATACATTGAAACCATCTGCAGTCTCCATCTTCCTCAAGAGTCCTTCGAGTGTTGATAAGGATGTCGGGGAACTAATGTCCCCTCGTTTTGCGCCTGTTCCGGCTGACAAGGATACTTCGAAGAAATAGCTACATCTGGCTCGATAGGCCATATTCCTTGCATCCTTTTCCTCGCCATCTCGTCAAACACAAACAGCACATCTCTGATTTCTTCCACAACAAGCTATCAATTGAAGTAGCACCAAACTCGCGATGTTTCAAGACAGAGAGAGGACCACTTGTTAAGTGCTCGCAACTGAAGCAACACGAAACTTCCGCTACCTATATAACGTCTTTTCGCCATGATCCCTATCATATCTGAGATTTCAGATGTTTGCTTCAGATCTCTAGAAGACACCCACGATCTTGTTGAGAAACGACATCTGTTGCCACTTAGAGTCAATGATGGGGTTTCGGTAATTCGTCGAGCGATTGCTTTCTTAAATCGCTCGCATATGTCAGCAGTGTCAACATAGGTCAATCTCTGTAACGCATGTACTTCGAACCTGCAAATTATGTCAATTGCGCGTCACATAAGAAATTGATCTTATAGAAAAGTTCTTGTTTTTGCCTCAGCTTATTAACGATTCTGATAGAGCATTCAATGCTCTTTAAGGTGTGCCTAGTCATTCTTTCCAAATCTTGTTCCTTTATGCACTTATAGGCCCTGATATATCGGTGACCATGCAATTTTTGTCAATTGGGCGTCATATAAGAAATTCATCTTATAGAAAAGTTCCTGTTTTTGTCTCAGCTTATTAGTGATTCTGATAGAGCATTCAATGCTCTTCAAAATATGTTGAAAATCATCTTTCGAATTTTGTTTCCTTACGGTATATTTTCATATTTACTGCGACATTTTTGTTGATGAGTGACCACTGCCGCGCCGCTCTCCGTGGACGCGCGCGGTCTCTCTCCGTCTCTCCTGTGCGCGTGCGCTTGTGGCTAATGTTACCCACACCTTTAGGGACTAGCTCCGCAGGAAACACAATGCAACTTGGTTGAAACTCGTCGGGAAGTTTATATATAATGTCGTAATTAGCTAATCGAGAGGTGATGTTTAATTTTATTAAAACCTTTCAATACACTGTTCCCATTAAAGCCAAACTGGACAAAAGCAGAATCACACTGCACATATCAACAGGAAGTGGGTGCCTGAAAACATTAATTTAGTGTTTCTGTAGGCCAGCCTTTACGTTGTATGGGAATTATACTGCAGAACGCTTATTGAGCGCACAGACTGTAGGAAAAGTGAGCACTAATGTCCATGTCCTAAGACTCACTGAAAATCGAAAAGTATATAGGGTTAGGGGGATTAGAAGCGGGCTCATACTACGGAAATGTTGGCGGCTGGACGAAGTCGTTGCGTATTTTGAAATAAAGCGTTTACAAGCAGGAGGAAGAGGGTATTTTTGTCGTAGCAGGTTATGAAGGGTTTTCATGGCTACAATGCACCCTTCTCTGAGGACTGAACTCCCACTATGGCGAAGGACTCAAATGATGGGAGTAAATGAAAATTGCGGGCTAACGCTGCAGTCTTTTCTGCTCATTTTATAGAAAGTTTCATCCCGCTTGCATAGACAAACAAATGCGTTGAAAGCCATGTCGGCGGTCCCATTCTCAGCATTTTCTCGGCACATGAAAGAGCGTTTGACCTTTTCTAGGCTGCAAACTGATGATATGTATGAAGCAATCATTACGCTGTTGAACAGAAGATTTGCGAACACTGCACTTGGACAACTAAGAAAAATAAGAAGTGTTCTGAAAGAACGGCATTCCTTTGGCTGCTTCACATTTTTCAAACCGAGCGCTCTGCTGACAACTTGCGGTGGTTGGTTTGAACTGCATCCGTTTCATGTTGAGTGAAATGCTCGAATCGTTACATCAAATCTCCGTTGGCTTTTTCTTTGCGAGTGTGAAGACTCGCTAGTAAGGAGGTACAAAGATCTTGTTAGAAATAAAAATGCTACTACCAATTTACCGCAGACGTGCCCAATGAGTACTGTACAACTCACTGACTAATAATTCATTTTTGCTGGCGCAAAACTTATGTAGAAAAAGATTCAAAAATTTCGTTGCAGCTCCAACCATCAACGGCTAATAAAAGGGCCATCACTGTGCTTCATACCTACACATTTCCATCGCCACATCCCTCCTTGTTTTCAGGTTGAACCTACAGGATGAAAAACCAAACACATACGTCAACAGATTTATGCTGAAGGTCGAGGTCATCCTGCAAAATCAGCAAAAAGTTTGTTGAAAAAGCAATAGGAAAGTCCGATGCGCTAGTAATGGTAAGCGACTGACTGCACTTTGGGCAGAAACCAAACTTTCACCGATATTTTACCGTCAGGAATTGGGTTCCCACTTTTTTTTTCGATTTTTCCGGCCGCTACCGAAGTTCAGTCTTTGCCGGAATGTTCTCGAAAAGCAGCCGAGCGGTATGTTTGAAATTCGATCGGTCTCAACCGAATTTCGATGTAGCTGAGTGTATTGGTCGGTTACCGCCTTAAGAAGTTTTGATTGGTTCTTATCACCAACATGCGCATCAACAGTGAGCAGTGCCGATGCAAAGCACTACTACGGTGACAATTGGCTGACAAGAGGCGCCATTATTGGGTCGAAATTATTGATTCGAAGGCCGTTACTTCTATTAACTCTGTGAACAGTTATCGCACAAAAGATAGCTCATTTCAGCGAACCAAGTGTCAATCAGGTATTGCTGTGGGCCTAATGGTAATAATAGGTCATTTTCCGCTCTATGATTCCCTGATATTACACAACAATTTTCACGACGTTATTTGATGTTACGGAACTGTTATACATAGATAATGCTATTTTTGGGGAACTGTTTGGTGCAGAAAAAATTACAAACTTTTTCGTTTAAAAGGATGCAGTTTCATTCAAAAAGCCGAATTGCTCTTACGAACAGTCATCACGGCACGTTGCTGTATCTTCTCCACTTGTGCAAAGTAAATACAACTGAAACTTATGCCTGGTACACATTTCCTTTATTGAACAGAATGCAATCATGCAAGCTAAAAGAGCAGATATTTACGCAACAACAAATATACGTCATAGACTAGAGGTAGGCCATTCCACAATTAGTAGTGGTACCCATTGAAACTGTATTTCATGGTGCAATCCTCTTTCATCAATTAACACGATTGTCGTTGAAGAATTTTGATAATGATTAATTATTTAAGTAACAGAATAACAATTATCATAAAAAGGGAACCGCAAAAGTTCTTGAGCGTCAAAGTATTGTCGGCAAGTGTGGTAATGCATCAGGTTTGTGTGAAGGCAGTGCAGCCAATTTGAACTTTTCTGAAGCACCATCCTTTTCTATTCTTCACTGGTCCCCACGCAATTGAGCCAGTATCGATGAATGCCATCACCTGGCCAATATCCGTCGTCTGCAAGGTAAATTTCACTTGTCTTCATAATGAACATGCAGCTCTTACCACGGAGATGTTATCGTTTGTATGAGGGCAAAAGAACAAATGATGTAATGGTTTTATACCTTTTGCTAATAGAGAAAGAAGATGTCTGTGCCGAAAAAACTCAGAATTGGATGAAATGGGCTCCTTGATGCTCAGCCCTTGCGACTTTGATAGCAGATGGCAGTCGATGTGAGATTGTGTGCCATCCGTCAAACCCGTCGAAATGTTTGCACAGAGCAGTCTTCCTACCTGTGTACCGTCGTCGATCAATTCGATAAACTCTTTCTTCCCGCTGCTATAGATCTTTCTCACCAATCGCGGTTCTTGCTTCTTTTCCTCTCGCCTCTCGCGCTTTTGAGTTTTTTCCTTAATAAACCTGTTGTTCAAATTTATCGAACTGGGAATTTCAAGAATGCTGCAACAAAACTTTGGCTGAAATAGGTTGACCATAATTTCCGCAAAAGTGCGAAATATTTTAGAGAAACAGAGATAGAAAATTGATAAAGCGGTTTTACGAACTCCTTATGAAACTCATTCATTATTTACGTAACTGTAATAAAAGATCTTGTAAGTACAGCAATAAAATTGCCTGTCTGCGAGTTACATCAACTGCAACGGTGGCGAGCACGCTTTCACATATTTTAAGAACACCACAAAATAAGCGTTTGATTTTATTAGAATTTTTCGTTCCTGACTGCGTGTTCGAAGTTCCTGTTTAGTAGGGCGGAAGGCGTGATGTTTCACCAATTATATGGACAAGGAAAAGCCGTAGAAACTGAGCATTTTTTTAACGAAAGCCACAAACTACCGTGGAGATTTTTCACAGCACGGCGGGATTGGAGCTGACTCGAGGTACAATGCATCCCATTTTATTATTGTCAGCAGTTACAGGTGCTGTACGCGTCTGTGATGTCTGCACTAATTAAAACGCACATGATGCGTACTTTAATCAGACACTGCGTAGCCATCACTCATCCCTTCCTACCGATCTATCGTGATCGCATCGTACTATAAATATTTATGACAGCAGCTTCAATACAATGAAATTGTTACCATCAAATGAAGCTTACTTTGCGTTGTGGTTCCTTGTGATCCGTAGCATGACCCTCTATACGTATGTTCAATCCTTGAGAGCATTGCTTTATGCCAAACGAAAGCCTTTCCCATTGCTTGACGTCTAGCTTCTTGATTGCATCGCAAATCTGTCCATTTAGCTGAACTAGCATGAACAGTAGAGGTTCATACCAAATCAGTGTGTTGCACTGTCATATACAGCCACAACGACAAAATTGCTGGAATGTGCCGAAGCACGCTGTGTCCTTCGACTGTAATAGTTCTCTCGGATTATTCGACGTTCGTCCGAAAAAAGATATTTTTAATAGCCATCGGGAAATAAAGCTTCACATGTCAGGCTTATGCAATATGGAACAGTAAGCGATAAGCGACGCTCTTAAGAGGTTATCATGGATGCAGACAGTACTCAAGGTTACGGTCAAAAGATGATAATGCTAATGAACCTCGATTTTCAACATGCCTTGACTACTGAGAATTGCTTTCTGCATTCACTTCGGAGGCTGAAGATTACAGAAAGATACATAGCTACTCTACGTCAGTTATAGCAGCCACAAAATTGTTGCAGTAGTAGGCTGCTTCACGTCACCTTTCAGAAATTGTCTTGACAAAGATGACTTTTATCGCTTATTTTCAGCCCACTGATTTTTTTTCCCTGAATCACGTCGCCTCATCAAAACACTATTTGAACTGCAAAGCAACTGCCAGGCCGTTGCTGCGAAAGTGCACTGTTTATGGAGAGCAGTCCTTCAGAAAAAGGTGGACCGGAAGCATCTGACAGCAAATCCCAAAATTGCGATTTTTGAAAGGGCGTGATAAGCATATGTTGAGAATAATTGGTCTGAACAGATGGGCGAGCTCAAATTTTGGTATTTTTCTATATTTGCTCAACGTCCTAACATAAGCAAAACTCGACAAAGCAAAATACGCACAAAACACCACCAAACCATTGTGGAGACCATGACTGCTGCCAAACCTTATCTATTTCCTCCCATTTGCAACATATATTCATCTCGGAGTCAATGAGACTGGCCGCCATCCTCTCAAAACTCGTGACGAAGTGATAGAAAAAGAATTTTTGCCATTCAGAAGCACTGAAAATTCGAGAAAAAAAGAAAAAGCAGCTGAACAAATTTGCATTTCCTTGCAGGCATTTTTGTGACTGCAAGACCGACCGATCACAAAAATGTGCAACATATGAAGCGATGACGTACAGTTAAGTGCAGCACTGTTTCTTTGAACGGATATCTCTGTCGTTTGCCTTCCATTTTTTAACACAAATTTCATGGCAATAGTTCTTTTACGAGATGAAAACATTGGGCGGATGCATACCGCCCTACCCATATATTACAATAATCTTTCGGAAATGGCTGCAGTTACTTGTTTTATTGCGAAGCCCAGAAAACGGGACAATACGGCAATACAGAGAGTGGAACGTTCACAAAACACGACAAATTAGGGAAAGATTACGAGAGGGCTAACAAAAGCACATCCTTTCATCTTATTTGCATAATATATTTTGACGTTAATGAACTTCTGTCTGAAATATGTTTACAACGATTGAGTACTGCAAACTTCAAAGTTAAGTAACTTAGCGGTGTCCCGACTCTATATCATTACTCAAAATGCTTTTTTGTTATTGATCTGCGAATACTGAAACAGTTTCAGCTGCAGTTTGAGGAGTTGGAATGAAAGTAGGGTATCGAGATTAGGAGTAATATGAAACTTTGTAAATGAAGCGTGCACTTCGGTGAGATAAGAAAAGAATTGGTGCCTTAATTTTTTACGGAGTATGCTACGCGAGTCGGTGATGAAGGAGTGGACTGTGGATTTAAGAAGGCAATTGTTATTTGTGGTCATTCATGCCTTTAAACTTTTCTAATCAGAATGACCTGCTTGCTTCGAAACAACTGTTTCTCTTTTTAAGCCTTTAACGATTGATCAACTAGTGCTCCTCATTGCCTTGTTGAGAACAAGATTCAGGGTAAAATCCTTCCCAGAAAAGCGCTTTAGGAATCATTCGCTGACGAAGTCGGTATGACTCGGCTAACACAGAAATGAGAGGTACTTGGGCGAAGAACTTGGAATGAACACACTAAATTTGGATCAACGATCATAACTGCAGCGGCATTGTCGAATTCGCCACAGTAATGTGGTGCTGAAAATACCGTAACCAATCTACGTCCACCGAAGAATTCATAACCATCCTGTACAACCTGATGTGCTCGAGCCACCTGTAAATTAATTTTACCTCATACAGTTTTACAGCATGCCACTGACTGCAACATAAAACGGTACCACTTGGAAATTTTAAATTGATATTGCTGATATCACTAGAATCTGAAATGAGTACACGCCGCTTCGCCCAGATATGACACTAGACCACGGAATCCCACCTAGCGTCATTGGAGGAACCATCACAGCATTGAGCTGAACACTCTCATAGAACCCACCATCATGAATAAAAATTAGTGCAGGTCTAGTCTCATTTGTGCGAGCAAACGGTCTGTGCAAAAGAATGAGGTTGGGGTTGAAAAGTTTGAAGTTTGAATTGATTATGAATTTGCCCAACGTTAGCGATAGCGACAACATAAAAGCACCACTAATCTAGAAAGCCATGAGTGCTGAAGAGTTTGTGCTCGCAATTTAACTTACTCGACTTTGTGCAGTTTCTATTCCTAACCTGACCTTTTTTACGGGTTTTTTTCGCTCAAAAAGAGTGCATTAATTATTTGAAATTGTCTACTTGACCTGAAAAAGTTATGAGCTATAGCTCAACTGCATCATACTATGTGATTCCCAAGAATCAAAGTTCGAAATGGATATGATAAATTACACAGATCACTCAGGAAGATCTCCTTCCAGAAAAAAAAATCGAGGAATATCACCAACCCCTTGTGTTGGTAGAGAGATAATAGAGTTATTACTTCACTTTTTTGTAGTAGTAGTTTCAAATCTGACTAAAATTCAACATCTATACTCTAATTGAAATATGACCACGGGTGTCGGATGTGCTGTGGGCCAAACAGTCTTGCAAACACAATTCTGTACAGCGGTGATCGGATTTACTGTTAATGCGACAAATCCGCTAAAACGGCCGTTCAGACTAGAGTGATGAAATTATAAGATGAAAAAGCAATTTTTAAAATGTCGACCAAGTCAACATTGAGTTGTTTGCAGGCTAACTCGAGTACATCAGCACCGAATTCAAACGATGCGCCTCTCATATTTGGCCTAAATCCAGTGATGCCGGGCATGGGATCGGCCCATAAAAGATCCTTCTCCAATGACGCGTTTCGAGCAGCGCATGGGCGTTGAATAATGCGCAACTGATCGAGGTTTTTGAGATTCGGAGAAATACCACCATGCATGCATAGAATCCGTTCGCCGACAAGAGCACACAATGGCATGAAATGAAAAACATCCTGCAATGTCTTTCTCAGTCATCATTTCAATGGCTCAGAGGCTCGGATGATACCAAATTAAGCTCCGTCCGTCAATTTGCTGTTTTTAGTCGAACAGTGTTCTTAACTGTAAAGGCGCTGATGCGCGAATAATGTAAGTGTTATGAACTCTTTTCACAAACATATCTAAACTGTTCCCGTCGCTGTGGTTTCTTAATTGAACAGTTCGCAATTGCTGAAGGGGTTTACACTTCGACTCTCAGCTTCTAACAATATGCAGCGAGTCGCCATAAAATCAAAATCAGTGTGCTCGCAAGGTGAACATCGCGAACATGACATACTATTTCTGCAAAGTTTTTGTAAAAAAAGAGCAATCTGGCCCCCCACCGACTACTGTACAGATGAGCGTTTTGCTTTTCCTCTTAGCTGAGATCAAGAGCCGCTGAAGCCAGGCTCGTGAACTGTGATAAATATAGTTTTACCCCGAATTTCTATGTATTTGGCTCGACTATTTCTGCAAAGACTGTGAATGGTTAAAGGTCCATGATGTTTTCATACGTAACTTACTTATTGGCTAGGTGGGAAAGATCTGGTTATGGAGGGAGAATTTCTGCAGCCATTAGGCCTTTTATGAAGCACATCACAAAATAAGGAACAGGTAGAAAGAAATAGTTTATTGGAAGATTTATTTTTGGTTAGCCTTGTGAGCTCAAATGAAAGAAAAAACATTGTACCAATCTCTCTAGCTTGATTTGTTCATGTTTTGCATTGCAACGACCATATGCCATTTTTCGTCTGATTTTCAATCGCTTGATTACCCCATGATCAATTTTGTAATCACTTCATGTCTCAACAATAATCAAAATGCCATTGCGGTCATGTAGAGTGATCTCTACGTAAATATAATACTGTAATGAAATCTCTTGCCTTATGTGGATATGATAAAAAATCTGTTGGAGAAAGTCTTCGAAAATACCTTGCAGCTGCATTTTTCGTCATCAGATACTGCTACGGTTACAGGATAATGGCATAGGTATACAAGTTTTTTATTTCAGTTGATTCTTCTGAGGTTGCTTCTTCTTGCGAACATAACGCCAGGAACGTGTTGTGTGAATTGTGTTCGTTTTCAGAAGAGACTGATTTCGACTACCTGGAATGCCTGCCAGAGACGTTGTGACTGATAACGGCGGTTGCATTCCTCATAGAAACCATACACGCGGTTCACATGTTCACATTCGTGATTACCACGCAGCATGAAGAAATTGTTCTTATAGATAACCTAAAGCAGAACGAAGACGCTCTCAATAAATAGCCCAGAATCTGCTAAACAGAAAAAAAAAACGCGCTAGTTTTGTTCAGCTATAAAGCTCAACTATAAACAAAAACGGCCAATATCTGCGAAGAAAATCAGTAGATTTGGATTTCACATCGTAGTTGTCGCGAATCATTGCGAAGCAACGGTGATTCATGGCAGCGCAGAGAATGAACGAAGGCGCCACTGAGACGGGTACCATAAGCTCCATTCATGACGCTTCCGCCGACCCCATCTCTGGTCAAAATGGCATCACCGACTGTAACTCTCACATCTCCGAAATGATATACTGCCTCACCTCCTAGCAAAAAATGTGCCATTCAAATGAATGGACCGAATAGCCGAAAAGGGCGGAGCAATCGACGGAATAGAAGCTTGCAGCAGATCAGAAGAGGCTTCGGCTTCACTTCCTTTCGCTCCTACTTGATGCGCCGTTCGTAACGGCCGCTCACTCGACTTATTCAATAGCTGACAGTAACGAGACACGAGGGTCCAGCCTTTCATGCTTGTTCCAATTGAATACTTTATTTGATCCTTAGTTTATGCGTTCGTTAAATTAATCGTCTTGTTAAGATGTTCATGCGACGTGCGTTACGAAATGTCACTCGATCCACGTCTCTACATAAGAATTAGCCTACTAGACTTGCTTAGGTCCCGATGATTCACTATATCACATTTATATGTTGTGTCGTATATCGCTTTACTGTTTATTCGAATGTCAAGGGTTTTTAATTACCCAAGTTTGAGGTCCGAGGGGTGGCGAGCCCGCAGTACCAAGTTATCAAATTTGGGACGCAGACGGACAGATCCAAAAAAAGGGGCACAATTGGACGAGCCCACGATCAGGCCTGTTTAAGTTTCGATATTCCGAATTTCCGTTATCGAGTTCAAACAATTCAGTGTTTATTCATAGCGAAGAAAGAGAGAACGAAATTCGAAATTCTCGCCCATATTTCGGGACTCAAGCTATAAACGAAATGACTAAAACCCTTTCTTTGGGTGACAAGCTACGTGAGAAAATTCCGATTGCCATATCGTTCTATTTGACCAACCATATTGTATTGCGTGTTGCAAAACTTATCTTTATCCGTGCTATTAGTACTTAAACAATAACATGATAACGTCTTCGCCTGTTATGTGAACATTTATTCTCTCTCCTTTTTGTTCGCGACAGTAGTTAATCGTTCTTTGTAGAGAATGCATTGTCTTGGAGCTGTTTCCGGAGCAGTTGGAGATTGCAAGACGATATGCATCATGAGGAGGTGAGTCTGAGTGGAGTCACAGCCATCTCTCTTAGTTATTTAGCCGCCTGCCGGATGCTCATTCGACGAGCTAGGATTTAGAATGTTCGGAAAGTTCAGAACTTGGAATCCCTCGATAAGAAAGTAGGCTGAATTTCGAGCAGCATGCTTGATTTCTGAAAGTTCCGAAATCAAAACTCCCCCATTCACTTCATTCAAGATGAAACTTTTATTGCTCCTGTAAAATCGGCGGCTTGCAGAAGAACACGGTGACAGACACTTAAGTTATATAGTTTTGCGAATTTTCTTTTTTCTCGAAAAAGTCATGAGCTTGGTGCGATTTACTCGGGTGTTCAGCAGTGGACGACTTTCCAGTGCCCTGACAGCTTTCAGTATCGTTCCCGGAACTCGAGTGACACCAAAAAATGGACCGAAGTACACAATGTTTCGCACCACTGCAGCTTGATACAGGTGTGAAGATCTTCGTGAGCTAGAGCGATGCAGCAAAATATTAGCAGTGCATCTCATACTGTAACTTATAAGTGGAAGCGCAGTACTGCTGCTGCTAAATGCTTGTTTATTCTAGCCATCCTCTATAGCCTGATGCTACAGGACATGTTTTTCGGTAGGAAGCGCCGTTGCATGCCTCAGTTTGATGGCATTCCCTAACACGCTAACTGATCCAGTGGTACAGGGAACTTTGAGAAGGCTTTCAAAAGAGCGTTCTTCCAACATCCAAAAATAGTTTATGGATGAGGACTATTCGAACATCTTTTGCGTAGTATGTTTTGGCTTTCATGAAATCTTATCACCTTTAGCTGAATCTCCATGCAGCTGTGTTCTGCCGTCGCACTACTCGACGTCTCGCCATACATCGCGATCTAGGGCTGACGTTGGCCACGTTTGACCTAACTGTTTTACCATTGAGTTTACTCATTCATTTCTCGATCCCACTGGGTCTGCTCTCACTGGGTGCTAGGCAGTAACTATGGAAATCTGCATGTTGCTTTTTAACCGTCCTAAATGATCTACCCATTGCTTTTTTAGTTCATATATTTCCTCGACGAAATCAACAACGTCGAGGCATTTTCGTATTTAGTGGTAACGTATGTGATCTGGCACGGATCTTTCTGTTGTGACTCGCAAACTCGCTGGAGCCGCTGGACGGCAAAACAAGGCTATCCGCATCTGCGGCGCTAGCGAGAAGCCGAAAACGACGCATCACCTCGGAAGTGAAAGAATGTTGAAAGGAAATAATGGGGAAAAAAGGACACGCAATAAAGGAATCGAGGCGGGATAGAAAGTAATCGAAGTTAATAAAGCCGGAGCTCAAGCGAGCAACGGAAGTTGCCCGAGCACAACCCGCCATTCGCATGTTGAAACGTGACCAACTGGCTGCCTCGTCGGAGAGCTCGGAGAGCTCCCGCTACGAAGATACCGTTGCCCTCGTATCGCCTGTACTTCCCGTTAGTAACGGCGCCTCAATTATTCCGTCATATTTTGATACTCACTGCGAAGTCTTGAAGTTACTGCAACTTTGAGTCTTGCTCCTTCAAACCACGAATTGCTGAACGCGAGTCTTTAACTATCACCTTTTCTATGAGCAAAGATCCAAGGCTCCTTCAAACCACTTTTACATACTTGGCATTCCATGGCTTGGTTGTTACTGGCAGCATGTCCTCAGTGGCTGATCCTGAGGACCGACACTGAGCCTCATATATCATCGCATGTAAAATCGTGGAATGAAAGAGGACTTCCATTTTCATAGGCCACTGCTTGTCGACACAGACACACTGTGCTCATTCCACTGAAGCTCATTCATGCAGCACTCCTCATCTCCACATTCGTCATCAAAGTTTTGGAAAAGTTGAGTATACAGTGACCAAGATCCATACATCTTTCTACTTGGATTTCTTGATATCCTCGACGATGATATCTACTTTCGAGCACAACACACTGCCCTCCTTCTCGTTTCAGGTATGTTCAAGATCGATTTCTTTGGCTTCCTTTGAAGCCGGTTTGGTTTGGCCTGGTCTGGCTGTACTGGTTGAAAATAAGAACAGTCTCGTGCTCAAAGCAAGTATATTTGCTGCTCACTTTTGATTCGTTTATAACAGGCACAATTCAGGTTTTTAACAAGGATTCTAGCACCATAGCGATGAGACTTGATTTGGCATAAAGTCGAAAGGCAGTTCGGAATTTAAAAAAAAAACTCCGAACTGCTTTTCAAACTCTTAAACGGTAGTTACCATATCCGCTAGACGCATCGTCTGTCCACATTTTTCCGAACGAGTCAAATGCTTCCTAGTGATCAGCAAAAGCAACGCAGAGAGATACTCCTATGTTGTTCACACCTTTCTAGGGGGCGCAGAGCGACAGTGCGATGAATAGCCCCTCCAAGATATGTATCCTCCCGTCAGTACGTCATGTCCTTATGTCAACAGCTGCGCATATGAGAAAGCAGCATGATAGGCTGTAATTGCCGAGATTTTCTTGAATCCTCTTCTTCAAAAGCAGTGTCGCCAAGGAGTTTCTCCAAACGTTTAGAGCGTGAATCTGACGGTAATCGTTTGAAAAAGCGGAACCGCTTGCTCTGACGTGTTGTGGACAGATGTAGTCATTTCGTGAGTGTTTGCCTTCCTCAAGTTGCACTGGCTTATTATACTTCACCGCAGGCTACATCAGATGCCAGCTTGCGTGAAATATTCAAGCGTCCTCTGCTATGAGCACGAATAGAGCGTTTTTCGCATTTCTTGTTTAATGAAGTCATAGTGGTAATTTGGACTGAATGGAGCCGCACTTTAGTGGAGTCCTGCGGAAGCGAAGGATCGGTGTTGGTTTGAACGGCGCAGTTTTTATTGGCATAAATCATCATTTATGGCAAATCCCGTTTGGTGGTTGCAGAGTTTCATCGGATTTGTGAATTTGGATTTTCAAGCAAACTGCATATAATTAGACTCACTATTGATCAAGTTCTCGGAATTAAACAGCATATGACTTCATATCTTTTAAAAGTGTCACAATTTTGTAACGAAGGTAATGCGAATCATACTTTATAACAAAAAAGTAATGCGACCGTTTCCAGATTTTGTTCGCCTCGATCTACGTAGTCGCCAAGGAATAGGTAATTGGCAAGAGGAGGAAATCCACAACGGCTAAATAGTCTAAGAACGTCTGAATATTGGCCATGAGTGTCGCCGCATATTCGAACTGGCGGATTGATTTCGATAAACACCGTTTGCGACATAAAAACGTCTTTTGCCTCATCTGAAACGCTATGGAAATCGTGCGATCTTTTAGAACAGTGAACGGATGTTACCAGAGAAATTTCGATGCAGAAAATTTCATTCGAAAGTTTTTGACTGTTTGCATTTCAGTAAACATCCAAACATCACAAGAAATGCATTAATCGTTTGAAAGCTGCAAATATTTCAATAAATCTGAAACGAATATTTACTGCAAAAAACATACTACAAAGAGTAATTAATTCCATTTCAGTAACTGTCTTCGTGAGCCCCTTATTATTTTCGCACACACTCAATAATCGTGTTATTAATTCTTTGATATTGAAGTTCTCTTTCTGCATTGCTCGGAGTCGGTTGCCTGCAAATCCAACAATCTTTTAGAATGAGACCTTACATCTTTCAGTGGTCTGCGCAGCATAAACATTTCACGTTTGTGCCTATGTCGTCAAGAAAAGCAAAGATACATCTTCCGCCGCTCTGCACACGATCCTGGCGCACACTCAGAGTGCCATGGTAACCAGTGGTAAGTGCGGAAAAACTAGCTGGTCTCCCTCCAACCATAGTAAGGCTCCAAATGAATTCGCAAAACGAAGCAATAACCGATTTCTAATAATTCACAACAGAAACTCTCTTACTGATTCCAAACCTTTCCACAAGAAATTGTAGCATCCACGATCTACGCTGAGATATCCCCTTTTGGCAACACTTCTATGTCTTTAATATAAAGGTCTTCGATGCGTAAACTGAACCTATTTACAACATGTACTTTAGATAAACTTCACGTATAAATAACACCAAGTATCATTATCAATGTGGGGTTCACAAACATGTCTCATGTGCCGAATGTGAGAAGTTTCGGCAGTTAGTACCAAATTATCAGATTATGAAATACTATCGAAAAACTCGATAATATATGGATATGAATGATACTTGGGTCAAGTGGTTAGCAGCAACTGAGGAAGCGGTGCCAAAAGGGGAAGCTTACACAATTCAAATGCTCCAAAGCATTCAACTCAAATTTCGCTTCAGAGGCATACAAGCGCATAATTAATTCTAACCACGTGGGTCCTTATCACTTATTCAGTTCAAAGTTAGAAATTCCAAAAAAGCGACGTAAAAAGGAGATCCACAAGTTCAGATCTAAACCAAAAGCAACGCCGCAAACATAAATTCATTTCTGTCAGTGCTTGTCGATTCATCAGTGCAAATTTGAAACTTTGTCCTAATGATCCGAAATCTACAGAAAGCTGGCCATCACTACGGCTGCACAGAATTTGTAAGATTCGAAGTGTAAAATAAGTTTTCTTCTGCATATAAAAAGTCACATTTCTATGGACCACCGATAATATTTAGAAAACCGTCGTAGTAAACACTTACGACTTGGAATTTTTTCGTATTCGTAGTCTCTAACCTCAACTAACAACGATCGTAGCTGAATTTAGCGCTTTCAGCTGAAAATTCGCCTACGAGCAATTCCTAAAATTCATCCTAGAGTCTTAAATATGATGCCAGCAACGACTCTACAAGCGCGAACCATGCGCATCATCATCCGTCGACTAAGGAAATGTCATTCAGAAATGGCTATTTATGGAAACCGTGATTGGCACAAGCCAATTCCGCGCACATGTATTCAACATGGATAACAGGCCGTTATCTGCTATAATCTTCTTGTCAATTGGCAGAATAGAAATTCGATAGTACATGAGAAATTTTACATACATGGTTCTAGAACAACTCCGTATACGTTAACCGTGCACCGCCGGCTTTTATTAAATCATCAGTTCATAAGTCGAAAAGTGCATCATAAGTTGTAGAGCCCAAAATCGGGGTCTCAGATGCGAAAAAAAATCACGAAAATGAACTTAGTCTCGCTTGTGCTCATTACCTTGTGAAATTTAAGCTCTACTATGCTGCTCAGAAGTATGAAATTTGCATGTGATCTGATTGTTCAAGGCCATTTCAATAGACAGTTGCTTATGTTCCAAGTCTGCTGTAAATCGGAAGACGCGCTATATTAAATCAATGATATTTCTCGATTATTCACTCTATTCTAGTTATTCATGATTTTAATGTTATGCCCTGTTACTCATGATTCCAAAAATGCACTTCGTCCTGGTTTTGATGAAGAGATTTTCAGGTGTTTTCTGCATCGATTGGCAAATATGATTCTTTGGATGAATTAATTAATGGATGGATACAAATGACAAAATTTAATCGATGAAAAAAAAGCAAGCGCAGCTTTTCTGTCTTCATCTGAAATAAGAAGTCTCACATACAACAGCGCATGCTGTAAGTCACAGCACTATAAACGTCTGCCGACCAAGATTACATATCAGCGCCTCACGCAGATATCCATCCCCCAAAGGTTAACGGACAGTCGACGAAGCCCTTTGATTCTCTGAGTTCACGTCTTCTAGCTTAATGCTTCTTAGCTTCATGCATCGGTGAATTTTGCTTCAAGACGTTTGCTTCATCCAAACCTTCGAACTCATTAGCAGATCCGCATGCGTCTACTCTACAGTAAACAAAAAATATACATTTAAGCTCACTGATTAAAAAAGCAATCGTCACGATATCACTGAAGGATGAAGCAAGGAGGCAGTACACGCCGGCTTGGATTCTAAGAGTTCTGCCAGGTTTTCATCGACTCCTTCAAGAAAGTCTGATTAGCAGAGACTCCACAAATAATGGGGGTAAAATATCTTGAACAGCTAGTTACGTTTATTCACAAATAGCGGACAGGAAATGACAACTACAAGTTTAACGGGTGCATAAATTTTGAGTACTAATGTAGTACGAAAACTAATGTAGAAATGGCGAAGAGAAGAAATATCTGCAAGTGCAGGTTGACACAAGCGCCAAGCATAGTAATACTCTTCAATGCGAAATATCAGAGGTTTCGAAGTGAAGTGCTGCACGTTTTTCTGCCAATATATAACATTTGCTGCTATATGCTCTCCACACCATTTCAAAGCGTGGTACGTCGAGGCGATCAAAATGAATCCAACAATGAATGGCTGACGACGAACGAAAATCCTTACTGACAAAAACTCACTTACTTAACTTGGCCTGAGCATTTAGTAGCCCTGAATCCAGCACAGCTTTACCTTCATTAAACACCAGTAAGCGTCAAAATTCCTGTAGGCCGATTAACCAACCGGCCGGCACTTTAATCGCCCAATCTTTTTTCGTTGGGCAGTTCTCCAGGTTTAAAAGACAAGCAGTATTCATGCTTCTCATCGAAAGCAACGGAGGAAGTATGATCCAAGTTGCACACATCAATACGGCGGGAAATCTACGTGAGCGGAATTACTCAAAGGAGCCCTCAGAATTCACTGTTCTTAGAAGTTTCAGTTGTTGATATAAAACGCAACCAGAACGCTCCACGATTTCTTGAAACGTTTAACACTCCACCTAGTCACGCCGCTGAGCATTTAGACAAGGTTTTCTGCACACAGGCTATCGCCTTTAAATGTCTGCAATACATCTGACAACACGCGCAACAGCGACCACCCACACGTATTTAATATAGTGGGCAAGAGATGAGGGACAGATTGATAGGAACACTTTGTCGGTACGCACTGTTGTGTATTATCGACGCAGGCTACATTAAACCGTATATGTAGCACCTTACGCCCTACAATCTTTGAACGTCACCCCGAATTTCTAAACACAACATATATGAAAACATAAAACGCCAATGCTCTATCAGCAAAAATCCAACCAACCGACTGCGATCCTTCCAGTTACAACGTTAGATGAAAAAGCTAGATTGCTATGTTTTCAGTCGCACTCGAAAATACATTAACATAATTTCGAATATATTAATGCAATGGACAGTGTTGCACATTAGTGTCTTCGGATGCTGCGTAGTCATTAATGAATCGGAAACAACTGCGATGGCGGCACGGATGATTGCGTCAAAAAGTGGAGGACTGCGGCATGGCATCGGCAGCCGCGGCAAAGGAAATGATAAAAAGATAAAGCTTTTGCTTTTCCAAAATTAACGTTTATAAAGATCGCTATATGCAAAGGTAAAGTGCATCTAAAAAATTAATTTGCTGCATTTGTCGATGGTTAGATCTCAGACCACTCAAATCCATCAGATTATTGCTCAATATAATAGGAATGGAATACCTTCGAGAACGCACGACTTGAAAGTCATTTGTGTTCAACAAAATAGGCCTTTATCTCCACTGAGCGTCCATTCATTATAGTAACTCCATCGGATTACGGCCAAACTTCACCAGAAGGTGCTTAACAGAACATCCGAATTTCATATCTCATTACATATCTCTGAAAGATTCAAGATGCTAGTTCCGCCAACGAAGTTGGGTCTCATACTATGATAAGATAGATAGATTCTGAGCACTCATTTACAGTATCTTCAAGTTTTTGTGAAGTATTGCCTCTGAGATTGGTGGGATGAGTTGTATTCACTTTGTTCATACGAGGCTGGCGAAGGTCCCTGAAATTCTCCTTCAGTTTACGTAAGGGAAACTGAAGGAAAAGGGCGGGGTAGAGAGCTTCAGGCAAGTATTTTCCAGTCCTTTGATCCACTCCCTCTGAACACCTTTTTCTCTCTGAACCTTTTCTATGTAACATTTTTTTGCATTTCATGGGCTAACTTCTGTCGATTTAACAACCATTTTCAGATCATGTTTGCAAATTACAAATGTCCTGCAATAGTGACTCCTGCGCTATCCACAACGTTGCGAGAAAAAAAAGTTTGCAAGCGCTCAGTTTCTAAAAAAAAATTTAAGCTTCATTAAATAGTCCTATTAAAAGGTAAAAAAGACTGTCAGCAGCTAGTCGGAAGCACTGGATTGAAAGTGAATGCGAGTGGTAAATGTGAGGCTGTAACCAATCGAAGGCACTAAGTAAAAAGCGAATATTGGTCACAGCTGCATGAATTCAAGAAATACAGGTCAGTTACCGACAGCGTTCGATAGAGTTTGATTGCAACTAAAACTCCGAGAAAACTCAGTCGAATATATGCGTATAAAGCAACTGTGTCAAGTTTTCTGTATAGTGACTCCATTTCAACAAACGGTTGGCTAATGAAGTAGACGATTCGTCGATTTTCATATCCCTGCCGATTGCATTCTTCCTTGAGAGTGTAAAAGGAATATGAGTAGCGTGGACCTTGGCCATTTTTCAACTTTCTGTTTGCCTCTCCAATCGACAATTTCTGAAGCGCTCCAAGGCACTTGTCTGTTGGAGTTTGCTGCCACTTCTTCCCCACTAGCATTTCAGCCACAGGAGTCCATCTCAGCAATAAAAAGCGAGTGGTTTGAGCAGAATGAGAGCACTTATTCCGCACGGCAGTGCTGCCTTTTATGTGGGCAAATTATTCAGTTGAGTCACTATACAGAACAGTGTAATTTGTAATTTGAAAATGGTTGTTAAATAGTATTGGTTAAATGGTTGTTAAATAGTATTGGTTAAATGGTTGTTAAATAGTAATCATGAAAGGAACAGGAGAAACGAAGGAAGACAACATTGCTCATATATTTCAGCGCTTCAGTAGGCCCTCCTTTTTTCCGCAACAACACAAACGTCTCTTTAGACAAGATTTAAGGTTGCGAATGTATGTTTGTTGAAAGAGTATAACCAAATACTGTGGAATGCAAGATTGTGCTGTGGCTGAATCGAAGCAGAGATCAAACATTCCTCCCATTTCGCTAATTAAGGTGCCAGGTCTGGGCTTTCTGTTACCGTTTGTCTGGCTGAGCTCAGAAGTCTTCAGATGCAATTTTGACTATGATCTTGGTGTTGTCTTCTCCAGGACTCTAAAGCGAGCATGAAAAAAAGGCCCCAGGGAATAGGAGATTTAAGCTGAAACCTTTTGCTTCTTTGACGGGCACTTCCTCGGCCGGCATACCACGAAAATAGTGTAGAGAATACCAAAGTTGATCTTACGATGACGCTACAACTACTTTATCAAGGCGACGACGACTTGATAAAGTAGTTGTAGCGTCATTCACCAAACAGGTGCTTGACAGAGACCAAGAAGCAAGCACACGGGCGAGAAGACAAATATCAAATGCTGCATTCATTTCTAGCAAATGATATCCCAGTGAAAAAAAGTTCCCGGTGCCAGTTTTCAAAAATTTGCAAACAAACTCGTGCCAAGGTGCAGATCCGACTTATAATTACACGTTTCGACATCGTTAAAGGTTTCTCAGGCAGTTCGTTCGAGAGTAGGGAATAGTAAGTGTCATGAGATACGAAGGTGAAGCCACAATAACGAAACCTGCTGGATATAAAGCGAGGAGCGAAGAAGAAGGATGCCAAAAAAGTTATTTATATTTTATAGCCATTTGATCTACATTTTGCATCGTTCGGCAGAAAAACAATTCTTTTTCAGTAGACCTATTAAAATGGTCAGATCAGCTGAAATATCAAGCGAATGATACTCCTTGCTTCTCATGCTGCATCAACAAGCAAGTGCTGGCTGGTTTGTTTTTGATGCCCGTCATTGATATGACTCTGCATTTGTTTCACCCTTCTTATGATCTGTTATCGGGCATTGTTTTGTTAGTACTCGAAATAACTTCCCATTTCGTTCTTGTTTTACGTATCAAGAAAAAAATAAAAATAAAAAGCCTGGCTCGAGCAGAAGGTGCGCAAAAGTTTAATGGAGAACGAAGGCTTGTGCCGTTGATTTTGTGGTCACAATAACGCGTTTTTTTTCCGCACAGCTGCTTTCAGCTAAAGTTTTCCAGTTTAGTCTCCTGCAAGCGCAAGAACGCACTTGCGACAAGGGTAAACATACATCAGCCTGTTGTTTCATGTTAAAAAGTTACGCCGTCTCCTTAAATCAAATTAAAGATTACACCATTCATTTGACCCATGTGCCACGCCAAGATGGCTGGTGAGCTCTTTATGGTGAGACTGGTCCTCCTATTCACTTATACATGTTTGTTAACTAGTCATACACCTTTGTAAATGGTCACCAGTTCTATCAAAGAGAATGTCAGCATTTGCAAAAATATCCCTCCACGATAAGAACATTTCGACTTCTGTAAAGATCGATGCCTATGGCGAGGCTGACTCTGGCGTATATAAAAGCTGTGAAACATGACGACGTCGGTTTGAAATTAAGCTTCGCAACCTGCTCAACCGCTTCTTTGCGCTTCGCTCCGGTTAAGTCACTGCAATAACCCCAATCATGAATTCCCAGAGGCGCGTTTGTGCAACCTTCAACTCAGTTAATACGACGTGAAGTCGAAGTATGAAAGCACCAGCGAAGGCTCACGCCTCCATATTTCCCCGCATCGGCGATGGCAGTAATCTTTACGCTGCCACCACACCTAACAGCTCTGTCTTTGGATCCGGCCATGCCAATTATGCTATGCGTTGAACGGCAACCCGTGAAGGTAGAAAGCGTTTCCTGATAGTGAACTGAGCAAAAGCCGTAGTTCTGGCGCGCACGAATTTTTAGACGTCACCGGCAAAAAGCGTTCAGAGTAGTAAAACGATTGAGAGAGTGTTAGGGACTATCTCCAATATCAAGACACAATAATGGTGCTGAAAACGAAGGTTGGTAAGAGGATCATAAATGTCACATCACGCAGAATGTAGTTACTGTTTAGTGCAAAAAATCGAAGATTCGTAGTCACGTAGAGTGCCTCAACCAGGACACTATTATTTGGCTTGGTCATCGTTTAAGTCAATGCCCTGCCGACAACATTAGATGAGAAGGCGCCCATCCAATTTCATATACCCCTAGGCATCCGAATATAATGAAATGCTGCATAAAAAATTTGGTCCACGCATATCCCTCAGCTAGACGAGCCGTTTCAATCGAGGCAGACGACATGATGCGCGAGTGTGGGCGAAGAGCCTACGGAATGCGTCCACACCGTCAACAGCTTTCAATTCAAGGAGGACGCATGGCTTCGATGAGGAGAAGTTTCTTCTACTTTCGTTTCCTCAAAACAGAACATAAAAAATGTTTGTTGAAGATCCGGTCAATCTTGGCATCTCGGACGGAATGTCCGAAATGATAAAAATATTTCAAGCGTAAAAATGAACCTATCTCTTAAAAGAGGAAAGCCGTCAACAGACAGGCTGACACAGCCTCTCACGTTACATGCACACATTATGTCTCGTATTATGTCAGGAATCATAGATCGAATCCAACCGAACGATCAGGCTAAGAGAAGTAAAAGAAGAGGCGACTTCAAAGTTTTTAAAAAACATGCATAGAAAATAAAAAAAAGAACAGGCGATCAGAGAAGAAAAAGCCGTAGAATCAAAATTTAAAAACACACGCCCCACCTCTGGTTATGCCAAGAGAAAAAAAAACACGATACAAATGAGCAAAACGACTCATGTAAAAGCACTGCGCACTGAACTGAAACTGCTTACTCGCCATTTGTGCACGAACTCCGAATGTATAAGCCCGCTTTGTTCCGGATGTGGAGCTATTCGACTCTGTAAAATCCGATGTTTCCGCTCACAAATACGAATCTGCTTTGAGCAGTAACACAAATTGGCGATTTTCAGAACTGTCTTTTTTTCCAAATCAAGATGCCTGCTTAGCGTTATTCTTGGCCTTAAGTTTAGGCTTGAATTTGGCCTCAGCCTGATTCTTGACCTTAAGTTTAAACCTAGATTTGGCCTTAGGATCAGGCTTATTCTTGCTTTAGATTTGGCCATGGGCTTATTCTTGGCCTCAGGCATAGGCCTGAATTTGGCCCTAGCCTTATTCTTGGCTTTAAATTTAAACCTATATCTCGCCTTAGCCTAATTTCCGACCTTGGGCTTAGGCCTAGATCTGGCCTTAGCATTATTCTTGTCTTTAAGTTAAGGCCTATATTTGGCCTTAGCCCAATTTTTGGCCTTAGGTTTAGGCCCAGATCTCGCCTTAGCATTATTCTTGGCCTTAAGTTTATGCTTATATTTGGCTTTGCTAAATTTTTGGCCTTAAGTTTAGGCCCAGATCTGGCCTTACCATTATCCTTGGCCTTGAGTTTAGGCCTATATTTGGCCTTAGCCCAATTTTTGGCGTTAAGTTTAGGCCTGGATTTGGCCTTAGACTTATTCTTGGCTTTAAGCTTAGGCCTATATTTGGCCTTAGCCCAATTTTGGCCTTAAGTTTAGGCCCAGATCCGGCCTTAGCATTATTCTTGGCCTTAAGTTAATGCTTATGTTTGGCCTTAACCTAATTTTTGGCCTTGAGTTTAGGCCTGGATTTGGCTTTAGCCTTATTCTTGGCTTTAAGCTTAGGCCTATATTTGGCCTTAGCCCAATTTTTGGCCTTAAGTTTAGGCCAGATCTGGCCTTACCATTATCCTTGGCCTTGAGTTTAGGCCTATATTTGGCCTTAGCCCAATTTTTGGCCTTAAGCTTAGGCCTGGATTTGGCCTTAGCGTTATTCTTGGCCTTAAGTTTATGCTTATGTTTGGCCTTAGCCTAATTTTTGGCCTTGAGTTTAGGCCTGGATTTGGCCTTAGCATTATTCTTGGCTTTAAGCTCAGGCCTATATTTGGCCTTAACCTAATTTTTGGCCTTGAGTTTAGACCTGGATTTGGCCTTAGCGTTATTCTTGGCCTTAAGTTTATGCTTATGTTTGGCCTTAGCCTAATTTTTGCCTTAAGTTTAAACCTAGATTTGGCCTTAGGATCAGGCTTATTCTTGGCTTTAGATTTGGCCATAGGCTCATTCTTGGCCTCAGGCTTAGGCCTGAATTTGGCCCTAGCCTTATTCTTTGTTTTAAATTTAAACCTATATTTCGCCTTAGCCTAATTTTTGGCCTTAGGCTTAGGCCTGGATTTGGCTTTAGCTTTAAATTTGGCCTTAGAATCAGGATTATTCTTGGCCTTAAGTTTAGGCCTAGATTTCGCCTTAGAATCAGGATTATTGTTGGCCGTAGGCTTAGGCCTAGATTTGGCCTTAGCGTTATTCTTGGCCTTAAGTTTATGCTTATGTTTGGCCTTAGCCTAATTTTTGGCCTTAAGTTTAGGCCCAGATCTGGCCTTAGCATTATTCTTGGCCTTGAGCTTCGGCCTGGATTTGGCTTTAGCCTTATTCTTGGCTTTAAGCTTAGGCCTATATTTGGCCTTAGCCCAATTTTTGGCGTTAACTTTAGGCCTGGATTTGGCCTTAGCCTTATTCTTGGCTTTAAGTTTATGCTTATGTTTGGCCTTAGCCCAATTTTTGGCCTTAAGTTTAGGCCCAGATCTGGCCTTATTATTCTTGGCTTTAAGCTAAGGCCTATATTTGGCCTTAGCCCAATTTTGGCGTTAACTTTAGGCCTGGATTTGGCCTTAGCCTTATTCTTGGCTTTAAGTTTATGCTTATGTTTGGCCTTAACCTAATTTTTGGCCTTGAGTTTAGGCCTGGATTTGGCTTTAGCCTTATTCTTTGCTTTAAGCTTAGGCCTATATTTGGCCTTAGCCCAATTTTTGGCCTTAAGTTTAGGCCCAGATCCGGCCTTAGCCTTATTCTTGGCTTTAAGCTAAGGCCTATATTTGGCCTTAGCCCAATTTTTGGCGTTAAGTTTAGGCCTGGATTTGGCCTTAGACTTATTCTTGGCTTTAAGCTTAGGCCTATATTTGGCCTTAGCCCAATTTTTGGCCTTAAGTTTAGGCCCAGATCTGGCCTTAGCCTTATTCTTGGCTTTAAGCTAAGGCCTATATTTGGCCTTAGCCCAATTTTTGGCCTTAAGTTTAGGCCTGGATTTGGCCTTAGCCTTATTCTTGGCTTTAAGCTTATGCTATGTTTGGCCTTAGCCTAATTTTTGGCCTTAAGTTTAGGCCCAGATCTGGCCTTAGCATTATTCTTGGCTTTAAGCTAAGGCCTATATTTGGCCTTAGCCCAATTTTTGGCCTTAAGTTTAGGCCTGGATTTGGCCTTAGCGTTATTCTTGGCCTTAAGTTTATGCTTATGTTTGGCCTTAGCCTAATTTTTGGCCTTAAGTTTAGGCCTGGATTTGGCCTTGCTTATTCTTGGCTTTAGATTTGGCCATATATTTTGGCCTTAGGCTTAGGCCTGAATTTGGCCTTAGCCTTATTCTTGGTTTAAATTTAACCTATATTTGGCCTTAGCCTAATTTTGGCCTTAGGCTTAGTGGATTTGGCTTTAGATTTGGCCTTAGCAGGATTATTCTTGGCCTTAAGTTTAGGCCTAGATTTGGCCTTAGAATCAATTATTTTGGCCTTGGCTTAGGCCTAGATTTGGCCTTAGCGTTATTCTTGGCCTTAAGTTTATGCTTATGTTTGGCCTTAGCCTAATTTTTGGCCTTAGTTTAGGCCCAGATTTGGCCTTAGCCTTATTCTTGGCCTTAGTTAGGCCTGGATTTGGCCTTAGCTTATTCTTGGCTTTAAGTTTAGGCCTATATTTGGCCTTAGCCCAATTTTTGGCCTTAAGTTTAGGCCCAGATTGGCCTTAGCCTTATTCTTGGCTTTAAGCTTAGGCCTATATTTGGCCTTAGCCCAATTTTTGGCCTTAACTTTAGGCCTGGATTTGGCTTTAGCCTTATTCTTGGCTTTAAGTTTAGGCCTATATTTGGCCTTAGCCTAATTTTTGGCCTTAAGTTTAGGCCCAGATTTGGCCTTAGCCTTATTCTTGGCTTTAAGCTAGGCCTATATTTGGCCTTAGCCCAATTTTTGGCCTTAAGTTTAGGCCTGGATTTGGCCTTAGCCTTATTCTTGGCTTTAAGTTTAGGCCTATGTTTGGCCTTAGCCCAATTTTTGGCCTTAAGTTTAGGCCTGGATTTGGCCTTAGCCTTATTCTTGGCCTTTAGTTTATTTGGCCTTAGCCTTTTTTGGCCTTAAGTTTATGCTTGGATTTGGCTTTAGCCTAATTTTGGCCTTAAGTTTAGGCCTGGATTTGGCCTTAGCCTTATTCTTGGCTTTAAGCTTAGGCCTATATTTGGCCTTAGCCCAATTTTTGGCCTTAAGTTTAGGCCTGGATTTGGCCTTAGCCTTATTCTTGGCTTTAAGTTTATGCTTATGTTTGGCCTTAGCCTAATTTTTGGCCTTAAGTTTAGGCCCAGATTGGCCTTAGCATTATTCTTGGCCTTAGGCCTGGATTTGGCTTAGCCTTATTCTTGGCTTTAAGCTTAGGCCTATATTTGGCCTTAGCCCAATTTTTGGCCTTAAGTTTAGGCCCAGATCTGGCCTTAGCCTTATTCTTGGCTTTAAGCTAAGGCCTATATTTGGCCTTAGCCCAATTTTTGGCGTTAAGTTTAGGCCTGGATTTGGCCTTAGCCTTATTCTTGGCTTTAAGCTTAGGCCTATATTTGGCCTTAGCCCAATTTTTGGCCTTAAGTTTAGGCCCAGATCTGGCCTTAGCCTTATTCTTGGCTTTAAGTTAAGGCCTATATTTGGCCTTAGCCCAATTTTTGGCCTTAAGTTTAGGCCTGGATTTGGCTTAGCCTTATTCTTGGCTTTAAGCTTAGGCTTATTTTGGCCTTAGCCCAATTTTTGGCCTTAAGTTTAGGCCTGATTTGGCCTTAGCCTTATTCTTGGCTTTAAGCTAAGGCCTATATTTGGCCTTAGCCCAATTTTTGGCCTTAAGTTTAGGCCTGGATTTGGCCTTAGCCTTATTCTTGGCTTTAAGTTTATGCTTATGTTTGGCCTTAGCCAATTTTTGGCCTTAAGTTTAGGCCCAGATTGGCCTTAGCCTTATTCTTGGCCTTAAGTTTAGGCCTATATTTGGCCTTAGCCCAATTTTTGGCCTTAAGTTTAGGCCTGGATTTGGCCTTAGCGTTATTCTTGGCCTTAAGTTTATGCTTATGTTTGGCCTTAGCCTAATTTTTGGCCTTAAGTTTAGGCCTGGATTTGGCCTTAGCATTATTCTTGGCTTTAAGCTAGGCCTTATTTGGCCTTAGGCCTTAGTTTAGCATTTGGCCTTAGCGTTATTCTTGGCCTTAAGTTTAGCTTATGTTTGGCCTTAGCCAATTTTTGGCCTTAAGTTTAGGCCTAGATTTGGCCTTAGCATTATTCTTGGCCTTGAGTTTAGGCCTGGATTTGGCCTTAGCGTTATTCTTGGCCTTAAGTTTATGCTTATGTTTGGCCTTAGCCTAATTTTTGGCCTTAAGTTTAGGCCTGGATTTGGCCTTAGCCTTATTCTTGGCTTTAAGTTTAGGCTTATATTTGGCCTTAGCCCAATTTTTGGCGTTAAGTTTAGGCCTGGATTTGGCCTTAGCCTTATTCTTGGCTTTAGTTTATGCTTATGTTTGGCCTTAGCCTAATTTTTGGCTTAAGTTTAGGCCTTTGGCCTTAGCCTTTTCTTGGCCTTAGGCTTAGGCCTGGATTTGGCTTTAGCCTTATTCTTGGCTTTAAGCTTAGGCCTATATTTGGCCTTAGCCCAATTTTTGGCTTAAGTTTAGGCCCAGATCCGGCCTTAGCATTATTCTTGGCTTTAAGTTAAGGCTTATGTTTGGCCTTAGCCTAATTTTTGGCCTTGAGTTTAGGCCTGGATTTGGCCTTAGCCTTATTCTTGGCTTTAAGCTTAGGCCTATATTTGGCCTTAGCCCAATTTTGGCCTTAAGTTTAGGCCCAGATTTGGCCTTAGCATTATTCTTGGCCTTAAGTTTATGCTTATGTTTGGCCTTAGCCTAATTTTTGGCCTTAAGTTTAGGCCTGGATTTGGCCTTAGCCTTATTCTTGGCTTTAAGCTTAGGCCTATATTTGGCCTTAGCCCATTTTTGGCCTTAAGTTTAGGCCCAGATTTGGCCTTAGCCTTATTCTTGGCTTTAAGTTAGGCCTATATTTGGCCTTAGCCCAATTTTTGGCGTTAAGTTTAGGCCTGGATTTGGCCTTAGCCTTATTCTTGGCTTTAAGTTTATGCTTATGTTTGGCCTTAGCCCAATTTTTGGCTTAAGTTTAGGCCTGGGGCAGTTTAGGCTGGATTTGGCCTTAGCGTTCTTGGCTTAAGTTTATGCTTATCTTTGGCCTTAGCCTAATTTTGGCTTTAGAGGCATGGCCTTGGCATTATTCCTTAACTTGGCTTTATTCTTGGCCTTATTTAGTTTGGCCTTAGCCTAATTTTTGGCCTTAAGTTTAGGCCAGATCTGGCCTTAGCTTATTCTTGGCTTTAAGCTAAGGCTATATTTGGCCTTAGCCCAATTTTTGGCGTTAATTTAGGCCTGGATTTGGCCTTAGCGTTATTCTTGGCCTTAAGTTATGCTTATGTTTGGCCTTAGCCTAATTTTTGGCCTTAAGTTTAGGCCCGATGTGGCCTTAGCATTTTCTTGGCCTTGAGTTTAGGCCCGGATTTGGCCTTAGCGTTATTCTTGGCCTTAGTTTATGCTTATGTTTGGCCTTAGCCTAATTCTTGATGTTAAGTTAAACCTAGATTTGGCCTTAGGATCAGGCTTATTCTTGGCTTTAGATTTAGCCATAGGCTCATTCTTGGCCTTAGGCTCAGGCCTGGATTTGGCTTTAGCTTTAAATTTGGCTTTAGAATGATTTTTTCTTGGCCTTATGTTTAGGCCTACATTTCGCCTTAGCCAGGATTATTGTTGGCCGCAGGCTTAGAACTAGTTTTGGCCTTAGCCGAATTTTGGCATTCAGTTTAGGCCCAGATCCGGCCTTAGCATTATTCTTGGCCTTAAGTTAATGCTTATGTTTGGCCTTAACCTAATTTTTGGCCTTGAGTTAAGGCCTGGATATGGCCTTAGCGATATTCATGGCCTTAAGTTTATGCTTATGTTTGGCCTTAGACCAATTTTTGGCCTTAAGTTTAAACCTAGATTTGGAATTAGGATCAGGCTTATTCTTGGCTTTAGATTTAGAAATAGGCTCATTCCTGGCCTTAGGCTTAGGCCTGAATTTGGCCCTAGCCTTATTCTTGGCTTTAAATTTAAACCTATATTTCGCCTTAGCCTAATTTCTGGCCTTAGGCTTAGGCCTGGATTTGGCTTTAGCCTTATTCTTGGCTTTAAGCTTAGGCCTATATTTGGCCTTAGCCAAATTTTTGGCATTCAGTTTAGGCCCAGATCCGGCCTTAGCATTTCTTGGCCTTAAGCTTATGTTTGGCCTTATGATTTTGGCTTTGAGTTTAGCCTGGATTTGGCCTTAGCGTTATTCTTGGCCTTAAGTTTATGCTTATGTTTGGCGTTTGCCAATTTTGGCGTTAAGTTTAGGCCTGAATTTGGCCTTAGCCTTATTCTTGGCTTTAAGCTTAGGCCTATATTTGGCCTTAGCCCAATTTTTGGCCTTAAGTTTAGGCCCAGATCTGGCCTAAGCATTATTCTTGGCCTTTAGTTTAGGCCTGGATTTGGCCTTAGCCTTATTCTTGGCTTTAAGCTTAGGCCTATATTTGGCCTTAGCCCAATTTTGGCGTTAAGTTTACGCCTGGATTTGGCCTTAGCCTTATTCTTGGCTTTAAGTTTATGCTTATGTTTGGCCTTTACCTAATTTTTGGCCTTGAGTTTAGGCCTGGATTTGGCCTTAGTGTTATTCTTGGCCTTAAGGCGAATTTCCAACGCAGTTTTATTTCAGTGCATTGTTTTCAAAACTAACATACCTAGCAATTACACTTGGAAGTTTTTGACGATTCTCCAGCTGGTTCCCCGCGACGCATTTATTACCGCCTGCATCCGTTGTTCGCGACTGCAGAATAAGCAAACGACGTTTTCATCGTCGGATAGGTGAATATTGGGACCACCGTCAGCGATTCGGACGACCGTTCAAATGCCGTGTTATCTCAAATGAAATAAGAGAATATCAATCTGTCTCCAGCTCTCATTCTTTCACTAACGCATTCACTCCTTCAACATCACTAAATGAATAATTGGCAGCCTTCTAAATCTATCTCATGTATCAAATAATTTAATTTAAAACGTAAACAAATTTTTGAGGAAGCATGTGAAAAAGAAATAACAGCTGTGGATTATTTCTAAAATGTGATTAGGTGAAAATTTCATAAGTTTCAACGATTGCTCTATAGCCGCTTCTATTAAGGTAGATGCTTTCCGGTTACAGCAGAATAATATCTGAGACTGTCAATTATTTCAACGTATGAGAGCCTAGTGGAGGTTATGAACAAAGAGAGAGTGAAAATCGGTTGCTTTTGCAGAGATTGAAAATCGGTTTCGAAAGGCTGAAACATTAAGTGCACACACTAAAAATCATTAAACAAGTTTTTCTAATCAGAAGATAAATATAAAGACTGCGGCGAGCATTATTGCGGCTGTCAATAACTGCCGGAAACGTCATCTTGCAATTCTCTTCTTTTCATACAGCTGCTTTAGAAGGACTTGCTGAAGTTCAAATGATTTAAAAAGAACAAATATATCAGCTACAATAAACATCAAAGAAAGTAATTCAACATGAGCATTACCTGTGGCAGCGGAGCTGAAAATACTGGATCATAAACGCTGAACGGTTGCCCTGCGATAACCGTTTCCGTGACGATTGTATGCTGATCGGGCATGTATGGTGGCGCTAAAAGCATCAACAGTTTGAACTTCGTGAAACTGAATTCCCGCATATCGAAGACCAAAGCTGATGTAAATGTTAATCGACGATATATGGCGTTCTTGTTGTTGCAACTCAAACTTCACTCACCCTTTCAAACACTTATCTATTAAACTTGAGAAACAATAAGGAATCACCTGGCAGGAAAATATGCAACATTTTATTTTTACTGGAGAAAAACATAATGTGCCCATCGCTTTGAACATTTAACTTCCTGTTTCATAGAGTGAATCGATATTCTTGAGCGATATCGCTTTGAACATAGAGCGATAAACAAATCGGGTGAATCGATATTCTTAATGATGTGGCTACAAAAACATTTGTACTGGATGAATCAAAGAGATGTTTGCATACTCACCGATTTGCCACCAGGTGCCAGAATAATACCGCGTTTTGCGCGACCCTCTTCTAGCAATTGTCCGTTGGCCGACCATGAGATATCTGGTGCAACGTCCGACAGCTTCAATTTATGGGAAGGTTCGTCCAGATTTGGTGGAACTGTAAAGTTGCAATATTGAGGATGATGAAATGAACACAGAGCTGCACAACAACGAAAGGGTGAATTCCACTTGAAAGTAAACAAGAATTTGAGTCCACGTTCCCATCAGCTCCCTACCCTCCTCTCCTCGTCATCTCCCTGCTACCAATAATGGGGAAAAAATTGTTTTGGTCTATTAAGGTGAATAGGACGAAGATGGTGCGGTTACAAGGTTGCGCATTTTAACAAAATTAGGAAGTAATGAAAGCGTTGTGCGGTGCGAATGGCACACAACAAAGAAAGCATGTTTGAAAGATATGCACAGTTTGGTGTGTGCAAGCAGAAAGAGTCAATAAAAACAGCTAGAGCCGAGTTTTTCATTAGGTTCGATCGAAAATATCCATGCGTTTTATGTCAACTAAACAGACATCAACTGGAGTAGATTTCATGATTTAAAAGATTCATCTATGTCAATTTATTCCCGGAAAAACCACGAATTTCCAATGCAGTTTTATTTCAGTGCATTGTTTTCAAAACTAACATACCTAGCAATTACACTTGGAAGTTTTTGACGATTCTCCAGCTGGTTCCCCGCGACGCATTTATTACCGCCTGCATCCGTTGTTCGCGACTGCAGAATAAGCAAACGACGTTTTCATCGTCGGATAGGTGAATATTGGGACCACCGTCAGCGATTCGGACGACCGTTCAAATGCCGTGTTATCTCAAATGAAATAAGAGAATATCAATCTGTCTCCAGCTCTCATTCTTTCACTAACGCATTCACTCCTTCAACATCACTAAATGAATAATTGGCAGCCTTCTAAATCTATCTCATGTATCAAATAATTTAATTTAAAACGTAAACAAATTTTTGAGGAAGCATGTGAAAAAGAAATAACAGCTGTGGATTATTTCTAAAATGTGATTAGGTGAAAATTTCATAAGTTTCAACGATTGCTCTATAGCCGCTTCTATTAAGGTAGATGCTTTCCGGTTACAGCAGAATAATATCTGAGACTGTCAATTATTTCAACGTATGAGAGCCTAGTGGAGGTTATGAACAAAGAGAGAGTGAAAATCGGTTGCTTTTGCAGAGATTGAAAATCGGTTTCGAAAGGCTGAAACATTAAGTGCACACACTAAAAATCATTAAACAAGTTTTTCTAATCAGAAGATAAATATAAAGACTGCGGCGAGCATTATTGCGGCTGTCAATAACTGCCGGAAACGTCATCTTGCAATTCTCTTCTTTTCATACAGCTGCTTTAGAAGGACTTGCTGAAGTTCAAATGATTTAAAAAGAACAAATATATCAGCTACAATAAACATCAAAGAAAGTAATTCAACATGAGCATTACCTGTGGCAGCGGAGCTGAAAATACTGGATCATAAACGCTGAACGGTTGCCCTGCGATAACCGTTTCCGTGACGATTGTATGCTGATCGGGCATGTATGGTGGCGCTAAAAGCATCAACAGTTTGAACTTCGTGAAACTGAATTCCCGCATATCGAAGACCAAAGCTGATGTAAATGTTAATCGACGATATATGGCGTTCTTGTTGTTGCAACTCAAACTTCACTCACCCTTTCAAACACTTATCTATTAAACTTGAGAAACAATAAGGAATCACCTGGCAGGAAAATATGCAACATTTTATTTTTACTGGAGAAAAACATAATGTGCCCATCGCTTTGAACATTTAACTTCCTGTTTCATAGAGTGAATCGATATTCTTGAGCGATATCGCTTTGAACATAGAGCGATAAACAAATCGGGTGAATCGATATTCTTAATGATGTGGCTACAAAAACATTTGTACTGGATGAATCAAAGAGATGTTTGCATACTCACCGATTTGCCACCAGGTGCCAGAATAATACCGCGTTTTGCGCGACCCTCTTCTAGCAATTGTCCGTTGGCCGACCATGAGATATCTGGTGCAACGTCCGACAGCTTCAATTTATGGGAAGGTTCGTCCAGATTTGGTGGAACTGTAAAGTTGCAATATTGAGGATGATGAAATGAACACAGAGCTGCACAACAACGAAAGGGTGAATTCCACTTGAAAGTAAACAAGAATTTGAGTCCACGTTCCCATCAGCTCCCTACCCTCCTCTCCTCGTCATCTCCCTGCTACCAATAATGGGGAAAAAATTGTTTTGGTCTATTAAGGTGAATAGGACGAAGATGGTGCGGTTACAAGGTTGCGCATTTTAACAAAATTACGAAGTAATGAAAGCGTTGTGCGGTGCGAATGGCACACAACAAAGAAAGCATGTTTGAAAGATATGCACAGTTTGGTGTGTGCAAGCAGAAAGAGTCAATAAAAACAGCTAGAGCCGAGTTTTTCATTAGGTTCGATCGAAAATATCCATGCGTTTTATGTCAACTAAACAGACATCAACTGGAGTAGATTTCATGATTTAAAAGATTCATCTATGTCAATTTATTCCCGGAAAAACCACGAATTTCCAACGCAGTTTTATTTCAGTGCATTGTTTTCAAAACTAACATACCTAGCAATTACACTTGGAAGTTTTTGACGATTCTCCAGCTGGTTCCCCGCGACGCATTTATTACCGCCTGCATCCGTTGTTCGCGACTGCAGAATAAGCAAACGACGTTTTCATCGTCGGATAGGTGAATATTGGGACCACCGTCAGCGATTCGGACGACCGTTCAAATGCCGTGTTATCTCAAATGAAATAAGAGAATATCAATCTGTCTCCAGCTCTCATTCTTTCACTAACGCATTCACTCCTTCAACATCACTAAATGAATAATTGGCAGCCTTCTAAATCTATCTCATGTATCAAATAATTTAATTTAAAACGTAAACAAATTTTTGAGGAAGCATGTGAAAAAGAAATAACAGCTGTGGATTATTTCTAAAATGTGATTAGGTGAAAATTTCATAAGTTTCAACGATTGCTCTATAGCCGCTTCTATTAAGGTAGATGCTTTCCGGTTACAGCAGAATAATATCTGAGACTGTCAATTATTTCAACGTATGAGAGCCTAGTGGAGGTTATGAACAAAGAGAGAGTGAAAATCGGTTGCTTTTGCAGAGATTGAAAATCGGTTTCGAAAGGCTGAAACATTAAGTGCACACACTAAAAATCATTAAACAAGTTTTTCTAATCAGAAGATAAATATAAAGACTGCGGCGAGCATTATTGCGGCTGTCAATAACTGCCGGAAACGTCATCTTGCAATTCTCTTCTTTTCATACAGCTGCTTTAGAAGGACTTGCTGAAGTTCAAATGATTTAAAAAGAACAAATATATCAGCTACAATAAACATCAAAGAAAGTAATTCAACATGAGCATTACCTGTGGCAGCGGAGCTGAAAATACTGGATCATAAACGCTGAACGGTTGCCCTGCGATAACCGTTTCCGTGACGATTGTATGCTGATCGGGCATGTATGATGGCGCTAAAAGCATCAACAGTTTGAACTTCGTGAAACTGAATTCCCGCATATCGAAGACCAAAGCTGATGTAAATGTTAATCGACGATATATGGCGTTCTTGTTGTTGCAACTCAAACTTCACTCACCCTTTCAAACACTTATCTATTAAACTTGAGAAACAATAAGGAATCACCTGGCAGGAAAATATGCAACATTTTATTTTTACTGGAGAAAAACATAATGTGCCCATCGCTTTGAACATTTAACTTCCTGTTTCATAGAGTGAATCGATATTCTTGAGCGATATCGCTTTGAACATAGAGCGATAAACAAATCGGGTGAATCGATATTCTTAATGATGTGGCTACAAAAACATTTGTACTGGATGAATCAAAGAGATGTTTGCATACTCACCGATTTGCCACCAGGTGCCAGAATAATACCGCGTTTTGCGCGACCCTCTTCTAGCAATTGTCCGTTGGCCGACCATGAGATATCTGGTGCAACGTCCGACAGCTTCAATTTATGGGAAGGTTCGTCCAGATTTGGTGGAACTGTAAAGTTGCAATATTGAGGATGATGAAATGAACACAGAGCTGCACAACAACGAAAGGGTGAATTCCACTTGAAAGTAAACAAGAATTTGAGTCCACGTTCCCATCAGCTCCCTACCCTCCTCTCCTCGTCATCTCCCTGCTACCAATAATGGGGAAAAAATTGTTTTGGTCTATTAAGGTGAATAGGACGAAGATGGTGCGGTTACAAGGTTGCGCATTTTAACAAAATTACGAAGTAATGAAAGCGTTGTGCGGTGCGAATGGCACACAACAAAGAAAGCATGTTTGAAAGATATGCACAGTTTGGTGTGTGCAAGCAGAAAGAGTCAATAAAAACAGCTAGAGCCGAGTTTTTCATTAGGTTCGATCGAAAATATCCATGCGTTTTATGTCAACTAAACAGACATCAACTGGAGTAGATTTCATGATTTAAAAGATTCATCTATGTCAATTTATTCCCGGAAAAACCACGAATTTCCAATGCAGTTTTATTTCAGTGCATTGTTTTCAAAACTAACATACCTAGCAATTACACTTGGAAGTTTTTGACGATTCTCCAGCTGGTTCCCCGCGACGCATTTATTACCGCCTGCATCCGTTGTTCGCGACTGCAGAATAAGCAAACGACGTTTTCATCGTCGGATAGGTGAATATTGGGACCACCGTCAGCGATTCGGACGACCGTTCAAATGCCGTGTTATCTCAAATGAAATAAGAGAATATCAATCTGTCTCCAGCTCTCATTCTTTCACTAACGCATTCACTCCTTCAACATCACTAAATGAATAATTGGCAGCCTTCTAAATCTATCTCATGTATCAAATAATTTAATTTAAAACGTAAACAAATTTTTGAGGAAGCATGTGAAAAAGAAATAACAGCTGTGGATTATTTCTAAAATGTGATTAGGTGAAAATTTCATAAGTTTCAACGATTGCTCTATAGCCGCTTCTATTAAGGTAGATGCTTTCCGGTTACAGCAGAATAATATCTGAGACTGTCAATTATTTCAACGTATGAGAGCCTAGTGGAGGTTATGAACAAAGAGAGAGTGAAAATCGGTTGCTTTTGCAGAGATTGAAAATCGGTTTCGAAAGGCTGAAACATTAAGTGCACACACTAAAAATCATTAAACAAGTTTTTCTAATCAGAAGATAAATATAAAGACTGCGGCGAGCATTATTGCGGCTGTCAATAACTGCCGGAAACGTCATCTTGCAATTCTCTTCTTTTCATACAGCTGCTTTAGAAGGACTTGCTGAAGTTCAAATGATTTAAAAAGAACAAATATATCAGCTACAATAAACATCAAAGAAAGTAATTCAACATGAGCATTACCTGTGGCAGCGGAGCTGAAAATACTGGATCATAAACGCTGAACGGTTGCCCTGCGATAACCGTTTCCGTGACGATTGTATGCTGATCGGGCATGTATGATGGCGCTAAAAGCATCAACAGTTTGAACTTCGTGAAACTGAATTCCCGCATATCGAAGACCAAAGCTGATGTAAATGTTAATCGACGATATATGGCGTTCTTGTTGTTGCAACTCAAACTTCACTCACCCTTTCAAACACTTATCTATTAAACTTGAGAAACAATAAGGAATCACCTGGCAGGAAAATATGCAACATTTTATTTTTACTGGAGAAAAACATAATGTGCCCATCGCTTTGAACATTTAACTTCCTGTTTCATAGAGTGAATCGATATTCTTGAGCGATATCGCTTTGAACATAGAGCGATAAACAAATCGGGTGAATCGATATTCTTAATGATGTGGCTACAAAAACATTTGTACTGGATGAATCAAAGAGATGTTTGCATACTCACCGATTTGCCACCAGGTGCCAGAATAATACCGCGTTTTGCGCGACCCTCTTCTAGCAATTGTCCGTTGGCCGACCATGAGATATCTGGTGCAACGTCCGACAGCTTCAATTTATGGGAAGGTTCGTCCAGATTTGGTGGAACTGTAAAGTTGCAATATTGAGGATGATGAAATGAACACAGAGCTGCACAACAACGAAAGGGTGAATTCCACTTGAAAGTAAACAAGAATTTGAGTCCACGTTCCCATCAGCTCCCTACCCTCCTCTCCTCGTCATCTCCCTGCTACCAATAATGGGGAAAAAATTGTTTTGGTCTATTAAGGTGAATAGGACGAAGATGGTGCGGTTACAAGGTTGCGCATTTTAACAAAATTACGAAGTAATGAAAGCGTTGTGCGGTGCGAATGGCACACAACAAAGAAAGCATGTTTGAAAGATATGCACAGTTTGGTGTGTGCAAGCAGAAAGAGTCAATAAAAACAGCTAGAGCCGAGTTTTTCATTAGGTTCGATCGAAAATATCCATGCGTTTTATGTCAACTAAACAGACATCAACTGGAGTAGATTTCATGATTTAAAAGATTCATCTATGTCAATTTATTCCCGGAAAAACCACGAATTTCCAATGCAGTTTTATTTCAGTGCATTGTTTTCAAAACTAACATACCTAGCAATTACACTTGGAAGTTTTTGACGATTCTCCAGCTGGTTCCCCGCGACGCATTTATTACCGCCTGCATCCGTTGTTCGCGACTGCAGAATAAGCAAACGACGTTTTCATCGTCGGATAGGTGAATATTGGGACCACCGTCAGCGATTCGGACGACCGTTCAAATGCCGTGTTATCTCAAATGAAATAAGAGAATATCAATCTGTCTCCAGCTCTCATTCTTTCACTAACGCATTCACTCCTTCAACATCACTAAATGAATAATTGGCAGCCTTCTAAATCTATCTCATGTATCAAATAATTTAATTTAAAACGTAAACAAATTTTTGAGGAAGCATGTGAAAAAGAAATAACAGCTGTGGATTATTTCTAAAATGTGATTAGGTGAAAATTTCATAAGTTTCAACGATTGCTCTATAGCCGCTTCTATTAAGGTAGATGCTTTCCGGTTACAGCAGAATAATATCTGAGACTGTCAATTATTTCAACGTATGAGAGCCTAGTGGAGGTTATGAACAAAGAGAGAGTGAAAATCGGTTGCTTTTGCAGAGATTGAAAATCGGTTTCGAAAGGCTGAAACATTAAGTGCACACACTAAAAATCATTAAACAAGTTTTTCTAATCAGAAGATAAATATAAAGACTGCGGCGAGCATTATTGCGGCTGTCAATAACTGCCGGAAACGTCATCTTGCAATTCTCTTCTTTTCATACAGCTGCTTTAGAAGGACTTGCTGAAGTTCAAATGATTTAAAAAGAACAAATATATCAGCTACAATAAACATCAAAGAAAGTAATTCAACATGAGCATTACCTGTGGCAGCGGAGCTGAAAATACTGGATCATAAACGCTGAACGGTTGCCCTGCGATAACCGTTTCCGTGACGATTGTATGCTGATCGGGCATGTATGGTGGCGCTAAAAGCATCAACAGTTTGAACTTCGTGAAACTGAATTCCCGCATATCGAAGACCAAAGCTGATGTAAATGTTAATCGACGATATATGGCGTTCTTGTTGTTGCAACTCAAACTTCACTCACCCTTTCAAACACTTATCTATTAAACTTGAGAAACAATAAGGAATCACCTGGCAGGAAAATATGCAACATTTTATTTTTACTGGAGAAAAACATAATGTGCCCATCGCTTTGAACATTTAACTTCCTGTTTCATAGAGTGAATCGATATTCTTGAGCGATATCGCTTTGAACATAGAGCGATAAACAAATCGGGTGAATCGATATTCTTAATGATGTGGCTACAAAAACATTTGTACTGGATGAATCAAAGAGATGTTTGCATACTCACCGATTTGCCACCAGGTGCCAGAATAATACCGCGTTTTGCGCGACCCTCTTCTAGCAATTGTCCGTTGGCCGACCATGAGATATCTGGTGCAACGTCCGACAGCTTCAATTTATGGGAAGGTTCGTCCAGATTTGGTGGAACTGTAAAGTTGCAATATTGAGGATGATGAAATGAACACAGAGCTGCACAACAACGAAAGGGTGAATTCCACTTGAAAGTAAACAAGAATTTGAGTCCACGTTCCCATCAGCTCCCTACCCTCCTCTCCTCGTCATCTCCCTGCTACCAATAATGGGGAAAAAATTGTTTTGGTCTATTAAGGTGAATAGGACGAAGATGGTGCGGTTACAAGGTTGCGCATTTTAACAAAATTACGAAGTAATGAAAGCGTTGTGCGGTGCGAATGGCACACAACAAAGAAAGCATGTTTGAAAGATATGCACAGTTTGGTGTGTGCAAGCAGAAAGAGTCAATAAAAACAGCTAGAGCCGAGTTTTTCATTAGGTTCGATCGAAAATATCCATGCGTTTTATGTCAACTAAACAGACATCAACTGGAGTAGATTTCATGATTTAAAAGATTCATCTATGTCAATTTATTCCCGGAAAAACCACGAATTTCCAATGCAGTTTTATTTCAGTGCATTGTTTTCAAAACTAACATACCTAGCAATTACACTTGGAAGTTTTTGACGATTCTCCAGCTGGTTCCCCGCGACGCATTTATTACCGCCTGCATCCGTTGTTCGCGACTGCAGAATAAGCAAACGACGTTTTCATCGTCGGATAGGTGAATATTGGGACCACCGTCAGCGATTCGGACGACCGTTCAAATGCCGTGTTATCTCAAATGAAATAAGAGAATATCAATCTGTCTCCAGCTCTCATTCTTTCACTAACGCATTCACTCCTTCAACATCACTAAATGAATAATTGGCAGCCTTCTAAATCTATCTCATGTATCAAATAATTTAATTTAAAACGTAAACAAATTTTTGAGGAAGCATGTGAAAAAGAAATAACAGCTGTGGATTATTTCTAAAATGTGATTAGGTGAAAATTTCATAAGTTTCAACGATTGCTCTATAGCCGCTTCTATTAAGGTAGATGCTTTCCGGTTACAGCAGAATAATATCTGAGACTGTCAATTATTTCAACGTATGAGAGCCTAGTGGAGGTTATGAACAAAGAGAGAGTGAAAATCGGTTGCTTTTGCAGAGATTGAAAATCGGTTTCGAAAGGCTGAAACATTAAGTGCACACACTAAAAATCATTAAACAAGTTTTTCTAATCAGAAGATAAATATAAAGACTGCGGCGAGCATTATTGCGGCTGTCAATAACTGCCGGAAACGTCATCTTGCAATTCTCTTCTTTTCATACAGCTGCTTTAGAAGGACTTGCTGAAGTTCAAATGATTTAAAAAGAACAAATATATCAGCTACAATAAACATCAAAGAAAGTAATTCAACATGAGCATTACCTGTGGCAGCGGAGCTGAAAATACTGGATCATAAACGCTGAACGGTTGCCCTGCGATAACCGTTTCCGTGACGATTGTATGCTGATCGGGCATGTATGATGGCGCTAAAAGCATCAACAGTTTGAACTTCGTGAAACTGAATTCCCGCATATCGAAGACCAAAGCTGATGTAAATGTTAATCGACGATATATGGCGTTCTTGTTGTTGCAACTCAAACTTCACTCACCCTTTCAAACACTTATCTATTAAACTTGAGAAACAATAAGGAATCACCTGGCAGGAAAATATGCAACATTTTATTTTTACTGGAGAAAAACATAATGTGCCCATCGCTTTGAACATTTAACTTCCTGTTTCATAGAGTGAATCGATATTCTTGAGCGATATCGCTTTGAACATAGAGCGATAAACAAATCGGGTGAATCGATATTCTTAATGATGTGGCTACAAAAACATTTGTACTGGATGAATCAAAGAGATGTTTGCATACTCACCGATTTGCCACCAGGTGCCAGAATAATACCGCGTTTTGCGCGACCCTCTTCTAGCAATTGTCCGTTGGCCGACCATGAGATATCTGGTGCAACGTCCGACAGCTTCAATTTATGGGAAGGTTCGTCCAGATTTGGTGGAACTGTAAAGTTGCAATATTGAGGATGATGAAATGAACACAGAGCTGCACAACAACGAAAGGGTGAATTCCACTTGAAAGTAAACAAGAATTTGAGTCCACGTTCCCATCAGCTCCCTACCCTCCTCTCCTCGTCATCTCCCTGCTACCAATAATGGGGAAAAAATTGTTTTGGTCTATTAAGGTGAATAGGACGAAGATGGTGCGGTTACAAGGTTGCGCATTTTAACAAAATTACGAAGTAATGAAAGCGTTGTGCGGTGCGAATGGCACACAACAAAGAAAGCATGTTTGAAAGATATGCACAGTTTGGTGTGTGCAAGCAGAAAGAGTCAATAAAAACAGCTAGAGCCGAGTTTTTCATTAGGTTCGATCGAAAATATCCATGCGTTTTATGTCAACTAAACAGACATCAACTGGAGTAGATTTCATGATTTAAAAGATTCATCTATGTCAATTTATTCCCGGAAAAACCACGAATTTCCAATGCAGTTTTATTTCAGTGCATTGTTTTCAAAACTAACATACCTAGCAATTACACTTGGAAGTTTTTGACGATTCTCCAGCTGGTTCCCCGCGACGCATTTATTACCGCCTGCATCCGTTGTTCGCGACTGCAGAATAAGCAAACGACGTTTTCATCGTCGGATAGGTGAATATTGGGACCACCGTCAGCGATTCGGACGACCGTTCAAATGCCGTGTTATCTCAAATGAAATAAGAGAATATCAATCTGTCTCCAGCTCTCATTCTTTCACTAACGCATTCACTCCTTCAACATCACTAAATGAATAATTGGCAGCCTTCTAAATCTATCTCATGTATCAAATAATTTAATTTAAAACGTAAACAAATTTTTGAGGAAGCATGTGAAAAAGAAATAACAGCTGTGGATTATTTCTAAAATGTGATTAGGTGAAAATTTCATAAGTTTCAACGATTGCTCTATAGCCGCTTCTATTAAGGTAGATGCTTTCCGGTTACAGCAGAATAATATCTGAGACTGTCAATTATTTCAACGTATGAGAGCCTAGTGGAGGTTATGAACAAAGAGAGAGTGAAAATCGGTTGCTTTTGCAGAGATTGAAAATCGGTTTCGAAAGGCTGAAACATTAAGTGCACACACTAAAAATCATTAAACAAGTTTTTCTAATCAGAAGATAAATATAAAGACTGCGGCGAGCATTATTGCGGCTGTCAATAACTGCCGGAAACGTCATCTTGCAATTCTCTTCTTTTCATACAGCTGCTTTAGAAGGACTTGCTGAAGTTCAAATGATTTAAAAAGAACAAATATATCAGCTACAATAAACATCAAAGAAAGTAATTCAACATGAGCATTACCTGTGGCAGCGGAGCTGAAAATACTGGATCATAAACGCTGAACGGTTGCCCTGCGATAACCGTTTCCGTGACGATTGTATGCTGATCGGGCATGTATGGTGGCGCTAAAAGCATCAACAGTTTGAACTTCGTGAAACTGAATTCCCGCATATCGAAGACCAAAGCTGATGTAAATGTTAATCGACGATATATGGCGTTCTTGTTGTTGCAACTCAAACTTCACTCACCCTTTCAAACACTTATCTATTAAACTTGAGAAACAATAAGGAATCACCTGGCAGGAAAATATGCAACATTTTATTTTTACTGGAGAAAAACATAATGTGCCCATCGCTTTGAACATTTAACTTCCTGTTTCATAGAGTGAATCGATATTCTTGAGCGATATCGCTTTGAACATAGAGCGATAAACAAATCGGGTGAATCGATATTCTTAATGATGTGGCTACAAAAACATTTGTACTGGATGAATCAAAGAGATGTTTGCATACTCACCGATTTGCCACCAGGTGCCAGAATAATACCGCGTTTTGCGCGACCCTCTTCTAGCAATTGTCCGTTGGCCGACCATGAGATATCTGGTGCAACGTCCGACAGCTTCAATTTATGGGAAGGTTCGTCCAGATTTGGTGGAACTGTAAAGTTGCAATATTGAGGATGATGAAATGAACACAGAGCTGCACAACAACGAAAGGGTGAATTCCACTTGAAAGTAAACAAGAATTTGAGTCCACGTTCCCATCAGCTCCCTACCCTCCTCTCCTCGTCATCTCCCTGCTACCAATAATGGGGAAAAAATTGTTTTGGTCTATTAAGGTGAATAGGACGAAGATGGTGCGGTTACAAGGTTGCGCATTTTAACAAAATTACGAAGTAATGAAAGCGTTGTGCGGTGCGAATGGCACACAACAAAGAAAGCATGTTTGAAAGATATGCACAGTTTGGTGTGTGCAAGCAGAAAGAGTCAATAAAAACAGCTAGAGCCGAGTTTTTCATTAGGTTCGATCGAAAATATCCATGCGTTTTATGTCAACTAAACAGACATCAACTGGAGTAGATTTCATGATTTAAAAGATTCATCTATGTCAATTTATTCCCGGAAAAACCACGAATTTCCAATGCAGTTTTATTTCAGTGCATTGTTTTCAAAACTAACATACCTAGCAATTACACTTGGAAGTTTTTGACGATTCTCCAGCTGGTTCCCCGCGACGCATTTATTACCGCCTGCATCCGTTGTTCGCGACTGCAGAATAAGCAAACGACGTTTTCATCGTCGGATAGGTGAATATTGGGACCACCGTCAGCGATTCGGACGACCGTTCAAATGCCGTGTTATCTCAAATGAAATAAGAGAATATCAATCTGTCTCCAGCTCTCATTCTTTCACTAACGCATTCACTCCTTCAACATCACTAAATGAATAATTGGCAGCCTTCTAAATCTATCTCATGTATCAAATAATTTAATTTAAAACGTAAACAAATTTTTGAGGAAGCATGTGAAAAAGAAATAACAGCTGTGGATTATTTCTAAAATGTGATTAGGTGAAAATTTCATAAGTTTCAACGATTGCTCTATAGCCGCTTCTATTAAGGTAGATGCTTTCCGGTTACAGCAGAATAATATCTGAGACTGTCAATTATTTCAACGTATGAGAGCCTAGTGGAGGTTATGAACAAAGAGAGAGTGAAAATCGGTTGCTTTTGCAGAGATTGAAAATCGGTTTCGAAAGGCTGAAACATTAAGTGCACACACTAAAAATCATTAAACAAGTTTTTCTAATCAGAAGATAAATATAAAGACTGCGGCGAGCATTATTGCGGCTGTCAATAACTGCCGGAAACGTCATCTTGCAATTCTCTTCTTTTCATACAGCTGCTTTAGAAGGACTTGCTGAAGTTCAAATGATTTAAAAAGAACAAATATATCAGCTACAATAAACATCAAAGAAAGTAATTCAACATGAGCATTACCTGTGGCAGCGGAGCTGAAAATACTGGATCATAAACGCTGAACGGTTGCCCTGCGATAACCGTTTCCGTGACGATTGTATGCTGATCGGGCATGTATGGTGGCGCTAAAAGCATCAACAGTTTGAACTTCGTGAAACTGAATTCCCGCATATCGAAGACCAAAGCTGATGTAAATGTTAATCGACGATATATGGCGTTCTTGTTGTTGCAACTCAAACTTCACTCACCCTTTCAAACACTTATCTATTAAACTTGAGAAACAATAAGGAATCACCTGGCAGGAAAATATGCAACATTTTATTTTTACTGGAGAAAAACATAATGTGCCCATCGCTTTGAACATTTAACTTCCTGTTTCATAGAGTGAATCGATATTCTTGAGCGATATCGCTTTGAACATAGAGCGATAAACAAATCGGGTGAATCGATATTCTTAATGATGTGGCTACAAAAACATTTGTACTGGATGAATCAAAGAGATGTTTGCATACTCACCGATTTGCCACCAGGTGCCAGAATAATACCGCGTTTTGCGCGACCCTCTTCTAGCAATTGTCCGTTGGCCGACCATGAGATATCTGGTGCAACGTCCGACAGCTTCAATTTATGGGAAGGTTCGTCCAGATTTGGTGGAACTGTAAAGTTGCAATATTGAGGATGATGAAATGAACACAGAGCTGCACAACAACGAAAGGGTGAATTCCACTTGAAAGTAAACAAGAATTTGAGTCCACGTTCCCATCAGCTCCCTACCCTCCTCTCCTCGTCATCTCCCTGCTACCAATAATGGGGGAAAAAATTGTTTTGGTCTATTAAGGTGAATAGGACGAAGATGGTGCGGTTACAAGGTTGCGCATTTTAACAAAATTACGAAGTAATGAAAGCGTTGTGCGGTGCGAATGGCACACAACAAAGAAAGCATGTTTGAAAGATATGCACAGTTTGGTGTGTGCAAGCAGAAAGAGTCAATAAAAACAGCTAGAGCCGAGTTTTTCATTAGGTTCGATCGAAAATATCCATGCGTTTTATGTCAACTAAACAGACATCAACTGGAGTAGATTTCATGATTTAAAAGATTCATCTATGTCAATTTATTCCCGGAAAAACCACGAATTTCCAATGCAGTTTTATTTCAGTGCATTGTTTTCAAAACTAACATACCTAGCAATTACACTTGGAAGTTTTTGACGATTCTCCAGCTGGTTCCCCGCGACGCATTTATTACCGCCTGCATCCGTTGTTCGCGACTGCAGAATAAGCAAACGACGTTTTCATCGTCGGATAGGTGAATATTGGGACCACCGTCAGCGATTCGGACGACCGTTCAAATGCCGTGTTATCTCAAATGAAATAAGAGAATATCAATCTGTCTCCAGCTCTCATTCTTTCACTAACGCATTCACTCCTTCAACATCACTAAATGAATAATTGGCAGCCTTCTAAATCTATCTCATGTATCAAATAATTTAATTTAAAACGTAAACAAATTTTTGAGGAAGCATGTGAAAAAGAAATAACAGCTGTGGATTATTTCTAAAATGTGATTAGGTGAAAATTTCATAAGTTTCAACGATTGCTCTATAGCCGCTTCTATTAAGGTAGATGCTTTCCGGTTACAGCAGAATAATATCTGAGACTGTCAATTATTTCAACGTATGAGAGCCTAGTGGAGGTTATGAACAAAGAGAGAGTGAAAATCGGTTGCTTTTGCAGAGATTGAAAATCGGTTTCGAAAGGCTGAAACATTAAGTGCACACACTAAAAATCATTAAACAAGTTTTTCTAATCAGAAGATAAATATAAAGACTGCGGCGAGCATTATTGCGGCTGTCAATAACTGCCGGAAACGTCATCTTGCAATTCTCTTCTTTTCATACAGCTGCTTTAGAAGGACTTGCTGAAGTTCAAATGATTTAAAAAGAACAAATATATCAGCTACAATAAACATCAAAGAAAGTAATTCAACATGAGCATTACCTGTGGCAGCGGAGCTGAAAATACTGGATCATAAACGCTGAACGGTTGCCCTGCGATAACCGTTTCCGTGACGATTGTATGCTGATCGGGCATGTATGGTGGCGCTAAAAGCATCAACAGTTTGAACTTCGTGAAACTGAATTCCCGCATATCGAAGACCAAAGCTGATGTAAATGTTAATCGACGATATATGGCGTTCTTGTTGTTGCAACTCAAACTTCACTCACCCTTTCAAACACTTATCTATTAAACTTGAGAAACAATAAGGAATCACCTGGCAGGAAAATATGCAACATTTTATTTTTACTGGAGAAAAACATAATGTGCCCATCGCTTTGAACATTTAACTTCCTGTTTCATAGAGTGAATCGATATTCTTGAGCGATATCGCTTTGAACATAGAGCGATAAACAAATCGGGTGAATCGATATTCTTAATGATGTGGCTACAAAAACATTTGTACTGGATGAATCAAAGAGATGTTTGCATACTCACCGATTTGCCACCAGGTGCCAGAATAATACCGCGTTTTGCGCGACCCTCTTCTAGCAATTGTCCGTTGGCCGACCATGAGATATCTGGTGCAACGTCCGACAGCTTCAATTTATGGGAAGGTTCGTCCAGATTTGGTGGAACTGTAAAGTTGCAATATTGAGGATGATGAAATGAACACAGAGCTGCACAACAACGAAAGGGTGAATTCCACTTGAAAGTAAACAAGAATTTGAGTCCACGTTCCCATCAGCTCCCTACCTCCTCTCCTCGTCATCTCCCTGCTACCAATAATGGGGAAAAAAATTGTTTTGGTCTATTAAGGTGAATAGGACGAAGATGGTGCGGTTACAAGGTTGCGCATTTTAACAAAATTACGAAGTAATGAAAGCGTTGTGCGGTGCGAATGGCACACAACAAAGAAAGCATGTTTGAAAGATATGCACAGTTTGGTGTGTGCAAGCAGAAAGAGTCAATAAAAACAGCTAGAGCCGAGTTTTTCATTAGGTTCGATCGAAAATATCCATGCGTTTTATGTCAACTAAACAGACATCAACTGGAGTAGATTTCATGATTTAAAAGATTCATCTATGTCAATTTATTCCCGGAAAAACCACGAATTTCCAATGCAGTTTTATTTCAGTGCATTGTTTTCAAAACTAACATACCTAGCAATTACACTTGGAAGTTTTTGACGATTCTCCAGCTGGTTCCCCGCGACGCATTTATTACCGCCTGCATCCGTTGTTCGCGACTGCAGAATAAGCAAACGACGTTTTCATCGTCGGATAGGTGAATATTGGGACCACCGTCAGCGATTCGGACGACCGTTCAAATGCCGTGTTATCTCAAATGAAATAAGAGAATATCAATCTGTCTCCAGCTCTCATTCTTTCACTAACGCATTCACTCCTTCAACATCACTAAATGAATAATTGGCAGCCTTCTAAATCTATCTCATGTATCAAATAATTTAATTTAAAACGTAAACAAATTTTTGAGGAAGCATGTGAAAAAGAAATAACAGCTGTGGATTATTTCTAAAATGTGATTAGGTGAAAATTTCATAAGTTTCAACGATTGCTCTATAGCCGCTTCTATTAAGGTAGATGCTTTCCGGTTACAGCAGAATAATATCTGAGACTGTCAATTATTTCAACGTATGAGAGCCTAGTGGAGGTTATGAACAAAGAGAGAGTGAAAATCGGTTGCTTTTGCAGAGATTGAAAATCGGTTTCGAAAGGCTGAAACATTAAGTGCACACACTAAAAATCATTAAACAAGTTTTTCTAATCAGAAGATAAATATAAAGACTGCGGCGAGCATTATTGCGGCTGTCAATAACTGCCGGAAACGTCATCTTGCAATTCTCTTCTTTTCATACAGCTGCTTTAGAAGGACTTGCTGAAGTTCAAATGATTTAAAAAGAACAAATATATCAGCTACAATAAACATCAAAGAAAGTAATTCAACATGAGCATTACCTGTGGCAGCGGAGCTGAAAATACTGGATCATAAACGCTGAACGGTTGCCCTGCGATAACCGTTTCCGTGACGATTGTATGCTGATCGGGCATGTATGATGGCGCTAAAAGCATCAACAGTTTGAACTTCGTGAAACTGAATTCCCGCATATCGAAGACCAAAGCTGATGTAAATGTTAATCGACGATATATGGCGTTCTTGTTGTTGCAACTCAAACTTCACTCACCCTTTCAAACACTTATCTATTAAACTTGAGAAACAATAAGGAATCACCTGGCAGGAAAATATGCAACATTTTATTTTTACTGGAGAAAAACATAATGTGCCCATCGCTTTGAACATTTAACTTCCTGTTTCATAGAGTGAATCGATATTCTTGAGCGATATCGCTTTGAACATAGAGCGATAAACAAATCGGGTGAATCGATATTCTTAATGATGTGGCTACAAAAACATTTGTACTGGATGAATCAAAGAGATGTTTGCATACTCACCGATTTGCCACCAGGTGCCAGAATAATACCGCGTTTTGCGCGACCCTCTTCTAGCAATTGTCCGTTGGCCGACCATGAGATATCTGGTGCAACGTCCGACAGCTTCAATTTATGGGAAGGTTCGTCCAGATTTGGTGGAACTGTAAAGTTGCAATATTGAGGATGATGAAATGAACACAGAGCTGCACAACAACGAAAGGGTGAATTCCACTTGAAAGTAAACAAGAATTTGAGTCCACGTTCCCATCAGCTCCCTACCCTCCTCTCCTCGTCATCTCCCTGCTACCAATAATGGGGAAAAAATTGTTTTGGTCTATTAAGGTGAATAGGACGAAGATGGTGCGGTTACAAGGTTGCGCATTTTAACAAAATTACGAAGTAATGAAAGCGTTGTGCGGTGCGAATGGCACACAACAAAGAAAGCATGTTTGAAAGATATGCACAGTTTGGTGTGTGCAAGCAGAAAGAGTCAATAAAAACAGCTAGAGCCGAGTTTTTCATTAGGTTCGATCGAAAATATCCATGCGTTTTATGTCAACTAAACAGACATCAACTGGAGTAGATTTCATGATTTAAAAGATTCATCTATGTCAATTTATTCCCGGAAAAAACCACGAATTTCCAACGCAGTTTTATTTCAGTGCATTGTTTTCAAAACTAACATACCTAGCAATTACACTTGGAAGTTTTTGACGATTCTCCAGCTGGTTCCCCGCGACGCATTTATTACCGCCTGCATCCGTTGTTCGCGACTGCAGAATAAGCAAACGACGTTTTCATCGTCGGATAGGTGAATATTGGGACCACCGTCAGCGATTCGGACGACCGTTCAAATGCCGTGTTATCTCAAATGAAATAAGAGAATATCAATCTGTCTCCAGCTCTCATTCTTTCACTAACGCATTCACTCCTTCAACATCACTAAATGAATAATTGGCAGCCTTCTAAATCTATCTCATGTATCAAATAATTTAATTTAAAACGTAAACAAATTTTTGAGGAAGCATGTGAAAAAGAAATAACAGCTGTGGATTATTTCTAAAATGTGATTAGGTGAAAATTTCATAAGTTTCAACGATTGCTCTATAGCCGCTTCTATTAAGGTAGATGCTTTCCGGTTACAGCAGAATAATATCTGAGACTGTCAATTATTTCAACGTATGAGAGCCTAGTGGAGGTTATGAACAAAGAGAGAGTGAAAATCGGTTGCTTTTGCAGAGATTGAAAATCGGTTTCGAAAGGCTGAAACATTAAGTGCACACACTAAAAATCATTAAACAAGTTTTTCTAATCAGAAGATAAATATAAAGACTGCGGCGAGCATTATTGCGGCTGTCAATAACTGCCGGAAACGTCATCTTGCAATTCTCTTCTTTTCATACAGCTGCTTTAGAAGGACTTGCTGAAGTTCAAATGATTTAAAAAGAACAAATATATCAGCTACAATAAACATCAAAGAAAGTAATTCAACATGAGCATTACCTGTGGCAGCGGAGCTGAAAATACTGGATCATAAACGCTGAACGGTTGCCCTGCGATAACCGTTTCCGTGACGATTGTATGCTGATCGGGCATGTATGATGGCGCTAAAAGCATCAACAGTTTGAACTTCGTGAAACTGAATTCCCGCATATCGAAGACCAAAGCTGATGTAAATGTTAATCGACGATATATGGCGTTCTTGTTGTTGCAACTCAAACTTCACTCACCCTTTCAAACACTTATCTATTAAACTTGAGAAACAATAAGGAATCACCTGGCAGGAAAATATGCAACATTTTATTTTTACTGGAGAAAAACATAATGTGCCCATCGCTTTGAACATTTAACTTCCTGTTTCATAGAGTGAATCGATATTCTTGAGCGATATCGCTTTGAACATAGAGCGATAAACAAATCGGGTGAATCGATATTCTTAATGATGTGGCTACAAAAACATTTGTACTGGATGAATCAAAGAGATGTTTGCATACTCACCGATTTGCCACCAGGTGCCAGAATAATACCGCGTTTTGCGCGACCCTCTTCTAGCAATTGTCCGTTGGCCGACCATGAGATATCTGGTGCAACGTCCGACAGCTTCAATTTATGGGAAGGTTCGTCCAGATTTGGTGGAACTGTAAAGTTGCAATATTGAGGATGATGAAATGAACACAGAGCTGCACAACAACGAAAGGGTGAATTCCACTTGAAAGTAAACAAGAATTTGAGTCCACGTTCCCATCAGCTCCCTACCCTCCTCTCCTCGTCATCTCCCTGCTACCAATAATGGGGAAAAAATTGTTTTGGTCTATTAAGGTGAATAGGACGAAGATGGTGCGGTTACAAGGTTGCGCATTTTAACAAAATTACGAAGTAATGAAAGCGTTGTGCGGTGCGAATGGCACACAACAAAGAAAGCATGTTTGAAAGATATGCACAGTTTGGTGTGTGCAAGCAGAAAGAGTCAATAAAAACAGCTAGAGCCGAGTTTTTCATTAGGTTCGATCGAAAATATCCATGCGTTTTATGTCAACTAAACAGACATCAACTGGAGTAGATTTCATGATTTAAAAGATTCATCTATGTCAATTTATTCCCGGAAAAACCACGAATTTCCAACGCAGTTTTATTTCAGTGCATTGTTTTCAAAACTAACATACCTAGCAATTACACTTGGAAGTTTTTGACGATTCTCCAGCTGGTTCCCCGCGACGCATTTATTACCGCCTGCATCCGTTGTTCGCGACTGCAGAATAAGCAAACGACGTTTTCATCGTCGGATAGGTGAATATTGGGACCACCGTCAGCGATTCGGACGACCGTTCAAATGCCGTGTTATCTCAAATGAAATAAGAGAATATCAATCTGTCTCCAGCTCTCATTCTTTCACTAACGCATTCACTCCTTCAACATCACTAAATGAATAATTGGCAGCCTTCTAAATCTATCTCATGTATCAAATAATTTAATTTAAAACGTAAACAAATTTTTGAGGAAGCATGTGAAAAAGAAATAACAGCTGTGGATTATTTCTAAAATGTGATTAGGTGAAAATTTCATAAGTTTCAACGATTGCTCTATAGCCGCTTCTATTAAGGTAGATGCTTTCCGGTTACAGCAGAATAATATCTGAGACTGTCAATTATTTCAACGTATGAGAGCCTAGTGGAGGTTATGAACAAAGAGAGAGTGAAAATCGGTTGCTTTTGCAGAGATTGAAAATCGGTTTCGAAAGGCTGAAACATTAAGTGCACACACTAAAAATCATTAAACAAGTTTTTCTAATCAGAAGATAAATATAAAGACTGCGGCGAGCATTATTGCGGCTGTCAATAACTGCCGGAAACGTCATCTTGCAATTCTCTTCTTTTCATACAGCTGCTTTAGAAGGACTTGCTGAAGTTCAAATGATTTAAAAAGAACAAATATATCAGCTACAATAAACATCAAAGAAAGTAATTCAACATGAGCATTACCTGTGGCAGCGGAGCTGAAAATACTGGATCATAAACGCTGAACGGTTGCCCTGCGATAACCGTTTCCGTGACGATTGTATGCTGATCGGGCATGTATGATGGCGCTAAAAGCATCAACAGTTTGAACTTCGTGAAACTGAATTCCCGCATATCGAAGACCAAAGCTGATGTAAATGTTAATCGACGATATATGGCGTTCTTGTTGTTGCAACTCAAACTTCACTCACCCTTTCAAACACTTATCTATTAAACTTGAGAAACAATAAGGAATCACCTGGCAGGAAAATATGCAACATTTTATTTTTACTGGAGAAAAACATAATGTGCCCATCGCTTTGAACATTTAACTTCCTGTTTCATAGAGTGAATCGATATTCTTGAGCGATATCGCTTTGAACATAGAGCGATAAACAAATCGGGTGAATCGATATTCTTAATGATGTGGCTACAAAAACATTTGTACTGGATGAATCAAAGAGATGTTTGCATACTCACCGATTTGCCACCAGGTGCCAGAATAATACCGCGTTTTGCGCGACCCTCTTCTAGCAATTGTCCGTTGGCCGACCATGAGATATCTGGTGCAACGTCCGACAGCTTCAATTTATGGGAAGGTTCGTCCAGATTTGGTGGAACTGTAAAGTTGCAATATTGAGGATGATGAAATGAACACAGAGCTGCACAACAACGAAAGGGTGAATTCCACTTGAAAGTAAACAAGAATTTGAGTCCACGTTCCCATCAGCTCCCTACCCTCCTCTCCTCGTCATCTCCCTGCTACCAATAATGGGGAAAAAATTGTTTTGGTCTATTAAGGTGAATAGGACGAAGATGGTGCGGTTACAAGGTTGCGCATTTTAACAAAATTACGAAGTAATGAAAGCGTTGTGCGGTGCGAATGGCACACAACAAAGAAAGCATGTTTGAAAGATATGCACAGTTTGGTGTGTGCAAGCAGAAAGAGTCAATAAAAACAGCTAGAGCCGAGTTTTTCATTAGGTTCGATCGAAAATATCCATGCGTTTTATGTCAACTAAACAGACATCAACTGGAGTAGATTTCATGATTTAAAAGATTCATCTATGTCAATTTATTCCCGGAAAAACCACGAATTTCCAATGCAGTTTTATTTCAGTGCATTGTTTTCAAAACTAACATACCTAGCAATTACACTTGGAAGTTTTTGACGATTCTCCAGCTGGTTCCCCGCGACGCATTTATTACCGCCTGCATCCGTTGTTCGCGACTGCAGAATAAGCAAACGACGTTTTCATCGTCGGATAGGTGAATATTGGGACCACCGTCAGCGATTCGGACGACCGTTCAAATGCCGTGTTATCTCAAATGAAATAAGAGAATATCAATCTGTCTCCAGCTCTCATTCTTTCACTAACGCATTCACTCCTTCAACATCACTAAATGAATAATTGGCAGCCTTCTAAATCTATCTCATGTATCAAATAATTTAATTTAAAACGTAAACAAATTTTTGAGGAAGCATGTGAAAAAGAAATAACAGCTGTGGATTATTTCTAAAATGTGATTAGGTGAAAATTTCATAAGTTTCAACGATTGCTCTATAGCCGCTTCTATTAAGGTAGATGCTTTCCGGTTACAGCAGAATAATATCTGAGACTGTCAATTATTTCAACGTATGAGAGCCTAGTGGAGGTTATGAACAAAGAGAGAGTGAAAATCGGTTGCTTTTGCAGAGATTGAAAATCGGTTTCGAAAGGCTGAAACATTAAGTGCACACACTAAAAATCATTAAACAAGTTTTTCTAATCAGAAGATAAATATAAAGACTGCGGCGAGCATTATTGCGGCTGTCAATAACTGCCGGAAACGTCATCTTGCAATTCTCTTCTTTTCATACAGCTGCTTTAGAAGGACTTGCTGAAGTTCAAATGATTTAAAAAGAACAAATATATCAGCTACAATAAACATCAAAGAAAGTAATTCAACATGAGCATTACCTGTGGCAGCGGAGCTGAAAATACTGGATCATAAACGCTGAACGGTTGCCCTGCGATAACCGTTTCCGTGACGATTGTATGCTGATCGGGCATGTATGGTGGCGCTAAAAGCATCAACAGTTTGAACTTCGTGAAACTGAATTCCCGCATATCGAAGACCAAAGCTGATGTAAATGTTAATCGACGATATATGGCGTTCTTGTTGTTGCAACTCAAACTTCACTCACCCTTTCAAACACTTATCTATTAAACTTGAGAAACAATAAGGAATCACCTGGCAGGAAAATATGCAACATTTTATTTTTACTGGAGAAAAACATAATGTGCCCATCGCTTTGAACATTTAACTTCCTGTTTCATAGAGTGAATCGATATTCTTGAGCGATATCGCTTTGAACATAGAGCGATAAACAAATCGGGTGAATCGATATTCTTAATGATGTGGCTACAAAAACATTTGTACTGGATGAATCAAAGAGATGTTTGCATACTCACCGATTTGCCACCAGGTGCCAGAATAATACCGCGTTTTGCGCGACCCTCTTCTAGCAATTGTCCGTTGGCCGACCATGAGATATCTGGTGCAACGTCCGACAGCTTCAATTTATGGGAAGGTTCGTCCAGATTTGGTGGAACTGTAAAGTTGCAATATTGAGGATGATGAAATGAACACAGAGCTGCACAACAACGAAAGGGTGAATTCCACTTGAAAGTAAACAAGAATTTGAGTCCACGTTCCATCAGCTCCCTACCCTCCTCTCCTCGTCATCTCCCTGCTACCAATAATGGGGAAAAAATTGTTTTGGTCTATTAAGGTGAATAGGACGAAGATGGTGCGGTTACAAGGTTGCGCATTTTAACAAAATTACGAAGTAATGAAAGCGTTGTGCGGTGCGAATGGCACACAACAAAGAAAGCATGTTTGAAAGATATGCACAGTTTGGTGTGTGCAAGCAGAAAGAGTCAATAAAAACAGCTAGAGCCGAGTTTTTCATTAGGTTCGATCGAAAATATCCATGCGTTTTATGTCAACTAAACAGACATCAACTGGAGTAGATTTCATGATTTAAAAGATTCATCTATGTCAATTTATTCCCGGAAAAACCACGAATTTCCAACGCAGTTTTATTTCAGTGCATTGTTTTCAAAACTAACATACCTAGCAATTACACTTGGAAGTTTTTGACGATTCTCCAGCTGGTTCCCCGCGACGCATTTATTACCGCCTGCATCCGTTGTTCGCGACTGCAGAATAAGCAAACGACGTTTTCATCGTCGGATAGGTGAATATTGGGACCACCGTCAGCGATTCGGACGACCGTTCAAATGCCGTGTTATCTCAAATGAAATAAGAGATATCAATCTGTCTCCAGCTCTCATTCTTTCACTAACGCATTCACTCCTTCAACATCACTAAATGAATAATTGGCAGCCTTCTAAATCTATCTCATGTATCAAATAATTTAATTTAAAACGTAAACAAATTTTTGAGGAAGCATGTGAAAAAGAAATAACAGCTGTGGATTATTTCTAAAATGTGATTAGGTGAAAATTTCATAAGTTTCAACGATTGCTCTATAGCCGCTTCTATTAAGGTAGATGCTTTCCGGTTACAGCAGAATAATATCTGAGACTGTCAATTATTTCAACGTATGAGAGCCTAGTGGAGGTTATGAACAAAGAGAGAGTGAAAATCGGTTGCTTTTGCAGAGATTGAAAATCGGTTTCGAAAGGCTGAAACATTAAGTGCACACACTAAAAATCATTAAACAAGTTTTTCTAATCAGAAGATAAATATAAAGACTGCGGCGAGCATTATTGCGGCTGTCAATAACTGCCGGAAACGTCATCTTGCAATTCTCTTCTTTTCATACAGCTGCTTTAGAAGGACTTGCTGAAGTTCAAATGATTTAAAAAGAACAAATATATCAGCTACAATAAACATCAAAGAAAGTAATTCAACATGAGCATTACCTGTGGCAGCGGAGCTGAAAATACTGGATCATAAACGCTGAACGGTTGCCCTGCGATAACCGTTTCCGTGACGATTGTATGCTGATCGGGCATGTATGGTGGCGCTAAAAGCATCAACAGTTTGAACTTCGTGAAACTGAATTCCCGCATATCGAAGACCAAAGCTGATGTAAATGTTAATCGACGATATATGGCGTTCTTGTTGTTGCAACTCAAACTTCACTCACCCTTTCAAACACTTATCTATTAAACTTGAGAAACAATAAGGAATCACCTGGCAGGAAAATATGCAACATTTTATTTTTACTGGAGAAAAACATAATGTGCCCATCGCTTTGAACATTTAACTTCCTGTTTCATAGAGTGAATCGATATTCTTGAGCGATATCGCTTTGAACATAGAGCGATAAACAAATCGGGTGAATCGATATTCTTAATGATGTGGCTACAAAAACATTTGTACTGGATGAATCAAAGAGATGTTTGCATACTCACCGATTTGCCACAGGTGCCAGAATAATACCGCGTTTTGCGCGACCCTCTTCTAGCAATTGTCCGTTGGCGACCATGAGATATCTGGTGCAACGTCCGACAGCTTCAATTTATGGGAAGGTTCGTCCAGATTTGGTGGAACTGTAAAGTTGCAATATTGAGGATGATGAAATGAACACAGAGCTGCACAAAACGAAAGGGTGAATTCCACTTGAAAGTAAACAAGAATTTGAGTCCACGTTCCCATCAGCTCCCTACCCTCCTCTCCTCGTCATCTCCCTGCTACCAATAATGGGGAAAAAATTGTTTTGGTCTATTAAGGTGAATAGGACGAAGATGTGCGGTTACAAGGTTGCGCATTTTAACAAAATTACGAAGTAATGAAAGCGTTTGTGCGGTGCGAATGGCACACAACAAAGAAAGCATGTTTGAAAGATATGCACAGTTTGGTGTGTGCAAGCAGAAAGAGTCAATAAAAACAGCTAGAGCCGAGTTTTTCATTAGGTTCGATCGAAAATATCCATGCGTTTTATGTCAACTAAACAGACATCAACTGGAGTAGATTTCATGATTTAAAAGATTCATCTATGTCAATTTATTCCCGGAAAAACCACGAATTTCCAACGCAGTTTTATTTCAGTGCATTGTTTTCAAAACTAACATACCTAGCAATTACACTTGGAAGTTTTTGACGATTCTCCAGCTGGTTCCCGCGACGCATTTATTACCGCCTGCATCCGTTGTTCGCGACTGCAGAATAAGCAAACGACGTTTTCATCGTCGGATAGGTGAATATTGGGACCACCGTCAGCGATTCGGACGACCGTTCAAATGCCGTGTTATCTCAAATGAAATAAGAGAATATCAATCTGTCTCCAGCTCTCATTCTTTCACTAACGCATTCACTCCTTCAACATCACTAAATGAATAATTGGCAGCCTTCTAAATCTATCTCATGTATCAAATAATTTAATTTAAAACGTAAACAAATTTTTGAGGAAGCATGTGAAAAAGAAAATAACAGCTGTGGATTATTTCTAAAATGTGATTAGGTGAAAATTTCATAAGTTTCAACGATTGCTCTATAGCCGCTTCTATTAAGGTAGATGCTTTCCGGTTACAGCAGAATAATATCTGAGACTGTCAATTATTTCAACGTATGAGAGCCTAGTGGAGGTTATGAACAAAGAGAGAGTGAAAATCGGTTGCTTTTGCAGAGATTGAAAATCGGTTTCGAAAGGCTGAAACATTAAGTGCACACACTAAAAATCATTAAACAAGTTTTTCTAATCAGAAGATAAATATAAAGACTGCGGCGAGCATTATTGCGGCTGTCAATAACTGCCGGAAACGTCATCTTGCAATTCTCTTCTTTTCATACAGCTGCTTTAGAAGGACTTGCTGAAGTTCAAATGATTTAAAAAGAACAAATATATCAGCTACAATAAACATCAAAGAAAGTAATTCAACATGAGCATTACCTGTGGCAGCGGAGCTGAAAATACTGGATCATAAACGCTGAACGGTTGCCCTGCGATAACCGTTTCCGTGACGATTGTATGCTGATCGGGCATGTATGGTGGCGCTAAAAGCATCAACAGTTTGAACTTCGTGAAACTGAATTCCCGCATATCGAAGACCAAAGCTGATGTAAATGTTAATCGACGATATATGGCGTTCTTGTTGTTGCAACTCAAAACTTCACTCACCCTTTCAAACACTTATCTATTAAACTTGAGAAACAATAAGGAATCACCTGGCAGGAAAATATGCAACATTTTATTTTTACTGGAGAAAAACATAATGTGCCCATCGCTTTGAACATTTAACTTCCTGTTTCATAGAGTGAATCGATATTCTTGAGCGATATCGCTTTGAACATAGAGCGATAAACAAATCGGGTGAATCGATATTCTTAATGATGTGGCTACAAAAACATTTGTACTGGATGAATCAAAGAGATGTTTGCATACTCACCGATTTGCCACCAGGTGCCAGAATAATACCGCGTTTTGCGCGACCCTCTTCTAGCAATTGTCCGTTGGCCGACCATGAGATATCTGGTGCAACGTCCGACAGCTTCAATTTATGGGAAGGTTCGTCCAGATTTGGTGGTGGAACTGTAAAGTTGCAATATTGAGGATGATGAAATGAACACAGAGCTGCACAACAACGAAAGGGTGAATTCCACTTGAAAGTAAACAAGAATTTGAGTCCACGTTCCCATCAGCTCCTACCCTCCTCTCCTCGTCATCTCCCTGCTACCAATAATGGGGAAAAAATTGTTTTGGTCTATTAAGGTGAATAGGACGAAGATGGTGCGGTTACAAGGTTGCGCATTTTAACAAAATTACGAAGTAATGAAAGCGTTGTGCGGTGCGAATGGCACACAACAAAGAAAGCATGTTTGAAAGATATGCACAGTTTGGTGTGTGCAAGCAGAAAGAGTCAATAAAAACAGCTAGAGCCGAGTTTTTCATTAGGTTCGATCGAAAATATCCATGCGTTTTATGTCAACTAAACAGACATCAACTGGAGTAGATTTCATGATTTAAAAGATTCATCTATGTCAATTTATTCCCGGAAAAACCACGAATTTCCAACGCAGTTTTATTTCAGTGCATTGTTTTCAAAACTAACATACCTAGCAATTACACTTGGAAGTTTTTGACGATTCTCCAGCTGGTTCCCCGCGACGCATTTATTACCGCCTGCATCCGTTGTTCGCGACTGCAGAATAAGCAAACGACGTTTTCATCGTCGGATAGGTGAATATTGGGACCACCGTCAGCGATTCGGACGACCGTTCAAATGCCGTGTTATCTCAAATGAAATAAGAGAATATCAATCTGTCTCCAGCTCTCATTCTTTCACTAACGCATTCACTCCTTCAACATCACTAAATGAATAATTGGCAGCCTTCTAAATCTATCTCATGTATCAAATAATTTAATTTAAAACGTAAACAAATTTTTGAGGAAGCATGTGAAAAAGAAATAACAGCTGTGGATTATTTCTAAAATGTGATTAGGTGAAAATTTCATAAGTTTCAACGATTGCTCTATAGCCGCTTCTATTAAGGTAGATGCTTTCCGGTTACAGCAGAATAATATCTGAGACTGTCAATTATTTCAACGTATGAGAGCCTAGTGGAGGTTATGAACAAAGAGAGAGTGAAAATCGGTTGCTTTTGCAGAGATTGAAAATCGGTTTCGAAAGGCTGAAACATTAAGTGCACACACTAAAAATCATTAAACAAGTTTTTCTAATCAGAAGATAAATATAAAGACTGCGGCGAGCATTATTGCGGCTGTCAATAACTGCCGGAAACGTCATCTTGCAATTCTCTTCTTTTCATACAGCTGCTTTAGAAGGACTTGCTGAAGTTCAAATGATTTAAAAAGAACAAATATATCAGCTACAATAAACATCAAAGAAAGTAATTCAACATGAGCATTACCTGTGGCAGCGGAGCTGAAAATACTGGATCATAAACGCTGAACGGTTGCCCTGCGATAACCGTTTCCGTGACGATTGTATGCTGATCGGGCATGTATGGTGGCGCTAAAAGCATCAACAGTTTGAACTTCGTGAAACTGAATTCCCGCATATCGAAGACCAAAGCTGATGTAAATGTTAATCGACGATATATGGCGTTCTTGTTGTTGCAACTCAAACTTCACTCACCCTTTCAAACACTTATCTATTAAACTTGAGAAACAATAAGGAATCACCTGGCAGGAAAATATGCAACATTTTATTTTTACTGGAGAAAAACATAATGTGCCCATCGCTTTGAACATTTAACTTCCTGTTTCATAGAGTGAATCGATATTCTTGAGCGATATCGCTTTGAACATAGAGCGATAAACAAATCGGGTGAATCGATATTCTTAATGATGTGGCTACAAAAACATTTGTACTGGATGAATCAAAGAGATGTTTGCATACTCACCGATTTGCCACCAGGTGCCAGAATAATACCGCGTTTTGCGCGACCCTCTTCTAGCAATTGTCCGTTGGCCGACCATGAGATATCTGGTGCAACGTCCGACAGCTTCAATTTATGGAAGGTTCGTCCAGATTTGGTGGAACTGTAAAGTTGCAATATTGAGGATGATGAAATGAACACAGAGCTGCACAACAACGAAAGGGTGAATTCCACTTGAAAGTAAACAAGAATTTGAGTCCACGTTCCCATCAGCTCCCTACCCTCCTCTCCTCGTCATCTCCCTGCTACCAATAATGGGGAAAAAATTGTTTTGGTCTATTAAGGTGAATAGGACGAAGATGGTGCGGTTACAAGGTTGCGCATTTTAACAAAATTACGAAGTAATGAAAGCGTTGTGCGGTGCGAATGGCACACAACAAAGAAAGCATGTTTGAAAGATATGCACAGTTTGGTGTGTGCAAGCAGAAAGAGTCAATAAAAACAGCTAGAGCCGAGTTTTTCATTAGGTTCGATCGAAAATATCCATGCGTTTTATGTCAACTAAACAGACATCAACTGGAGTAGATTTCATGATTTAAAAGATTCATCTATGTCAATTTATTCCCGGAAAAACCACGAATTTCCAACGCAGTTTTATTTCAGTGCATTGTTTTCAAAACTAACATACCTAGCAATTACACTTGGAAGTTTTTGACGATTCTCCAGCTGGTTCCCCGCGACGCATTTATTACCGCCTGCATCCGTTGTTCGCGACTGCAGAATAAGCAAACGACGTTTTCATCGTCGGATAGGTGAATATTGGGCCACCGTCAGCGATTCGGACGACCGTTCAAATGCCGTGTTATCTCAAATGAAATAAGAGAATATCAATCTGTCTCCAGCTCTCATTCTTTCACTAACGCATTCACTCCTTCAACATCACTAAATGAATAATTGGCAGCCTTCTAAATCTATCTCATGTATCAAATAATTTAATTTAAAACGTAAACAAATTTTTGAGGAAGCATGTGAAAAAGAAATAACAGCTGTGGATTATTTCTAAAATGTGATTAGGTGAAAATTTCATAAGTTTCAACGATTGCTCTATAGCCGCTTCTATTAAGGTAGATGCTTTCCGGTTACAGCAGAATAATATCTGAGACTGTCAATTATTTCAACGTATGAGAGCCTAGTGGAGGTTATGAACAAAGAGAGAGTGAAAATCGGTTGCTTTTGCAGAGATTGAAAATCGGTTTCGAAAGGCTGAAACATTAAGTGCACACACTAAAAATCATTAAACAAGTTTTTCTAATCAGAAGATAAATATAAAGACTGCGGCGAGCATTATTGCGGCTGTCAATAACTGCCGGAAACGTCATCTTGCAATTCTCTTCTTTTCATACAGCTGCTTTAGAAGGACTTGCTGAAGTTCAAATGATTTAAAAAGAACAAATATATCAGCTACAATAAACATCAAAGAAAGTAATTCAACATGAGCATTACCTGTGGCAGCGGAGCTGAAAATACTGGATCATAAACGCTGAACGGTTGCCCTGCGATAACCGTTTCCGTGACGATTGTATGCTGATCGGGCATGTATGGTGGCGCTAAAAGCATCAACAGTTTGAACTTCGTGAAACTGAATTCCCGCATATCGAAGACCAAAGCTGATGTAAATGTTAATCGACGATATATGGCGTTCTTGTTGTTGCAACTCAAACTTCACTCACCCTTTAAACACTTATCTATTAAACTTGAGAAACAATAAGGAATCACCTGGCAGGAAAATATGCAACATTTTATTTTTACTGGAGAAAAACATAATGTGCCCATCGCTTTGAACATTTAACTTCCTGTTTCATAGAGTGAATCGATATTCTTGAGCGATATCGCTTTGAACATAGAGCGATAAACAAATCGGGTGAATCGATATTCTTAATGATGTGGCTACAAAAACATTTGTACTGGATGAATCAAAGAGATGTTTGCATACTCACCGATTTGCCACCAGGTGCCAGAATAATACCGCGTTTTGCGCGACCCTCTTCTAGCAATTGTCCGTTGGCCGACCATGAGATATCTGGTGCAACGTCCGACAGCTTCAATTTATGGGAAGGTTCGTCCAGATTTGGTGGAACTGTAAAGTTGCAATATTGAGGATGATGAAATGAACACAGAGCTGCACAACAACGAAAGGGTGAATTCCACTTGAAAGTAAACAAGAATTTGAGTCCACGTTCCCATCAGCTCCCTACCCTCCTCTCCTCGTCATCTCCCTGCTACCAATAATGGGGAAAAAATTGTTTTGGTCTATTAAGGTGAATAGGACGGTGCGGTTACAAGGTTGCGCATTTTAACAAAATTACGAAGTAATGAAAGCGTTGTGCGGTGCGAATGGCACACAACAAAGAAAGCATGTTTGAAAGATATGCACAGTTTGGTGTGTGCAAGCAGAAAGAGTCAATAAAAACAGCTAGAGCCGAGTTTTTCATTAGGTTCGATCGAAAATATCCATGCGTTTTATGTCAACTAAACAGACATCAACTGGAGTAGATTTCATGATTTAAAGATTCATCTATGTCAATTTATTCCCGGAAAACCACGAATTTCCAACGCAGTTTTATTTCAGTGCATTGTTTTCAAAACTAACATACCTAGCAATTACACTTGGAAGTTTTTGACGATTCTCCAGCTGGTTCCCCGCGACGCATTTATTACCGCCTGCATCCGTTGTTCGCGACTGCAGAATAAGCAAACGACGTTTTCATCGTCGGATAGGTGAATATTGGGACCACCGTCAGCGATTCGGACGACCGTTCAAATGCCGTGTTATCTCAAATGAAATAAGAGAATATCAATCTGTCTCCAGCTCTCATTCTTTCACTAACGCATTCACTCCTTCAACATCACTAAATGAATAATTGGCAGCCTTCTAAATCTATCTCATGTATCAAATAATTTAATTTAAAACGTAAACAAATTTTTGAGGAAGCATGTGAAAAAGAAATAACAGCTGTGGATTATTTCTAAAATGTGATTAGGTGAAAATTTCATAAGTTTCAACGATTGCTCTATAGCCGCTTCTATTAAGGTAGATGCTTTCCGGTTACAGCAGAATAATATCTGAGACTGTCAATTATTTCAACGTATGAGAGCCTAGTGGAGGTTATGAACAAAGAGAGAGTGAAAATCGGTTGCTTTTGCAGAGATTGAAAATCGGTTTCGAAAGGCTGAAACATTAAGTGCACACACTAAAAATCATTAAACAAGTTTTTCTAATCAGAAGATAAATATAAAGACTGCGGCGAGCATTATTGCGGCTGTCAATAACTGCCGGAAACGTCATCTTGCAATTCTCTTCTTTTCATACAGCTGCTTTAGAAGGACTTGCTGAAGTTCAAATGATTTAAAAAGAACAAATATATCAGCTACAATAAACATCAAAGAAAGTAATTCAACATGAGCATTACCTGTGGCAGCGGAGCTGAAAATACTGGATCATAAACGCTGAACGGTTGCCCTGCGATAACCGTTTCCGTGACGATTGTATGCTGATCGGGCATGTATGATGGCGCTAAAAGCATCAACAGTTTGAACTTCGTGAAACTGAATTCCCGCATATCGAAGACCAAAGCTGATGTAAATGTTAATCGACGATATATGGCGTTCTTGTTGTTGCAACTCAAACTTCACTCACCCTTTCAAACACTTATCTATTAAACTTGAGAAACAATAAGGAATCACCTGGCAGGAAAATATGCAACATTTTATTTTTACTGGAGAAAAACATAATGTGCCCATCGCTTTGAACATTTAACTTCCTGTTTCATAGAGTGAATCGATATTCTTGAGCGATATCGCTTTGAACATAGAGCGATAAACAAATCGGGTGAATCGATATTCTTAATGATGTGGCTACAAAAACATTTGTACTGGATGAATCAAAGAGATGTTTGCATACTCACCGATTTGCCACCAGGTGCCAGAATAATACCGCGTTTTGCGCGACCCTCTTCTAGCAATTGTCCGTTGGCCGACCATGAGATATCTGGTGCAACGTCCGACAGCTTCAATTTATGGGAAGGTTCGTCCAGATTTGGTGGAACTGTAAAGTTGCAATATTGAGGATGATGAAATGAACACAGAGCTGCACAACAACGAAAGGGTGAATTCCACTTGAAAGTAAACAAGAATTTGAGTCCACGTTCCCATCAGCTCCCTACCCTCCTCTCCTCGTCATCTCCCTGCTACCAATAATGGGGAAAAAATTGTTTTGGTCTATTAAGGTGAATAGGACGAAGATGGTGCGGTTACAAGGTTGCGCATTTTAACAAAATTACGAAGTAATGAAAGCGTTGTGCGGTGCGAATGGCACACAACAAAGAAAGCATGTTTGAAAGATATGCACAGTTTGGTGTGTGCAAGCAGAAAGAGTCAATAAAAACAGCTAGAGCCGAGTTTTTCATTAGGTTCGATCGAAAATATCCATGCGTTTATTATGTCAACTAAACAGACATCAACTGGAGTAGATTTCATGATTTAAAAGATTCATCTATGTCAATTTATTCCGGAAAAACCACGAATTTCCAACGCAGTTTTATTTCAGTGCATTGTTTTCAAAACTAACATACCTAGCAATTACACTTGGAAGTTTTTGACGATTCTTCAGCTGGTTCCCCGCGACGCATTTATTACCGCCTGCATCCGTTGTTCGCGACTGCAGAATAAGCAAACGACGTTTTCATCGTCGGATAGGTGAATATTGGGACCACCGTCAGCGATTCGGACGACCGTTCAAATGCCGTGTTATCTCAAATGAAATAAGAGAATATCAATCTGTCTCCAGCTCTCATTCTTTCACTAACGCATTCACTCCTTCAACATCACTAAATGAATAATTGGCAGCCTTCTAAATCTATCTCATGTATCAAATAATTTAATTTAAAACGTAAACAAATTTTTGAGGAAGCATGTGAAAAAGAAATAACAGCTGTGGATTATTTCTAAAATGTGATTAGGTGAAAATTTCATAAGTTTCAACGATTGCTCTAA